>OX439131.1:46965537-47623037 GCA_949318235.1 Ecdyonurus torrentis | reverse complement strand
TGAAATCTAGCCTAATATTTGCAGCTTCTACACTGAACAACAAATATAATTACTATACAGAAAAATTAATGTTTGTGATTTATGCTGTTTATGTCATACAGCATAAATTTTGAGAATCACTTATAATAATGTGGTACACAATATGTGCTGCATAATTATAGTTAACTCTCAATTTTGTGAAATCACAAGGGTCCCCAGAAAATGAAATTCCACAAAATCGCAAGCTTTAACATTGCCATACTTATATTGAAGTCTGCTACGGACCTAACTGAGCATTTCACAGAATTGAGAAATTGACAGCATTGAACTTCACAAAATCAAAAGTTCACTGTATTATTCAGTAAAGCTTAAATCATAAATAAACTTACGATTTTGTGAAATTACAAAGAACCCAGGAAATTTCCATTTCACAAAATTGAAAGTCTTTAACATGGAAAGGCCTATATCATTTTGGTCAGGACCAAAGAAAAGTTGACTTCATAAAATGGAATTTGACAAAATCATGAATCATGAGTTTAGTGTATAAATAAACATCGCTGAAATGTAAATGTTACTAGGTATTTATGTTAGTGCATGTTAATGACCTAATGTTACTTGTGTGTGCAGGGCTATCATCATGGCAGCAGCCCCAGGTGAGGTGTTGCCTCGCTACCCTGAGCCCTGGAACTTGTTCAACTCTCAGGCAAGCAAACTGGACGTTGTCGTCAAGAACACCTCGGTGAGTGCTATCTCTCAGCTAATACAGCTACAGATTAAGTATCATTCACATGACGTGTAAATTTGACGCGCGTCGACGGATAAACAAAGTTGCAACAATATAAACAAATGGACCCTTTCACATGGTTTTAAAACTGACGCGTGCTGACGCGTCCTGATGCGCAAAGCTGGCATCTCCCAGCTTTCGACGCGTCAGCGCGCGTCAGGACGCGTCAAAATGACGGATGCATGTGAACGGTCCCATTTGTTTACAATAGCGCAGCTCGACGCGTCAGGACGCGTCAGTTTTCTGCGCATGCGCACGCGCATGCGCAGTACGCTTTCTCATCGCTCTCATGTGAAATAGGCAAATTCTTGAACCCGTCAGCTCGCGTCAGTATCCGTCGACGCGCGTCAACGCGCGTCAAATTTACGCGTCATGTGAATGATACTTAAGAACAATTCAACAAATGATATTGATCACATTGATCACCACATTATTTACATTTACATGAGGTAACACACTCATGGTACAGTCATTTTACTAAAAAATGAATTTCTATTGGCATATGGGAATAACATGTATTTAGATAGAGTTTTGTGCCAACTGAAATCTCTACTTGTGGTGAAAACCATGCACTGTAAATCTAGTAAAAATGTGACCATTTTTACAGTTTGGATTTTTTCAATTAACATTTTTAAAGGTCGGGATGTTATAAATTGACAGGTTGATGTCGTCAGACTTATCAACTATTCTCTTGACAAACGTCTCAAGATATAATTTTTAAATTTGATTTCAGTACGTGTCAGGAAGTATGTGTGTGTGTAGTGGAAGTAGAGTGCTCCACTGAGGTCAGTGACCTTGACAGACCTACTGCCATATTGTACTGTGTCAATAATATCAATAATGTTTTGATTTCAGTATGTGTCAGGTGGACAGTGGAAGCTAAGTGCTCCACTGAGGTCAGTGACCGTCAGAGATGCCATGTCAGACCTGCCTGCCATACTCAATGGTGCCAGTCAGGACAGAATGTCGTACGGCTGTGAGCCTCAGTCATACGTGCAAAGACTGGTAAGTGTGGATTGGATTATCAAAATATTTGATGTAACAACACACAGATAGATACGGAAACAGTAAAGCTTAAAACAGCAGTCATGCAATTCTTATCCCACCCCTGTGATAGCATCCATAAAGCTAGCAAACTGTTTTACTGTGCTATTAAAAAAAAAAAAAGAAAAGAAAAATCAGTATTTTATAAAATCACTGTTTATAAATCAGTGATTTTTACGTCAAATTTATTTAACATCAATCAATCAATCAATCAATCAATCAATCAATCAATCAATCAATCAATCAATCAATCAATCAATCAATCAATCAATCAATCAATCAATCAATCAATCAATCAATCATCAATCAATTTTTCATTAATTTTTTATATTTTGGTTGATGTTTTCACAATGTGCAATGTATTCAAGTCGTGTGTGTGCCGTAGGTACGTCGCAACAGCAAGCTGCTAATGGACCACATCTGCAAGGAGATGTCCCCACTAGTAGAGGCTAGGATCTCCCACATCCCCCTAACCCCTGGGGCAGACTGGCGTGACCTGCCAAACATCTCGGTCAGACTCTCGGACGGCAGGTTAACTAAAAAACTGTAAGTACATGATTGTGATAATGTATTTTTAAGTTGTCGAACACTTTGAACATGTCTAATATCCTAACATACCTAAATATCAACGTTGATTTAGCCTCAGTCAATTGAGTAATTTGAGTCATTGATTTATTGTTATTATTTAGTTTATTTTATTTTCCATTCAAAGAATGGCAAATGTGGTTTTATGATACCACAGCTGGCTTGTTTCCACGCGAGTAGACCAGTGAGCTGTGACGTCATAAACCCACTGCTGTCATTTTGTGAGAGGAATGAATTATAAATCAATGACTCTAGCCAAATCAACGTTGATTTTTAAGTACAGTATGTTAAGATATCAGTTTTTTTTTTTTTTTTTTTTTTTTTTTTTTTTTTTTTTTTTTTTTTTTTTTTTTTTTTTTTGCAATGTGTTCTATGCTTTTAACATTCATAAGCTGCCTCTAAATTTGCAATGTTATTCTTATGAGGAAAATCAGACGCTGCATTAGAATGATTAAATATATTATCACTGTTTATACAAGAAAATAAAGAAGTAAATTAAATTACAGCAATGGAGCTTATCGGTTTAGCGCGTGGGGAAATGCGGGAGAGCCTAAGGGGCCTCTAATTTAACATTACGCTTATGGGGAAAAATACGTTTTTATTTATTTATTTTTTTATTTTTTGCAATTTTTGCAATTTTTGCAATTTTTGAGAAAACTACTCCATCCAAAAAATTAAATGAGAAATACTAGACATACTTTTACATGTTTTAAGACATAGAAATTTGTAAACAAATTTTTAAACCAATTGGTACAAAAATAATAATATTAATACTTTTGACAACTTTTGTAGGTATTTGTATGCAAATTTAGTGATTAAGTCCGGCTAAAACTGGCCGTTTTAATCCTGGTTTAACCGAGGTTTTAAAGTAGCGGGTGGCTAAATGTGGTGTCATGTTTGCAGAGATTATACCCACGAGGACAGGTCCAAGAAGTCCAAGTCAGGCAAGCTGCGTGGAGTGTGTGCGTGTGCCGAGGGCAGAGGGGCGGCGTGTGTGTCTACGTATCGTCAAGAAAACACACTGATCCCGTGGTGTCTACCCCACACTGCCAACAAGTACAACAACTGGGCAGGACTGTACGGCAGAGTAGAGTGGGACGGATTCTTCTCTACCACGGTCACCAACCCTGAGCCAATGGCCAAGCAGGTAGGCTCAGCTAACATGAGATTGACAATATGATCAATTTGAAGGTCACTTGGTTCACTGGCCTTATTATAGTGAAGAGATATAGTCCCATAGTTTGGTGACGAATCTTGCTAGCACACATATACATTGGAAATATTTGCAATAAACTACAAGAGAGATGGAGTGTGTTATGTCTTCATCAGTCCTTACAGACTTGGAGAGAAACTATAATTCACATATAGCCAAAATATTTCCAATGTGTTTTATATCTGTGCTAGCAAGATTTGTCACCAAACTGTGGGACTCTTCACTATGGTAAGGCCAGCACTGGTTGCTCCTTGCATTTGTTGTATTTTAGTGTTTAAGTGTTTGTTATGCCATGTGACTGACTGATTGACGTTGTTTGTTGTCAGGGTCGAGTGCTACACCCTGAGCAAAGTCGTGTGGTCAGCGTGAGAGAGTGCGCCAGGTCTCAGGGATTCCCGGACACTTTCCGCTTCTACGGCAACATCATGGACAAGCATCGACAGGTCAGACAATCCTAATTTTAAGAGGGGGGGGGGGGGTAAACTTATAAAATTGACTGTGGAAAATCTCATGCTTGATGTATTTGGAGTTAGGGAGGAAAAACGAATTTTTTAAAAATTATTTATTGAATAGGCTGAAAGTGGTTAAAAATTATGTAAGCCTGAATCCTTGTATGTTCCAGATTGGCAACGCTGTTCCTCCCCCTATGGGACTTGCAATTGGACGTGAGATCAGAGCCAGCGTCGCTCAACGTCAACACAAGATGGAATAACGTCGCCATCTTTGAGGTGCACAATATACTTTGCAAACATAGGACAATCAGTTTTCTGCTACAATCAACTTGTACAGATCAGTTAAGATCTAGAAAAAGCACTAAATTTAAATTAGTTTTTGTAAAAAAAAAAAAAAAAAAAAAAAAAAAAAACTATGTACCAATGTATTTGGTCATGATCAAAATGGGTCTCTGAAATATCAGTAGGACTCTTAATCCGGACTTTTTTTTATTTTTATAGTTCAAATTTGTATGTATCACTATACTGTATCTTTAGTTTTATAATTTGCAATTAAAAAAATTATAATAATAATAAAAGTTTCAAATAATGATAACGCAGGATTAGACTTGCATTTTAATTAAAAGACCACACAGGCAAGCTTCTGTATTATTGCCCTATCTTAAAAACGTTCCCTTAATGATGTAGTTCAAATTTTCGCCGCAACAATCAATATTTAAAATGTAAGTGGCGCTGCGATCTGGGGGTAAGTTTAAATTTTACACCTAGCTCGCAGCGCCACTTTTATTCAATGCTGTTCATAAACCCTGTTCTCTGCTCCTAAAATGACAATCAACTTAGGCTATTCAAATGGAATGCATATTTTTTTGGTGTAAGAAAACAGGGTTTACGCACAACGCTATTGTATTCTTGCATTGTTGCGGCAAAAATTTGAATTACATCGTTAAAGGAATGTTTTTTTCAACAAGAACTTCCAATCCTGTTTATATATCGGTGTAACAGACGTCTGTTCAAAAGTGGATTTGTCCCTCAAATATGAGTGACAGTGTGAACACAATCAGTTTAAGTAACAGCACATTTGAGAACAAAATTATAAATGCATTGTGTTGTGAGTTTTTCTCATAAAAAAGCATTCTCTGAAGAAGAAGAAAAAAAAAAGAAAAAAAAGAAGTTTTGTGAGTTTTATATTGTTTTACCAAGCCACACATTCCTTTGAATATTTAGATGTTACTTATATATCTTTTTATATCAGTGATTATTAAATATGTCAATAATTTTGTAAGACCTTTTAGTAGAGTAGTTTTTATTTATTGATATTCTAAATATTGAGATGATTAGGGTGCAGGGTAGGCTCACTAGGGTGTTGTGACGTCAAGTGAATAGTTTTGCCCATAAGGTTAACATTGCATTTTCTAGGACAAGTGACGTCACAGCTGCTAGTGAGCCCCCCCCCCCCCCCCCCTGATTAGGGTGAGTGTGTGATGATTGTTGCTTCCATCTTGTGCACAATAAAATATTAATATGTAAAATCCCACTTGGTATATCCATTGGTTATGTTGTAAAAAAATAGCATGGTGAGTATACAAGATGCAGAGTCTCGGTAGAGGGGACTGTGACGAGATGTTTCCCATGCTATTTTTTCACACATAGTAACTGATGGACAAATCTCTTTGAAATTAGGTACACATGTTATTGAAGGCAATAGGGCGTGTGCGCATGACGTCATTCTGAGTGCTTTTCGATGCTCATCTTGAGTAATGAATAACATTGCTTAGTATAGGACAAACGTAGTTTTTGGCTATTTTCTTTGGAAATTAGCTATTTTTTTGGTTATTATTATTTTTCTTGTATACTTGAGGTACTAATTCAACCTGTTAACAGCATCAATGCTCTCAAAAAAATTTGCGAAGTATTTTTAAAGTGGCAAAATGTGCCATTTTCCTATACCGGCCAATGCTATTTAGTACTCACTTATGACGTCGACTTTAACATGAATGAAACCAACCTATACAAACTTATGCCGGAAGGAAAAAAAGGGGGGGGGGTATTGCCAAGTGTGAGGTTAATTGTTAACAGTAAAACCTCAAAGTTAACACAAAACTTGGTTTATTTAAGTTTTTTTTTTTAACTCAAATGTGAGTTATGTGTACTCAAATCTCAATGTATAAGAATAAATAATAAAATGTAAAATATCTGAATTTAAGACAAATAAATCTTGTACAGGAAACATACCTCAAAATCTCTAGAAAAGAAAAAAAAAATAATTAACTTAATTAATTATATAATAAATTAATGTTCCAAAATGGTCACAAAAAATATAGGCCTATAAATAGAGATATCACATTCCCACCCACCCCCCCACCCTCTTTCTAATTTTTAAGTTCTTAATTTAAGGATTTTTTATAATTAAATGATATTTTTAATTTAGTTTTTAATTAATAATTATTATATGGCGCTAGTTTGGAAAATATTTTAGAAAAATAATAATAAAATAAATAAAAATGAACTTTTAGCATACTGTACTTATATATATAAAAAATCTAGATGTATTTGCTGATAGCAGGTAACCGTATTGTTAAAAAAAAGTGTCTTATGATTTGTTAACTAAATATTGATTAGGAGTAACTTTGTTTTGTATTATATGTATTAAAATATAAAGTGTTCAAATTTAAATGTATTTTTTATACTGTATGTTGTCATTGTAATTTGAATGTATTACACGTGTATGTACTTAGCTATGCTGTATGTGGATTAAGAAATAATTACGTAAATAAAAATAAATTTTTTGACAAAAAAAAACACCTTTTTTTTTTATCTTTTTACTTATTAATACCCCCTCAAAATGCTAAAAAAAAAACAAACAAACAAACAAACAAACAAACAAACAAACAAACAAAACAAACAAACATGGCCTTACAACAATGAAAATAATGTTAAAAAATAATTGTTAATTAAGGAGTGAGAGTAGTTAGTATTTCCTAGGAAGTCTTCTGTCGAGCTGAACGCTCACCAAATATGAAGTAGAAAAGTAAGAACTGTCCCCAGTAAGTTAGGCAACTTGTTAAACATTGATGCACGACAAGTTGCCTACCTCGCAGGATACTCTAAAACTGAACCACTTCACACCCCGCTAACTTTACAAATAAGGGCTGAAATTAAAAACGGACCTCAGATTCGTACTCTAAGGACCTTAATTAGTAAGAAAACATGTCTAACTTGATTTTTTCAAAATTTCAAAAAAATTGTTTTTTATTAATAACTTTTTAACCAAAGGGTGTATTGAAGATTTAAGGGCAGTTATGTAATCAGCAGTTCAAGGGCTTTCTAACAATGTGCATGTCCATGGGTTTCTTGACAAAAACTATTTCAGCCAAAAAAACAAAGAAGGGGTTAGCCTTGCTTGTTTTTGTGGCCTTGAAACTTTCGGACCCGAATCCTAATAAAATGCACATCGTAGGAAAGCTCTTGATCTGCTGATCACAGAACTGCCCTTTAAGTCCTGAAATTTTAATTTACAAGCGAGAAATGTGTATTTAAAGATATTGAAAAGTGAAAAGCTAGGAAATTACGAATCTTTGCAAAACAACATGACAGTTCCTTGGCATGTTCACTGGAGCAATGATTTTAGTTGTCATAACTTTGAATTTTTAATTAATTAACTTCATTTTTACATTAATTAACAAATTGAACTTCAATAATTGAAGTCTCCATTGAATGCCTGCAAAACTTAAAACAAATCCTAATCCTCTTCACTTATCTCAATGTTTTCATAGCTGAACATTAAATAAAAACACTGATAATAAAAAATAAAGAGCAATATGATCCACTTACAAACGCTTATAAATATACTTGTAGCTTGGGAAGCAATATTTTCTCTGCCACAACATCTGTCAGCGTCAGCTCATGTTAATCTAGAATCTGTCAATCAATGGAGGTTATCTCATATCTGTTTAAGAAGTTGTTAAAAAATTTCTATGGCTTAAAATACCTAAAAATATGTATGTATATATATAAAGTATTTCTCATTCATATTTCTCTGAAATCAGTGTAGCAGTTTTCTAAAAAAAAAAAAAATAATAAACAAATAAATTAAACAAAAAAAAAAAAAAAAAAAGAAGAAGAAGAAGTAGAAGTTTTTTCCTCATAATTAAGTGTAATGTTAATGTTAAATTTGGGGACTCTTAGCTTTCCCCAAATCTCCCTTCATGCTAAACCAATAAGCTCCATAATTATCACAAGGTCCATTATTATTATTACTTAACTATGTTATAAAGTGTTTTAATTGTAATTAAATCTTTAAAAAAAATTAAATCTACAAAATTTAAAAATTCTAGTGACAATTTCATCTCTTAACTTAAATCATGATAAATTTGAAAGAAAAATGACACACTGGCATTACCATAGCAAACAAAGTAATATATATAATATAATTGTTATATCTGTGCTAGCAAGATTTATCATCAAAGTATGGGACTTTCTTCACTATAGTAAGGCCAGTGCTGGCAATTCTATCCATTTCTTGAATATTGATCCAAACAGAGTGATGTTTTCCCTTAACTTGTATATAAAATATTCTTGTTATGTAAACTGTACATTACCAAAATAACAACACAAAATATTTAAGTGTATATATTAAACTTTTTTTATTCATTAAAAAAAAAAAACACCAGGCTTACACCCTATACATTGGTGGTACACACACAATATAGATAAAATCATATACAGTAGTTAATTATATATATCGACGTTGTTGCATAAAAAAATGTGTATCTCGTATTTTGTCACGCAGAGCAATATGTGTAAGTCGAGTCAAAGTCAAAATACGAGATACACATATTGCTTAGCGTAACAAAAAACAACTTACACGTTTTGCTTCGCCTGACAAAATACGAGTTACACATTTTTTTTTGCAACAACGTCGATATGTAAAAGATATATTATAATACAATGTACAGCTCTGGCCAAAAGTTTGAGAACGATATGAAAGTGATCGGGCAAAACAGATGAGTCATCAATGCAGGTTTCTTTTTTCCTGACTATATCGATAGTATGTGAATCTTTCCCCTCACCTCCTCCTCTATGTTTGGCTATCTGTTGTGTCCAGTTTTGTTATCATGTTTTTCGATCAAACAATCACACAGAATGTGGTGATTTCTATTTTTACCTATCAAACTCACAAAATATTGTCTTCTTGAGTTTTATTTTTATACCTTACATGAAGCAAGAAAAAAATATATAAATTATTAAAAACATTCAATAATTATATGAATATAGTTTTACGATGTTTATGCTACTTTATATTTAATGGATATAATTTTTTTTTTAATTATTTCATTATTTTATCTTTTTTTAATTAACTTATTTATTAATTATAATATTTAATTTTCAAATAATTTGATTTGATATCTAATTTTATCTTCTGTTCTTCCTTTTCTCCCGCATAAACAATCATCCCTTTATTGCGTCATTTGAATTATAGAATAAAAGTTGTTTCATTTAAATAATTAAGCTAACTAATTTTTTTATAAAGTATTACACATATTCAATAATTAAATGATTCCAGCTTATGATATTTATGCCACTTTATATTTAAGGGATAGGCCTATATTTAAAAAAAAATTATTTCACTATTTTTTTTTAATTAACATATTTATTAATCAACATATTTATTTACAAACAATTTGATTTTATATTTAATTTTATCATTTGTTGTTGTTTTATTTCCGCGCATAAACAATCATCCCTTTCCGTCTTTTTAATTAAAGAATAAAAGTTGTTTCATATAAATAATTAGTTAATGAATTATAGCAAACTATTTAATGAAACAAATTATATATAAAAGCGATTATTTGTAGAAAATAATTAATTCATTTAAAAAAAAAGAAAAAAATTTAAATAATGCAAAATAATAATAATAAAATAAAAATATAGGCCTATCTATATAACATCATAGTATTTTTACCAAGGTTGATATTATATTATAATATACCTTGCATTTTAACAAAAAACCACAAGAGATAGAACATTTTACAATATCAAATAGCAGGTATGCATAACAAAACTAAAATATTTTGTAGTCATCAGAAATATTGAAAAGCTAGAAAGGTGTATGCAGCAAGCTAGCAAGAGAGACGCACGTCTGCTTGCTAGCTGTCGTGATAAATAATCGTAATCGCTATAGTGATATAGTCAGGAAAAAGGAAATTTGCTTGTTTACATGATTTGTGTTGCGGGTTGCATTTCAAATCGTTCTCAAACTTTTGGCCAGAGCTGTACATTACATAATCTTATATAGGTTAAACTTTAAGAGTAATCATATAACTATATATATATATATATATATATATATATATATATATATATATATACAGTATATATATATATATATATATATATATATATATATATATATATATATATATATACAGTATATATATATATATATATATATATATATATATATATATATATATATATATATATATATATATATATATAAATTAATTTTATTTTTGAAAGCTATGTATATTATTTTACATACAGTACATTATACATATCGATCTTATTGCGAAAAAAAGGCCTATCTCGTTTTTTGTCAGTGGAAGCAAAAGGCGTATCTCGTATTTTGTCAGTGGAAGCAAAAGGCCTATCTCGTTCCCGAACGTTATGGCGATAGCGCTCGAGATAGGCCTTTTGCTTCCACTGACAAAATACGAGATACGCCTTTTGCTTCCACTGACAAAAAACGAGATAGGCCTTTTTTTCGCAACAATATCGATATAGTCAACTGGGGTGAAATTGACAGCCAATCACAGAGCTGCTTTCAAAGTGCTCTGTGTCTAGCGAGATAGGGAAAAATGAAAGCTTGCACATGATTGGAGTTTTAATTTCACCCCACACTTTCAATTTCATCCCGGTTGACTGTTACAGAATCCTATTTGAAATATAAAAAATACAAATCTTAAAAAAAAAAAAAAAATAAAAATAAAAAAATAAAAAAAATGTTACAGTGAAAATTTCAATTAAATATTTTTGCCAGATATATCTGAAATAGCAGCTCTTTGAGCTTGTACAAGAATCAATTAAAACATGCAATACACTATTAAGGAAGTTTGGCATTTCCAAACAAAAAAATTAACAATAGAAATAGTACGAGAGAAACTAGAGCACTTTGTATTGAAAAGTAATGCAGAGCGAAATTCTCTAATTTTGATAGAATAATGGGAATGGGATTCAAATTAATTCACTAGTATTGTAACTAGGACGTTTTTTAATGAAAGAAATTAAAAGGATGGGTTATTCTGTGCGAAAACTAGCCATACATACCAAATATCGTCACGTAAACTATCTCTCAATCTGGCTGGACGCGTTTCGACCTATCCGTTCCGAATATTGTATATTAATAAAATTAATATACAATAAAACATCGCGGGTCTCAGGTTCTCTTCAGCAGCCCATGGTAGTACAATATGCTCACCTATACCGAGCATCACCGCTTGGTACGTGTGGTTCATATCGCACGCCATGTGAAAATGAGATTTAGTCAGAGCGCTTGCTGAGCAGTGTCCGCCGCACCCCCCTCCCCACATTCCCCAATGCAGAGAAGGAAGCAGCCGCGACCACTACCCCGCAAGACGACACCTGTTTCGTGATACATACTTGTATGTTTGGCGAGTCTTTGCACAGAGAGGAGAGGAAAAAGTAAAAGATGATAGAGGTTAGAGATAGAAATAAAATGCAACCAAATGTTGCATTTTTTGTATGCACTTACGTAGCTTTCGCTCTGGCATATAACTCGAATAGAATGTGAAAAATATTATTTACAAAGGAAAAAAAATCGACATTGCGATAAATATAAATATATGAAAAAACCATCGCGGTTAATGCTACTAATCAATAGGATAGAAATAGTACGAGAGAAACTAGAGCACTTTGTATTGAAAAGTAATGCAGAGCGAAATTCTCTAATTTTGATAGAATGGGATTCAAATTAATTCACTAGTATTGTAACTAGGACGTTTTTTAATGAAAGAAATTAAAAGGATGGGTTATTCTGTGCGAAAACTAGCCATACATACCAAATATCGTCACGTAAACTATCTCTCAATCTGGCTGGACGCGTTTCGACCTATCCGTTCCGAATATTGTATATTAATAAAATTAATATACAATAAAACATCGCGGGTCTCAGGTTCTCTTCAGCAGCCCATGGTAGTACAATATGCTCACCTATACCGAGCATCACCGCTTGGTACGTGTGGTTCATATCGCACGCCATGTGAAAATGAGATTTAGTCAGAGCGCTTGCTGAGCAGTGTCCGCCGCACCCCCCTCCCCACATTCCCCAATGCAGAGAAGGAAGCAGCCGCGACCACTACCCCGCAAGACGACACCTGTTTCGTGATACATACTTGTATCAAAATTAGAGAATTTCGCTCTGCATTACTTTTCAATACAAAGTGCTCTAGTTTCTCTCGTACTATTTCTATCCTATTGATTAGTAGCATTAACCGCGATGGTTTTTTCATATATTTATATTTATCGCAATGTCGATTTTTTTTCCTTTGTAAATAATATTTTTCACATTCTATTCGAGTTATATGCCAGAGCGAAAGCTACGTAAGTGCATACAAAAAATGCAACATTTGGTTGCATTTTATTTCTATCTCTAACCTCTATCATCTTTTACTTTTTCCTCTCCTCTCTGTGCAAAGACTCGCCAAACATACAAGTATGTATCACGAAACAGGTGTCGTCTTGCGGGGTAGTGGTCGCGGCTGCTTCCTTCTCTGCATTGGGGAATGTGGGGAGGGGGGTGCGGCGGACACTGCTCAGCAAGCGCTCTGACTAAATCTCATTTTCACATGGCGTGCGATATGAACCACACGTACCAAGCGGTGATGCTCGGTATAGGTGAGCATATTGTACTACCATGGGCTGCTGAAGAGAACCTGAGACCCGCGATGTTTTATTGTATATTAATTTTATTAATATACAATATTCGGAACGGATAGGTCGAAACGCGTCCAGCCAGATTGAGAGATAGTTTACGTGACGATATTTGGTATGTATGGCTAGTTTTCGCACAGAATAACCCATCCTTTTAATTTCTTTCATTAAAAAACGTCCTAGTTACAATACTAGTGAATTAATTTGAATCCCATTCCCATTATTCTATCAAAATTAGAGAATTTCGCTCTGCATTACTTTTCAATACAAAGTGCTCTAGTTTCTCTCGTACTATTTCTATCCTATTGATTAGTAGCATTAACCGCGATGGTTTTTTCATATATTTATAAAAAAATTAACAGTTTTTTTAAAATTCCATACCATATTTAAGTAAACAAAATTTGATTTACTGTACAGTACTTTTCTTTTTTCTTATATTATTTTTAAGGGGGTAAAAATGCAGTTAGGAAAGAAAAGTATAGAATTACCAGTGCTGGCCTTACTTACCACAGTGAAAGTTGTATAGAGAGGTCGAGGTCTCATGTGGCAAACAGTTTTTTTGTTGTAAATAAATTGTTTCATAACTGAGAGACTTTTACTTGAGCACATCACTGAGCAGTGTGTAGTCTTGTACTGTAATGATTGATAATGTCATTAATTTATGACGAAAGCTGTTACAAAACAATTTAATTAAAACAAAAAACTGTGTGCCATGTGAGTCCTCCACCTCTCCATACAACTTCTACTGTGGTAAGAAAGGCCAGCGCTGGTAATTATATACTTTTCTTTTTATAAAACAATAGGATAGAAATAGAACTAGAGAATTTAGAGCACTGTGTATAAAAAATAAATCCAAAGCAAAATTCTCAAAATTTGATAGTTAATGGGAGAGGGATTTAAATTAAATCACTAAACATGGCTAGGGCGTTTTTTTTTTGTTTTTTTTTTTTTATGAAAAGGAATTTAAAAGGCCATGATATTGTTTTTCAAAAATAAAAGTCCTAGCAATGTACCTAGTGAATTAATTTAAATCCCTCTCCCATTAATTTAAATAAAAATTAAATACATATCTCTCCCATAACTATCAAAGTTAGAGAAGTTCGCTTTGCATTCATTTTTTGTACATACACAGTGCACTAATTTTTCTCATCCTACTTCTTAATGGTTAGCGGTTAACAATAGGATACATTATAAATCATTTATAATGTATCCTATTGTTAACCGCTAACCATTAACCTATCTATTAACCACGATGTTGTTGTTTTTTTTCCATATATTTATCTTTATTAAAGGCGTAGAACACATTGAACAGAAAACATGTCTAATAACCTAACATACCTAAATATCAACGTTAATTTGGCCGGAGTCGTTGATTTCTAATTTGTTTTCCATTTACAAAATGACAGCTGCGGGTTTGCGACGCCACAGCTCGCCTGTTTCTGCGCGTGCGTGGACTAGTGAGCTGTGACATCACAAACCCGCAGCTATCATTTTTTAAATGGAAAACAAATTAGAAATCAACGACTCCGGCCAAATTAACGTTAGTATTTAGGTATGTTAGGATATTAGGCATATTTTTTGTTCAAGGTGTTCTACGCCTTTATTATTTTAAATTTTAGAAAATATTATAAAAAAAAATCAACATGATTACTTCAGTAAGTTGTGAAATTTAATATGTCGAGTTAAATTATTCTTAACTTTGAACTTTTTATTACAATGATAACATTTGTATGGTTTGACGTAACAATGTACTTGTTTTTTATGTGCATTAAGAGCGGAACTTAATTTACATGCATATGAACACAATGTACATTTATACAGTCTTAGGTCAGAATGAATTTGTCTTTTATGTCTATTAAGATCTGAACTTACTTTGCATGCATATGAACACAATGCACATTTGTATGGTCTGAGGTCAGAATGAACTTGTTTTTTGTGTGAACTAAGAGCTGAACTTACTTTACATGCATATGAACATAATGTACACTTGTATGGTCTGATGTCAGAATGCACTTGACTTTTGTGTCTTTTAAGAGTTGAACTTAATTTACATGCATATGAACACATTGTACATTTATGGGGTCTGAGGTCAGAATGAACTTGTCTTTTGTGTGCAATAAGTGTATCTTTTAATTTGAATTTATGTGAACATAATGAACATTGAAAAGGTTTGATGTCAGAATGGACTTGCATTTTGTGGTTGTTAAGGGTATGCTTTGTTTTAGTTGCATATGAACACAATGTACACTTGTATGGTCTGATGTCAGAATGGACTTGCATTTTGTGTTTTTTAAGGGTATATTTTGTTTTAGATGCATATGAACACAATGTACATTTGTATGGTCTGATGTCAGAATGGACTTGCATTTTGTGTTTTTTAAGGGTATATTTTGTTTTAGATGCATATGAACACAATGTACATTTGTATAGTCTGATGTCAGAATGCACTTGCAATTTGTGTTTTTTAAGGCTATGCTTTGATTTAAATGCACTTGAACACAATAAACATTTGTATGGTTTTTCATTTGATTGAACTCTTGAATGAATTTTCAAATAATAATATGTTTTGAATTTCTTATCACATTTTGTACATTCATAAGGACTTTCTGAACTATGAATTCTTTTATTGTGTCTTTGAAACTCAGAATTGAACTTAAAGTCAATGTGACATTCATGACACTTGTAACATTTTGTAAGTTTTAGATTTTCCTGAGACACTACAGATTTTACATTATCAACTTCTGCACTGTTACTTGCAACAATATTCTCTAACACTGCACTGTTACTGACACTTGCAATGTTGCTCTCTACAACGTCGCTGGACTCCACGTCAACTTGTTGCTCACTCACATCACTGACAACTCTCTCCACTCTCACGATGCAAGCTTGGATGTCAAATTTCTCACACAAGGCGCGCTCTGTGATTGACGCAGCTTGTTGAGCAGCAACTTTGAATAATACTTGAGCTTTCTCTGCTCTACGTAGAAACATGGACCAGTGATCAAGTTGCTGCTCACAGTCTCTGCATACCTCTTTATCTTTGTCATCATTCTGTGGAGACAATTTATATATAAGTACAAGTAAGACACTGATGGGTCAAGAACATGGAACAAATTATAGACCGCTTCCAATCATATTTAAAACCGCTTCCCCCCCTTTTTTTTTTAACAGTACTGTACAGCAAATGAATCTTCAAACCTCATAATTTAAGCCTTATTTCTTTAGGTCGTACTAAGCTTGAAGAATATGAGAAAAATATGCTTACAGCTTTTGTTGTTGTTGTTGTTGTTGAAACAAATGAGGGAAAATGGTGTTTTCCTCTCTGCTGGACAATGCATTAGACACCACAAACATGGTGGTAAAGCGCAAGGACATGGAAGGGATTTAGGTGTATCCGTATAACGTCATATTTAATGCGCTTGGACGCCATACTGGAGTATAATGACTAGAACTGCTCAGTATAGGACAATAAACTTTGGATGCGTACCGTATACAGTTGCGAGCACTGAGAGTGCTGTAAAAACATACCGTATCACCACTGTCAGCGATTCACAGCATTTACTGAAGAGACCCGAATGGACAACAGCTGATGCTGAGAACCACTGCAAGCTTCTGAAAGTGAATAGGTGAGGCGGCTCACAGAGGTAGAGGGCGTACCGTATTTACTAGCGTAAAGTTTCCAAATTGCTCAGACATCATACCGTATTGCCACAGCAGTGCACGCAGCGCTCACATCAAAATATAATATGTATATCTGACCACACACATTGATATTAAAATAGAAGTGTATGCATATTTTAATGATGAATTTTGTTCAAGCTAGATTATGGACTACAGTATACATACAAAGCTTACACATATAGTATGGTAAAGGGACCAGTTTTTGGCAGACCCCCAGTTTCCGGCACTTTCTTATTTATTTTTTTGTGGGAAAACCACCCACAGCTGAGCTTACTTAGAGAAAAATCAAGGAGGTAGGGGAGGTTCATATGTATGACACAATAAATCATCAGCTTCTGGGGTAAAAAAAAAAAAAAAAAAAAAATTAAAGTAGGCTGCCGAAAACTACCATATGTGCATACAAAATTACTTGATCATATTCCTCACATACCTCAATATTTAGAAAATCTACTGCCTTCTCAAACTTTTGGTCCAGCAAAGAAGCTGTGGCTTGTTTCTTCTCTGCACAAGCATGACAACGATGATCTGCAAACATCGTCTGTCTGTGGAAGCTAGGAGAAATAAATGTTTTGGTTTACAGTATGTATGTATGTCTACCATACATATATATTATTATTATTATCTTACCTATATATTATTAGTTATATGTAATATATTTATTATTACAAAAGTAATCTAGTTTAGTAATTATGCAAGTTGGAAAATTCTAATATAACCCAGAGGAAATATAATACATACAAAAACAAAAGTTTACCTGTGGATTTTTGTTTGTTTACTTTCAATGCTTTCCCCGTGACCGTGACCTCAAAAAAAAAAAAAAAAAAAAAAAAAGACGCAACGAAAACATTTCAAAAGGAAACGGTAAGCCGCGAATCTTTCAAATTCGTTCTGTTCTGTTCTGTTCTTTTTTTTTTTTTTTCTTCTTTTTTTATATTATATATATTTTTGGGTGTCATCAATATAAAGTCTTTAGTGTTTCTAAATGCAAATATTTAATGAAGGACATTTACATTGTTTACTTTTCATACATCAAATGAAAGCCAGTGTTGCAAACGTTGCAAATGAAAAGTGTGCATAACAATTAATTATTTGTATCATGACAATTAAGAGCGCTTTTTGCATGCACCTTTCCATTCCATAATTTCGGGCGTATCATTTCATTTTTTTAAGGAACGTCACTGTCAAAATTTCCTGAAGTTTTCCCCAAATAAGCATCATTGGCAGTAAAGTAGATAAACGTCTGAGAGGGCATCTCGTAACTCTGGAGATACATTGAAGTTTAGTTTTTGCTAATTTTTGGCAAGTGCAAATTTTTTTTTTCAGTATTGTAGTGTGTACTAGAGATGTTTATACACAATAAAAAATAAGTTTAAGTTTTTTTGCATTATGGATAACGTAGATATGTGAGCTTAAGTTGGCATATTACCTCTGCAAATTGCAAATTCCGAGATAAAACGGCACTCTCAGTTACTAATTAATTTTTTGCGAGCTTATATTAATAACATTAAAAATGTGAAACTATGCTCATACATTGCCAACTAAACAGGCTTTTAGATGATGTAGGAATGAATTATTTTTTTATCTTTTTGTTGCTGCGATATGACGTTTAAAACTTCAAAGTTTGCAAAATAACCCATTTCTCTGATGCATCCTAAACATCCTGCGCGTTCGAAATGTTAAATATATGAGGAAACTTTAACGCAACTGGTCAGATTTATTTGGGGGGAGTGTACATCTTGGTTGCTATAAAACACATCTAAGTTGTTTTATTTTTATTTATTTAGTTTAGAAGAAAGTGTGGTAATACAATATGACGTACAGTACTACATAATACAATATTGACGTAACTACTGCTTATTTACTAGGCATATACAAACAAACAAACAAACAAATACAATTTCAAAGTCTTATTTAACATACAACAGCGGCACATTGACACTATATTAATATTAAGGATGTGTATTCTTATACATAAATATATACACAAATACATGTAAGTATGGAGAACACTTGGTTGAGGGGGGGACATTCATTGCAAACATCAAATCACGACTTGTTTACTTTCCTCTAGTGATAGTTTTCCATTCCCATTGTCTATATATAATTGAAGTGTTAGCTTACCAGTGAAGAAAAAAATGCTTCAAATTTTACTGAGCTTAAAACATGTAAGAATATGTTTAGTTCAGTATCTTCAGATTTTTTCTCATAGTATAACGAAGTGCATAACAAAAAATCAGGTATAATGTATTTAAATGGGAAGAAATTTGGTATGCAGTTTTTTTTTATGTAAAAATTGATAATTATTTGTAAACTCAAATATCTAAGGGCAGTGTACTTTTCTTAAAAAAAAAAAAAAAAAAAACTTAAAACATGTTTAACCCCCGTAAGCTGCAACGCTAACTAACTAGTTAAACCGTAGTTAAGTTGTTATTTTGATTGTTGCAACAATGAAAAAAAGATAACCAAGGTTTAACTAGAGGTTGCAGCTTACAGCCATAAGTATGCTAAATATTCCTTGTTTAAAATTTTCTTGCATTAGTTAGTATTTTTCTCAAAATTCTCACAAAAAAAAAAAAAAAAAAAAAAAAAGGGGGGGGGGGTGTATGTTAAAATACGCCGGTCTCACTCATTTTCCTAGCTTGACTCTGATTGGTGATACCTCACCACCAATAACAAACATTTAGGAGACCCTGAGCTTTACCTTATACATTGTCTGTGATTGGCTATAGCACTCTCCACTGATAAGTCCTAATATCTGACAACAAATAATATTATATTGTCATGAGTTGTTGTTGTTGCAACAAATATCCCAAATACCATTAGAAATATTGGTCACCAGATATTAACATTGAAAATACACACAATTAAGCAAGCACGCAGAACTGTGACTGCATTAAATATGTCCAGAACACAAATGTTATTATGTTGATACGTGTTGATTTCTTCCTCCTGTTTAGAGTAACTTTGACCCAAGACATGGGTTCTAACAACTATAAACTCTTCAGTCCCAGTATACAATACAGTGAATGTCAGATGATTCAATGAAAAATACAACAAAATTGAGATAAAGCATAAAAATTGGTCCAAAAAAAAACGTCATTGAAAGTACACATATTGCTATTGGCCAATATTCACTTGACCTTGTTTTTTTTTTTTTTTTTTTTTTTTTTTTTTTTTTTTTTTTTTTTTTTTTTTTTTTTTTTTTTTTTGCTGTAAATGACCTGAAAAGCGAAAATCCAAATTTTGGAGTCGCTCCAAATATTTTTATTTTTTGAAGATTAAGTGGACATTGGCCAATAGAGCGAAACAACAAATGTATGCAAGAAGAAGTATGCAAGAAAAATAATAATGACCAAAAAATAGCTAATTTACCAAAGGAAATAGTCAAAAACTACGTTTGTCCTATGCTGAGCAATGTTAATCATTGCTCAAGAAGAGCATCGAAAAGCACTCAGAGTGACGTCATGCGTACACACCCTATACAAGCATTCTACAGTAGGTAGGAGGTCTGTGGCAGTAAAGAAAATATTTTTGACCAAGTGACATATTTGTTGGTCTTCTGAGAGACGCACAAAAACATAGTTCAAATACGACAATGATATAAATTTTACATGTCTGGGAAGTGAAGAGAATAAATATTGATATTCCCTGTATTACATTTCATATTATATAAATATATGAAAAAACCATCGTGGTTAATGCTATACTAAAACAATAGGATAGTGATAGGACGAGAGAAATTAGAGCACCGTGTATTGAAAGTTAATGCAAAGCCAAATTCTCTAATTTTGATAGTTAATGGAGTAGGGATTCAAATCAATTCACTAGCATTTTGGCTAGGACATTTTATATTAATTTCTTTTCATATAAAACGTCCTAGCCAAAATGCTAGTGAATTGATTTGAATCCCTACTCCATTAACTATCAAAATTAGAGAATTTGGCTTTGCATTAACTTTCAATACACGGTGCTCTAATTTCTCTTGTCCTATCCCTATCCTATTGTTTTAGTTACATTTCATATTAGTAATCAATACATATTTAATACACAAATATCTAGGAGTACTTACAACATACAAAAACTTATTCACATAATTTAGAAACATTGAAATATGTTAATTTATAGTTTTATGCAGCGAGGGGCTTGCATAATATTAAGTTAATTTGTTGTGAGTATTTTTTGTGTTTGTGTCAATTTTGAGAATTTCAAACAGAGTTCGACGTGCTCTGCTTTCTCAGTCACTGAAATCAGTTTGGCAGTGTTAAGTTTTTTTTTTTTTTTTTTTTTTTTTTTTTTGTCTACAGTAAAACATGGATATATTTTGAACTGTGCAGAATATATTATAGGTAATATTTATATACATACATGATCTCTCACAAACTGTCAGAGACCAGGCTTTTTCTAGCAACTATTTAAACTGTCTTTTTTTTCATTAGCTATAGGGTGGTTATATTTATATAAAAGTCAATGCCATATGTGAGCACAAAATAACATGGGCCAGATATGGGGAAAAAGGACTCATTTTCCCAGTTTAAAAATACATATTAGCAATTTTTTAAAAGAGTGTTTATACTGTTAATAAGTTGAGTTGGGTTTTTAAGTATGTAAGGAAAAAAAAAAAAGAAAAAAAAAAAAAAAAAGGTTCTACAGAAAGTAGCCAAAACAACGTTTGTCCTATGCTGAGCAAAAATGTTATTTATTGCTCCAGTATGGCGTCCAAGCGCATTCCTGCACTTTATCATGCACACACACTATGTTGCACAGGCTCCTCCCTACTGCTGCATCAGACGTACTCTCACCCAGCTTCCCTAGTAACAGCACACCCTTATAAAGTTGCATAACGATATAGTATGTGATTATTTACAGGGTGATTTGAACCAAGTAAATGTGGGAGGAACCTGTACTGAACTTAAGTAGGTTACCAGCATTGTAAAAAGAAATAATTCCAAAATACTGACTTGACTGCTACTGAATATTGTTGAAATATTTAGGCATGCGTGCGTGTGCTGCATGGTTTTCTTTGTATCTTCTCTTACAGCCCCTATTTCATATCAGGCTCAAATAATTCCCTTGTATAACAAAGGTTTTCAGCACATTGGACTGCAGAGTTCACTATGCTGTACAGCTAAACTACTTTTTACCACTAAAGAAGTCAAGCTCTACTACAATTTCAAGTAGAGAAGTGTCTACGTGCCTACAGATTTGCAAACATAGACAATTCTTTCAGAGCCTTTGTTACTCAGCAAGCATGTTAATTTGTGGGAACATAGACGCTTCTCTCCTTGAAATTGTCAACTGCACTCTGTCACTCTGGTGTACAACATAAGTAGATGGCCAACAACACAACATCATGTTGTTCAGGTAATGTTATACTGTACAACAGAACATGTGACATTTTGTCGGCCAGGAGAATATTTGTCGTATATACTGAGTGCAAAAAAAAAAAAAAAAAAAAAAAAAAAAAAAAAAAAAAAAAAAAACATGAATTTTGATCTGAAAACTAAGGTTTACTTTTTTTTTTCTTTTCATAAACGACAAATGTATTCCAAGCCAACGATTTGTTATTTATATACAAGGCTGAGCAAGGAGCGACAGTGAGCTGGTCACCAGCCTCGATATCTATTGCATGCCTAAATACAGCGACAATGTGGCTACACTACAACGAGACACTGAAATACCAACGAACATCAGCTAGCACATACGTGCACTCTCTGCTCACAACGAACACTTTGTCCATGTTATCTCTGATATCTTGATCAAGACTTGCACAAACTACAATTTGTTAAGGAGCTAATCCAGTCTCAAAAAAAAAAAAAAAAAAAAAAAAAAAATGCTAATTTTAGTATTAGTTTTTGACAAAAACAGTGAGTTTATAATAACTTTTTGAGTTCTAGTGCACTGTATACTTGCATTTTGAGCATTCCAGAAAGGAAAAAATCAGAATTTTAGTTTCTGGGACATTCAAAATGTAAGACTAAAATGAGCTAGAACTCAAAAAGTTATGTTTAACTTGTTAGATAATTTAACCTAAAATCAATAATAAAGACAGCAGAATTGTTTTAATTTTTGTTTCTTTAAGACTGATTTAGCCTCTTAACTAATGAACTGACAACGTTTGAACACTCTACCTGTTTCCTGAGAGCCAAGAGTGACTGAGTTGCTAGCGATGTAAGTACTGTCTGTCCAGTTTCTCTAAAACTAAGCCATCAATCAAAGTGATGTTGCTTTCTTTAGGTCCAAATCAAAATTTTTTAGTCAAATCGCGCAGCATGTACCTGATTTCCCACCTTAAGTTGACATTTGTATATTTTCTATTGACTTCACTATTGATTGGTAATTTTAGAGACACTGAAGTGTACTATAGTAACTATATAGGTAGTATGGTCACCGTATTCTTCTTATGTACGGGGGTGTAACCACATTTTGTAAGCCTGTGATTGGCGTAGAGAGAAAACCGCTTTTGCGGAGATGCCCGAAGTCAGCCAATCTCAGCGGTGGATTACAACGTCTCAGAAAATCATTAATTAATAGGTACTAATCAACTGAGGAGGATATTCATAGATATGAAAACAATAGCTGACTTATTTAGGCATGTTTTGATACGATTTTGATGTCCTAACAATTCGTATTAGTTGCGCTATGATTTATCAAAGTGACCCCTTTTAACATGGGTTTAGATAGGATGGTGTGAAGCAAAAAACTACTTTTGGTGAATCGACTGTACTACCTTTATAGTTACTATATAGAGTGTACATGCAAGTTAATAGACAGCTTGCTAGATATGTGACATACATAGTTATGAAGTATATATACAGACAGATACATAATATATGTACAAAATTTTATATTACTTGACAATTAACCAATAGTATAGAGACAATCCATATACACGTACTTATACGTGTAACAGTACGATACAATTAAAAGTCTTGTGGGGAGCATGCATAGTTTTTAATTATATATGTTATATGTGTGTATGTATTCTATATCTAGTTTTACCTCTCATTTTTACTTCATACGTTGTAACATAAACGCGATACAAATCACCACGTTAAGTACAGTACATACATAAAATGTTGTGACAAGTTGAATTCACACGAAGTATTCTTCTTATTTTTGGACGTCTATTAACCTCTGACAAACACGTTGTGACACGTTACGTCAGCTGCAACGTGCTTTGACGACACACAAAGCCAAAGTGACGACACCCTGCAAGATCAGCGATGGACAGACAGATAATATAAAGTCTGAACCACGTGCTCATTCTTGATATAAAACACGATGGCTTTCATCTCAAGCTCTTATCAATAGAATTGTTTTATTTAAATTGTCTTTTTTATATCTCTTTTCTTGTTTATTATCTATTATTGATACCTATTTTTATTTTACTATGAAATAAGTAATTCTTACAAATTGCAAAATTGACAACTCTAAGGACAGAAGGGTGTTCTCAAAATTTAGGCTACATGTTAAGGGTCTGAGTTACACATAATCACAGACCCTTTCTTTGCACAGAAAACCTAAATTTGTAGAAAATGCACTTCTCTCCTTAAAGCTTCCAAATGCATACTATGGTAAAAAGTTTGACAGGAAAAGAAGAAAACTAAAAATTGACACATGTTAGATTTTGTGTTGACACTCAAGAGATGCAATGCAAAAGTGTCATGAAAGTAAAAATATATCATAATTGAAAACTATACAGTACAAACATATAACTGTCAAGAAATACTGGCTTAAAAAAAAAAAAAAAAAAAGGTACGATCAGACATACACATATTACGTCATTTCTGTAGCCTCACAAAGTGGGGAGAGAACTTGTAAAGTAGACAACCTGTGCTACAATTTCTACTGTAGACCTGGCTTCCATGATGTAATGAATTCCTAAAGTTGTCTAGTAGTTTTTTAACCCCAGTATGTGAAAGAGAAGAAGGATTGAGGAACATAATGTGTGTATGAATGTTGTTCTCACCAAGAATTTCACATTTTTTGTTGCTGTTTTTTTTTTTCGATATATATATATTTTTTTTTGTGAGATTTTTTGATTTTTTAATTTTTTGTTTTTTTGATTGTTTTTTTTTTTACGCCAGTGTCCCTTTAAGCATCAAGTTACAAAATCCTGCGATATATATATTTTTTTGCAAAATAGCTAAAATACAGGGTCTAACAAAACCCACACTTACTGTAATTAAATATGCAGCAGTAAAATTCAGCTATGTAACATTTCAATCTCCCAACACACATATATCAATCAATCAATCAATCAACATCAATATAACATAATATGAGATACAACCTTTTGTATTAAGGTTCTTGTAATTAATGTACACAGTATATACTGGCACACATAAATCATTAAATTATACATTTTCATGGCACCAAAAAATTGTTAAAGCCTCATTTACGTGGCTTATTACATTTCAATTATGCAGTTGGTTGCTTCATTAGGTCACTCACAAGTATGGGGCTACGTCACACAAATTAAATTAAATGTGTGATATGACCGACGTTGAGATATAGTGACGTTGTACACGACACCAGCTGTGACATCTTAGTTGTCAGGTGCTGATGCTGCAGCGCTCCGCAACTGCTCAATACGAGCACAGATCTTTAATGCAGGTCCCAGTTTCATGGACATGGCTGCCATAAGGTGATCAGCTTTCAGTAACATGAGAGCTTGTCCGTCTATTTCTTGTATCGCAAAGTCCTCTGCGTATTCTGTGCAGCCTGGTAGCAGGCGGACAAACTCACACACTTCCGATACCTGTAAATATCACGTCATATGTTAGTACATCTGTATTACTGCCCTATACCCCCTTGCTGAGATATGCTAATGAGAAAGAACAAAATAAATTTTAGAGGTTAATTTTATTTCATAGGTGTACCAGAGGACATTGTCCTCTATCAATTGATACACAAACTTCTGAAATGTCTAATTTTTGAGCGCGTTAAGTATTTTGAGTTTTAATTTCTGAAAATTCTAATTACCGGTAGGTAACAGTGGGCATGGATTTTTAAAATTTCATTTTTTTTTTCCAGTTTTTTTCTTTTAGAAATAGTGAGAGAAAAAAAAAATGAAGAAACACAAAATAGTCTGGAAAAAAGTCTGAAGGGTACAAAATAGTCACTAAATAGTTTTTTTTTTTTAAATTGTCTAAAGACTATTTTTCCACTATTTCTACTCATTACTATCTCTCATCACCCAATTTTTACTAATCTATCTAAACCATAACCAAAACAAGAAGAGTTTTTTTTTTTTTTTTTTTTTTTTTTTTTTTTTTTTAACGGATGCACTCCCTTTTTTCGGATTCTAATCAAGTTAAATAAAATTTCACACGTATTAACTTCAGTATTACATTGATCACCTGTACAATTTTGGTGTTTATTTGGAGAAAATTATTTCAGAAAAAGAGGTGCATCTGCGTGTAAAAATGGCTGATCATATTTTGGCCAGGAAGTGTGTGTTTTTGTATCAAGTCTTTTTACTATCAATAATTGTAACAATAATAATATACCTAATAATAATAATAATATTGTAATAATTGTAATAATTGTGAGTGTGCATGCTCTCACACTTCTTATTTGGTACTTGTGCATGACAAACGTGAGGCTATGTTCAGTACTTACACTCCACTTGACTGGGTTAGTCACTGGGAGAGCAGCTTCTGTCGTGTTCTGAACCTCTGCGTCAGCTGCAGGTGCTGGCGTAGAGCTCTGAGGTGCAGCTGTACTGGTGCTGCTGCCACTGGAGGTGCTCGACTGTAACATTGTTGATATTTAATAACTTTGCTTGCTTGCCATATTGTGTTACACCAATCCCAGTCCCATTAAAGATATTGTCTTATTGACAGGTAAGGACTTTTCAATTCATGGAAAAGCACATACGGGCTGATAACAATAGTGAAAAATGTTGCAGGGACCAATGAGAAAGACTAAAAATATGTAGGTGGTAAATTTATTGCACATTGTAAAAGAGGTCATTGCCCTGAATCTTGAGAATTTTTGATTAATTTTTGAAAGTCTCAAAATGATGTAACAGGCTGAAACTTTTCCTGTGTAAATTGCAGCCTGTGACTTCATTTTTTTATTTTCAAAAATGGATTAAAATTCAGGGTTTCTAGCAGTTTTAAAATTTCATTTTCCCTGCATTTTCCCTGTTTTTTCCAGAAATTTTTCAATTTTCAAGACATTTTATTCTATTCTTTTATAATATTAAAAGGTCAAATCTTATTGCAATCGGGTGCAGTTATCAAATTTGACAACTGTTCTATACAGATAACAGCCTACTAAATTAAAGCATATTAAAATACATAAAAATTTATTGATTATGAAAATCGTTTATCAGTAAATGAAAAATAGAAAACAAATCATATTTCAACATTTTTATACAGCTACACTACAGTGGCGGCCCACCAAAATGGGTGCCTGGGGGATAAAGCTGCAGTGATCCCCCATCCACGGAAATAGTGCAATAAAAAGAATGGGGCGCAGCCCCCCACGCAGCAGGCGCGATTTTTTTGGGGGCCATGCCCTTTTTTTTGTGGCAGAAAACGCACAATTAGTATACTTCAAAAAATTTGCTATTACATTTAAAGTATACTTTAAATTTAATATTTTTTACACCGTTTGAGTAAAAAACTGAGAGAAAATATTGATATGTGATATTGATATATGATGTATTGATATATGTTTCTTTAATTCTAAGTGACTTTGAAATTTTCTTTCAGCGGTTTAAAAAAAAAAAATACTAGCTTTTTTGTTTTCCAGGTTGAAATTTTTGTTTCAAAATTTGAAATTTCAGATTTTTCAAGAAAGAATTCAAAATAAAAAAAGAGTCTCGACAATTGAAATAATTCGATACTTAAAATATTCAATTTGCAATAATTTTTTTTCCCGGTAAAAAAAAAAATAAATAAAAAAATAAAAATCTCGATAAAATCGCTTTAAAACTCAAAGTTAATAAAAGTTGGTCTGTAAAGAACACGCTCTAATATATATACAAAAAAAAAAAAAAAGTTTTAAAAGAAGATAAATTTGTATATAAAAAAAACTATTTTATTATTATTATTAAACTGTTTCATTTTCCAGTACTTAATGCTTTTTTCCCTGCATTTTCCCTGTTTTCCAGAGGTTTTCAAATTCCCTGCATTTTCCCTGTTCTCCCTGTTTTCCCTGTTGCTACAAACCCTGTTAAAAATACTTACTGAACTCCAAAATTAGAAATTTGCATGTGAGTCATTTCAGGAAAAGTTCTCTTATATAATGTACAATAAAAGTTCTTACTGTACGGTACTACCTTTTTTATTTTATTTTTCATTTTTAACTAGAGTTCCTCCTTCTTAATATTAAGACTTGTTCTCGCCACATTCTAATAACGTACCCATTCCTCGGCATGGTTGCCGCTATTTTGCCAGTCAGGTACTCCAGGTGTGACTCGAGGCCTCTTGGCAGCTGCTGCAGACTCAGCGTCTGCTCGCGACGCACGCTTGTTGGAACTGAAATCAAACCTTGTGTTATCTAACTTGCTTCACGTAAGCCAATAACATTAAAAAAATAATAATAATAATAAAAAATGTGCAAACAAAAATTTTAAAAATGAATTTCATAATTCACAGTGTATTCAAAATTTTGGTAATATGAAACTGCATTCCCCCCCCCCCCCCCTACCTTGCTGAATAATTTGAACAAACTATTACCATGAAAAACAAGCAACCTATTTTTCTGCAGACAGAACTATTTATGAGCCAGAGTCCTGCTCATTTGTAGGCTACAAAATCAATCAGACTTACTTCTTAGCACAGGCCAGACTGCAGAACCTCTTGGACTTCTTGAACCTGGACTTGAGATCAACTTTGCCACAGTACTCACACTTGCCCAGCTCCTCTCGGGCAGTGGCCGGGGCCTGGGTGTCGTTTGTAGCACGGGGCCCTGACAATCATGACACAGCATTAGTGCACAACGTACAAACATCAGGCAATGTCACATTGTATATTACAGAACTTACAATTATAATAGGTAGAGCACGTTGAATTGAAAATTTAAGCCATAGACCACATAAAACAATGTGCTTTTTAATGAATAAACTTGAAATGGGATCTTTAAAACTCATGACAATTTTTACCAGAATGTTAATGTAGCCCCATCAGAGTATGAAAAAGCTGTTATGTACAGTATGCAATTTGAGTGAAAGTTCATATTTATGACGTCAGAAACATGCCAAAATTAGTGTGAAAATGTTGTGCGGGCTGCATAAATCGAATTTTCTGATCACTGCTACAGGGCTACTGTTGGGTTTTGAGACAAACTAAAGTTATTTATGTATATCCCATCAAGTGTTTTGTGATATAAATGCTTATGTTTTTGTCTGGTCTATTCCTTGAAGTTTTTATTAACATGTGTGGCAACAATTGGGAGCTGATAACAAGCGAGTCTTGAGCTTTAGTAAGGTAAACCTGAGCCACTTACTTGCAGGTTGGCAAGAGCCACTATTCTCTTTGTCAGAATTGTGGTTTTGGAGGACGGCAGGCACACGAGAGCTGCTGCTGGAGGGAAGGCGTGAGCTACTGCCTGGGGTCACCCGGGAACCATTCACAGCAAACTCTTCTGAAGCTGCAACATATATGAGCAAGTGAGTCAGTGAGTGAGTGAGCGCTCTATCAGGCAAGCAGCGTAAGGGAGGAAATACTCTAGTGAGGAAGTGCAAAATAATTTAGAAAATAATTTTATTGCATATTCTAACCTGAATTAATAGATATGAGAGAATTTATAATTTTTGACTTCATTAACCTCAGTCCTGGATCACAAATCTGATCGTAAAACATGTTAAAAAGTATTTTTGGATACATCTTGTTTTTACAAAATAGAAGTTCCAGCATAATTTCTTCGTACATCCCATACATTTCTTGCAATTAATTTGTAACCATTTTTATTTTGCTGCAAAATTTAAAATCAATGTCATTCAAATTATTGAAACAGGATGGATAAATAAATATAAAACAAAAACTAATGGAGGTTATCGGTTTAAAAAATTCTTAAAAATTTTCTATGGCTTAAAACATGTAAAAGAATGTCGAGTATTTCTCATTTATATTTCTCCAGGAGGAGTAGTTTTGTCAAAAATTGCAAAAAACGTGTTTTGCCCAGTAAGCGTAATGTTAAATTAGGGGACCCATAGCTTTCCCTGCATTTCCCCGCGCGCTAAACCGATAACCTCCATTGATAAAGCATGAAACATCAGAAAGTGTAAAAAAAAAAAAAAAAAAAAAAAAAGTTATTGAGACAAAAAATTTAAAAATTGTACAATGGTAATTATATGCAAATTGTAACCCAAATTAACTCTAATTTTCAATGGAAACTTCATGTTTTGATGATTGGAGCTTGTAGATTATTCTTTTTTTTTTTCTTTTTTTTTTTTTTTTTTTACTAGGCTTATTATTATTTTTTTAAACTCCCTTACTTTAAAAAAAAGTTATCGAGTCAATTTTGAGATTTTTTTCCAGGTCTGAGGTTCATCCTTAAGTATTATTAATTAGTGTTTGAAAGTTTCATAATGGCTTCTAGGTCCGTAACTTTTTCCTATTCTCACATGCATGAGTTATGAACCGTCACTTTGATTTTCAAAACATAAAAATACTTTTTGAGCTCAAAAATTAAAAATTAGCATATCAATTGATTCAGTACAATGTCCTTTTTTAGAATATGAAATAAAGTTACTCCTTGTTATTTCTTGGTCATGTAACACATTGAACAAAAAACATGTCTGGTATTCTAGCATACCTAGATATTAACGTTGATTTGACCTGAGTCATTGACTTCTAATTTATTTTCCATTTACAAAATGACAGCTGCGGGTTTGTGATGTCACAGCTCACTAGTCCACGCGCGCGGAAACAGGCGAACTGTGACGTCATAAACCTGCAGCTGTCATTTTGTGAATGGAAAATAAATTAGAAATCAATAACTCAGGACAAATCAACGTTGATATTTAGGTATGTTAGGATATTAGACATGTTTTTGTTCAAGGTGTTCTACGCCTTTAATATGTATACATAGACAATGGTATAATATTGTTACGTACCTTCCTGGATGACAAATCCCTCGATGACGTGAGTGAGAACTTGAGGCTTGACGTGCGCCGTTAGTCGTCCCTTGTCCTTGCTGTCGTCTGCACCTGCCTCGGCAGCCACCTCTCCATTCTCTACTGCATCGTGCTTGCTAGCACCTGGAAGTAACAACAACACATTAAGGCGGGAAATCAGGTATACTACGGGATTTGACTAAAAAGTTGTAAAGAAAGAAACATCTGAAAATTTGCACAGTGATACATTAGAATAAGGTATCTTCACAAAAAAAAAAAAAAAAAAAAAAAAAAAAAAAAAAAAGAGGGGGGGGGGGGGGGGTTGATGCTAGATTTTAAATTTTAATTAATTTTTGGAAATTTCAGTCTCATTAAAACCCATGTTAATTTCATTGATTATTTTCTCTCTTATCTGATGGTCAAGAGTTCTCAATTTTTTATCACAGTCAGCTGATATTATTAACTTTTAAATGGCATCCATCATAAAGTTTGGAAGGTTTCTTTTTAGATTTTGAGATGCAAGTCATCTAAATACAATCCATAAAAAAAATAGTATGTTTGAAAAAAAAATATATATATATAGGCCTACAGTATATATATATTTTTTTATTGTTAGGGTATTTCAAATTTTGTAATCATATCATATTACTGTACCATGAAGTTTTTCCCCTCATTGTTATATTGATTGAGCTATGCTACTCTGTGTATTTGTTACCATCAATATGGGGTCTTGGCAATATGAATGATTGTCACTTACTTTGTGTGGGCTCTTTGGGCAGACCTGGGGCTTGCTGAGGTGAAGACACTTCACTAGCGACTGCCACATCGCTCACGTTGTTCACGTTGTTCACTGGTACAGGCTGCGTTGGTGCCTCTACGACAGTCGTCATGGCAACGGTGCTTGTAGCAGTGACGCTTGTGGCAGGTCGAGACACCATGGGACTGCTGGCAACTGAAAATTGAAAATGTCAAAATTGAAATAACATTGTAGCTTTACTTAAAAGGACACAGACACTAAATTTTTGGAAGTTGTGTTTAATCCACTATTTAGTGCTACTATTTTTCAAAATAATTGTAAATGTTGTTTGGAGCCGGTGCGCCTCTTCCTTTTAATTAAAAAATTAAATCCAAGTTTGCTACGCCCCCTTATATACTCCACTTCACGTATCTTCAGAACCGTCTCACGCTATTTGGTCACTTTTGGTGGCCGAACATCATTAATGCTGTTCGTAAACCCTGTTTTCTGCTCCAAAATTCAAATGGTTATTCAAATGGAATGCACATTTTTTGGTGCAAGAAAACAGGGTTTACGAACAACACTATTATTAACGTTATTAATAACATTGCTAATTTAGCCCAAGATTTTGAATGATAAAAATTCTTATTGTGGTCGTTTATACATAGAATAAGGTTACAGTGTTAGTTAGTTACCTGCTGGCATTGTCATGGTGGGCTGCATTGTGGTCAACAGGGTCGGCTGTTGTTGTTGTTGTTGCTGCTGCTGTTGTTGTTGTTGCTGCTGCTGCTGTTGTTGCATTTGTTGTTGTTGTTGTTGCATTTGTTGCTGTTGCTGCTGCAGTTGTTGTTGTTGCTGTTGAGGCATGACGTTGACTTGAGCAGACATCATGGCTTGCTGTAACATAGGTGACCCAGCCACTGGTCCTGCCTGTAAGCCTGCACATACATTGGACATACATGTTAAGTATCATTCACATCACGTCAACACATACTCACACAAAATGAGGCTATTAGTTTAAAAAAAAACACTTCTTACGATTTCAACAAAGGTGATATCATACTGGATACTGATGAGAAACTCACCTTTATTGAAAATATAAGAAGCGCTTTTTGATACTAATAGACACAAATAAGAGTTACAATAATGGGAAGAAAAGAAAAGAAAGAAAAAAAAAAAAAAAAAAAAAAAAAAAAAAAAAAAAAAAAAAAAAAAACGGAAAAAATAATAATAGGTAATAAAAAAAAAAAAAAAAATTTAATTACAGTCAACCAAGGTGACTTTGAACACCCATTTTTCTCTACTTTGGGCACTCATTTCAAAAATTTGAAATATGTCATTAAAATCAAAAACAAATTTGAACAATAGTAAGATTCTTCAAATTTCTAAAATGAGGCCCCAAGACAGAGATAATTGGGTGTTCAAAGTCACCCCAGTTGACTGTATTGCATATTCTACAAGAAAACATTGTCTTGAATTGATAGGTATGTGAATTTCTAATTTTTGAGTTCATTAAGTATTTTTAATTAATTTTTGAAATGCACAAAATGATGCCACAGTCGGTAACTTTTTCCTAACCATAACATCATTTTTTTTTTTTTTTTAATTTTTTTAAATTAATTTAAAATACTTGCAAACTATAAAATTAGACATTTGTATTTCAATAAATTCAGGACAATATTGTCTTTTAAAATATGAAATTAAACCCCATATTTATTATTTTTTTTTTCTCGTTTTTTTTTTTTTTTTCCTTTTCTTCATTTGCCTATTTTACTTAAGAATAAGAAAGAGTAAGGTTCATGCAAGGAAAAGAGATAGATACCAATGAACCAAGCTGCACTAATGTTAACTTATGTGTATTTATACATTTGCCCATATGTAAACAACATTATTGCCACATTTAATTACATCTACAAATAATACCTACTTATAAAAATTGAAGTTTTTTTTTAATCTAAAATATAATAGGCCTATGCATTTTTTTAAAATATTTTTTTTTGCAAAATGTGTAACAACTTGTACATATATGTAAGGAGGATCCGCAAGGTGAGCGTCAGATCGGCAACATCGCCTTTGATTGTGCGCGAGTAATCTATCCTATTGTTTCGTTAATTCTTTGTCTGTGTCTTGTTAATTATAACCACTATATTTCCAACTATCTGTTCTTCCTTTTCCACTAAAAAATCCTATCGCACACAATCTCCATTATCATAAAATCATCCTCAAAAGTGAACCCGGTAGGCGAGTACCACCATTTTGAAAATTCAACCATGTGGGTTTGCTTGTCGCAACATGTCAGGAGTTGTCCGCATTCCTGCAAATTCCTAATATTCTTTCCTTTGTTTTAATGTTTCCTCTCCCCCTCCTGACTACATCATCCATATCAACTAGTATGTACTCCAACCAAAATTAAGTGCAGTGTATTATAAAGAAAACAATTTATAGAATTACATACATACTACTAGTAAAAAAAAAAAAAAAAGAAGTGAAAAAAAAAAGTGGAAAAAAAAAAGTGAATTAAATTAGTAGGGTAATACCAATGCAAGCTTTTGGCCACCCTGGCCAACAATTAATTAATTAATTAGAAGTTAATTAGCAGCTAATAACTTCATAATCTCAAAAAAAGTGAAAAAAAAAAAGTGAATTAAATTAGTAGGGCAATACCAAGCAAGATTTTGGCCACCCTGGCCAACAATTAATTAGAAGTTCAATTAGCAGCTTATGGCGTCATAATCGCAAGATTAAGCCAACGACAGAACTGACGTACGGAATCTGCACAAGCAGAATCCTGTTTGTTTTGTCACCCTAACAACCTAACCTAACCTACATATATGTATTAATATTTATAATTAAAATCTTTACTTCTAATATAAAATTAGCATGGAAACTAATAATTGGAAAAGTGTCATTTTTGCCTCATACAAAAAGATAAAATTTGCTTCACTTTTAATTGCCTTGTAGCACCCCTTGTAATTCACCCACTTAATTCATATTTCATGTGCAATAAATATTTGAGGCTGTAGTTGACCGACTGATATCTCGCAAACTAGACGTTCGTGAATTATAATATTAACACAAAGTAAAGAGGAAATGTTACTTAAAAATTTAGCTATGCCAAACATGTGAAAACACGATCAAATATTTAAGTTATTCCATTTTAAAGTTTACATGCAAATGTGGAAATTCAAATTTTAGCAGCAAATGTAAGTCCAATAAGAAACTGTTTTTAAAATGTGTGCTTCTATTTACTCAAAATGCGGAAAAGGAAGTGCGGGAAAAGGAAACCACGTGACGGTAAAAGTGGGAGGCAGCTCAGGCCTAGCTTGCTGCTGTCACCAACTTTTCTCCCACTTTTACCGTCAAGTGGTTTCCTTTTCCGGCACTTCCTTTTCCGGTTTAAAATATTATTAAAATTAAAAAAATAATAATAAATAAAAAAAATAACATAATTTGAAAATTATAGTGTTTGTTTTGCAGAAAATAAAGAATGTACAAAGAATTATTGTGAAAATATAGTTCTTCTTTTAACTATTTCCAGTCTAAGTCAATCAGCCTCTTTGTTAACAGGCTGAAAGCCTTTAACTGTAATGTCACACATCTCTTTACTGACAACAGCCCAATAATGACTTTAACAAGGTAATATAGCGACGGCTCTAATCCTAAAGTCCCTAGAAATTACCAAGTACTCTCTCACACCATAAGAGTTATTAACAAATAAATTTCATTGTTTAGAGGTCAGGATTGCCATTTAACTGTATGTTATTTGATTGAGGTTTTGGTGAGAGTACTTGGCAGGTACTGTACTCTCCAGTACTTGGTATTTTGTAGGCATCTTAAAGCCCTTGTCAACTTACTTTTTTTATAATTTAGAATACTAGATTGATAATTACCATACCTTATTATCCATGAATTAGACACCAACACATTGATTTTGTATTTATTTTCTTTTTGACAGTTATTTCACGTATCTGACGTCACGATGTACCGTCGCCAATTACAGTCACCGCTCTGGTCACATGATAAATTTAAGCCCCTCCCTCAAGTTCTTTACCCCTATCACGGCCCCATCTGTACATTGTGACGTCAGTTGTGTGAAATAACTTTTAAAATAATAATAAATGAAAATAAATACAAAACCAACGTGTTGGTGTCTAATTCATGGGTAATAAGTATGGTAATTATCAATCTAGTATTCTAAATGATAAAAAAGTAAGTTGACAAGGGATTTAACTAATCCACAGCTGTACAGACATGAAGTAAGGTGCACTTAATATTTAATTATTTATATACAGTATGGAAGTAAAGATTGTTGCTTATTACAATATGTTTTAAAAGCTACTTATTCTGATAGTTATAGTTAGCTCTTTGTATTAGTTAGTTAGTTACAATATGATTACTTAGGTCAGGTAGCAAGTCAGTTAGTTATTAACTTACTAACTATTGTGGTAGTTAGTAAGTTTTTACTAATGATACAAATTTAGGTAGTTAGATATCAACTTACTTAGTAAGTTAGTTAGTAAGATATTTAGTAATTGTAGTTAGTGAGTTAGTATGCTTAATTCAATAATTAGTTACTTAGTAAGCTAGCAGGCTAGTTTAATTGTTACTAGTAAGTGTAATTTAATTAGAAAGTTAGTATGCAAATTTAATTGTTAGTTACTAAAAGATATTTCATTAATACGTTAAGAAAGATATTTAGTTAGTAAGTTATTTAAAGGCGTAGAACACCTTGAACAAAAAACATGTCTATAATATCTTAACATACATAAACAATCTAAACATCAACGTTGATTTGGCCGGAGTAATTTATTTCTCAATTATTTTCAATTCCCAATTTTGCAGCTGTGGGTTTGTGACGTCATAACTCGCCTGTTTCCGCGTGCATGGACTAGTAAGCTGTGACGTCACAAACTTATAGCTGTGATTTTGTAAATGTAAAATAAATTAGAAATCAATAACTCCGGCAAAATCAACGTTGGTATTCAGGTATGGTAGAATATTATACATGATTATTGTTCAAGGGGTTCTACGCCTTTAATGAGATAGTTAGAAAATATATTTAGATAGTTAATAGGTTGGTTAGTTAGATAGATAGTTTTTTTGCTTGTAAGTTAGACATTTACTTACTTCTTGTTGGTTAGTTAGTAAGATATGTTAGTTAGTTAGTTAATTAGTTAGTGAGTTAGTTAGTTGGTTAGTAAGTTAGTTAGTAAGATATTTAGTGATATACTTATACCTGACTTGTCCCCCGACAGCACCAACTTGTGCTGCAAGGTTTGTTAGTCAGTTGGTTAGTACGTTAAGTTGTTAGTAAGTTGGTTAGTAAGTTAGTTAGTAAGATATTTAGTGATATATTTATACCTGACTTGTCCCCCGACAGCACCAACTTGTGCTGCAAGGTTTGTTGAGCTAACATTTGTTGTTGAGCCGCTGCCATGGATTGAGCAATTTGTTGTTGTTGTTGTATGGAGATTGGAACCAACTTACTCAACATGTGAGGAGCTCCTGACATGGTGAGGCCTGCTTGCACGGTGCTCTGTGCCAGCTGATTGGCACTCGGGTTTAGCTGCATCACTCGACTACAACACAAACATGGTTAGTAACAACAAGGGATTATCATGTTTATATCCACTTTGAGTGTACACCCTCTCACAAATATCTGACCAATTGCTTTAGAGTTTCTCCATATAAATGCTTGGCCCTCGAAGGTGAATGAACCTCACTTTACAAAGTTGGTTAAAAATTAATCTGGAATTTGCAAATTAAAAATTCACCCATAAAATGCATACAAACACCAAAGGTAGATTGATTATTTTGAGTGACATTTGTAAAGTGTAGTTTGTTCACTTCAAAGGGTGAGCATTGATATGCAAATCATTGTGCTGCTGCTATAATGCCAAACATCCAGTTAACCTTTAAAAAAAAAAAAAATAAAAAAAAAACTTTTTTGTTATTATTATTATTATTTTTTTCGTTTTAGGTAATTTGCATCAAAAAATATTTTTCAAGGTCAACCAAATGATATACTGTACCATTTGTAGACATGACCGCTGTATTCAGATTTATTGTTGAGGAGACTATAGTGATTATACTTACTTGTTCAGCATGATCTGTTGAGGAAGTGCTGCCTGTGTCACGACTTGTGGGGCCTTGGTTTGATTTGCAGCGTCTGCCTTGAGTGCTGCACCCGTCTGTGTCGCTGGAGATGTACGTGCACCTGCCTTGCTACGTACCTTGCTCTGAAACACAAATCACAATTACCTACCACAAACAAGGTGCAGGTACAACGTGAGCTGTTACTAATGTAGCTCATAGCTCTCAGTTTGTAATAAGATTATCTTTTTAAGTTTTTATCTGAGCCAGTGGTTAAAAGTAGCTTAACTTAGTTTTTTTTTTAATTTTTTTTTTTCAGCTTAAGTTTGTATTGCCTTTGTATGTATGTTCAGCATAAGTTTGTATGTGTTTTTAAGTTTGGGCAAAATTGATTTGCCATCGGTTATGTGGGAAAAAAAATAACATGATGAGCATAGGATATCCTCTATGTTACCCATGTTATTTTTTCCAACAGAACTGATGGGAAAATTAATTTGAAATGTAGTATACATGCACATTGGGCAATACAAAATTTTGCTAAAAAAAAAAAAAAAAAAAAAAAAAAAAATCCTCCATGTTAATTCTTACGTTCCACCTGACATTATTACCAATGTTGCAAAGTAGAGGAAGGGTTTCAAGTACAATGGTGTTATTTCTTCTCTCATGTCAGATATATGACGGTACATACCTGAGATTTGCCTTGACTTTGACCAGGTGTGCTGCAGGTAGCTGACGTCTGTGTAGAGATAGAACTGGCAGGTAAGATGGTCTGAGCGCCAGATGGCAAGATGGTGGACAGTCTTTGTGGAGGGGGCGTGGCCTTGGGCTGTATGTCTAATCCCTGACGTACTGTCTTCTGTTGTGGTTGAGGTGAACTAGCCATGCCACTTACTGCAGCTGCAAGCAAAGCAAACACAAGTCAGCATCATAGTACGTGCTTAGCTATTTCTTTATCATTCAACAAATTGCGCTTTTCAAAGAACAATCCAATTAAAGGGGAAAAAAGATGTGGTTTTGACTTTTACAGCAACAAATAGAGATATCAGTGCTGGCCTTACTTACCACAGTAGAAGTTGTATGGAGAGGTTGAGGTGTCACGTGGCACACAGTTTAGTAATGTTTATATAAGTGTTGTCATTATAATGACATTATCAATCAAAGAAGAGCACAGTACTTGAGCACAGCACAGAGCAATGTACTTGAGCACAGTACAGTACAAGACTACACACTGCTCAGTGATGTGCTCAAGTAAATCTCTTCTTTGATTGATAATGTCACTACAATGACAACACTTATATAAACAATAAAACTAAACTGTGTGCCACGTGAAACTTCGAACTCTTCATACAACTTCTATTGTAATAATTACTACTGCGTACTGTACATATTTATGTATGAATGCGGCTATATGTATTTTTGCACATTATAGCTGAATAACAACGGGCATTTTATTATAATTTTTTTACATTTGTTATGCAATAAAAAAAAAAAAGTTTACGAACACGCTGCATATGGCTAGCAGATTGTTCAATCATTCACTACTTACGTGTATGAGTTGCCATGGCTTGTGGAGGAGCATTCTGTATGTACATCTGCTGTCCATCTTGACCAGCTCCTCTGATAAATATGGGCAGTTGAGAGGGCATGCCACCTGGTGCTGCAGTCCACACACCTTGGGGCAGTGACGGACTGAACTGCCACTGAAATTGCTAAACACATGTGCATGTCAGTCAATATTTATTACACAAAAGTAAAAGTAGATCAATTAAATTTAAAATAAAATGCTAGGAGAAACCAGCGCTAGCCTTACCATAGTGAAGAGAGTCCCATAGTTTGGTGACAAATCTTGCTAGCACAGATATACAAAACTAACACATTGGAAATATTTCAGCAATAAACTCCATTATCTGTCTTCATAAGTCCTTACAGACTCAGAGAGACACTATGAATCATTGAAACTTGATCATTCCTAGTTTCTCTCTAAGTCTATAAGGACTGATGAAGGCATAACACACTCCATCTCTCTTGCAGTTTATTGCAGAAATATTTCCAACGTGTTACTTTTTATATCTATGCTAACAAGATTTTCACCAAACTATGGGTCTCTTCACTATGGTACGGTCAGTGCTGGTTTCTCCCAACATTTTTCTTTTACATTTATCATACCTAACTGCAATGGTTTATCTTCCTTCATATACGAGGGTCATTCAATAAGTTCTCGGCCTAGCATATAGATTGCATGCACATGTACAAAAAAAATTGTCACATTATTAGCTGTTCTTTGGTTGTTTGTATTTCAAATTTCAAGTCTCTAGCATAATTTGTTATTTTTTGGTGGTGACTTTTGTGAGACAATGTCAGGGGATACTGAAAAGTGGACCAAATCCGAGACTCGTACTGTCATAAAGTATCTGGTGCAGAAAAAATGAGAACGACTGAGATTCATGAGGATTTGGTGAACACTTTGGGGGAATGTGCTCCATCATATAGCACAACAAAGAAGTGGGCAGCTGAATTTAGACGTGGTAGATTGAGTATTGAAGATGACCCCCGTAGTGGCAGGCCCAAATCAGCTGTTACTGAAGAAAACATTGAAAAAGTACACAAAAAAGTGATTGAAAATCGACGATTGAAGGTGTCCGACATAGCTGAGGATCTAAGCATGTCAGTAAAAGCGGTTCATGAAATTTTAACCAAGCATCTCTACATGAAAAAGCTGTCCGCAAGATGGGTGCCGCAAAACAGGTGTCTGATGAGCAAAAACGTGAGCGTGCCAGGGTATGTAGGTCCAATTTAGCAACCTTGCGACGCAACAAACGTAACTTTTTGCGTTGTTTGGTGACTGGTGATGAAACTTGGGTTCACTACGTTACCCCAGAGACCAAAGAACAATCAAAACAATGGAAACACGATTTGGTCCACTCAGTTTTGGTCCACTTTTCAGTATCCCCTGACATTGTCTCACAAAAGTCGCCACCAAAAAATAAAAAAATATGCTAGAGACTTGAAATTTGAAATACAAACAACCAAAGAACAGCTAATAATGTGACAATTTTTTTTTTGCACATGTGCATGCAATCTATATGCTAGGCCGAGAACTTATTGAATGGCCCTCGTATTTCATTAGATAAATTAAGGAGATGAAACATCAGGCATGATACAACTAAAAGTACAGGATAGAGGGAACCAGTGCTGGTCTTACCATAGTAAATAAATGTGCTACAATTTAGTGAAATCTTTAGACTAGACTCCTTTCACACTTTGTCGCCATGTTTGTGGTGCCTAATACATTGTCCAGCATAGGGGAAACATCATTTTCTCTCATTTGTTGCAAAATATAAGTATATTTTGACTGTATAATCATTTTTCTGATATTCTCCTAGCTTATTAGGAGCTAGAAATAAGGCTTAGATTGAGGTTTGAAGCTTTGTTTGATTAAAAAAAAAAAAAAAAAAAAAAAAAAAACGTTTTCCCTATGCTGGCCTGTGTATTCCTAACCAACAAAATGGCGGCTTCTAAATATGAGTGCAACCGGTCTATAAACATGATCAACACTTTGGTAACTTTGGAGACAGCTTACAAAGAGGCTGAAAACACTGATAAAGACACAAACACTTGTAATATTGTGCCACAAGCTTCTGTGTGAGCAAGAATTTCATCAAACTAAAGGATATCTCTTCACTATGGTAATTGCTCTGTATTTTATGAGTAAAAAAATTGAAATAAAATTTGTATTCATAATATGAGAAAGCAAGCTTTAAGCTGACACAGAAAAAAAAAAATAAAAGGAAATTGTTTCATGTGGGAAAGTAATTTATAATGCAGATTAAAACTAAAAACATATGGCATAACACAAACATTACAATGTGTTCAAGATCAGTTACAATGTGTTTTCTCTATGTCACTATAATGATTGTCATTTTTTAGTGATTTGGAGCAAGAAACAAAAAGAAGTCAAATTTACCTGAATTGGACTTATGAACTGTTGGTTTGACAACATCGCAGGTGAGGGCGCTTGTGTTGTGATCAGCTGTGGCTGAGAGACCATCTGACCTGCTTGACCCTGAGGTTGACCTTGACCTTGTTGCTGTCCTGGCTTGGCAGTGACTGCAGTGGACTGCTGGACCACTTGACCCTTGCCTGCTGTCTGCATCATCTGCACAACATGCATCACTTTGTAACAACTAGTACAGTACAGTATGTCACGTCACTGAGTGAGGGTAAGCAAGGATTAAGAATGTGAGAGTAATCTTTGCATCTTTTTACCCTGATGATCGTCCATGTTTGACACCTCACTGTCAACTGATATGTCACTTATTCAGGGTTTAACAAAAAACATTGAAAAAAAAAAAACTTTTTTGCAGATTTTATTTATTTATTTATTTTTACTAATAAAACCCATTACTTGCGTTTTTTTTTTTTTTAATAGTCATGCCAAAGCATTTTTTCAATCGTTGTTAAAAAAGCAATCATATTCTTTGTTTCAAATATTTTTTCCATATATATTTTTATGCAATTAAAAATAAACAATAACTTTTTATAAGGAACAGTATGTTTTACAAAAAGTGGTTAATTTTAAAAATAAAAGAAACATCAAATTAATGAAGGGGTGATAGAAAAACGTATTTCAAATCGTATTTTAAGCTTTGTTTTCTTCAGAAATGGCATTTTTTTAAACTTTTTTAAACTCCCCCCCCCCCCAATTTTTTTTGGGGGGGGGGGGGGGTGGCTGGGGAAAATTGCAAACCCCTGCTTACCTTGGACATGTCATGTTTGACTACAGTGCTAGAGTTAGCAGACATCATGTTAGGTTGGCTGCCCAGCATGCCCATGTGACTGATCACCAGTGTCTGGTTGCTTGACGTTGGGATGTAGCCAGGGAAAGAATCTGAAATAATACACAAAAACAGATGTTAAGAAAAATAATTCATTGCAATAAGACATTATAAATATAAAAGAAAAGTATTGGAGAAACCTGCATTGAAGTGAAAAGAGTCCCACGCTTTGGTGAATATCTTGCTTGCACAGAGATAAATATATATATATACAGTATATATATATATATATATATATATATATATATATATATATATATATATATATATATATATATATATATATATATATATTGGATTGCATTTGGCATTTAACTCCAAGAGAAATGGAGTGCCTTCATCAGTCCTTACAATCTAAGAAACTGTAAATTGTCATTCGTAGTTTCTGTTTCTGTCTGAGTCTGTACGGACTGATGAAGGCAAAATACACCTGTTTTTTTTTTGTCGTTTATTGCTGAACGCTATCCAATATGTGTTATTTTTTTTATCTTTGAGCTAACAAGATTTGTCACCAAACTATGGGACTCTCTTTACTATGGTGTATGCATTTCTACTATCCCACTCTTTCAAATTTATCACATTTAAAAATTTGATTAATTGGCCACTTGCAACAATCCTTGCATTATTTATTTAAGTATTATACCATATTTCCCAGATATTTTTTTAAGTTTCTACCCCCCCCCCCCCCCCCCCCCCAATTCAGAGTACATCAAGCATAATCAAATTGCCTATATTTCACTTTTGTGTTGTGATGGTTTAGATATTTCTAACCCATGGTTTAATGTTTATGTGCACTCACTGGCTTGTCCTGCCTGCAGCACGGGCTTGCCCTGCGTGGTCAGCAGGTGGGGGGTCATCTGGCCTGCCTGGAAAGGTTTGCCCGGGGCTGCAATCACCTGGAGACAAAGTCAAATTATAGAAACTTGATCAGCCAACATCCTCTAAATGTACACAGGACTGCAATAACATATTTAACTGGAGAAAGAAATGAAATAAAAATTTTGTATTTGAATTTGTCAAAAACTTGTGCTAAATTTACAATGTTATTCTTATGAGAAAAAATATGAGCTGGATTTAAATGATAAAATACATACAGTAAACTTTCAATTTAGTAAAGTTTCAAGGGACCCAAAAAACAACAAGACTTCACTAAATCAAACTGTTGCTATATTCGTTTTTATTTTATCACCTTAAAAGATGATTATTTATGATAGATGTTAACTATTTCAAAATATGTATATTATCTCGGTCCTGTGTAATCATCAGAGCAGTATCCTTATCTTCACAAAATATCATCTTAAATATATAACAGTAGTTTTGCCAAACAGTATATTTACCTGGATAGGCTGATTCATGCCTGCTGGGTGGAGAGCGATGTTTCCTGGCATCAACAGCTGTCCTCCCTGGGTGTTGTACACTTGTTGTAAGTACATGGCGTTCTGTTGAGGAGACTGGATCAGCTGTACCTGTCAAGTATAACAGGCAGTCAGTCAGAGATCTCAAAAGTCGTCCCAACTTATGATACTAGGTATTAAGTGAGGTGACTTTGGCCAAAATTTCAAATTATTTACTCCGTAACTAAAGTTTATAGAAACATAAAACAAAACTACTTTACTATTCTACTTTAAATTTACTTTAAATTTAGAATTACAGTCGCTTAGACTATACTCTAAGCAACTGAACAAGAGGGTTGTTGCCCTTGAAATGTCAAAGTAAACTTTTAAATATTTGTGTAACCTGTGCCATCAAGACTTTCACCAAGCTACGGACCTCATCGTGGTAAGGCACTGCTTCTTGATGTCCCCTGTCCTTACTTTGATTCAAACCGAAATGGTTTAACCTTTCCTAATTAATTAGACTTTACTTTTCGTTTTGTTTTACGTTTCTATGAGCTTTATTTAAAGGCATAGAACATCTTGAACAAAAAAGTTGTGTAATATCCTAACAAACCTGAACATCAACATTGATTTGGCCGGAGTCATTGATTTCTAATTTATTTGCCATTCATAAAATGCCACTGGCGGTCACTGACATAACAGCTCTCTTGTTTTATGCGTGCGTAAACTGGGCGAGCTGTGACGTCAGTGACCGCCAGTAGCATTTTGTGCCTATGGAAAATAAATTAGAAATCAATGACTCCGGCCAAATCAACGTTTATTTTCAGGTTTGTTAGGATATTACACAACTTTTTTGTTCAAGTTGTTCAACGCCTTTAAGGAATAGAGTACATACTTTTTGAAAATTTGGCTCAAGTTATTCCACTCAACACAAAACTACCACAAGCTGAGCACAAGGTCATGGAGATAGTTACCCTCTGTCCGTGCCAGTCTGTCAGCTGCTGCATGGTTGCTCCAGTGGCCACGTTATGTTGTCCCATGGTGGCTCCCGTGGCAACGTTGTGCTGAGTCATGGCTTGTTGTTGTTGTTGTTGATTCTGGGCACTCAGTTGCTGGTTGCTTGCAGACGTCATGTTGTGCAAGCTATGCTGCTGCATGGGGTGCATGGGCGATACAGTGCTGCCTTGAGGAGCAACCTGGCTCTGCTGAGAGGGGGAGGGCGCTGGAGCAATGGCTTGAGGCTGCTGCTGCTGCTGTTGTTGTTGTTGTTGTTGCTGTTGCTGTTGCTGCTGTTGTTGTTGCTGCTGCTGCTGCTGTTGTTGTTGAATCTGCAAAGTTTATCAGTCATGAGATGCTAGCAATCATATAGGGTGTTTCCTCGTAACGTAATATTGATGGCACTTTGACGCCATACTGGAGCAATGAATAACATTGCTCAGCATGGGACAAACTTTCAATTTCACTATTTTCTTTGGGGAAATCAGTTAATTTTTTTATTATTATTGTTTTTCTTACATACTTAAAGGCGTAGAACACGTCAACCAAAAAACTTGTCTAATATCCTAACATAACATTCACAGTACGTTGAAACAAACGTGGATGTGTGTAAAATTTCTTAAAGTCAGCCTCAAAACAGTTGCTTTTCTATAACTGTTACCTATTATTATTATTACAGGCTGTTACCTGTGTTAATTTTTTTTTTCCTTCTTTTGTATTGTCATCAATCATTTAAAAATTAATATTTAGAATCTTAAATTTAAAAATTATTTGCCTTGTAGTATAGTTTTCTCACAAAACTTTAAATTAGACGACTTGCAAAAGTAGTTTTGGTGATAAAATAAACAAACTGACAGCTCAACAATACTAACAAAGTGCTAGCAGACAACTTTGTATTCCTGTCTGAATTTCTTATGGGGCAATGAAGCAGTTATATCTCGAGTTAGCATCATTTCTCAGAGTAAAATTTTTACTGTAGCTTACTGAGCCTCAAAGCTTTTGTTTTCCTGCATTTCAATCAATTTGGCTACAAATTAATATTTCACCCAGACTTCAAATCCAGGAAAACAAAAACTTTGATTCTCAGAAAGCTTCAGTAATAATTTCAGCTCAGAGAAATATTGCTAACTCAAGTTATAGCTGCTGCATTGCCCCATAAGAAAGCATGTTAAATGTAGACAGGAACACAAAGACGTCTGCTAGCACTTTGTTAGTATTGTTGAGCTGTCAGTTTGTTTATTTTATCACTAAACCTACTTTTGCAACATCTGCTATTGTTTGTATTCACAAGGATCATTGCTCTTATTGTTGTTGCATATTTACCTGCATGTTTTGTTGTTGATTGATTGTTGAAGTGACAACGCAGCCACCCTGTGACGTCATCACGTTGTGTTGTTGTTGTTGTAGTGCAGCGACCACAGCTGCTTGCTGTTGTTGAGCTGCATTGTTAGCTGCAGCGTTGTTGTCATCACCAAGTTTAGCTCCTTCGTTCATGACGAAGTGATATCGTCACGGGAACACAAAGTGGTGAGGTTATGCACCGGACTGAAACACAACAAATGATTATAATTATAAAAATGTACAGTTAACTTTCGATCCTTTTTAATATATAAATATAAGAAGAAAAAAACATTTCGGTTTAAATTGCAAATCAAAGAAAAGTAATAGATAATTGTAATTAAAGCATGCTATATTGAAAGCTATATTACGCGAAAATCTTTAATTTAGAAGATACAAAAAAGGGGGACGCAAAATTGCAAGCACAAGGCTGCTAATGAGAGAATTTTTACTGCCTTGATTGAAATGCGACCAAAGTATACCTGAATTACTGTACCATAGTCGTCAAGTTGCTTAAGTTGGCTAAACACGTGTCTGCAACTTGATGACTATGGTAAATCAGGTAGTTTAGTCGCATTTCAATCACAACAGTAAAAATTCTCTAATTAGCAGCCTTGTGCTTGCAATTTTGCGTCCCCTTTTTTTGTATCTATTTAATTAAAGATTTTCGCATAATATAGCTTTCAATATAGCTTGCTTTAATTATAATTGTCTTTTTTACTTTTAATTTTCTTACTTTTTTTTTATCCTATTTATTTAGTCATTGTCCGATACTATGCATAGCCTCTTCAGTTCCAGACCTTTGAAAGTTATTTCTCTGTCGTATATTTTAACTATGTTTTTGTGTGGCTCTGAGAATGCCAAAGATATTACAGTATATTTTGTCAAAAACGTTTTCTTAATGTCACAGACCCCCTACCTACTCTAGAAAGCTAAAAATAGCTCTAAAAAAAAAAAAAAAAAAAAAAAAAAAAAAAAAAAAAAAAAAAAAACACGCAGTAATTCAAGGGCGTTTTTTGGTCCACTTTTTATATATTTATCTCATTTTTTTTTCTTCTGATTTTTAATTGAATTATCAAATATCCACTGAATTGTAAATTGAGATGGAAGAGGATATAGTGACTAAAAGAAAAAAAAATTGATAATACGTAATAAAATCTTTAAAGAAATAAATTTATTGATCAGAAGATTATATAGTAATATACAATATTAATATTATGTAGATAATAATATATATATGTAGACAGTAATGATGTTCGTAAACCCTGTTTTTCGTGCCCCAAACCACAAAAAAATGACGATCACCTAATGCTTTTTACATGGCATTGCGCATTCTTTGGAGCAAGGGAACAGGGTTTACGAACATCATTATCGAGAGAGAGAGAGAGAGAGAGAGAGAGAGAGAGAGAGAGAGAGAGAGAGAGAGAGAGAGAGAGAGAGAGATGAAAAGAATTAGAAAAAAAGAAATGAAATGGAAAGAAAAAAAAAGAAATGGAAAGAAAAAAGAATTAAAAAAAAAAAAAAAAAAAAAAAAAAGAAAAAAAAAAAAAAAAAAAGAGAGATACGGTACCGTATACATATATACACTCGAGAGATCACTTATTAAATAAGCAGTAAATAAGACTGCACACAATGCCTAAATCTTGGCATTAAATCAAAACTACCGCGGTTACATATGATGTGTATGTGTATGCATATACATTATCATGATGTGTATGATGTGTACAGTCAACTGGGGTGAAATTGAAAGGTTACATAAATATGCATACCTACTGCTCACTTTCCCGCAACATTAAATTTAAGATTGTTTAACAAATTTCTTACAACAAATCAAATTAACTTACAAAAATGAGATATCCGGCCTTAATTAACAATGTTTAAGCTTGCAAAAGCTTCATTATAATAATCTCAAGAACTACCGGTAGGTACTGCGCCGATATACGTATGTATCATACACGAATAAAATCACATCGGACGTAAATTTTCTCGTTTTTAAACATTCAGGAGCATTTTAATTATACAAGTCATCGAAAAAATACATTTATTAAATACGCACTGGTTTGGTAAAGTCGGTAATTTAAGGTTTAAATAAACGGTATTAGGTATTAGTAATGGGTAATGGCAATGGCTAAATATGTCTGCCAGTTTGTATTCCGGTCCGCTACGATAAATCACTTTTAAAGCACAATGCAACACGTTTACTGTGAAGAACTCGGCTCTTTTATAGTTCTGATCGCAATTTAATCTCATAAAAATTCAATATTTGTAACTTGAGAACATATCTAGTGAGAAAAAAATATGAGTGCAGGGGAGACATTAAAAAAAAAATTGACAGAATTCTTAGAAACTGTCTACCTAAGTGGTTTTCAACCAGTCATATTTTAACCTAAAAGTCACAAATATTTACAATTGACGTGTTTTATGAATAAATTGGCATCTTACCTTCACTATTCACAACTTTTTATACACTCATCAACATTGAAAAGAGTAAAAATAGATAATTTTTCGATTTGACGCTTCTATCCCTTTGTTTACAAAACATGAATATAAATCAAGATCGAAAATCGAATATCACAGCTATAAAAGTCGATTGTCAGATGACGTATCGATAGCTTAAGATATCGATATATTCAACAAATCGTGTTGGCTTGCTGTTTGGCTAAACTTTGGATGTTTCTGCAAATAAATACGAAAAATAATGTTAAATTAATCAAAATGTGATTATATAAGACCAAACTGGAATAATAGTATAGACGCGGTCTCATATTTTGAGATCATCATGACAAATTTTAGTTGAAAATAAATTTTGGCGGCAAATCGAATAAAAACTTTCAAAATTTAAGTCTTATGGATAAATTTTAAACTATAATTCTCAGACTCTGGAGTTTTGAAGATTGCAGAAAGCCAAAAAGCTGTCTTTTATATAAATAATATATATATATATATATATATATATATATATATATATATATATATATATATATATATATATATATATATATATATATATATATATATATATATATATATAATATATTATATGCAGAAAAAGGAAAAGAATAAATTAAAATTAAAGTTATACTAATAAAAAGAGTGAAATAAAGAAAATCGTCAGACAAACACACTCGCCACATCTCACATCTCTAATGCATTATGTCGTTTTATTATATACCATTATCCAGAAAATATTAATTTTTATACGTGAAGTCTATGAAATATCTTTAACAATTAATAATTAATTCTAATAATTTAAAAACGAAGTTTTATTTCATTTTTAAAGCTAATTGTTATATATTATATTTTCTACGATAGTATAGTAGTATAGTATGGTGTGTAGTATATATTAGCAAAAATTTAATGCTATTTTATTTTTCATTTTGTTTTATTTTAATTTATTTTCTTGTCATGTTCTTACTGTGTGCTATGAATGCACAGGGGCGTATCCAGGGGGGGGGGGGTTTGGGGGTCTGGACCCCCCCCCCCGTCAGGTCTGAAAAAGCATAGGAAAAGGGGGTGGTTTCCCCCCTTTTCCTATGCTCAATATAGGCTGGACCCCTCCCGTCGCAAAATCCTGGATACGCCCCTGTGAATGCATGATGCTATATATATATAGAAGTGCATAATATACCCTGCTCGAAAATCTTGCCAAGTTCTTGTCAGGAACTTACCAAGAACTTAGCAAGTTCTTGTTTAAGATCTTGTCAAGATCGTGCCACGATCTTGTCAAGATCGTGTTAAGATCGTGTCAAGATCTTGCCAAAATCGTGTCAAGATCTTGACAAGATCGTGTCAAGTTCTTGCAAAATCGTGCCAAGTTCTTGACAAGATCTTGGATAAATAATTAATTTTAATTAAAATTAATAATTAAAATGTAGGAAAATTTATTCTGCACATTCTGCAGTACACAATAAAGAGAAATCAATAAAAAAACATTTCTAGCGCAATAAAAAAGTTGGTCACCCATCCATCTACTAAACTCGCTCCACGTTGCTTGACTTTGGTGATCACTAATGAGGCTGTCCTTACACTGCTCTTTTCTGACTCTTATGGACTTTACGTATTATTTGCGCTATATAAAGTTCTAAATGTTTGGACTTAGATTGTCGAGATGTCAGAAAGGTTAAAAATATGAAATTTGGTTTCTAGGGGTTAAAAGGGATGAGGAACCTGTTCTTGGCATTAAAAATGTTCTATCAAAACTCCTTAACCCTTTTTTCAACCCCTAAATAATATTCCAAGATCTTACCAAGAACTTGTCAAGATTTCGAGCCAAGAAATTTCTGAATCAAGAAATCTTAAATTTTTTACAAATTTTGCCAAGATTGAACCAAGAAACTGAATCCTGGCAAGAACTTGCCAAGATTTTTTTAAATATTTATAAGAAATTAGCCAAGATCTTGGCAAGAAATCGTAACTAAGATCTTGGTAAATTTCTTGTCAAGAACTTGCCAAGAACTAAGATCTTGGCATAATCTTACTAAGATCTTGCCAAGAAAATGTTTATCAAGATCTTGAAGTAAGTTCTTGGTAAGAACTTACCAAGAAATACTCAGTCAAGATCTTGAGACAAGTTCTTGGCAAGTTCTTACTAAGAAACTGTTTCTTGGCAGGAACTTGCCAAGTTCTTGCTAAGAAACGGGTTTTTGGCAAGAACTTGGCAAGATTTTCGAGCAGGGAATATAAATTATATTACATACGTAAAACGCATGATTTTCAATTTTCTCGGCTTGATACGAGCATGATATATATTATATAGCTCGTAGCTCGGCGGTGAAGTTGCACCATCCAAGGTCCAAGGTGCTTCGATTTTTTTTTTTATTTTATTTTTTTTTTTTTTTGCTGTAATTTTTAAGAAAACAAAACTATCTTGCACTGATTCCGAAAAATTTAAAATGCGGGATAGGTACAAAGCATTTCCTTATTTTAATTACGATGAAATTTTCTTCTTTTTTTTTTAGTTAGCAATTTTTTTGCATTGGACAAGAAAATCAACTATTGGAAATGATACCCTATATTGGCCTATATATATAAAAGAATTATCTAAAAAAAAATAAAGTGCAAATTCTTTTATATCTCTTTATTTTATTTTATTTATTATTTTTTTTTTTATGAAAAATTAAAAGAAAAGGTAATGGAAATAAAATAGAATGATATCAAATTTCTGTTATTCACAAAACTATACAGGGAACCCTGCTCGAAAATCTTGCCAAGTTCTTGCCAAAAACCCGTTTCTTAGCAAGAACTTGGCAAGTTCCTGCCAAGAAACAGTTTCTTAGTAAGAACTTGCCAAGAACTTGTCTCAAGATCTTGACTGAGTATTTCTTGGTAAGTTCTTACCAAGAACTTACTTCAAGATCTTGATAAACATTTTCTTGGCAAGATCTTAGTAAGATTATGCCAAGATCTTAGTTCTTGGCAAGTTCTTGACAAGAAATTTACCAAGATCTTAGTTACGATTTCTTGCCAAGATCTTGGCTAATTTCTTATAAATATTTAAAAAAATCTTGGCAAGTTCTTGCCAGGATTCAGTTTCTTGGTTCAATCTTGGCAAAATTTGTAAAAAATTTAAGATTTCTTGATTCAGAAATTTCTTGGCTCGAAATCTTGACAAGTTCTTGGTAAGATCTTGGAATATTATTTAGGGGTTGAAAAAAGGGTTAAGGAGTTTTGATAGAACATTTTTAATGCCAAGAACAGGTTCCTCATCCCTTTTAACCCCTAGAAACCAAATTTCATATTTTTAACCTTTCTGACATCTCGACAATCTAAGTCCAAACATTTAGAACTTTATATAGCGCAAATAATACGTAAAGTCCATAAGAGTCAGAAAAGAGCAGTGTAAGGACAGCCTCATTAGTGATCACCAAAGTCAAGCAACGTGGAGCGAGTTTAGTAGATGGATGGGTGACCAACTTTTTTATTGCGCTAGAAATGTTTTTTTATTGATTTCTCTTTATTGTGTACTGCAGAATGTGCAGAATAAATTTTCCTACATTTTAATTATTAATTTTAATTAAAATTAATTATTTATCCAAGATCTTGTCAAGAACTTGGCACGATTTTGCAAGAACTTGACACGATCTTGTCAAGATCTTGACACGATTTTGGCAAGATCTTGACACGATCTTAACACGATCTTGACAAGATCGTGGCACGATCTTGACAAGATCTTAAACAAGAACTTGCTAAGTTCTTGGTAAGTTCCTGACAAGAACTTGGCAAGATTTTCGAGCAGGGTACATAGTGTATAATAATTCGCACGAGTAGAAAAGCTCGTATATTAGAAATTCCCGTGTTTTTGAAATTTGAATCGTTATAATTAATACAAAAATAAAGAGTCAAAAAAAAAAAAAAAAAATTGAAATTACTTTTGTCGTGCGGCTTATGAATCTGACAATATATTTTATAATTTTCATATTTTTATCGCAAACAGTTCGTTCACAATTCATCAATTAGTAAACTAAAACACCCTGTTTTCGAAAGTTGTCCAAAAAAGTGTTATTACAATTATTTTTCCCATGCAACAACAAGCAATAAAAATTTCAAATTAATATCATAGAGACATAGAGTCAAGAAATTTTGCTTATTCTTAATGTACAGTTGAAATTTTTTTGCAAGCAAACCCTTTACTAAAATTTGCAAAAAAACGGATCTCGCGTTCTATTAATGGTTTGAAGCTGAATATTATTTTAGGGGTGCAATTTTGTATCCCTTAAATGTTCTTTTGCTAATATTGTAAATATCTTATTTCCATAATATTAAATCAATTTTTTAAAATTTGATGTATACTGCTGGTTCCGGACATCAGGCATTTTATGTACTGCTTTTTGCGTAAATACAGGGGTTATAAATTAATTAATTTATAAATTTTAGTTAATTTTAAAATAATTTTGTATATTGCAAAGAAATCTTTTAAGAATATGAAATTGCACCCCTAAAATAATTTTCAGCTTCAAGGCATCAATAGAACGCGAGATCCTTTTTTTGCAAATTTTGGCAAAGGGGTTGCTTGCAAAAAAAAATTCAACTGCACATTAGGAATAAGTAACATTTCTTGACTCTATGATATTAATTTGAAATTTGTATTGCTTGTTGTTGCATGGGAAAAATAATTTTAATAACACTTTTATGAACAACTTTCGAAAACAGGGTGCTTTAGTTTACTAATTGATGAATTGTGAACGAACTGTTTGCGATAAAATATGAAAATTATAAAATATATTGTCAGATTCATAAGCCGCACGACAAAAGTAATTTCATTTTTTTTTTTTTTTTTTTTTTTTTTTTGACTTTTTGACTTTTTATTTTTGTATTATAACGATTCAAACTTCGAAAACACGGGAATTTCTAATACGAGCTTTTCATTCTACTCATGCGAATTATACTGATGCATATAATTTAATCCTCTTATATGTATTTATCTCAATTTTTGCAAACTAAAATAATATAAATAATCATTTTTGTAATTTTACATCAAAGGTAAAATTTATGTAATAGATTGACTAAATAAATTTAATAATGGGGGGGAAAAAAAAACTTAATATATTTTCTTTCTTTTTCATTCATCATTTATTTTTTCTTCTAAATTCCCCTTTGAGATCAATTGAAACTGTAATTGCGAGTACAGAGATAAAACTTACTTTATATAGCTTGACATTATAATTCATTATATTATGAAACCTAATTAAAAAATTTGAAGTATTTATTAGACTAAATTTGTAAAAAAATATATATAATAATAAATTTGGGAACTGGGCAGAGCACGTCTTCTTTCTGCTGTTCACGTTGGGACATATATATATATATATATATATAATATATATATATATATATATATATATATATATATATATATATATATATATATATATATATATATATATATATATATAACTTTATTAGCAAACAAGACCTCAGAGGTCACAGCACTGGATCCAATAGAACCAGGCACCGCACTTCAAAGCTGTCACCAAGACGACTGAAGCCAATAGCCACGGAAAAAAATTTCTACTAACAGTTAGCTGTATGTTACTAAAATTTTTAGTTGAAAAGTACTTAGCGATCTTTCTTAGTTAATTTAACTAACAAAAGTTAGTTAACTCAATCAACAACAGAGTGATAGTATGTAATTGACAAGTTAGTAAATTTTACCAACTTTTTTTTTTTTTAAATTGTAGCTAACTCAAGTTAATCAGTTTTACTATCCTAACTTATTAGCTTTTTACTATCTATGCTATTTACTATTAATGACAAGGTTGTTATATTTTATCAACTTAAATTATTTATTATAAATATAGTCGGATATTTATAAATTGATTTATTTTTTTATTATATAAACAAGGTAAATTAAATAATACACAAATATTTCACTTTAATTACTTAATTTATTAATCTCTCATGAGAACTACACTGTATTGCAGGTTGGGGGCAGGGGCTAGATTTTCACTTTCAGTTTTTGTCACAGTCAGGGGTACAAATGATAGTGGGGTAGCACTTGTGTTGTCACTTATTGTTAGCAGCACCAGCATCTCCGTGATATCGAACTGTAGAAATGGTCCATCAAGAAGCACCACTGTGGTCTAAATTAATTGCTAATTAAGTATCAGAATATCAATAATGCGTTCACTGAGTTAAGATCAATTAACTCTAGTTGGTAACAATTTTTTTCCGTGGCATAGTACGTTTCTCTCCGTGTTGTGGAGACCACTTGCCTCGACGTTTAATTAATTTATTATATAAAAAAATGTATTATTGTATACATACATTGATACATTAGTACATATATCATGCTAAACACCTCATGGTGCGCAGAAGTCAGCACAGGTAATTTTATAAACTGACGACGCACGATCTCAGAAAACACAACGCAACCCGTATTTAGCCGGAGCTAACGGCCTCGCACTTCGCACAAGTACGACATGACTTATAGGAGAACTGTAGCGCAAACGAGAACCGAAATCCAGCGAGTTTGCCTCGCTCCATGACTTCCATCCCCGTGACCCAGCTGGTCACCCAGCTCAAAGTTATTGCAAGTCAAGATGCGCCGATGATAATGATGTAGCTACACGCTGGCGCCCGCGCATAATTCCGCTTGTAAATCAGGCGTCCACCCCTCACCAAACTCGTGGCCATAACTACCTAGCTAACTGTAAGTGAACCACGTCTTTCTCCCTCACACGTTACATTTCTAAAACGCAAAGGTTATTAGAGCAAATGCAGGGTTAACTTCAAATCAGCGAGTCACAGCAAGGCATCCTTGCTCACAGCTATACCCTGCATTTGTTGTTATAACCTTTGCGTCTTAGAAATGTAACGTGTGAGGGAGAAAGACGTGGTCCACTTACAGTTAGCTAGGTAGTTATGGCCACGAGTTTGGTGAGGGGTGGACGCCTGATTTACAAGCGGAATTATGCGCGGGCGCCAGCGGATAGCTACATCATTATCATCGGCGCATTTTGACTTTGCGATAACTTTGAGCTGGGTGACCAGCTGGGTCACGGGGATGGAAATCATTGAGCGAGGTAACTGGTTGGGTTTCGGTTCTCGTTTGCGCTACAGTTCTCCTATAAGTCATATGTCGTGCTTGTGCGAAGTGCGAGGCCGTAAACTAGCTGAGGCTAAATGCGGGTAGCGTTGTGTTTTCTGAGATCGTGCGTCGTCAGTTTATAAAATTACCTATGCTGACTTCTGCGCACCATGAGGTGTTTAGCATGGTATATGTACAATGTTCGTATGTATACACCAATACTATTTTTGATAAATTAAACGTATAGAGACAGACGTACGCACAGCACTGGGCCAAGCATACTATCTCTGTGCTGACCATTTGCCTCAAAACATAGTATTGTCTTTTATAATATATATATATATATATATATATATATATATATATATATATATATTATATTATATTATATGCAGAAAAAGGAAAATAATAAATTAAAATTAAAGTAAAATACTAATAAAAAGAGTGAAATAAAGAAAATCGTCAGTTAGAATAAACACACTCGCCACATCTCTAATGCATTATGTCGTTTTATATACTAGAAAATATTAATTTTTATATGTGAAGTCTATGAAATATCTTTAACAACTAATAAATAATTCTAATAATTTAAAAATGAAGTTTTATTTCATTTTTGAAGCTAATAATAGCTATATATATTTTCTACGATAGTATAATATATAGTATATATACTATATAATATAAAGTAGTAGTATAGTGGTGTATTATAGTGTAGTATATATTAGCAAAAATTTAATGCTATATTATTTTTCATTTTTGTTCTTATTTTAATTTATTTTCTTGTTATGTTCTTCTGATCACTATACTTGTTTTCAAATTCTATCTGATTGGCTAGTCTATCTAACACTGATCTTCTTGCTTAATTAATTTCAAGAGTTCTTTCTTGATATCTTCATGTTCAGTTCTTTAACTTCATTCTTTAGTTCATTGTGCAGTTTCAATCTGTTAACAAAAATAGATTTCTGACAATTCTGACCTATTTTATTTGACTGTTTGAACATTATGAAAATCATTAGCTTGTCTTAATTGTAAGTTGTATTATATGTATATAATATACGTCAATTTTTGCAAACTAATATAATATACATTATCATTTTTGTTATTTTACATCAAAGGTAAAATTTATATAAGTTTGACTAAATAAATTTATAAATATATATGGAGAAAAAAAAAAAAAACGCCTAAAATATTTTCTTTCTTTTTCATTCATCATTTATTTTTTCTTCTAAATTCACCTTCTTTGAGATCAATTGAAACTGTAACTGTAATTTTCTAACTTATTGAAGGCTGAAAATTCAAATAATAAAAGAAAGAGGAGGATAAGATTGCCGTTTTTTTAATTTTTATTTTATTTTTAACTTGCGCAGCACAATATTTATTTATTCGTATTTAAAAATAAAGTTGTTTTTAAACAAAAATTGCTGCGCAAATTTGCAACAAATAAATTAGAATCGAATGCTTATTTAAGTAAATTTATGTTATTTTATACACAAAAAAGTTTAAATTTTAAATTTATGGTTTTCAGTTTTCACTCTCACTATCTGATCAAAACTTATTTGTAACAATTTAAAACACCAGCATTCACAACTATTCATCATTATTTTTACTGAAGAAAAAGAATTAAAAAAAAAATTACAACAAAAAGCATAATATAATTGGTAATAATGCAAGTTAAAAAAACAAGCAAAGTAATAATCACTCTACTTATTATATAATGAATCGACAACTCTTCGAACCGTAAGTTAATTTAATTGATCATAAAGCCAATGTTATATATCTAAATAATAATAATAATGTCAATATATAAATACTAAATTGTTATACTACTTATATTCATGCAATTCCTCAAACCATAGCATAATTCCTACTAGTGAGGGATCTCAGGTATACAAAAAAGTTAAGAGTCAAGCTAGAGTATACCTATAAGTTGATAAGTAATTTGATCTAAACGTTCCAATAACCCCCAAGTAACAAGCCAATATATAAGATCAAATAATCACAATTAATAGCTAAAATAGCATAATATATATAATAACAAACAGTAAAATTAATATCATTAATTTTTGGTTTTTACAATAGTTTATATGGAAAAAGGAATATGTGAAATAAATAAAGGATTTCAAAATTCATCAGAATTCAAACATTAATAATTCAAATAAAGAAGAAAAAAATGTCCAGAATAAATTTCTTATGAGGAAAAAACGAAAGTTAATAAAAAAAGGAACAAATATGCTTTAAAATCATTATTTTTGTTTGTCATACCTTTGATTATATATCGACATTTTTACCCCAGGTTAACTGTATAACTTTTAATAATTTTTGGACACCAGCATGCAAAGAGTTAAGGCACCTACTTGACCTTTCAATAGCTAAAAGAAGCACCAAAAAATGTAGTCAAACGAACAGCTATAGCAGAAAAAAAAAAGAACTCTTTTACTCTCATGTTTTTTAATTTTGTCTCTAGCTCGCACAATATGTTAAGATTTAGTAACGCAGTACAAAAAAAAAAAAAAAAAAAAAAAAAAACTACAAGGGGGGTTTATTTCTTGCTATATATAAAGATAAAACTATATCAATTATTTAGCATATTTTCTAATTGTGCTCTGAATATATGGCCGGACTGACCATATATATGGCGAGACTGGCGATCGCCGGGTGGGCCCTCCCGAACCACGTTTGGGCCCTCTTTAAATCACGGATGAAAAATTGAACTCGACCCCCGCAAACACTATTTAGAAAATGTATTTCATCGCATTTTTTTAATGAAATAAAGTTGAAAAAAGTACAAATCTTTCATCAACTGGAAAAACACACTAAAATATACTTTTTAAAATAAATATATTCTCGCTCCCGTTCAATACAAATGGGCCCATGAAAGTATCTAAAACACAATATTTATATACTATTCACGCTATCCTAGCTCTTTTGTTGATGCGCGTGCCTTGGAAAAAAAAAGATTTTTATTATAGTCATTTTAAAATTATGAAATATTTTAAATTTTCCATGACATACTATATTCATGAAATCATCTCCAGTATAACAAAATAAAATAAATAAATATAAATAAATTGGTTGAAACTGCGCCAATATGATAAAATAATAATAATAACATTAATAACTATAATTAAATTAATAAAACTAAAAGAACTGATAGCTATTTAATTATATAAATTCACTTAATCAGAACATTTCATTAACTTAAAATATATATATATATGTCTATAATATATGTTCAAATTTTGTTTATGGTTTTGTTAATTTTAGCAAGATATTTGGCTTACAATGTTAAATTGAGATTTAGTAAAAATTTCAAATTGTTTGCTTCAGAATATGTTTGCAAATATTAAAAATTACACATCACTATGAAGTAAAAAATGCAATTCAAAAATGATCTAGGATGTGAACATTGCAATTTTCAGTCAGAGTAAAAAGATGAAAAATGTGCGCAAAATTGACTTCCATTAAATAAAAGGATAGGTTATATTTATTGCGCGAAAAATTACAGTTCCTCGTAGCAAGGGCGGATCTAGGAATTTGGTTTGGGGGGGGGCGACACCAGGGAAATTTTTCCAGTTTGGGGACGGGGTAGGGGGCAGCCCGCCGCCGGCGAAAATTTTTTTTCGGACACGCCCCTTTTTGGGAACAACACAAAAATAGTATACTTGAGAAAATAATTTTAAAATTATTTTAGTTTAATTTTTTAATTTTTTTATCGCGTTTTTTTCCCACCCTTGTTTAATGACATTGGAAAATATGTGCAAATTGTCAACTGAAACCATTTCTCTATGCTGAAACCTTCAAAAAAAAAAAAAAAAAAATTAAAGCTATGCTCTTTTTTTTTTTTTTTTTTTTTTTTTTTTTTTTTTTTTTTTTTTTTTTGTATTTCATATTTTTGAAATTCCAAATCTATGTTTTAAATTTTATCTCATTACAGAGTAACCACAAGAATTTTTGCTTAATAAACAATTAGCAAGTCGTTATATTTTAAATGCCAAAAATAATGCACCTCAATTTAATTTAAAAATTGAGCTCGTATAAGAAAAAAAAATTATCCAAATAGGGGTCTAATTTTTATCATGCAAATGAAATTTTCGCATAAAATTGTCAATTTAGACTGAATTTGTCACCTACAGAATTTTAAGAACCTTATAAAATAATAAGACTTTTGAACAAAAATTGGTTCTAAACAACACACATAAAATTATAAAAGCAAGATCATGATACATTAGATTTAATGGATGAGCTCATCGCTGTTTAGCGCGGGGGATAACTAAGAGTCCCCTAGTTTAATATTACGCTGATGAAGAAAAACACCTCTTTTGCGATTTTTGAGAAACTACTCCACCGATTCCGGAGAAATTAAACATACTTTTGCACGTGCTTTTATAGATATTTAAATGTCAAAGATTTTTTTTTAGCCCAATAGCCTTTAATCTGTGATTATAATAAGATTAAAAAAAAAAATAATAAAAAATAAAAACGCAGAACTCCTTGAAAAGTTCAAATTTATTTGAAAGAGTTCGTTTCTTGCAAGTGGTCCATTATTTTTGTTATTTTGCTCATTTTTCCTCACAAAGTAGTTTATTAGGGAGGGATGCGCGGGGGGGGGGGGGGGGGGGAGCGAAGAAAGTAAAATAAATATAAGGTACTATTATGTAGCAGTGTATTTTTGTTATCATTTTTAATAAGTTCAGGTTGCTGTACCCAAAAATGAAATTTAAAAAATTGTATCTCAAAAACTATCGTCACAAAATTGAACAGAGCAACAAAGTGTTGGAAAATCTCCTTTGCTAATGCGAATTTACAGTGGTTTAAGAAAATACTAAATAAGATAACTTTTAATGAAAAATAACTTTCAGATTTTTTCCAGAACGCATTGCCGAGAAGAAAAATCACAAATTGACCCATTTTAATTTTAATATATGCAATCTTCAATAATCTTTTTCTTTGAAAAAATGTCGTTAAATTTGTTTTAAATCTCAAATTCATTAAAAGAATAGATCTGCAGATTACGCTGGTATTAATTGTTGAGAAGTTGATCAATTTAATTTTGCACACGGTGAGCTTGAAATTTCGTATCTATAATATACACGCTAAAGGGGGCTTATTTGCGGAAGATTTAATTTGAGCTGAAACTTGGAGTTTAGAGAATTTAAGTTCTTTGGTTCATTTAAGCTAAAAAATGTCATAATTGAGTGTTACGACAAAAATGCTACCCTAAAGTAAGACCTTAATAAATAAAAAAATGAATTATGTATTATAGGTAAATAAGAAAAGAGCGCTGTAGCTGCGATTTTTTATTTCATTTTTTGGAGATAATTTTTCTTTTCTTTCCTTTCCTTTCCTTCCTTCCTTCCTTCCTTCCTTCCTTTTTTTTTTTTTTTTTTTTTTTTTTTTTTTTTTTGCTTTCTTTCTCTCGTTTTTTTTCTTTTTTCCTCTTTTTTTTTCCGCCCACGTGGACCGTTTGGGGGGGGGCGATCGCCCCCCCCCCCTGGATACGCCCTTGCCTCGTAGCTGAACTTTAAATGATTATAGATTTAATTTATATTTTCTTACCGGCATTATAAAATTTTCAACAATGAACAACTGAAATTTTTGATGGAGGAGCCAAAAAAACTTTTAGTGAATCAATTTTGCGCACATTTTTACATCTTGTTGACTCTGGCACTCGTTCTCATTCTCAATACTTTATGAGTGCTTTGGTGTTGAACAATTTTCATTGTTTTGAAACAAGCAACTGAAAAAAAATAATAATAAATAGTTCAACATCGATAAGCCCTATACCCGTAGGCAAAAAATTAACATACAACTATAATAATGAAATTTTTAGCCAGTGATCGTGATCGACCAATGACCGTTGCCAATTATGACGTGTCCCGATTATGTGACGTTTTCTTTTGCATCTACAAAGTGCATTAAGATATGCAATTTTTTTTTTTTTTAAATTAAAGATATACGTAATTTCTGTGGTGAAGATGTGAGAGGGTAAATGCCCGCCTGAAAGAATTTTTCTTTGTCTGCGCTGTCAGACTACAAAAGTAAAAATTTAGGATTTTTACAATGATGCATCTAATACAGTATAATATAAGAATATGCGTAAAATAACTTTTAAATAGGGTTACCAACTGTCCTTTTTTCAGAAGGACAGTCCTTTTTTCGAGGTTTTTGTCCTTTTTTACTTTTTTTCCAAAAAAGGACACTTTACTCCCCTTATTAGAAATTTTAGATTAAAAAAATATTAAAAATTTTAAAAATTACATTTCATGCACAGTATTTAATTGATAATAAAAAAAAAATACAACTTACAGAAGTTCAATGTGCAGTGCACACAGTATTTTTTGCAATTATATTATCTATGAAACCTATCTACTAATGTAAATATATGTTATCAATAATAATTAGGAACTGGATTTTCAGTTTTGAAAATGTGCATTTTCAGTACTGAATTCAGTCCAGTTATTTTGCATAATCAGTTTGTAAAAACAACAAAATCAGTTCACTTTCAGTTCAATTATACAAAAACAGTGAAAATTCAGTTTTGGTAATTTTTAACTTAGAAACAAACATTTTTCAATAAAAAAAGATATTATTATTATTTTTTTTTATGAAAAAAAAAAAAAAAAAAAATCGGTTAAATTATTATTTGATACACTTTACCAGCCAGTAACAATGAGAGCTGTTCTTGTATTTTTGAAAACTTCTTTTTAACCTTTTTTTATTCGTGTTCAGTTGAAATCAGATAATTTTGAGATATGCCTTAATTTTTTTTTTTTTCCTTTTTTTTAACACATTATTTTAAGTTTTTGCACAGTAAAAGTCTATTTTCAGTTTCCAAAACTGAGAAACACTGGTACAAACTGACAAAATCTTAAAATAACTGACCCAGTTTACAAATTTCAAAAACCGGTTTTTTTCAGTCCAAACTTTTTTGCATTTTTGGCAATAAAAATTCATGATTCGTGGACATCTGTAACCTAGCATGCATATTTCAAAAACTGAACAAACTGGAGATCCGGTCCCTAATAATTATTAATAATTGTCAGTGTCAAATTTAATTAAAAATGTGTGCATTTTATTTAATGTATTTTTAAATTATTCTATTCATTAAGTCTAGTGATCTAAAGTCTATTTCTATTCTTTTTTTTAACATTAAAAATAAAACATAAAAAAAAAAATCGCAACTTTTTTTTTTACCAAACATAAAGAAATTTCTATCTAAATTTTAAAAAAGTATGTGTTACATACACAAGATTGAATATTAAACTTTACTTTTATTACTTATAAAAATGATTATTTTGCTTGTTTTTTTCAAAGAAAAAGGGGCGCGGCATAAAAAAATTCGCGCCTGCGGCGGGCTTCTGGGGGGCTTTGCCCCCCAGACCCCCCGGTTAGGTATGGGCCATGTCCTTTTTTCGCATCCTGAATAGTTGGCAACCCTACTTTTAAATATTTTTCACTTTTTAAATTTGATATAAAATAATTTTATGAATTTGTCTACAGATATGTATAGAACAAAATTATTAAAATATTTTGTAACTTGCTTTTAAAATGTAACGATTTTAAGGTACTACTTTAGGGTAGGAGTGAAATTTTTTTATTATGACTTTGAATTAAGTACAGGCTGATGTACCCAAAAATGAAATCAAAAAAATTCTATCTTAAAAACTCTTGTCACAACAGAGCGTCAAAGTATCGCAAATGCCCCGCCCCCTAATGCTAATGAATCTATATTTGGACCCCAATTTTGACCCACTTCAAAATTTTTTCAGCGGTTAAAAAAAATACTAGCTTGTTTTTCGTGTTGATTTTTAATAAAAAATGATTTTTCAGATCTTTCTAGAACGAATTTGCCGAGAAAAAAATTATCACAAATTCACCCATGTTAATTTGAATATGCAATCTTCATTAATTTTTTTCTCGATAAATGTCTCGTAAAAATCGTTTAAAAAGTCAAATCCATTAAAACTTGATCTATAGAATACACTAGTATTTTTTGTTTAGAAGTTGATCAAGAAAAATTTTGCACACGGGGAGCTTGAAGTTTTGTATGTTTTGCGTGTTAAAGGGGGCGTATCCCAACGACTTTTAATGCTAATTTGCGGAAGATTTGATTTGAGCCGAAACTTTTTGGAGTATAGAGAATTGTTCCTTGGTTCATTATGAACCTAAAAAGTGGTATTAAATTAAATTTTACGACAACATCGCTACCCTAAAGTAGTACCTTAACTCCCAAGAAAAAAAAATCTTTTTGTTAATTTGATTCTATTATATTATAGCAACAAAGTTTCAAATTATGATGTAAAAAAAATTCTTCTCTAAATATATTATTCGTCGCAGTATGATATATATTATATGGCAATATTTTGACATTAAAAATAATGAATTAAACAGCGTCGTGACTCTATAAAAACAATCGCGCCTGCATGCGGCGGGCTTCTGGGGGACTTCGCCCCCGGCCCACAGACTCCCGCCTTCTGTTTCGTGGCCTCTGACCTGGGCCCTTTCAGCGAGCTCCCGTTTGTGGGCCCTAATGGTGTCAGTCCGGCTTGCCTCTACGTTTAATTTAACAAAAATAGTATTGGTGTATACATACATACATTAGTACATATACCATTGCTTAAACACCTCATGGTGCGCAGAAGTCAGCACAGGTAATTTTATAAACTGACGACGCACGATCTCAGAAAACACAACGCAACCCGTATTTAGCCGGAGCTAACGGCCTCGCACTTTGCACAAGTACGACATGACTTATAGGAGAACTGTAGCGCAAACGTGAACCGTTATCTATCAGTTCGTTGTCGCGTAGAGTTTCGATCCCCGTGACCCAGCTGGTCACCCCAGCTCAAAGTTATTGCAAGTCCAAATGCGCCGATGATAATGATGTCGCTACCACGCTCGCGCCCGCGCATAATTCCGCTTGTATATAGGCGTGCACCCCTCATCAAACTCGTGGTCATAACTACCTAGCTAACTGTAAGTGGACCACGTCTTTCTCCCTCACACGTTACATTCTGAGACGCAAAGGTTATTACAGCAAATGCATTATATAGCTGTGAGCAAGGATGCCTTTTGCCGTGACTCGCTGATTTGAACGTTCTAATAACCTTTGCGTCTCAGAAGTGTAACGTGTGAGGGAGAAAGACGTGTTCCGCACTCACGCAGTTAGCTAGGTTTATAGTATTAATATGAAAGAAGAAGAAGAAGAAAAAAAAAAAAATAAAAATAAAAAAGAATCTGAAGGAAGCAAGAGAAATATATATATCTGTCAAGATAGAAAGTTGTGGAGGTGTATCAAACTAGGCTAAAAACCATCTATGTTGTTGGCGTCGTATGATATGTATATGTATTATTTTATAGTTTGCAAGTGACTTTTAGCTTAAATTACAATGTTACACTATATAGTGAACTTCTATGCATATATGCGAGGCAAGTGGTCAGCATGGACAGAGTACGCTCCAGTCGTCTTGGTGACAACATTGAAGTGGTGTCCTTCGCAGTGGTGCCTGGTTCAAGTGGTCCCAACGTGAACAGCAGTTGAAAAAGGCGTTCTCCAGCTCACAAACTTTAAGTATTTACAATTCTACAACGATATGCGATAGCTGCTTGTGTAGCATAGTATAAATATGTATTATGTATGTACATCTCTGGCCAAAAGTTTGAGAACGATTTGTATAGGCAGCTCGCAACCACTTTTTGTTATCTTTATGAGAAAACTCAGCGGCCGCCACTGCCCTTTTGGCCAGAGCTGTACATAATAAATAAATAAATAATAAATAAATAAATAATCGTCTTTATTCAAAAAAATGCATAGAGAAAAAAAAATACAAATTTTTTGAAAGGGCGAGGTTTAAGCCTGACAATATGTCTGGCCCACATCAACAGGCTCACGTAAGCTCTTTGGGAGCTAAACCACTTTTTAAGGGGGTGGGGGGGATTAGAGGCAAGTTTTAATCTTACCTATGCACAATGTTAATTAAATTAAAAAAAAAATGTTTTTGTTCTTTTTCCTTATAATACTCATACTATAATGATTTAAAGGCGTAGAAAACCTTGAACAAAAAAGTTGCGTAATATCCTATCAAACCTGAAAATCAACATTGATTTGGCCAGAGTCATTGATTTCTAATTTATTTTCCATTCACAAAATGCCGCTGCCGGTCACTGACGTCCCAACTCGCCTGGTCCATTTTGTGAATGGAAAATAAATTAGAAATCAATGGCTCCTGCCAAATCAACGTTGATTTTCAGGTTTGTTAGGATATTACGCAACTTTTTTGTTCAAGGTGTTCTACGCTTTTAATAAAGACTAAAATTGGGAACGTTTTTATGAATTAGGATATATAGATTTGTGATAAGAACTATAAAAATGCTAAAATGTAGAAAAAGTTAGAATACAAATTTATTACTAAAATAATGTGACAGACAATAATGTGATAACTTCAAAATCAGGCATTTTGTAACTTGTATTTATTGTTAATACGGACAGAAATGTTCATTTATTAACTATGTTTATTATACATTTAGTAGTCCAAATTTTTACAAAATTTTAGGGAATCAGTAGTTATATACACAGTAGTTATAGCGGGAGTTAAGAAAGAACATTATAACAATCAAATATCTTTTCTTTTTTTTTTTTTTTTTAAGTAACAATTTTTTTTTTGGTTAGACCTCGACAATGTTATTTAAAGACACATTGAACAAAAAAAATTCTAATATTTTAACATACCTAAATATCATTGTTGATTTGACCACAGTCAGTTTTTTTTTTTTTTTTTTTTTTTTTTCTTTCTGTTTTTCCATTTACAAAATGGCAGATGTGGCTTTGTGACATCACAGCTTACGTGACCAACTCAAATTATTTCATCAGGTGTACAGGAGTGTCTAAACCAGTGAGCTGTGACATTGTTGTCCACATCTGACTCTCTGCGTATGAATGTAGAATAAATTAGAAATCAATGACTCGACTGGCCAAATCAATGTTGATATTTATAGGTATATGTTAGGATTAGAGAACCAGAGTATATATTACACATATATGTTTTTGTTCAACGTGTTCTATGACTGAAATTGAATAAAATGAAACATGTATTGTGTTAAGTTTTTAATTGAATATATTTTAAATAAGTACATATTTATATTTTACTTTTCAAGTATAAAAAGTAAAACTCTATGTGAATCAAAATGACTCCAAAATCGTAACATTGTAATGAGTAAATCTGACTGACATGCAGTATGAGTATGAGCACAGCACATTTAAACTTATTGTGCCTTGCACAAAGGGGATATGTGTCGTGGCACCCCTTCTCAAGAGTCGGGGTAATAATTTTGCTATCAAAAGAAAATAAACTAATTTTATGATAGTATTTTTGTAGTTTTGTTAAAAAATTTGATTTTTTTTATATACCTATGCTATATTTTATTATTAATGAAAAAAAAAATGTGTACATTAAATACGATCACCTATTTATGAAGATTATTATGTGCAAAGAAATGACAAGCGATGCACACTGCACTGCAGAATATCAGAATAAATAAACAGAAGTTTTAAATACAATTATTAGTGCATTGAAAGTTTTCATATATATGTTGGCAACCATTGCCGAATTCGCTCATTGGCCGAAATAGGCGACCACGTCGCAGCGTGGCAATGCATTTTTGCCAAGATCCGAAATGCATCGTAATTTTGACCACGTTGCGGAGTGGTTTTTAACAAAATGCCAAATTTTTGGCAAATACATTTTAGCCAGTTCGTGGAGTGGTTTTTGATAATTGCCACGCTGCAGCGTGGTCAAAATGTTTAATACGCAGGTTACGATATTCGGTATAAGTATGAATAATATCATATATTTTTTTATTATTATAACACATCATTTTATATTATGGTTTTCAGTTAATTAAAATATTTATAAATTTATAAAAATGATTTCTTATTAAATTTGACAAAAAAAATTGTCTATGGTCAACATTACGATGCACAAGTGCTGAATTTCGGATCTTGGCAAAAATGCATTGCCACGCTGCGACGTGGTCGCCTATTTCGGCCAATGAGCGAATTCGGCAATGGTTGCCAACATATACAATAAATTGCTAGAAATTTTAATTAATAACATGAAAATTGGTTTTAAAATGTTTAAACAAATATAATGTCTGTTTCTTTTTAACTTTATTTTGTCAGCTTTTAATTCAGAACGTTTAGTGTAATTGAAATGAAAATGGCAACCATATCAATCATGTAAATTTATAAAGTATTTTAATTAATTAAACTTATGTGAGTTTTTATAAAAAGCTATACAGTACCATTATATTTAGGTTATTTTACAAATTAGAAATAAGTAAAAATTTACTTAACAGAAAGTTATACATGTGAGTTACTGTGCATGTACAAACAGTATCAGGCTCGTAATGATATTATATGATATTCTCAATCTCATGAGATATAGGAGATGTTATTTTGATACAGTGTAAATGACAATATTTCTGTCTGTATATAATTTAAATCACTTAATATTTTAATAAATCATTTCAATACAAAGAAATGTATTTCAATGTTTGTGACAGGTTTGTTAAGGCCAAAGCAGCCGTCATAATATAGCTTCCTGAGTGTTAACTGGACGGCAACTATGTCTGGCTCCCGATTGGCTTAGGGCAAAAAGTTAGACCAATCCAAACTCTAGCGCACTCCATATAATCCATATTACAGTCCTTGTCGCAAAAAGACAGACTGACGTCTGCATCGGGTTTTAAGCATTTATTATGACTAACGGATACAAAACACCAACATTAGTATTTTCATTAAGATTTGCATGATTGAGCATGAACTTGTAAATATGTCATTTAAACTGATTATTAACTACAGTGTAAAAGAAATTGGGGAAACATAAAGTTTGCTGCCATATTTATGGCTTGCTGCATATTGTCCTATATTTGTGTTATATGAGCGCATCTTGTGAATGCAACTTGTTTATTCAAACACATTTATCTATTTATTTTACTATTTTAGAACATAGTAGCAACTGTATTAGCGTTGCCCCGTACCCTGGTGTTGGGGGCCAGGCACTTAATAAGCACCTTGCGCATCATCTCGGCATCAACATGGCACCATTCTAGCTGTACCAGCAGCTTGTCGTTGACCCACTGAGGCAAAGAGGGTAATGAGGGGCAATCTTGTGACCTGAGCTTCACCACGCCTACAAACAAAATCAGGTCAACATAAAAGAACATGTTTTGTACTATACACTTAATTAGTTTTGCCAGTCTAATTGACATTACAAACTGCACTTGACAAAAATATCTCATTCTCATAATACAAGACAACAGTTTCTAGAGCCGGTTGTTGTACCCAAATTTAAAAATAGAAACGGTGAGAGATCACTGAGTGTTCAACTGCCGCTCATTTGTAATGCCATACCAAATGCAAAAGGTAAAAAAAAAAAAAAAAAAAAAAAAAAAAAAAAAAAAAAAAAAAAAAAAAAAAAATTAAAAATTAAAAATTAAAAATTGGTATATATGGAGCTACGAATAATATTTTGTTTGTTTCTAATTTTAGTATAACAATATTTTTATTTTCTTGTATAGATAAAAAAAATAATAATAAATAAAAAAAAGGAAAAAAGGAAAATGTTATTTCTATTGTAATATTTTATGCTTCCTAACTTTTGTTATATTATGTTGATTAAGCACCCACTGATAAGAGTTCATTGCCTTGATAGCACTTATGTATGTATTCATATTTTTATTAATAATAATAAAAAAAATAATAATAAATACATCAGTTAGTGTGTATGTACTTACCGCTGACACCAATGAAAAATCTCCTTCTGTGGTCAACAGTTTCCAGAACAGCTGGGGTAAATGTTCCAAACAGATCAGTCATCTGATTGAGAACATTAATTTGCTGATCATGTACTGAGGCACCAACAATTTTGAACAGTTTCTCCCCAGTGCTCAGCTCAGCTAACTGCACATAAAACATCAAACAAAGCAGCACGTCAAACCTTATTACTTATCTTTTTACAATTAAAGCCCTTGTCAACTTACTTTTTTATCATTTAGAATACTAGATTGATAATTACCATACCTTATTATCCATGAATTAGACACCAATATGTTGATTTTGTATTTATTTTCATTTTACTGTTATATCACGTATCTGACGTCACAATGTACAGATGGAGCCATGGTACGGGTAAAGAACTTGAGGGAGGGGCTTAAATGTATCACGTGACCAGAGCGGTGACTGTGATTGGCGGTGGTACATTGTGACGTCAGATGTGTGATATAACAGTCAAAATGAAAATAAATACAAAATCAACGTGATGGTGTCTGATTCATGGATAATAAGGTATGATTATTATCAATCTAGTATTCTAAATGATAGAAAAGTAAGTTGACAAGGGCTTTAACAATCCAAATTACAACTTAACTACGCTGCAACTAGTTATATAATAAAGTGTCACAGCTTAATTACAAAGGTCAATTATTTTATTTGTGGGCAATTAAACAACTGATTCAACTTATTTGTGGCATTGAGGTTAGGACAACATTTTGAGACTGAAAATTAAACAATTTTGCACATTGGAATATAAGAATGGAAAACTAGAAAAAAACAACATACAACTTTAAATTGTCATGTTTTTTAGGAGATGACGTTGCCTTAAAATTTATTATAAATATAATAATGCTATAATTTATTGCACGTAAAACATAAATTTCAGAAATTATTCAGTGAAATAAAAGTAACTCTTTAGTACAAACCAATAACGAAATTGAAAAAAAGTTTAAACAGTAACTCTTAGTATAAATGTTATTTTCTTCAGTGGTGGTTAGAGCACTTTAGATCTTAAAAAACTTTGTTAGTAATGTATATCTAACAAATTTACTATATATATATATAAAAAAAAAATCGAAATAGCAAACTTTTTAGATATTTTTTTTGTGTGCATATAAAATATCAGAAAAATGTCAAATTATTTATAAAATTTCATTTGTCTTTGACTTATATGTACTTTAAGTCAAGTAACCTGGAACAGGGGTAGGGTTCCCTGCTGGAGGATTTTTTTTTTCAAAAAGGGGGCATGGTCTCCAATTTTGAAATGTATTTTGAACGTTTTCTGAATAGCTAAATGAAAAAATTCTAAAATTTAACATTGTAAAAGTATAACTTTACATTTGTTTAGTACCAGTACTAAAAGTTGTACAGTTGTACAACTTTTTTCATTAGAAACAAAGAATGATGGGTATGTTAATTATTTTTAAAGCGTACATCATTTTTTTTTTTTTTTTAATATTTTGAACTCCTTTGTTCCATTTTTTTTTTCAAGCAAAATCATAAAAATTTGCTGTTTAATAAAATAATCACAACATTTTAGTGTTAAAATCATACATTATGTGTGATTTTTATATATTTTCTTTTATTAAATTTTTATTTTTCCCTTTCCATTGTATTTTTTCCCTTATTTGTGAGAAATTGTGACATTTCAAATTTTAGACGGGAGGAGGTGTCAAAATCGGGCTTGTCCCGGGAAAATCGGGCTTGTCTGATCAGCCTAAACATGACCCACATCACTGCAAATATGTAAGTCAGTACTCACCATCACTCCCAGTGCAAAGACGTCCAACTTTTCACTGCAGTTACCACCAAAAATGGCCTCAGGGGCCATGTACCCCAGAGTCCCACCTGGGTACATGGCTACCTCTGACTGCAACATACAACATCATTACAAGTACAACATATACAATACTAGACTGTGTGTGTCATATATACAACATGTACAATATCACAGGGGGGTCCTTGCCATGTAAAGAAAATTTTAGACAGCTGGAAGAAAATCGCCGAGGGCACATTGCAATGTTGCCCAATGCTTAACAAAATTAGAGCTGTCTAAATCAATATCAATCTGGCAATTTCCCTCCCATTGCTTACCCTGAGCTACCCTTTAGCCAATCAACCTGTACACTCCACCTATCTGGCTGCCAGGGTGGATTTTAAATTTTTTGTTACCCTTACAGTTCCCGCAATTCTGCCACCTGCGATGAAAATTGAAGAACATGCCGCTACCAACTTTCTCTTCACTGCTGCCTACAGCAAGAGTATAGCAATGCTCTAGCATTATTATATAGATCAGTGGTGCATATATGTGTGTGGTTGCCATGTTGGTGGTGCACCACGTGCTTTCTCACGGCACAGTGAGGTAGTAGTAGAACACTAACTCACTACATATTACAAATATTATTATACAGTATAGCAAAATGCTCTAGCCTTATTGTATACAGTGATCAGTGTATCAGTGTATCAGTGATGGCAATTACATTGAAGTAATGTAGGGTACCTTGCGGCCGGACATAAAGATGTTCTTGATAACATTGCAAAACTAGGAATGGGAAGCAGCTAGGTGGCTGTGACCAAGAAATTATGAACTGACCCATGTGTGAGAGGGAGAGGGAGGGAGGGAGGGAGGGAGGGAGGGAGGGAGGGAGGGAGGGAGGGAGGGAGGGAGGGAGGGAGGGAGGGAGGGAGGGAGGGAGGGAGGGAGGGAGGGAGGGAGGGAGGGAGGGAGGGAGGGAGGGAGGGAGGGAGGGAGGGAGGGAGGGAGGGAGGGAGGGAGGGAGGGAGGGAGGGAGGGAGGGAGGGAGGGAGGGAGGGAGGGAGGGAGGGAGGGAGGGAGGGAGGGAGGGAGGGAGGGAGGGAGGGAGGGAGGGAGGGAGGGAGGGAGGGAGGGAGGGAGGGAGGGAGGGAGGGAGGGAGAGGGAGGGAGAGGGAGGGAGAGAGAGAGAGAGAGAGAGAGAGAGAGAGAGAGAGAGAGAGAGAGAGAGAGAGAGAGAGAGAGAGAGAGAGAGAGAGAGAGTTGCACTTACGGTCTTGCAGCTGAGCCCCACGTCACCCAGCTTGATCTCCAAGCTGTCCAGCTGGTGACGTGGGGTTCTCCGCAGTGTTGCCCCACTCTGCCGCAGCTGCTGCTCCACTTCAGCCAGCCGTGCACGATTGGCTGCACACACTGAAAACAAAGTTAAGTCTCAACTTCATTGCTATGTTCAAGCAAGCAATGACTGACTTTGTCTGCTTGCACAAAATATTGTTATCAACAAACATACATATAAAACATTGTCTACAGCTAGCCAGGTAGTACAAATTTAACTACAGGTGAAGTAGCTAGCCACGTAGTACAAAGTGAAGTAGCTAGCCAGGTAGTACAAGTAGCTAGCCAGGTAGTACAAAGTTAACTACAGGTGAAGTAGCTAGCCACGTAGTACAAAGTGAAGTAGCTAGCCATGCAGGTAGTACAAATACAAAGTGAAGTAGCTAGCCAGGTAGTAAAAAGTTAACTACAGGTGAAGTAGCTAGCCACGTAGTACAAAGTGAAGTAGCTAGCCAGGTAGTACAAAGTGAAGTAGCTAGCCACATAGTACAAAGTGAAGTAGCTAGCCAGGTAGTACAAAGTGAAGTAGCTAGCCACGTAGTACAAAGTGAAGTAGCTAGCCAGGTAGTACAAAGTGAAGTAGCTAGCCAGGTAGTACAAAGTGAAGTAGCTAGCCAGGTAGTACAAAGTGAAGTAGCTAGCCAGGTAGTACAAAGTGAAGTAGCTAGCCAGGTAGTACAAAGTGAAGTAGCTAGCCATGTAGTACAAAGTGAAGTAGCTAGCCACGTAGTACAAAGTGAAGTAGCTAGCCAGGTAGTACAAAGTGAAGTAACTAGCCAGGTAGTACAAACTGAAGTAGCTAGCCACGTAGTACAAAGTGAAGTAGCTAGCCAGGTAGTACAAACTGAAGTAGCTAGCCACATAGTACAAAGTGAAGTAGCTAGCCAGGTAGTACACAGTGAAGTAACTAGCCAGGTAGTACAAAGTGAAGTAGCTAGCCAGGTAGTTCAAAGCAGGGTTCGCAAAAAGCCGGCTATTATTAGTTTTATCCTAGCCGGCGGTTTGCTAGTTTTTTTTTTTACAGTTTTATTATTACTGGTTTAAACCGTCTAAAACTGTTTTTTTTTTTTTTTTTTTTTTTTTTTTTTTTTTTTTTTGTAGCTTTTTCCTTAAAATGAAGTTAAAGAAAAAAATATATATAGATTCTCTGGCTTCTGACAATTTTAGGGACACATTCTCACACATTATATCATTACTTTAGAGTTTATGATAACTTAATTATTTTCAATTAAAAAATAAGATAAAATAAATCCATTCATTATAAATAATAGCCTCTCTAGGGTATATATAAATAGATTATTGGCTAAATAACTTTTTTTTTTTTTTTTTTTTTTTTGCAATAGTACAAATGCAATGTAGATGGGTTTTCTTTATTTTTTACATACTTTTTAGCTCATGATTTAAAAATAAATTAACATTTTAGAAAAAAAAAAAAAAAAAAAAGCTTTAAAACCCATAAATTTGCATTTATTTTATGAGAAAATCATTATTCACAATCATTTATTTGGTTACATATGATATTTTGAGCATATTATAAAAACTTATTTTAAAAGTGGTTTAAACTGGCTAAAACAATAAAAACCAGGCCGGTGTAAACCAGGTTAAAACCGCCGGGTGGCTAAAACTTGCGAACCCTGTTACAAAGTGAAGTAGCGCGCAATAAGCCAGGTAGTACAAAGTTAACTACAGGTGAAGTAGCTAGGCATGCAGGTAAAACACAAAAACTCACAGTAAAGGTAAATATAAAATGTTACATACACGTGACATTTGCCCTGGCTGTAACCACTGCTCGCAGAGTTGCTGTTAACTGTTCTCTTGTGTGTCGGAAACTTAACAACAAGTTATCTGCTTTTAAGTCTAAGTGGGCAAAGCCTGCATGATGCATTGCTTGTAGTAGCTTAATGACCTGCACAAAACATATCATATCACAGTAAAGTATTATTCAAATTATGTATACGTAAAAGTTATGTGAACGTCCAAACAAAGTTGGAACAATGAAACAAATGGAGCAGTTCACATTTTTTTTTTTTTTTTAATTTACATGTTAACAACTTCATGTGTTTACACTGTTCCAACTTTGTTTATGTGTTGACACACGTAACTTTTATGTTACATGTTGATGATGTGAAGAACAATATGTGTATCTTAATAATAATAATAAGTATAACTTTATTAAGGCGTTGTGACAGCCCTAGCTGTTTTACAAAAACTTGACAACAACATTACAAGTAAACTTTACATTAGCAAAAAACGAGATAAAGCATTGAAACAACACATTGATCTTGTTGTGAAAAAAAAAAGGCCTATCTCGTATTTTGTCAGGGGAAGCAAAAGGCCTATCTCGTTTTTTGTCAGTGGAAGCAAAAGGTCTATCTCGTTTCCAAACGTTATGGAGATGGCGCTTGAGATAGACCTTTTGCTTCCACTGACAAAAAACGAGATAAGCCTTTTGCTTCCCCTGACAAAATACAAGATAGGCCTTTTTTTTTATCGACGTATGTTATATTATTAACAAATTTAATCTTATACATTGCTAGAATTTTCAATTTTAATATACAATTTGAAAAAATTTTTTTTTGCTTATTATTATTATTATTATTTTTTTTTTTGTGACGGTAAGCAAAATGTGTAAGTCGAGCTCCATGTACACAATGTTTGGAAATGACTTACACATTTTTGCTATGCATGACAAATAACGAGATACTTATTTTGCTACAAGTGACAAAAACCAAGCTATACCTGCGAGATTTTAACAATGTGGGTAATAGGTCGACTTTTTGAAAAGGTGTACATGTTTGTTATTATACAAATAATCGATTGTTGGATTTTCAAATGACCTTGAAGCATTCTTAAATTCTCCGGACTTTACATATCGATGCTTACCTGTCGAAGTGAACGAACTACACTTTACAAATTGTGTGAAAAAAGAACGTTCTACTTTTTACAATTTCCAAGTTCCCCTAGCTTGTTCTAATGTTAAATCACAAACACAGATCGTTCATTTTAAGTAAAACTTGTAAAGTGAAGTTTGACGGGTAAAAATCGACATATTGTTCACCACACATTGATGTAAAGAATACACTATGGTAGAGACTCAATCACTTTCTAACCAGCTGCCATGTTATCTTATGTGAGTGGGCAGAGACTATAGCAGTTCAGCTACTACATCAACACATATAAACAACAATACTTTTCTTGTAGCGTACACAATAGAGACATTCAGTAGAAAATTTGATTAGCTATTATGTACCTTGCGACCCACTCCAAAAACCTGGCTCGCAGAAAGAGGTGTATCAGTGGCGTACAAAGTTAGGTCCCCTTGCATCAGTGGCATGAGAAGTGCCATCTTACCCTCGTAGTAGAACGCCTTGATTAAAGGTACAATTGGACAACTTTCTTTCGTCTTCTCCATGATCTGACAAGCAAACAAACAGACACCATGATCACAACACAGGGTATCTGTATTCAGACATACATTATAGTTACTGGATCCCTATCCAATTATAACTATCAAAATTAAAGAATTTCACTTTGCATAAACTTTCAATACATGGTGCTCTAATTTCTATTGTTCTACTTCTATCTTATTGATTTAGTATATCATTTAAACACAGAAATAGTAAGAGAAATTAGTTAGACCACTGTGAACAACAAATAAATTGCAAATTTATCTAATTTTGACACTTACAAGTTTTTTTTCATTATTATTTTTTTTAATTAGGTAATTACTAGCTACTTATTTTTGTAAAAACAATTTATAAAAGAACGCAGATGCTTTTTCTTCTGCCATTTTTACATACATTTTCAGGTATTATTACAACAAAGAGCAGGAAAACAAAAATAGAAAATTGCTGCATTACTTTTGTTAACATTGAGTTGAGCTTAAGGCGGGAAAGCAGGTACTGTGGGATTTGACTAAAAACTGCAAAGAAGGAAAAATCTGACATTTGCACAAGGATACACTAGGATATCTTCAAATTTGTAAAAAAAAAAAAAAAAAAAAAAAAAAAAAAAAAAAAAAAAAAAACTGGGGGATTACCAAGCTAGATTTTAAATTGATTTTTTTAAAGTTTTAGTTCCATAAGAGCCCATGTTAATTTTAATAACAATTTTCTGTTTTATCTGATAGTCACGTGTTCTGAAAATTTGATCATAGATATAGCTGTTACTGCTAACTTTTATATAAATACCATATAAAGTTTGCAACTTTTCTTTTTAGATTTTGAGATGCAATGAAGCCATCTACTTAATGTAAAGTGATGTACGTACTTTCGTCATGATCTCAGCCTCGAACTCCGTTTCCTCTGAAGTGGCAGCCGACTTAGCAAGCTTCAGAGCCATAGCCCTCTTTCCCTTGGGCAGTCTGTAACACATAACACATGGCATAAGTCAACATTCAAATAACACAGGCCAATATAAGAAAATGTCTCATTTTGCCAGTTTAAAAATACTAAAAGCAATATTTTTGAGAGCATTGATGCTGTCAATAGCTTGAATTAGTACCTCAAGTATGTGAGAAAAAATAAAAACTAAAAAATAACTGTTTCCCCCCCCCCCCCCCCCCCACACACACAAGAGTATGCTTTTTCTTAGTATTTTAGTTCAAAATTTGAAATATTCAATTATTTCAATTACATAATTTATACTTGCTAAAAGTAGAATTGATATGATGCAAGGGACTTACTCAATATAATTGTCGCATACCACCATCCAAGTGGTCCCAAAGGTGCCCTCACCAAGCCTCTTGACAATCACGACACAGACATTATTATCATCGACTTGGATCACATCTCCAGGCTCCAGCTCCTTGACATCAGAAGCCGTGTCTCCTGTAGACCAACATAACATAAGAAATAGTAGTAGCCTAGTCATTATTTACAATTAACATAATAATAATATTTATATATTTATAAATATTTAATATTTAATATTTAATATTTATAAATATATTTATGACTAAAGAAAAGGATAAAGATAGCAGCACTGGCCTTACTTACCACAGTAGAAGTTGTATGGAGAGGTTTAAGTCTCACGTGGCACAGTGTTTTGTTATAAAATAACGTTCATTTCATGACTGAGAGCTTTCATCATATGTTAATGACATTATCGATCATAGAAGATTGATTGGAGTTTTTGATAATGTCATTAAAGCAATAGACCACAGAAAACAACATTTGCTTTTTAATGAATAAACACAAATTGGGATCTTCAAATCTGATGACAATTTTTACCAGAGTGTTAATGTAGCCCCACGAGAGAGTGTGAAAAAACTGTAAAGTATGCAATTTGCGTGAAAATTCATGTTTATGACGTCAGAAACATGCAAAAAAATAGTATAGAAATGTTGTGCGGGTTGCATAGTTCGAATTTTCTGATCACTACTACGGGGCTATAGTTGGGTTTTGAGACGAACTAATGTTATTTATGTAAATCCCATCAAGTGTTTTGTGATATAAATGCTTGTATTTTTCTCTGGTCTATGCCTTTAACATCATTAACATATGATGAAACCTCTCAGTTATGAAATAAACCTTATTTTATAACAAAACTGTGTGCCACGTGAGACTTCAGCCTCTCCATACAACTTCTACTGCGGTATAAGTAAGGCCAGCGTTGCTAACTCTATCCTTTCCTTTATTACTTTTGATTCTAACCGCAATGGTTTTTCCTTTAAACTAATTAGAATTATAACTACAGTAATAAAAGTTTCAGTACAGTTTTATCTTTTTAGAACCATACAGTGTTTTATGCAAGATATGATTTTTTTGCAATTTTACAATAAAGGCATAGAAAACATTGAAACAACATGTTTTAAACACGAAATGGGATCTACAAAACTGATGATATTTTTTACCAGAATGTAAATGTGGCCCCACAAGAGAGCATGAAAAAAATGTAAAGTATGCAATTTGCGTGAATATTCCTGTTTATGACTAGTATAAAAATGTTGCGCAGGTTGCATAAGTCAAAATTTTCTGATCACTGCTACGGTGCTACAGTTGGGTTTTGAGACCAATTAATGTTATTTATGTAAGTCCCATCAAGTGTTTTGTTATGTAAATGCAAAGTTTTTCAAGTTGTCTATGCCTTTAATTTTTATGGAAAGTTGCGTTCATATGGGAGCTAATCTGACTCCAATGAGCTAAGTTTAAACGCATCTTATCAAAAATGTTAAAAAAAAATTCGCTACACAAATTGATACCATGCAATGGCGAGCTCAAAAAACCTAGCTTTGAGTAACATAATTTTTTATTAATTTTTCAACTGTGACGTCACCTTAGAAAATGCTTCAAAAATAAGTTGAAAAAAAAATGGAAGTGTGTGCTTCACTGTTTACTCAAAATAAGGAAAAGAAGGTACCGGAAAAGGAAACCAAGTGATGGTAAAAGTGGGAGAAAACTTGATGCCAGCAGCAAGCTAACCTTGAGCTACCTGGAGCTACCTGGAGCTACCTCCCACTTTTACCATCAAGTAGTTTCCTCTGCCGGTCACTTCTTTTTCCGCATTTTGAGTAGACAGAAGCAGTCAGTCTTATTGGAAAGACACTTTCCAATATACATAAATTACTAAATTTACATAATTATATTGTAATTACATATACGACTGTACGAAGGCTGCTTTCCAAATAAAAAAATATCTTACGTGTTACGACTTTTTCTGACAAATCGATTATCGATAGATCCGATATTTTTTTATAGCATTGAATGACCATCAACTTTACTTTGCAAAACAAAATTTGGACGACTTTTTCTGACAAATCGATTATCGATAGATCCGATATTTTTTTATAGCATTGAATGACCATCAACTTTACTTTGCATAAAAAAATTGCAAATTGGTTCCGATCCTTGCTTTTCTAAATCATAGGGTCACGTTTTTTTTTTTTCTTCTTTGTTTATGCTCTACTTCATAATAATTAATATCTATATTTGACAAAGCATACAAACAATATAACGTACAGTATATATAATTATTTATATTGTTCTAAGTTAATTTATGCTACGATGACATAAATTGCGCAATTGATTCTATTTGTGAAGTAAATGCTTGAAAATATTGTTATTTTTCATCTTTGATTCAGCCTGTACGATATGCAACTTTTTGATCACGCTTGTGGAGCAGTTTGCATAGCATGACGACTTTGCAGGGGCTAGTGTGACATGCAGAGCAAAAAATAGGAGCCATATGAGCACGCATGCATGAGCTGGTATGGCAATACCACACATTTTGTCAGCTTACACACAATTAAAAATATTTTTGAGAGCAGATACATGGACAAAAATAACTACGTAATAATTATGCTGGCTCATTTTCAACACAATTTGTTCAATATTATGCTATATATACTACATAATAATTATGTTACATAATTATAGCATACTTATTACTTATTAATGTTGTTCCAAGTAGCGACATTTATGCTATATTGACATAAATACAGCATAAAATACGTAGTTTATTCTGTCCATGTTGAATAAGGGTTCAAAAAATAATAATAATAAAAATAGCCGGATTTGTAAATAGACAAAAACGACAAAGAAGCTTCTAGTTGCTGAGCAATGTTATTTATTGCTCCAATATGGTGTCAAAGCGCATTCCCGCGCTTTTTCATGTGCACACTGTGCAAGCGATAGCATGCGCAGGCTGATGTTGTTTTATATTTTAATTATGTACAGTGACTTAATTGAAAAACTGACATTTTTAAACAATGCAACAAATAACATTTTGCAGCAATGGGGTTGCGTTAAGCGATTTTTTTTTTATTATTATTATTTAAAAAGTTGCCACCCGACCCCCCTTTATATAGTATGGCATGGCTCTCATTCATTATTCAGGATGCAACTTTAAGTATCACGACCAATTTTTAACATATCCTACGTTGATAACTGTAATTTCTGAAAAATTCAAACAACATCGATGCTCTCAAAAAAATTTCGAAGTATTTTTAAACTGGCAAAATGAGTCATTTTCCCATACTGGCCCATGTTATTTAGAGCTCACTTATGGCGTCGACTTTAACATGGATGAAACCACCATATAGCATAAATTAGGTTGTAATGCATAAATGACGCTTATTCTTCATAGATATTGCTAAGCTGGTTGCCCCTGCAGCGACAGTACTTATGCAATCTGCTCCTCACGATTGCTCAACAAGTGGCCGAACTTACAGGCGGAATAAGACAATGTTAGAGATCACAAATATCAGACAATAATATTTGTACAAATACTTGACAATATTTTTGAGAGCATTGACCTTAATTAGCTTCAATGTTCAGGAACAATAAAATACCCGATTTACCCAAGGTCCATATATTAGAGGTTAGATGCTCCGGGAAAAGTTTTGGCCAAGGTCGCGCAGCTTAAAGGAATTCACCAAAGACGTCATATCACCGCGGGTGTATTTTTATTCACCTTATCAGTGACGTAACTGGTGAACGGCATCGTATGAAGGTTATCGGTTTAGCGCGCGGGGGGACGCGGGGAAAGCTAAGGGTCCCCTAATTTAACATTACGCTTATGGGGAAAAACACGTTTTTTGCGATTTTTGAGAAAACTACTCCACCGATTTCGGAGAAATTTAAATGAGAAATACTAGACATACTTTTACTTGTTTTAAGCCATAGTCATTTTTAAGCATTTTTTTAAACCGATAACCTCCATTGGCTTAGAATCAAGTACAATCTATCGCAAAATTAAATCAACTGCGCGAGCTTTGTGCTGCGCTCAACCTCTTTATTATATGGACCTTGCGATTTACCAAAGAATATACGTTAAAAAAACAATAACAACACCCGATTTACCAAAGATAATAAAAACAACAATATAACAACAAAATACCCGATTTTAAGAAATATATAAAAATGATGTTTGAAAAAAAATAATGTTTGTCCTATATATATGCTGTGATATTCATTGCTACAGTATGGCGTCGAAGCGCATTTAGTATGACGTCATGGTCATGCATCCTATGATTAACAACATAATAATAAGTAACTTCATATGAAGGCGCTGTGAGGGCTTATTACACAAAACTTATATGTGTATAACTATACCTACTTCAATCACCGTCACTTCAAAATTCTGGAGTTTTATGATAAGCATTAATTATCATAAGCACGTATTATTAACTTTCTAAAAAGTTAAACGGAAAGAAACTCGCACAAACGATTCGGCAGGAAATCCAGATTGAAATCAGTTTGGATTTCAGCGCCGAAACCTGTATATAATATTATTACATTCAAAACCTAGCTTGCCCACACATGAGAATATTACATAAGCAAAAAAATATTAACTAATAAGCCTTCCCTCCCCCCTCTCTTCATTTATGTTTATGACATTTTTGTCAACCAAATATTAATTTTCGACTTGACTATCTAAAAAAATTAAAAATTTATATATATATATATATATAAAAAAAAAAAAAAAAAATGCTAGATTCGAAAATGGCAAAATATTTTATTTGTGGTTGCTATTCATTGATTGTATGTATTCGCAGTATTTAAAACTGGGATAATTTGTTGTCGTTGTATCTGCAGACAGAATGTGCAGCTCGTGACTTGTGTCATCTTGTACCTGACGAGCCGAGCGCGGCATGCATGCAGGCGGGCAGCGATGTACCGCTTGCGCCGCCACGCCGCCACGCCGAGCGCTGAGCCACCGCAAGCAGCAGACAGACAGACCTGCTAGGACAGCAGGTCATAGCTACCTCCCCCCTCCCCCAACTGTCTGCAACTTTGATACTAACTCGACCGACTGCTGGACAAGTTCATGCCTGCTTGCAAACATGAATACTGCATAGTATCTATTTCTTTTACTATTTTAAAGGCATACAAAAACATAAAACACAATTTTCTTTTTAATGATTATATATGAAACACAAAATGTGATCTACAAAACTGATGATAATTTTTACCAAATGTAAAAGTGGTCACACAAGAGAGCGTAAAAAAACTGTAAAGTATGCAATTTGCGCACGGAAAGAATAGATTACGTAATTTATGCTACATTTTATGTCATTCTAGCATAATTAATGCTAAATTGGAGCAACGTAATTAATTGTGCTGTACAACATAATATTTATGCTATGTATATACTTTCCAATACTAGTTCGAGCGGATACAGTGTAATTAACTATGTAAAGTCAACTGTAATTGGCTAGTAGGTTTATAACACGCTCTCTCATTGGTTAAGCACAGCGGATACAGATTTTGGCGGGAACGACCTTGTTTTGGCCAGAGGGTAGTTATTATGCAGTATAGCATAAAGCTGTTATGCTGTATTGAACAATTATTGTGCTGAAAATGAGCCAGCATAATTATCGTACTTATTTATTTTTTTCCGTGCGTGAATATTTCTGTTTATGACGTCAGAAACACGCAAAAACTAGTATGAAAATGTTGTGCGGGTTGCATAAATCGAAATTTTCTGATCACCTACAGTTGAATTTTGAGACCAATTAATGTTATTTATGTCCCATCAAGTGTTTTGTGATGTAAATGACAGTGTTTTCATTTTGTTATGCTTTTAAGTCGCCTCCCTTTCTCCCTTTCATGATGTCATACTGATTGCGCTTCGGCGCCATACTGGAGCAAACAATAACGACATTGCTTAGGACAACAGTTTTTTTAATTTTATTTTGCTATTTTCTTTATAAAATAAACGTTTTTATTAATAATATATTAATAGAGTATTTTTCTTGCATGCCTGAAAACTCAATAACAAAACAAGCAAACAAAAATTAAGAAATATTTTTATATAGTATTTATAGTATATAGTGTAGTATAGTATAGTATTTATAGTATATAGTATTTATATAGTATTGTGTTTTATCCATAATATCACTAGCAATAACAATGATATTTTTTCAACGTTTTATCAGAAAAATGAAGAGATACATAAACATAACACAAGACAGGCTAAGAACTTCCATAATGTTCAACCAAATGAATAATACAGGTCAGATATCTATTTTTGTAAATGGTCTAAAACTGTGTAACAAAATGGCTAAGAATAATATGGAATAACTTCCTATTAATTCATTTAAAAGAGAAAGTTAAGAAAAAGTCAAATTTAAGTTCAAGATACCAATCAAGAAAGAAGTGAAGGAAAGATAAAAGAGAGCCAAGAGTGAAGTGAAGATAAGAAAACCAGAAACAGAAGAATGAAAAATTCTTCAAAATCTAAGGACATTAAAAATAGCATTTGGTTGCTAATCAAGAAACAAGAAACAAACAAACAAACAAATTATCAGCAAAAATTGTGTGTAGTCGAAAAATATGTGAAAAATGGAGCTTGTCGGTTTAGCGCGCAGGGAAAGCTAAGGGTCGCCTAATTTAACATTACGCTTATGGGGAAAAACAGGTTTTTTTTTTTTTGTCACCATAATTTTTTTTTTTTTTTTTTTTGCTTCAAGAGCTTTTGTGTGTGTGTGTGTGTGTTACGAACATTCATTAAAATATTTGCTTCAAAATTTGTTATTTATGAATAATAGCATTAATTTTTATTTATTATTATTATTATTATTTTGAGTGCATATTGTATTAACAACTATCTATACCCAGCAAATAAGGTTTAGAAAAGAAAAGAAAAAGAGAGAGAGAGAAAAAAAACTCGGAAATTTCATTAAAGAGAGAAAAAAAAAACGATTACAGAATGACACTTTAATTTTAATTTATCTTGCAAACGATTTTAATTTCGTGAAAATCAGGATTATGCCCCGGGAAAAATCGGGACGTCTGGTCAGCCTATAAGCAGCAAGCATTGGCGCGATAGATAGAAAGAAAAAAAGAAAAAGAAAAAAAAAAAAAAAAAACGCGGGACACACATAATTTAGCATTAGCAAATCCCGCAGTAGCCAATACACAATGCAAATTACTTGTCTCTTATTATTATTAGCAATAATGAACCTTACCATTCACTGATGTCGACATCTTGGCAGAAGTCTAGGACGTTTTGATATGTAAAAATTTAAGAACTGCGGAGTTATGAGAAATAATATTTATACGCACGCACACGTACACTGGTGAGACCAAAAAATGATTGAGCGAGCGAGCGAGGACTCGACTTCTACCTTCTCCAAGCAGTGAGCAGTGAGGTAAGGACGGGGCGACAAAGTTAGACAACTAAAAAAGCGCGCGGACACCTAGGCGGGAAAGTGGCGAGGACAATAAAAATGTGCAAATATATTTGCTGCAGACCGTCATTTTATTTTACGTATTGCTGTACATACAGGACACAAATATAACATGAACCAGCAAATGTACCATAATATAGGGTGTTTTTGCAGACATATCAAAATAGACGCCATGTGTGAGCACTAAATAACATTTGGTGGTTTAGGAAAATGACACATTTTGCCAGTTTAAAAATACTTTGCAATAGTTTTGAGAACATTGATGTTGTCCATAGGTTGAATTGCGTTTTCAAGTATGTGAGAAAAATAATAACCAAAAATTTTAACTAATTTCCCAAAGAAAATACAGTATGATAAAACGACATTTGGTCTATAAGCTGAGCTGAACAATCATGAGCAATGTTATTCATTGCTCCAGTATGGCGTGGAAGCGCATTCAGTATGACGTCATGCGGATTCACCCTATTATTGTGTAACATATGAATTTTTTCAAATTTCTTATTTTTTATTAAATCACTCGACTCGATCTCTCGACTTAAGACATTATAAATACACAACTTTTGCAATTTTTTTTTTTAAGGTAAATATACGGGTAATGCCGGCCCGTGTGTGCTTTTCCATTAATTGGAAAGTCCTTACCTGTCGATAAGACAATGTCTTGACTGGGACTGGGATTGGTGTATAGCACGATAACACAATATGGCAAGCAAAAAAAAAAAAAAATATATATATATATATATATATATATATATAATAATAATAATAAAAACCAAAGGCAGAGTATAATGCGCGCGGCTTGTATAGGTAAAAGTAAAATGTGGTAATTAACATTACGCAATCATGTCATATTTAAGGTTAATTACTTTGAAGAAACTTTGCTGCATCACAAAGATACCTTTGAAAATACTTTACTGCGGCAAAAAAAAAAAAAAAAAAAAAAAAACGAAACAAATTTATTTTATGTGTTATAAAAAAATATATTAATATATATATTTGTATGCTGATCCATATTTTTTTTTCTCAACCAGGGTGACTTTGAATCGGTTTAGCGCGCGGGAAAGCTAAGGGTACCCTAATTTAACATTACGCTTATGGGAAAGAACAGTTTTTGTTTGTTTTGTTTCTCTTGCGGCCACAGAAAACTACTGCATCGATTCTGTAGGTATTTAAATGAGAAATACTCTGATGTCTAATTAACAAGTCAATGTGGTAGTCCTCAAGTAAAGGCATAGACCAGGAGAAAACATAATCATTTACATCACAAAACACTTTGACGGGACTTACATAAATAACTTTACTTTGTCTCACTGCAAAAGTGATCACAAAATTTCGAAGTAGGCAACCCGCACAACATATTTATACTAATTTTTGACTTATTCTGACATAATATACAGAAAAATTCATGCAAAATTATTATTAATAAAAAATGTATTTTCACGCTCTCTCGTGGGGCCATGCTGGTAAAAATTATCATCAGTTTTGCAAAACATATTTGCTAGTCTGAATTAAGGCACTTCGGCTACATTTGGTCGCGATGTCGCAGCCACGTTATATCTGCGGTCTATCTCGCCATTATATGAGCTAATATGTACAGATATATGCAGCCAACTTGCTTTTTATTTTACATTTCTTTACGAAAAAATATGAACGGCGCTGGTGTCATTGCGTCATTACGCTAGCTTAACTATAGGAAAAAAGTAAAAAAAAAAAAAAAAAAAAAAAACGTCCGAGTGTCAATTAAATAGCGCGCGCTAACGCGGCTGATATTTGTATATCACTGCATAAGCACGAAATCTGTATGCTTGGAACATACTCTGCACAAGTAGGTTACCAGCTCACCTCAATGATGCCCGGTGGTGTAGGACTGTCACAGCTCGCGGTCGTCGCGCCACTGGCAGCTGACCGCGTCCTGCGCCGTAGGAGGCGCGTGCTCCAGCAGAGCGTCCGTCCACTGCAAAGAGACCGTCCGTGGGCAGGCGAGGTATCAGCTCACCAATGAGGCACGTGATCTTGTGCAGTTCTTGAGGACTGCGTGACACCAGCTTCACCTGCACAAACATACAAACACACATCTGGTTATACCTCAAGTATCTAGCGTAATATCACCTGTAACTGAACTGCCAGGGTTCAAAACTAAAACAAATGTTAATGTTTAAGACTGACCTCGTCATTGCTGGGCACCGAGGTAGCGTTGCCAGTCAGCAGGAAGAGCAGAGTGTCGGCCACGTTGTGACATAGCATGTCCTGGGCCAGCGAGGGACAGTTGGCACACATGACAGACAGCATGCGCAGCACCGTGATGACGGTACCGGTGGACATCAGATGAGGAGACACCACGAGCAAGCGCTGCAGGCTGGCAAGCAGCTCTGCTCTCGCCACACAGCAAAGACGTACAGGGTCCACACAGTACAGACGTAAGAGGTCCACACAGCGCAGACGTACGGGATCCAGTTGAAGGCCAGGCACATTTATGCTAGCCATGCAGCGCTTTAAAATCTGAGCTTTATTTTTACAGGATATACTACATCTTGCTTACAATAATAGTTTTCTTGAATTATTTAAACTTGTATGTATAAGCCCCCCCCCCCCCCCCAAAAAATTTAACTTTTAAATAAGCATTTATATATACTAATTTAGTTGCTGTAAATTTGGGCAGCAATTAAAAAAAAAAAAAAAAAATGCAATCATCCTCTTTCTCTCTCATTATTCGAATTTTTAGCCTTCAAAAAGTTAGAAAATCTCTGATTGAATAAATCAAGTGACAATTAATACATATTCGTCATCATTCAAGAAATATAATGACTCTTTTATAAAAACAATAAAATCTCGAGGTTATATTATAACGGCCTAACAAATGCCTGGTTCACTCTCCTCTAAAGGCCGAAGCAGCCGTCAATCGGTTCCTGACCGATAACCGTGCGACAACTATCGCTGGCTCCCGGTTGGCTTAGCGCAAAAAGTTAGACCAATCCTAACTCAAGCGCACTCTAACGGTCCTTGTCGCAAAAAGACCGACTGACGGCTGCGTTGGGCTTTACTGATCAAACTCATTTGTTACACCATTCACAACTATTATTAGGCCTATTATTTATTATTATTTTTGCAGATGCGCTTGTTTAGGATGTTACCAGATTCACATACAGTACTATCATTCACCCCACCACCCTCCAGGATAGAAATTTTAAGGCTGTTTCTTTATTGTTAACTTTTCCACTTCTTGGAAAATAATTTATTCTGGAAAAACAAATTACTAAGGGAACTCAAACAGCATGCAAAATTAAATTGGACATGTGCACTGTGCACACAAAAATTTTTAAGTTAGTAGCACAACCCACTATTGAGAAACAAGAGTTTAAAGTTAAAGTAAGCAAGTGTTCAATTTCACCCCTGGTGTTCAATTTTACCTCGGTTGGCTGTATAGGTATACAGTATAATTATTATATAGACTGAAAATTTTATGGTTTTATCAAATATAAAAAATTATTATATATTAGGCCTATAATTAGATATATTTTATAGGAACTTTAGATACAGTACATAAACACCTGTTAAAATACAAAATTATTATTTGGTTGAATGGTTGTAACTGGCTTAGCATGTTAGCCAATCAAAAGGAACGAGTAAAACCTCGATATAGCGAACTCGGATATAGCAACATTTCATTATAGCAAAGTAATTTTGCCAGTCCCGCCGAAATCTACATGTAAAAGCATAGGGAAAACTCGTTATAACGAAATTTCGTTATAGCAAAGTTACAGTTTTTTAAATTTTCGGCCAAAAATCTAGGTAACAAATCCAAACTTTCGTCAGTACATCGCGCTCTTTCTTACGATATAATGCTTGCGGAAACGCGGGATAAAAAATAAATCGTAAATAAATTTGACGAAATAAATGCAATATTGATCAAACAATTAACTAAAATTATGAGAAGGTTACTGCATGCATTTTCTGTGCAGCAAATGAAAAGCTTACAAACATTTTATTCAAAAAAAAAAAAAAAAAAAAAAAAAAAAAAAAAAAAATCCGATACCGCACAAAATTTAAATTTCTATTATCGTGAAAAGTATTTAAATTTTTACTTAATTTTTTTCCCCCACTTGAATACAAGATTGCGTAAACAAACAAATTTATCAAATTGTTAATTCTATTTAAAAAGAAAAAAATTTTACGCTTTTCGACTCAACAAGATAATTAATATAGTATCAATTTCAAACTTTTGTTCTTTCATTTTGCGCAAAATTAACGTTTCAATCGCACTTAAAAGTATATTAATTTGAGTCAAAACACCTTGAATTCTCTAATTGCAAAATTCAATGCTAATGGTCAAACAAAAACAAACAAACAAACAAAAACCAAACAAAAAAACCAAACAAAAAAAAGTTTCAGTTATGAAAGTGAAGCTGCATATTTCTCCAATATCTAAGGGGCAAATACTCTCAACAGTTCAAAATTTTTTTATTCTTTAAAAAACTATGCAAGCTATCTGTTTGTGACATTTTTTTTTTTTTGCATACTTTACAGGCGCGCAGTATTTTTTCTATCGCCGCGGTAAATTTCTAGTACAGTACTGTATTTATTTATATATATATTTTTTAATTGTAGTTCGTTTTTCTTTCACACAGTCTATGAAATACTTATTTCAGTATGCTTTAATGGAGCTATCATCAATTTAACGCGTTTTTATGAATTATACATGTATTTACGGTATTTTCCCATGTAATTTCGCTATAGCGAATTTTGTTATAATGAAGTAGCTATTTCCGAGGTCCCTTGAATTTCGTTATAACGAGGTTTTACGTATTTTTTTATCCATTAGATTTGCTATATATATATATATATATATATATATATATATATATATATATTCTGAGCATTTCTTATAGAAAACTACTGCACAGAGGTCAGCAAAAATTAAAATGATTAATACAAGACATACTTTTACGTGTTTCAAGACAGTAAAAGATTTGCTTTGATGGCAACATCCAATGAAAAATATTTTTCTTAGCTACAAGAGTTACAAAAATACTTTCACGTAGAGTAAATAAAATCATCATGTCACACAACAAGGTAGCGTCAACTTAGATAGTTGACCAACGTGAGCCTGGTGAGGCCAAGGCTTGAGACGTCAAGGTGGAGTGATGCAGTTCTCTGCAGACTGCTTGGTGATGGGCTTGACATAGGGCTCCAGTAGTGTGAGCACCGAGGTACCATCGACCATCAAGTCAACCACGTTGATACTGCAACTACCGTACATGCCATTCATGTTGTAGCTGAAACAAGACATACTTTCATTTAAAAAAAAAAAAAAAAAAAAAAAAAAAAAAAAAAAAAAAAAAAGATAAAAAAAAGATAAAAAATATACTCAATAATAATTTTGATAGAAACGGATATGAGGAAGCCAGCGCTGGCCTTACCATAGCAAAGAGAGTCCCATAGGGTGTATGCATTCATGTTAAAGTTAACTCCATGTTGGATCACTCAATAACATAGGTTGTAAAGGAAAATGACTTTTGCCAGTTTAAAAATACTAAGCAATATTTTTTATGAGAGTATTGGTGCTGTTAATAGGTTGAATTAGTAACTCAAGTATGTATGTGAGAAAAATATTAATAACAAAAAGTTAGCCAATTTTATAAAGAAAATAACCAAAAATGAAGTTTGTGCTATGCTGAGCAACTAAGCAATGTCATTCATTGCTCCAGTGTGGCGACCAAGCTCAATAAATATGACATCATGAGCATACACCCTATAGTTTGGTGAAAATATGGATAAAAATATTGGATAGCATTTGACACTAAACTACAAGAGAAAAGTGACTATATGTGTGTGCGCCTTTGTGAGACCCAGAGAGAAACTATTGAACGGTTACACTCATATTTAAGAGTGGCCATTTTGTTGGTCAGGAATACATGGGCCAGCATAGGAAAAACATCTTTTTTTTAATAGCAAAAGAAGCTACAAACCTCAATCAAAGCCTTATTTGTAGCTCCTAATAAGCTTGAAGAATATGAGAAAAATTCGTTCAGTTGAAATAAACTATTTTTGTGTGAAAAATTAGGAGAAATGATGTTTCCTCTATGCTGGACAATGCATTAGGCACCACAAACATGGCGACAAAGCGCAAGGATGTGCAAGGGGTCTATATGAATGATCTTCATTCTTAGTTTCTCTCTGAGTTTGTATTGTAAGGACATATAACTCACTTTTTTTTTCTTCTAAAAACAAAACACACTAAACTCCAACACAACAAAACAGGTTTCTGTACTACATACTGTAAACTAGTGGGTGGGTATACAAAGCATAGTTCCAATATTATATGTAATTGTGTGTTCTATTTACTTGACTAGAATGGCTGAGAGCTGTCGCTGCTCCACCAGCTGTGACAACTGCTCTGACGCCTCAAGCACACATGTGTCATGTGCTTCCATGTCCAGTACGTTCACCTCAACTGCCTGAGAAATCAACAACAATACATTAAGTTGGTTTTAAACACAGAAAGAAATGGATTTGTATTTAGAAATTAACATCTATTGCTGTATTACATAAAAATATAAATAATAATTAAGAAAAGTAAATAAAATCAAGCCAAAGAAAAAAAAATCAAATTCTTTATTCATTTCTTTCATCTAGCATTCATAAACAATTAAATGCATTAGTTTAGGTTGTTGCCACAAATGACAATGTAGAAATGATTTTCAATACTATTTACAAAAAAAAAAAAAAAAAAAAAAAAAAAAATTATGTATAAAATTACAATTTGTATTTAAATTGTTTCATCATTCATATAGGTCTATTTATTAATTGAGTAATACTGCTTATTAAATAGGAAAATGTTTAGTAGAAAAGAAAAGAAAAGGAAAGAAAAGAAAGATATTATATATCTTCAATTTTGCCAACCAAAGATCACAAAATGAGCCTAAATTATAGTATGATATTACTATATCTGGTACTAACCTGGAAAGGTAGATGAAGGAACTTTGGTTGAATGATTCTCAAGTTCTGCAACTCAGTCCATTCACAGTTTCCAGTGTCCACGTAGAACACCTGCAATAAAAAACAACAACTTGGTTTCAAAGTAGACGTAAACACACTGAGCATTGAAAACTTCAAGAGTAATAACAATAAGATTATGCTTATATTACACGGACAAAAATATCTACTAATCACGCTTAGTAGTTTGGATTTTTACTCAATTTTAGTGAATTAGTAATGCATACGCAATAGTTTTTGATAACCATTGTTTAGTAAAAATAAATAACTTATTTTAGGTAATAAATAACGAGATTTAAGATAGAATTCTACATTTTTTTTAAAATAAAATGTAAAGAACCACGTATTGTAAAATTTTATAAATCGAGTTATATAAATAAGAACTATAAGTTGTTCGTTATATTTTACTTTCCGAGTAAAAAGTAAAATGCTATGAAACATGTAGTTATGTACGACTAGAAAATTAATAAATTTCATTTATCAGCTAAGTAGTAAATTTGAACTGAGCGTTGCATAGTAAACTTTTACCTTCCACTCACTAAAACGTTGCGCGCAGGGGATGCGCTGTCGCACCCCTCCTCAAGAGTAGAGATCTTGGCTTGGAGACGCCAAGCCAAAGTAGTTTCAAGTTCAAGACTGATAATTGTGAGTGCTCATTTACATTGTTCGATAATAATTAACAAGAAAGATATGAAACATTTATATTTTTCATTTTGGCAAGCCGTGTTAAAAAGTGTGAAGTGGTTGTTTTTTATACATTATTTTATTTGTATAAATATGTGAAAAATGATATTTGTTACGATTAACACTTCATGAAAATACGTGATGAAATGTCACAAGCGTTACTTTGCGTAATAAGAACTGTATCAGGATTATGTGGCCGTTATCAGAATAAAAATAATATAAGTTTTTAATTAAATTATTATGCAAATAATAAATTGAAAGTGTTAATAAGTACTATACGATGTGTTCAAACTTTCATTGAATAATATAAAAATTGATTCTAAAATGCTTTCCAATTGTTTTTAAATAAAAATTCTGATCTACAACATTTTAAAAATATATATTTTCTGTTTCTTTTCATCTTATTTTACCCTTATTACCCTTACAAACATTTATTAAATTAAGTCAGCTTTTAATTTAGAACGTTTTGTATAATAGAAATCATATATAACATAAAAATGGCAACCATGTTTCTTAATATTATAATAAAAAGTATTTAAGTATTTTGGTTAGTGCAATTAAACTTATAAGTTTAATAAAAAGTTACTACATATTTAAGTTATTTATACAAAATTAAAATAAGTAAAATTTTACTTAGCAGAATAGTAAAATAGTATTAGAACATATTGATGAGTAAAAGTAAAATATAGACACACATGTGAGGTAGCGCCCTACTGTGCGCATAGTAAAATTTAGTAATCCGCATAGTAGATTTTGAAGAGCGGCGTATAGTAGAATATTACAATACAGAGACGATAGAATGCAACCAAATACGCTTGTTCCTTTTCTAGTAAACAAATCTTTTAAACAATTACTAAATGAAACTTGAATTTTATAATTTTTTCTCAGTTATGAAGTATTGATACGAAAAAGTTGATTTCTATTGCATAAGCTCAGTTGGCACAAAAACTACTGTGCAAACTAGTAGTTTTTAACAATAACTTAGTACTTATTTCTCTCCGTGTAGTAAAATAGTTTTATATGTTATTAAAGTGCTCAGCAATGAAGAAAAGGATAGAATTACCAGCAAGGGCCTTACCACAGTAGAAGTTGTATGGAGCAGTCAAGGTCTTATATGGCACAGTTTTTTTGTTAGAAAAAAAAAAAAAAAAAAAAAAAAAAGTTCATATTTTATAACTGAGAGCATTCATAATATACTAATGACATTATCAATCAAAGAAGAAATTTAATTTTGAACACATCAATGTCGTGTTATGATCTTGCTGGTTTGCCGGTTGGGGTGGAATCAGGAAATGAGTGTGAATGAGTGAGGGAAAGAAGGAAAACTATTTCTAAAAAATTGTGTAGAGCTGCATGTGCACATTATTACCTTGACAAAGGTCTGGTTGTTGTTGACGTGAGATCTGACGTTGACGACACGAGCTCGGTGCAGAAGTCCTTGCTTCACGTCCTTGCACAGGACAATCTGCTTTATGCTCGGAGGCTTCGTCAACACCTGTATGTTGTGCCGTGAGTTGTTCATGTACTCCACCAGGTCTGCAAGGCTACCGTGATCACCTGCTGCATGCAAGGCAATTATACACATTTATTTCAGACAAATGAAAGGTTACCATTTAAACATTTTGATTTCCTGTGCGCCTATTGTTATATCATATTCACGTGTTTCATCATGTGCTCAGGTGTAAGGTTATCTACCAGGTGAGCTGCTTTAGCCAGCAAGCCAAACACACCAAAAAAAAAAGCAGCAAGTTTAAATGTTTACCTTTAATTTACCTGAAACTGGGGAAACTGTACACCCTGGCCAAAAAAAAAAAAAAAGATTTTTACAACCTCTTTTTCACACACAATTTTTCCGCAGATCACCACTAAAATTTTACAGGTGATCAAAATAATATTGAAGTTAATATGTGTTAAATTTTATTGCAGTAACTTGATTAGAATCTGAGAAAACAGAGGGGTTGAAATACTTTGCCATCTACGTTGGCATGCCATGTACGTTGAATTGAAAATTAATAAAAGTGAAGATTGTCTATTTTATACTGTACATTTATTATTATTTTACCATAGTAAAATGGAACTATTGACCAAATATTCTAGCATAAACGTTCATGTTCATTTTGTTAAAATTTGAAAAACATAAAAAAAGGGTAAAATAGTCTGAAAAACGTCTGAAAGGTCTAAATTATTCTAAGAGACTAAAATAGTCGCTAAATAATCTTTTTAAATTTTGTACACAAGCTTGAAATCGTGTGACTTGTAGTCATTTTTAGCAAAAGAAAAATAATAATAATAAAAAAAATAGTCTAGATATTGACAATAGTCTAAAGACTATTTTTACGCTCTCTCTCTCTAATGGACTAACATTAAAAATAAGGATCCATTAAGGGTAATCGTAGTATTCAGTCTGTAAGATTGGTCAGATTAGTGACTCACGTTGGTTGGTGAAGACAACAAACATGTTGTTGACGTTTATCAACTGATTGAGTTTGAAGTAACATCGACATCCCAGCCCAGGCAACTCCAAAGTGTTGTACGCCCCCACGACCACATGCTCTTCTTTCTCTGTAGTCAAACACAATGACGTCAATACACAACACAAATATCTGGCACAATGTTGACTGAATATCTCATTATATGTAACATAATATGTCCATTTGTGTATATTATACTTGTGACAAAATAGTACAGTCAACCGGGGTGAAATTGACAGCCAATCACAGACCCGCTTTCAAAGTGCTCTGTGTCTAAGGAGATAGGGAAAAGTGAAAGCTTGCACATGATTGGAGTTTACATTTCACCCCGCACTTTCAATTTCACCCCCGATTGACTGTAATAAGGAAATGAGAGTTGTTTTACAACTTCTTGAGTATTGAAAGTATTTTAAAATAGTTTTTAAAATTATAGGTATTAAAAAAATAACATTTAATAAAAATAAAAATAGATAGATATAAAAGAGATAGCAAAATCACAGAGACATAAAATGATTTGTAAGTCAAGCTTCATACTTCCATAGCCTGGCCTATAATTTTATTTTTCTCTCACAATTTTAGCTAATTAGCTGACTTAGATCTGACATTCAATGATAAAGAAAAGGATAGAAAAACCAGCAAGGGCCTTACCACAGTAGAAGTTCTATGGAGAGGTCGAGGTCGAGAACTTCTACTGTGGTAAGGCCCTTGCTGGTTTTTCTATCCTTTTCTTTATCATTGAACCTAACCGCGATGGTTTTTTCCTTAAATTGATTAGATCTGACATTGGCTGATATTCTCCATGTTATTGTATACAAGATAGATATGGTACCTGGGTTGTCTATGTGCAGCTGCTGCAAGCTCAGGCACATGTCCTGCTGTCCCCTCACATGTCCTGACATGTCTTGCTGCGCCCTCACATGTCCTGACATGTCTTGCTGCGCCCTCACATGTCCTGACATGTCCTGCTGTGCCCTCACATGTCCTGACATGTCCTGCTGCACCCTCACATGTCCTGACATGTTCTGCTGCGCCCCCACATGTCCTGACATGTTCTGCTGCTCACGTCCCACTGCCCTGCAGTCACGTGGCTGCTTGTCTGCCACATCTGCAAAGTAAAACAAAACATTGCATTGTGCCGCTAGTTAAGTAATTATTGATGTGATTCAACATTAATATTATTGAATTATTTTTGATAAGCTCAATATTTTTACATATTGATTTTTTAACATAGATTTTTAAAGCAACTTCACTATTTTTAATGTAATTGTTAAAAATTGTTATTTTCCACATATAATTGACTTACAATAAACAATTGCTAAATTATTGAGATGTGTGTGTGTGTGTGTGTGTGAGAGAGAGAGAGAGAGAGAGAGAGAGAGAGAGAGAGAGAGAGAGAGAGAGAGAGAGAGAGAGAGAGAGAGAGAGAGAGAGAGAGAGAGAGAGAGAGAGAGGGGGGGGGAGAGAGAGGGAGAGGGAGAGGGAGAGGGAGAGGGAGAGGGAGAGGGAGAGGGAGAGGGAGAGGGAGAGGGAGAGGGAGAGGGAGAGGGAGAGGGAGAGGGAGAGGGAGAGACAGTTACTTACGTAACAAGTTGACGGCAGCCATGTTGTTGTTGACAAGCCAAGTGTTGACGTTGACCTGCTGGTCTCCAAGTTTGACGCTGAGAGTGACCTCTGCTGCCCTGCACACATACAGTATCTACATTAGGTATGCAGTCACCAGCAATACAACACTTCAAATTAAAAAAGAAAAAAAAATCTTTGTTTCCACTCTCCTACAATCAAACATAATAAATTACTACTATCTTATATCCTTCTATCTACCTGGGCTTGTACTCAGCTTCAATTGAAGGAAAAACAAAAATCACAGTATTCAAGAAAGGGATAGAAATAGCAGCAGCGCTGGCCTTACTTAGAAGTTGTATGGAGAGGTCGAGGTCTCACGTGGCACATAGTTTAGTGTGTGTTCAATGTGTGTTATAATGTTCATAACTGAGAGCTTTTGTCATTGTAATGACATTATCAATCAAAGAAGAGATTTACTTGAGCACATCACTGAGCAGTGTGTAGTCTTGTACTGTACTGTACTGTGCTCAAGTAAATCTCTTCTTTGATTGATAATTTCATTACAATGAGAAAAGCTCTCAGTTATATAAACATTATAACTAAACTGTGTGCCACGTGACACCTCGACCTCTCGTTACAACTTCTACTGTGCTAAGTATAAGGCCAGCGCTGCTGCTATTTCACTTATATATTAAACTTTAATCATCTTTAATTTTTTTATAGATAGATATGCAACATTTTGTGATAAATATTGATTCAACAGCCATGATTATAACTTAAAGCCATAGAACATCTTGAACAAAAGAACTTGTTAGGTACCTGTTTGTGTTTGAGGAGGTGATCACGGTGAGATGACTAATTTTGAACTGGAGCAACTTTGACAGCTCAGCTGTGATGTTAGGAGACCATGTCCTGTTGTAGTTCAGTGAGAACACCTGCAAGAACACAGCACGTGCAATCAGTCACTTGTTGGTACACATAGTATAGTGGGCACAACCTCATGGACAACATTCACTGCAGCTGCACCTTTTCTTCATTTATGTTTTTCTCTTTCTCTTTCTCGCTTTCTTTTTTTATTATTATTTTTTTTAGTATTTTTTATGCATATTACGTTTTTTTTTTTGTTTTTTTTTCTTCTTCTGTAACACCAACATTGGAATCCTACTTGATTCAAGGTGAAGGTGAGAATAATTCAGTACCAATTATCTGATAGAAACTGCAGGTGGTATACAGAGGGGTCACAAACTAAGCACTTTGTGCACAATGTTAGCTGTGCCTAGAACTGCAGCTTTCTGCATGACACATTATTAGTTATTTTGTCTTTTCTTTTTTATTATTTTTTTCATGCTTATTATTATTACTTACATTTTTTTTGAATGCTATTTTTTCTTTTTTATTATTTTTTCATGCTTTATTATTACTGACTTCTTTTTTGCTCTTTTTCTTTTCTTTTTTTTTTCTTTTTTTTTTTTTTTTTGCTTGCTTTTTTTTTCTTCTTTTTTTTCCTCTCAATTTTTTAATTTTTTTTTAAATTTTTTTTTATTTCACTCTTTTTTTTTTACTTTTTTTCACGCTTGTTATTCTTTTTTTCTTCTTCTTCTCATTATTCATTTTTTTTTTAAATACAATGATAAAATTTAAGTTTCTTACATTTAAATTTTAAGAAAAGAGAGAAAAAAACTAATAATAAATAAAATCATGTCAATTTGGTATAATAAAACTAAAACTAAAAAGTAAAGCAGACCTGATCTTACCATTGTGAAGAGACGTCCTCTACAGTTTGGTGAAAACCTTCCTAGCATAACAATAACAACACACATAGATAGATAATACACATCACACACAACATCATGTGTGTGTGCCTTTGTCAGTCATTTCAAGTTTATTTTCATGTTATATGACAGACAATATGTAAGTTTGTCAGTTTAATTTGTCTTTTGGTTCTCTTCTATTCTATAAAGTAAAATTTCAATTCAAGGAAAATAATAAATATCATCAAACACAAAAATTACATAGCATTTTAAAAATTAAAAAATTAAAAATAAAATTTATGATAGATTTTTTTTTTTTTTTTAGTAAAAATGTGTTGAAAATTACTTAGCATAAAAATTCATAATTATTTCTTCTAATTCAAATTGTAATGATTAACCCTTCCATAATGGTACAACAAGAGTGCAATTAAAAAAAAGTTTTTAATTTTAATACTCCCTTCAAGCATAATCGTTTTATTGTTTCAGAAAATTAATATTAATTAATCTATTCACGAGGCAAATTTGTTCAGGTCATAATAGAACAGAATACATAGGAGGGGGAAAAAGGGGGGGGGGGGGACCTTTTTATGTTTTAACTCCATACTTCATGTATGTAAATATTTAAAGGTACATTTTCAAAGAAAATTAAAATTCAATTAATTTAATTTACAATGCATTTTCTTTAGGAAAATGTCCCAAAAGCGGTCTATTTGCTCCAATCTGTAAGGACTACAAAATTAAAAAAATAATAATAATAAATAAATAAATAATGATAAAAATATAAAAAAAATAATAAATAATAGGTAATAGCTAATAATAAAAAAAATATTTCTGAGATCTTACCTATAATTGTCTAACACCTAACACAGTAATAACACACTACAGTATAATGAGATATATTAAGGAAAACAAACCATTGCATGGTTAGATATAATAAATTTGAAAGAAAGATAGGAGTAACCAGCAGAACAAGAGAGATGGAGTGTGTTATGTCTTTATCAGTTCTTACAGACTCAGAGAAAACTATGAAAACATTCATAAATCATAAAAAAAAAAAAAAAAAAAAAGCACTGGTCTTACCATATGGAAGAAAGTTTGGTGAAAATTTTGCTATTGAAATCATTCATAGTTTCTCTCTAAATCTGTAATGACTTATGAAGACATAACACACTACATACACCTCTCTTGTAGTTTATTGCAAATATTTCCAATATCAATTTAAGGAAAAAACCATCGCGGTTAGGATCAATGATAAAGAAAAGGATAGAAAAACCAGCAAGGGCCTTACCACAGTAGAAGTTCTATGGAGAGGTCGAGGTCTTGCATGGCACAGTATAATGTTATAAAAGTTTCTTTATAACTTGAGAGCTTTCGTCATATGATAATGACATTATCAATCAAAAGAGAAAATTACTTGATCACAAATCAAATCTAAAGGACAATCAAAAAATTGCCATCAAAAACCTCCAAGATAACAAAAATATCATGATCCTCCCCCCAGACAAAGGCTCCACTATTGTAGTTATGGACAAAAAAGACTACATAGCTGAAGCCCATAGACAACTTAACGACACCACGACATACCGACGACTAGACGAAGACCCAACCAAAAAGTACAAAGATGAAATAAAATATTTTCTTGAAAAATTTGCCCCCTGTGAAAACTTCAACAACAGAGAAATAGCACTATTATCTCCTCCAGATCCCCGCACCTCTAGATTTTATTTACTACCTAAAATCCACAAACCCGGCAACCCTGGACGACCCATCATATCTAGCTACAACTCGCCAACTGAACGTATATCCGCCTTAGTAGACCATTACCTCCAACCTATGGTTAAATCACTACCCTCCCACATAAAAGACACCACCCACTTCCTAGAAATAATTAAAAATGACATTCCTCAACCACTACCCCCTGACTGGCTCCTGGTGACCATTGACGTAACGTCCCTCTACACCAACATCAATCACCTCATGGGTATTAGAGCCGTTGAACACTATTTAGAGAAACGACCTAAGCCCCATGTCCCCACCACTGGACTCCTCTTACAACTGGTGCGGTTTATACTTCAACGCAACAACTTTCACTTCATGAATGAACACTACGAGCAGAAGTGTGGTACGGCTATGGGCACAAGGATGGCCCCATCTTATGCTAACCTTACCATGGGTCTGCTCGAGTGTGAGTTCATGGGGAGACAGAAGTATAAACCGCACCTATGGAAGAGATTCATAGACGATATATTTATGGTTTGGCAACATGGCATCGGCCCACTTCATGAATTCCTAGATGAACTCAACAAATTCTCCTGCCTAAAATTCACTCACTCCACATCACCTAATTCAGCCACCTTCCTCGATGTTGACATCAACATTGATGATGGTAAACTTATCACCTCAATCCACATAAAACCTACTAACCACATGCAATACCTCCACTACAATAGCTGTCACCCCCCGAGGACTATCCGCTCCATTCCCTTTAGCTTAGCATGCCGAGGCAACCGCATCCCAAACACAGACCAAACCAAATCTAAATATATTGACAGCATAACTACAGCTTTCTCCACCAGAGGCTACCCCAAGCACCTGGTGGAGAAACAAATAGCAAAAGCTGCCAATAGATTTAGTTTGGGCGACAAAACACCTTGTGACCAAAATAAAATAAATAATGACAATCAATCTATCCGACCCTTCATCACAACGTATCACCCCAAATTAGAAAAAGAAATCAGACAGATGTTACAATATGCACACCCCATTCTAGCCACCACCGAAACAAACCTACTGTTACCAAAAATACCACCAATAGCATTCCGTCAACCACCAAATATTAAAGCAATCTTATCCCATACTGATCCCACACCAAAACCTAAGCCCCTACCTAGTGGATCTTTCCCCTGTCAAAACAACGGCAAACAGAGCAACAGAGGAAGGAGATGCGATACATGCATCACTCAAATCCCCAGCAAAACGTTTACAAGTCCCGTCACCAACCTTACATACCCTATCCACGGCCACAATACATGCACATCAGAAAACGTAATCTACAAACTTGAATGTACCCAACATACCACCAACCCCACCACAGGCCAACAGGAAAAATGTCAAGCATTTTACATAGGCTTAACCACACAAAAAGCGAGAGACCGCATGAATGGCCACAGACAATCCGTAAAAAACAATGAGATGGAAAAACCTGTGGCTGAACATGCGGCCTCTCATGGCATATCAAATTTCCAATTATGTTATAAATCAACAATACTTCGCACTATTCCGGGCCCAGCCAACTATGCGACATTACGACAATATGAATTAGCATATCAACATATATTAAGATCCAGAAAAGCCCAAGGGCTGCCTGGACTTAATATTCGCTAACATATTTCAAAAATATACCCTATTCCCGCTCCCCTCCCCACCTTTTCCCTTTCCCTCACTCACTCCTTCCCTCACTCATTCACACTCCTTCCCAGATTCCCTACTCCACCCCCACCCCTCTCCACCAACTCCAAACCAGCAAGAGCATAACACGGCAGTACAAGACAAGACACTGCTCAGTGATGTGCTCAAGTAATTTTCTCTTTTGATTGATAATGTCATTATTAGAGAGCGCAAAAATAGTCGATCATTTTGACAAAATAGTCGACTATATAGTCGATGAATTTTGGTGCAAATAGTCGACAAATAGTCGATTTTATACTAAAAAGTCGAAAAAAGTCGATTTTTTTATACATAAATTTATTAAAGAATGATTAAAAAAAAAAAGATTTTGTGAGTAAAAAAAATTTAATTTAATGTTAAACAGTAATTTTAGTATCTAAATACTCAAATAGGCCGAGCGTGTCCCTATCTTGTATGTAGTATTTTGTTAACGCGATAAAAACCATGAATTTTTTTTTAAAAGGGTATGGGACTTCAGAACTATTACAAAATAGTATCAAATCATCAGGCAAGGCACAGCAGAGAGCTCTGTACAACTAGAGATGATTCATACACAACATCTACTAGCTGACTGAGCTAGGGAAGTAAGTGGCAGTGCGCTTTTATACACAGTGCCCTCTCAGCTGCACGCGCTGATTCGTTGGTACAACAGAGCGCGCGAAAACTGGCCTGCTATTTGAAATTGTAAATAAATTACTATGAATTTTTTTCAAAAAGTATCGAATACCGATTGTCGGATTTATGTATCGATATATCGATACACATCGCGTCAAAAAAGTATCGATAATATCGATACTATCGGATATATCGATATATATCGCCGATTTCTAGTAGAAATCTCCTTAAAAACTAAAAAAAAGTGCGAAATAGTCGACAAATAGTCGATTTTTCGTGAAATAGTCGCTGAGCTCGAAATAGTCGAAAATAGTCGATTTTTTTATTGGTTTAAAATGCACCATTTGTTGAGATCGGTGGAGATATGAAATAATACTAGCAATAGTCGACATAATGGCAATAGTCGAAAAACTATTTTTGCGCTCTCTAGTCATTATCATATGACGAAAGCTCTTAAGTTATAAAGAAACTTTTATAACATTATACTGTGCCATGCAAGACCTCGACCTCTCCATAGAACTTCTACTGTGGTAAGGCCCTTGCTGGTTTTTCTATCCTTTTCTTTATCATTAATATTTCCAATATGTTAGTTTTTTTAATATCTGCGTGCTAGTAGCAAGATTTTCAGAAAACTATGGGACTCTCTTCACTATGGTACGATCAGTGCATGGTTTTTCTCCTGTTCTTTACTTTCAAAGGTATCAAAGTATCATCAATTTAAGGGAAAAAAAAAAAAAAAAAAAAAAAAATCACAGTTAGGATCAGTAATAAGGGAAAGGATAGAATTATTTGTAAGGTCCTTACCTTACCACCATAGAAGTTTTATGAAGAGGCTCAGGTCCCGCCTGGCACACAGTTTTAGTTATTAAAAATGTTCATAACTGAGATATTTTGTCATTGTAATGGCATTATCAATCAAAGAAGATGATGTACCTCACTGAGCAGCATGTAGTCTTGTACTGTACTGTGATGTGCTCAAGTAAATCTCTTCTTTGATTGATAATGTCATTACGATGACAAAAGCTCTGATATATAAATATTATATGTAAACTGTGTGCCACGTGACACCTCGACCTCTCCATACAACTTCTACTGTGGTAAGTAAGACCAGCTACTATTTCTATCCTATTCTGCATCATATCGATGGGTTCTTGGAAAACCAAACTATCTACAGTCTCCGTACGCCTCAAATTTGGAACATCTGTGCTTTCCACTTCTGCTGAAATTAAAGCATCTCTTACCAGGGCATCATTACAGATGCCTCGATTTTGGGAACGCAGAAAGTGCAGATGTTTCAAATTTGAGAGCGAGGAAACTATAGTTTGGTTTTCCACGAAGCCATCAATATAGTATGACAAGTAGAAGCTTGTCACTTGCTTGCAGTTCCACGACGTGACTTGCCTGTGACAGGGTGACTCTCTGCACGAAGGCAGGTTGTCTGAGGAAGCACTCGGGCAGGTTGGTACACAGTTCTGCAGGGACCTTCACAGTGTTGCCAAAGTCAAGAAGAAAGACGTGCAATAACTCTTCCTTGCCACTGCTCCTCTGCAACACAAACATCAATATATATATATATATATAGGGTGGTTCCATTCATGTTAAAGTCGACGTCATAAGTGAGTACTAAATAGCATTGGCAGGTATAGGAAAATAGCACATTTTGCAGTTTAAAAATACTTGGCAATTTTTTTGAGAGCATTGATGCTGTTAACAGGTTGAATTAGTACCTCAAGTATGCAAGAAAAATAATAATGACCAAAAAATAGCTAATTTTCTAAAGAAAATAGTCCAAAACTATGTTTGTCCTATGCTGAGCAAGAAGAGCATCAAAAAGCACTCAGAATGACGTCATGCGTACACACCCTATACAGATATACTAGAGATATCAACCACCACAGCTAGGTATGGTAAGTTTGATAGATAAGGATAAGAGAAACCAGTGCTGGTTAGAGAACTTTAACAGAGAAGCGACATTCCCATGTCTTAAGCAGACCCGCAACACTCATTATGTTAAACTTGGCAACACTGCAGACAAAATTACTATAGCCCGCTCTCTGATTGGTGCCTCAAATTGGTCACTTTTGGCCTCAGATTGGTGACTCAAAAAGCAACGTTGCCAAGTTAAAGCTGTTGAGTGTTGTGGTCTGACTAAAACATGGGGATGTCGCTTCTCTGTTAAAGTTCTCTAGTGCTGGCCTTACCATACTGAAGAGAGTCCCATAGTTTGGTGACAAATCTTGCTAGCACAGATATAACACAAGAAATATTTCAGCAATAAACTGCAAGAGAGATGGAGTTTGTTATGTCTTCATCAGTCCTTACAGACTTGGAGAGAAACTATGAATGATCATTCATACACTGAATATGTAAGAACTGATGAAGACACTCCATCTCTCTTGTAGTTTATTGCCTAAATATTTCTAATGTGTTAGTTTTTTGTATCTGTGCTAGCAAGATTTGTCACCAAACTGTGGTAGGGCCTCTCCATTTTCTAGGGCCTCTTCGGTTTCTCCTATTTTTTTCTTTCAAATTTATCAATTTAAGCAAACTTAACGGTGGCTCAGAATTTGTTGCCTTTTGTATACTGCCTGTCTCCTTTAGGATGCCTTGGGTTAGCACAATAACACATCATGACAATATTAATGATATTTATATGCATGCTACGTTACTACATGCACTTACATTGGCCCAGCAGTGGATCCTGCCACGCACCCACTTGGAGTCCTTGTCACTGTATACTGCTATGTAATCTCCCACAGCAGCTGTGCACGAGGGTACACTGGACATCTTGTAAAACACCTGCATCTTCTCATGCATCCTGTAGGTAAACACTCAAAGTCAAACCATGCTGGCATCACTGTACACTCGACATTACTATTCAAAAACTCATGCTAAATTTGCATATGAGATTGGTATGAGAAAAACATGTGCTGGATTTAAATGGTAAAATATATTATCGCAATCCTGTGTACATGCAGGGTATATATATAGGGTGTATGGTATGCATTCATGTTGGATCACTAAATAACATGCGCAGGTATGGGAAAATTACACATTTTGACAGTTAAAAAATACTTGGCAATATTTCTGAGAGCGTTCATGCTGTTAACAGGTTGAATTAGGTTTTCAAGTACGTATGCAAGAAAATAATAATAATAGGCCTATCATTAATAAAAAAAAAAATCATTTACTAAAGACATGAAAATAAACCATTGCAGTTAGGTATGATAAATTTGAAAGAAAAGATAAGAAAAACCAGCAAGGGCCTTACCATAGTTAAGAGAGTCCCATAGTTTGGTGACAAATCTTTCCAGCATGTGTTAGCTGTGCTAGCAAGATTCTCCTACCTTTTCCTTTCAAATTTATCATAATTTACCAAAGAAGCAAGGGCGGATCCAGGGGGGGGGGCGAGGGGGGCGATCGCCCCCCCCCCCCAAACGGCCCACGTGGGCGGAAAAAAAAAAAAAAAAAAAAAAAAAAAAGGAAAGGAAAGGAAAGGAAAGGAAAGAAAGATGATCTCCAAAAAAAAATGAAATAAAAATCGCAGCTACAATGCATTTCTTTTTTACCTATAATACATGATTCATTTTATTTTTTAAGGCCGTACTTTAGGGTATAGCATTTTTGTCGTAACACTCAATTATGACATTTTTTAGCTTAAATGAACCAAAGAACATTAATTCTCTAACTCCAAGTTTCAGCTCAAATTAAATCTTTCGCAAATAAACCCCCTTAAGCGTGTATAGATACGAAATTTCAAGCTCACCGTGTGCAAAATTAAATTGATCAACTTCTTAACAAAATACCAGCGTAATCTGCAGATCTATTCTTTTAATGAGTTTGAGATTTAAAACAAAGTTAACAACATTTTTACAAAGAAAAAAATATTAAAGATTGCATATATTAAATATTTAAAATGGGCCAATTTGTGATTTTTCTTTCTCGGCAAATGCGTTCTGGAAAAAATATGAAAGTTATTTTTCATTAAAAGTTTATCTTTAGTATTTTCTTAAACCACAGTAAATTCGCACTAGCAAAGGAGATTTTCCAACACTTTGATGCTATGTTCAATTGTAACGATAGTTTTTGAGATACAATTTTTTTAATTTCATTTTTGGGTACAGCAACCTGAACTTAATAAAAATGATAACAATAAAAATACACCACTGCAAAGTATAGTACCTTATAATTATTTTACTTTCTTCGCCCCCCCCCCCCCCCCCCACGCATCCCTCCCTAATAAACCAATTTGTTGAGGAAAATTTAGCAAAATAACAAGAATGGACCACTTGTAAGAAACGAACTCCTTAAAATAAATTTGAACTTTTCAAGGAGTTCTGCGTTTTATATTTTATTTATTATTATTTTTATAATTCTTATTCATGATCAGAGATTAAAGCTATATTGGGTTAAAAATTTATTTGACATTGATATATCTAAAAACACATGCAAAAGTATGTCTAATTTCTCCAGGATCGCGCGGTGGAGTAGTTTCTCAAAAATCGCAAAAGACGTGTTTTTCCTCATCAGTGTAATGTTAAATTAGGGGACTCTTAGCTTTTTCCGCTCGCTAAACCACGATGAGCTCCATTAAATTTAATGTTTCATGTTCTTGCTTTTATAATTGTATGTTTATTGTTTTGAACCAATTTAATCAAAAGTCTTATTATTTTATAAGGTTCTTAAAATTCTGTATAGGTGACAATTCAGTCTCAATTAAAAATGTTATGCAAAAATTTCAGTTGCATGATAAAAATTAGGCCCTATGGTTAAAACTTTTTTAATAAAAATTTTTCATTCTTATGAGCTCAATTTTTAAATTAAATTGAGGTGAATTATTTTTGCCATTTAAAATATAACAACTTGCTAATCGTTTATTAAGCATATAAAACTCTTGTGGTTACTCTGTAATAAGATAAAATTTAAAACAGATTTGGAATTTCAAAAATATGAAATACAAAAAAAAAAAAAAAAAAAAAAAAAAAAAAGCAGTATTTAATATATATATATATATATATATTTTAAGGTTTCAGTTAACAATTTGAACATATTTTCATAAATATATTTCATATTTCATATTTCATTTTCATATTTTTCATATTTTCATTAAATAAGGGTGAAAAAAAACAAGACAAAAAAAAATAAAAAATTAAACTAAAATAATTTTAAAATTATTTTCTCAAGTATACTAATTTTGTGTTTTTCCCAAAAAGGGGCGTGTCCCTAAAAAAATTTTCGCCTGCGGCAGGCTGCCCCCTGCCCCCATCCCCACACTGGAAAAGTTTCCCTTGTATCGCCCCCCCCCCCCCCCCAAACCAAATTCCTAGATCCGCCCTTGCAAAGAAGTAACCAAAAAACATGTTTTGTCCTATGTTGAGCAATGATATTTATAACTCCAGTATGGCGTCAAAGCACATTTTGTATGACGTCATGTGACTAACCATCAACAGAAGAAAAAAACTGACTTGGCAACACTGTAGCAAATGTGTTAAGAAAGGATTGCTGTACTAGCCGAGATAGGATTTTGACTTTAAATCAAAGTGGCAGCAGCACAGAGACGTTGATGCACCTTGGATATATTTGTTATGTATATACCTAACACCCCAAAGTTATTGAATCAATTATCACTGTAGTGATATCATACATAAAGCTTGAGTAACAAAAATAATTATTGAGTTCCCCAATGCTATCAGTATAGGACAATCCTTTCTTGACAAAGTGGCCACACACCTTTTGAACTAAAACACCAGATGGTACACTGAAGGCTCTCCTAAAGTTAACATCAAAGACGATGCCGCTTTTTAAGGAAAATGGTAGAAATGCATTGTCAGGTAAGAGCAGCGTTGCCACCTGCACTTTTCTTGCTTTTGCTAAGTGAGAAAATGATTGACATCTCACTTCATTATTTTTACTCTTTCTTAAAGAAAGTTTCTTTGTATATTTCTGCACATTATTTGTAAAAGACACGAAATATTTTGCTATTGTGTCTTAAAAGCTTTTTTCACTTAAGTTATTTAGTTTTGTTATGTGTTTTTCATGCTCGAATACAAAGAAACAGTAAAAATAATGAAGTGAGATGTCAATCATTTTCTCACTTAGCAAAAGCAAGAAAAGAGCAGGTGGCAACGCTGCTCTTACCTGACTACGTATTTCTACTCTTTTACTTAAAAAGTGGCATCATCTTTGATGTTAACTTTAGGAGAGCCTTCAGTGTACATCCATGATCAATACCAGGTCGCCACTAATTTTTTATAGTTTTTTTTATTGCCAAAAAATATGAATTATTCATAATATGATGTAATATGCTTAATACAAGTTAATTTAAGCTTTAATTTTAATTTTCATTAAGGTTAATTTTTTTTTTTTCGAAAAAAGCCATAATCAGCCAGCATTCATTGCATGTTGGCAGCCAGCATTCGTCGAATGCCGGCAGGTGACCCCTTTTAATGCTGGCTGAATGTCCAGCCATCTTTGACGTTAATGCTGGCTTAATGCTGGATTACATTATTTGCGAATATTCCACCAGCAATCAGCGGCCAATCCCGTGTTTGTTGGGGAGTATCATTACTAATTTACCTGTCCATAGCATTAACATTTTTCTTGTTAGCAGGATAGATATACAGTTCTTGAGGTGAGGCAACGTATGACACGATGACATCCAGCTGCTCTCCTGCTTGCAGTGCTAGTGTTTGGCAAACACTCGACACTACAACATACATGAAACAAACTGACTTTAAAACAAAACAAAACCAAATAAAATAAATTAGTAAATATTACACACTTAAAGGCATACACAACATGAAAACATGAGCATTGATATCACAAAACACTTGATAGGACTTACATAAATAACTTCAGTTTGTCTCAAAACCCAACTGTAGCGACATAGCAGTGATCAGAAAATTTCAATTTATGCATCCCGCACTACATTTTCATGCTATAATTTTTGCCTGTTTCTGACGTCATAAACAAAAATATTCACACAAATTGCATACTTTATAGTTTTTTCACGCTCTCTCGTGGGGCTACATTTACATTCTGGTAAAAATTATCATCAGTTTTGTAGATCCCATTTTGTGTTTAATGATTAGAAACGTGTTGTTTCATGTTTTCTATGCCTTTAATAGAAATGAAATTAGAAACTTATTTAAAATTTTGAAAATCTATCTATCAGCTTCCTGGGAGAGAGAATTTCTGAGGTTTCCTTTTGTCCTGTAAAGGAGCTTTTTATTTATTTATTTTTCTTTTTTTACCACAACCATTTTTTCCTTTATTTTATATCCCATTTATAATTTATATCCCACTCCTGAACATTCTATGATCAATGTTCTTTTATTTGTCCCAACTAAAAAAAAAAAAAATAAAATTAAAAAAAAAAAAAAAAAAAAAAAAAAAAAAAAAAAACTGTTTACTGGGTACAGTACTTGTAAGTCATTGCCAAATACAATTTGTTTGTTTCTTTGTTCTCTCTCCATTATTATAACATCATAACGGCACCACATTGTATTCATACCTGAGGATATGCTCATGACGTCATTGTCTGACTGTTTGCCTTGGCTGTACAGCATAGAATCAGTGTCAATATTGTTGTTGTTCTCGCTCAGACCAACACTGTACTTGTGCAAGGGCTGTTTGACATGGTTTTGTGGCAGAGAGACACTATCAATGACGTTGTTGATGTTCTCGCTCATTCCAACACTGTACTTGCGCAAGGACTGTTTGCCTTGGCTGCATGGCACAGAAACAGTGTCAATATTATTGTCAACACTGTACTTGTGCAAGGACTGTTTGCCTTGGCTGCATGGTACAGAGTCATTGTTGTTGCTGTTGTTCTCGCTGAGCTCAACACTGTATTTGCGGAGGTACTGGTGCGTAGAGTCACACGCCACATCCAAGAACTTGACGTGAAGATCTCCCTGCATCAGTCTATCCTGAACCACTTCCACGTACTCATACAGCAGTGGATCACTCTGAAATTGTACCAGTAAATATACATTACAACATGTTCATTCTTTAGTATTATTATGGGTCCTTATTATTGAGAAAGCTACTTTAAACAGGCCACAGACTACTTTTAATGATAGCAGTTAAATATTTTAATTACTATGTAATCTTATGGCTTTTTTAATGTAAGATGTATCAACCATAGTGACTGTCGCAGTGTTGTTTTTATGGACTTAATGCTGAAGTTAGCAATTATGTAAGGGGCATTACTGGGTAGTGCTGTTAAAAAATATTCAAAGTTTGAAATCCCGATAAAAAATTATCTGTTATCCAAATCAGGATACGGATAATTAGGTCCAAATTATTGTTATCTGATTTCAGATCCAGGTCAAAGAAATCCAGATAATTGGATACATATTACCTTGATACAAGCTGGGTTTTGTACCCCCCCCCCCCCCCTCCCCCAGAAAGTGACTATATTTGTTACTTTGTTACTTATTATGATTCAGATATTTTTTTATTCATTTGCAATAAAGATACAATTATGACTGAAAAATGTGAATAAGTACATATTTGAAAATTATCTGGATTTTGACTGCAATGAGGAAGGTGAATTTTTTTAACCCCCACTTTTTATGACATTTTTGAAAAGAGCGTTAAAAAATTTTGAGGCGCTATTTTTTCTTAAAACGATTGGTGCATGGGAAGTATTTTTAATTAATTTTTGAAAATCGTCCTAAAAAGACTCTGACGTCATCAATCAGGCATTTATTTCGGAAAGTATTGACCGTAGAAGGTTCAGTAGCCAGTTTTTTGAAATTCTGAGAACGAGCTGATTTCATTAAACTGGTTACTGAACCTCGAACTATTAGTATTTGCCGAGAAAAAAGTGGAATGATGACGTCAGAGTCTTTTTAGATCGATTTTCAAAAGTTAATTAAAAATACTTTACATGCTCCAATCGTCCTAAGAAAAAATAGCGCCTCAAAATTTTTTAAAGCTCTTTCCAAAAATATCATAAACTCAACAAAAAAAATGTCAATTCACCTTCCTCATTGCTGGGCATAACTGCTGGGGTAGACATACCGGGCTAAGACAGCAGCAGACTGCTTGCTGATGAATGTTCAGCAGTTCTTGGTCCAGCTGGAAGACCTTCTGCTTGGTGTTCATCACATGACCAGTGTCAATCTCCAGTAGTCGTAACCTGTCAATCAGCATCAACAGGCACATTTTGTTAGGCAAATCACACTAGAAATAACAAATGTAGTATACTTTTCTTCAAAAGATATAACATAGGCAATTTAGTGCAAATACTTGAATGGTACAGTGTATCAAATGTGTTGATAACAGATTATAGGGTGGTTTCATTCATGTTAAAGTCGACGTCATAAGTGAGTACTAAATAACATTGGCGGTATAGGAAAATGAAACATTTTGCCAGTTTAAAAATACTTCGCGATTTTTTTGAGAGCATTGATGCTGTTAACAGGTTGAATTAGTACCTCAAGTATGTGAGAAAAATAATAATTACAAATAAAATAGCTAATTTCCAAAGAAAATATCCAAAAACTACCTTTGCCCTATACTGAGCAATGTTATTCATTACTCAAGATGAGCATCGAAAAGCACTCAAAATGACGTCATGCGCACACACCCTATTAAAGACGTGTTGCCCTCCCCCTCCTCTCCCAACAAATTAATACTAAATGACAAGATGTGATTATGATAGGGTGGTTTCATTAATGTTAAAGTCGACGCCATAAGTGAGCGCTAAATAATATAGGCCAGTATGGGAAAATGACCCATTTTGCCAGTTTAAAAATACTTAACAATATTTTTGAGAGCATTGATGCTGTTAACAGGTTGAATTAGTACCTCAAGTATGCAAGAAAAATAATAATGACCAACAAATAGCTAATTTTTCAAAGAAAATAACCAAAAACTACGTTTTGGCCTATGCTGAGAAATGTTATTCATTACTCAATAAGAGCATCGAAAAGCATTCTGAGTAACGTCATGCGAACACACATATTATATATTATGTCACTTAACCTTTCTGTAGCCTCACAAACTGAAAAGAAAACTTGTTAAGTACAAAACCTGATTTACAATTTCTATTGTAGAATTAATGATGCCATGAAATCTAATAGTTGCCTACTTTACAGTTTTTTGACCCCAGTTTGTGAGGCTACAGAAGTGTTGAGGATCTAATATGGTGTATGTATGTATGAATCCATCTCATGAAATTTATGTTTTTGTTTTAATGTTTTAAGACCAGGATCACTTTAAGTTTACTCAGTTAATAATACCTAATAATGAAATTATTATTATTATTATTTTTTATTTTATTTAACTCATATAGAATACATATTATACAGTTTTTGAGGTCTTTTGAGCTATTCGCTCGTGTCGAAGCAATATCATAGTTAGAAATTATAAAAAAAAAAAGGTAAGAAAGATTAGGTGATTGTCTTTTCACACATTTGTATAAAAAAATATATATATAGGCCTATATATTTATTTATTATCCATTTGAATAGTAGTAAATGCTTTTTTTTTTTTTTTTTTTTTAGGATATTTATTACTGTTTTTTGAAAACATTGTTTTTTAATAAATTTTGAAAGGTTATATAATTTTTATTTTTTATTTGATCTGGTAGATCATTATATAACTGAGTACCTTTGGTTAAGATTGCCATTCGTCCCATATTAGTTCGTTGGAAATCAATGTGAATATCTTTAGCTTGTCTTGTGTAATACTTATGAATTTCATTATTATATACAATTTCAAAATCATTTTTTATTAAGTTATGAATTATCCTATATATTAAAGTGCATAGTGCCACAATGTTCATGCTATTTATATTTAGTTTAAATTAAAAAAGAGGTTGTTAGAAACCAGTATTACATAAAATAAAGATAAAAGCAGACATTCCCTCCACAGGATATCGTCAGTTACTTACCCTGCAGATGTCTTACAGTCCATCACCAGAGCTCTGATGTTGCCATGGAGAGTCGTTGACGCAACGACAATGTCACCAACGTTGGCTTGAGGCAGTTCTACCAGGCTACCACATTCCAGCTTCTTGCTATGGACAACAATGATAGTGTTATTTCTATGTGTGGCATGGGGAGCAAAAATGATGACATTATCATATTCACTTGAGTTAACAGTTTTTATTTTTATTATTTTTTATTGGCAATATTGACAAAAGGCATAAATTTATATAATGAATTAACAGCTGATATAAAAGATTTGAAATCCTTATATAAGTTTAAAAAAATCCTTAAAAAGTTATATCTTACTTAAACAAAATGGTAAATAACATTTGCAATACTCTGTAAATATTTTAGAAACCTATTATGGCGTTTTAATGATCCTAACCGCGATGGTTTTTTCCTTAAATTGATATTATGGAGTTTTTTTTTTAAATTTAAAAATAACTTAATTACTTTATTTATTAAACACCAAGGTGTACTTATACATATATATTTACATTGCACTCTATAAGTCTACATTTTTGCATATTGACTTAATGATAGGGTCCGAGATGGACAATGAAGTGGTACCTAGTACATAGGCCACCACATAACAAACATACACATTTATCATTACACTCGTGATATTCTTTAATCTGACAGATTACATGATGGAAACCATGCACCGCATAACGACATGCCTGTCTGTACAGTTTGGGCCTTTCCACCCATTAATATTAAATGCAGGGGTATTATAGAAGGCCAGGCTGATATCTTCAGTTTTACTTAATCTATCCTTAACAAATTTAATGTAATTATCTGTTTTTAATAATTTAAATTTCACTTGTAGTTCCGTTATTGAAATTATGTAAGTGGATAGATGAGAGTGATCACGATGCTTCATATAAAATTCTTTCTTTATCATTTCATGCTTTCGTATGATTAATATATCATAGGCCTACTGATTATCTTTGTTGTTGCCTTTCTTATTTTTGATTTCAATATTAAAGAAAAGGATAGAATAACCAGCAAGGGCCTTACCACAGTAGAAGTTCTATGGAGAGGTCGAAGTCTCGCATGGCACAGTGTTTTGTTATAAAAAAGTTCATTTTATAACTGAGAGCTTTCGTCATATATCAATGACATTATCAATCAAAGAAGAAAACTACTTGAGCACATCACCGAGCAGTGTCTTGTCTTGATGTGCTCAAGTAATTTTCTTCTTTGATTGATAATGTCATTGATATATGACGAAAGCTCTCATTTATAAAATGAACTTTTTTTATAACAAAACACTGTGCCATGCAAGACTTCGACCTCCCCATAGAACTTCTACTGTGGTAAGGCCCTTGCTGGTTATTCTATCCTTTTCTTTAATATTTGTCCTAACCGCGATGGTTTTTTCCTTAAATTTATTTTTGATTTCTTTAAATAATATATCTTGCTTCCGCACGAGCAAAACCGCTCACTGGAAGCCATTGTGTTAAATGACCATTTTGAAACATTATTTTGTAAATAATGGCTTGTATCTCAAAATGTAAAAAAAAAAAAAAAAAAAAAAAAAAAAAAAAAAAAAAAAAAACTTGCACACTTTATGATGTCATTTGAAAGTAACAGCTACCTATGATAAAATTTTCAGAACTCTTGACCATCAGATAAGAGAAGAAATACTTATTGACTCTCTTCACTATGGTAATTAAGGCCAACGCTGATTTCTCCTAGCATTTTCTTTTAAATTTCTTTTACTATTATAACATGAGCATAATGTATAAAAGTTGTTGGTGACTTAGGTACAGTTTCGATCAAATGAATAGTTACCATTTAAACTCGATGTTTTTTACCGCGTTAAATTTCGTTCAATTTTGCAACCTTGTTTATGATTATTCATTGAACTCTATATTCTCAATCACATCTATATTCAAATTCATTGAGTCTATATATTGTAATAGTTGACAAAGACACCACAAGAAGTCACCTGTGATGCACTCAGGTAGACAATCTGGCGGGTAAATATTTTGCTTGCTTGCTTGCTCATTCTCTCTCTCTCTCTTGTGAGAAATGCTTTCAAGTATTTGTTTGATAACAAGTTTCGAACTATTTTCTTACCAAATTGCTGTCATTACAAATCATATTGATATAAATGATAAAAAAAAATCTTAATTTTAATCTCTTAATCGGGCAAATCGGTAAGTCAGCAGTTATTTTGAAACATAAAAAACAAACATTAAATGCATTTCTTAGAAGAGAGAGAGAGAGAGAGAGAGAGAGAGAGAGAGAGAGAGAGAGAGAGAGAGAGAGAGAGAGAGAGAGAGAGAGAGAGAGAGAGAGAGAGAGAGAGAGAGAGAGAGAGAGAGAGAGAGAGAGAGAGAGAATGAGCAAGCAAGCAAGCAAAATATTTATCCGCCGGATTGTCTACCTGAGTGCATCACAGGTGACTTCTTGTGGTGTATTTGTCAACTATTACAATATATAGACTCAATGAATTTGAATATAGATGTGATTGAGAATATATAGAGTTCAATGAATAATCATAAACAAGGTTGCAAAATTGAACAAAATTTAACGCGGTAAAAAACATCGAGTTTAAATGGTAACTATTCATTTGATCGAAACTGTACATAGTCAACTGGGGTAAAATTAAATTCAAGTTTTTACTTTTCATTATCATACTAGACACAGAGCATTATGAAAGTGGGTCTGTGTTTGGATTTTAATTTCACTCAGGTTGACTACATCATATTATAAATTATTATGCCTGTTTTGATGCTACATTTTATTAGTAGACTTATTATTATTATTATATGAATTTTTTATTATTATTTTCCGATTTTTTTATTTTTTTATTTTTTTATTTTTTTGTCCCTAGGTACTGTACCTGATAAGTTCTTTGACAGCACCAAGTTGCGAGTCATTGACAGATTGCAGCCAGAACTCTGTTGAAGTTTTGAATTGAGAGACTTTCATGAGATACGTAGTGTTTGTGCAGATGTTAAAGGGATGTAGTAAGGATGCTTTCTCGACTTCTCCATGTTTCAGGATAGCATTGGCAGTTGTGAAGTTCTTCAAGTACATCTCCAGCTTGCCTTGCAGCCTCGTGCAGTCTTGCTTACTGGTGTTCTCCGATATTTCAGCAACAATGCTCTTACACTGGAAACAAAACACAATCAAGCGTTATATCTATCATCTTCAGTCCCAGTATACAATACAGTAGACATCAGATAATTCAATCAAAAATAAACCAAAAAAAAAAAAAAAAAAAAAAAAAAAAAAAAAAAAAAAAAAAAAAAACGAAAACGAAAACGAAAACGAAAACGAAAAAAAAAAAAAAAACGAAAACGAAAACGAAATTGAAAAAAACGAAAACGAAAAAATCGAGATAAAAATACAAAAATTGGACCAGAAAATGCCCTTAAATTTACGCAGTTCTTAAGTTACTTTGAGCAATTTAGAGTAGGTAGGAGGTCTGTAAAAGTAAGAAAACCTTTTTGACAAAAGAAACATAATTTTTTTCATTCTGAGAGCCGCACAAAAACGTGGTAAAAATTTACAACAATGAAATAAGTTTTTAAAAAATCGGGCACTGAAGCGGCTATACTAATATTGTACTAATATTTGTGCCAGACAAATAAAGGATAGCTATTTAAATTTGGTATATTTTTGTCACTTCTAAATTGCAACAATATTTATAATTAAGATGTTTGAAGATAAGGAGGGAGAGAAAGGGAGAGAGAAGAGAGAGAGAGAGAGAGAGAGAGAGAGAGAGAGAGAGAGAGAGAGTGTGTGTGTGTGTGTTACCAGACAAATTGACTACCTGAGTGTGTCAATAGTGATTTCTTTTACACTCTACACAAACTATAATGGTAGTTTAAAAATATATTATAAATATTGCGTTGCAATTTAGAAGTGACAAAAAAGCACATCAAATTTAAATGTTAACTGTCTCTCTCTCTCTCTCTCTCTCTCTCTCTCTCTCTCTCTCTCTCTCTCTCTCTCTCTCTCTTTTGTATGGCATATCAAGGGTGCTCTGCTATAATGTCCACTTGACCTTCAAAAATAAAAATTTGTCAGATCCACTTTAAATTTTGGATTCTTCTGTTTCAGGTCATTTGCAGCAAAAAAAAAAAAATTCAAGGTCAAATGGACTTAGGACATTATAGTGGTGCACCCTCGATATATTGTTGGGTTAGAGAAGAAACCTTGTATCTAAAAAAGCAACAAAACTCATGACACAATATACAAAATAATAAGAATTTCAACTTTACGGCTTTTGTGGATACACGGTTTGTGCTCTAACCCGACAATATGTAAAACTTGTTGTGCATACCTCTTTGTGCAGTGAAATGACTGTCTCTAACAGAGCATCCTTTTCTTTGCACAAGTCATCATAAATTTGGCTTGAAGTTGGGTGTGACATTGCAATCTTCAATTTATCTGTAAAATATTTGTAGCATCATGAAGATTGTATTACTATGGATTCGAATATTGGCAATATTACATAGTCTATATGAATTTTTAGCCTATTTAAAACAAAAATTTGTTTTTCGTTTTCCAAATTTATAATAGAAATTGAATAAAAAACTACATTATTTTATATTATATACTACTGACATATTATATTGAGTCTACTAGTTCCAAAAACAGCTTCTTCCATTTCTAACAAAGGTGATTGATACCATACCTGATATCTAGAGAGCATAAAAATGGTCTTTAGTCTATATATTGTCAATATTGAGACTATTGAGGGGTTTTACTAAAAATTGCCACAAATCACAAGATTTCAAGCTAATGTACACAATATAAGAAAGACTATAGAGATTACTTTAGTCACTGAGACTATTTGCAACTTTTCAGACTCTTTTGGACTGTTTTGCATTTTTTTTTCTTTTTTAACCCCCAAAAAAATGTTTTCCGTTATTTCTAACAAAAATAACGTGAAAGTTTAAAAATCATGTTTTTAGTAGTGTCTCTGAGGAAAGTTATTATTTTATAAGGTATTATTATTATTATTATAACTTTTGTTTACACAATAGATCACCAACACTGATGTTAAAATTATTGAACTCTTTTTATTATTGTTATTTTAGATAATCGAACAACAAGACTGAGATATAAATTACTCAACTTTTTTTTTTTTATTATAGAAACATTCTCTAAGAGACCCTTCAGAAAACATATAAAATACGGAATACAGACAAGTTAAACCAGTTATAAGGCAAGTTGACCATATAACCTTTGCAACTGCAGACCTTCTAACAGCGACTTTTATTTCGTGATTCACAAGAATGATGTTCGTATAAACCAACCCTGTTTTTGTGCTCAAAACTACATGACTATCACCTTTAATGCTTTTTAAATGGAACTGCGCATTTTTTGAAGCAAGGGAAGGGAACAGGGTTTATGAACATCATTAAGGCCCTAGGATAAAAGACCCTTGTTGAGACTCAGTTTTTATCAGTGGTTGACAGACATGTTAATGAAAACTTGAAAACATGATCATCTCCTCAACCAATAAAGCTAAGAGACTTGAAACTTGAAACTTTGGACCCAGGGTATGTATACCGGTTGCACTCATATTTAAGAGCCACCATTTTGTTGGTCAGAAATACATAGGACAGCATAGGAAAAACATCATTTTTATTTTTTTTTAAGAGTAAAATAAGTTTCAAAGCTCAATCAAAGCCTTATTTCTAGCTTCTAATACGCTCGAAGAATATGATAAAAATTTGTCCAATTAAAATACTCTTTTTATGTGAAAAATTAGGAGAAATGATGCTTCCCCTATGCTGGACAATGCATTAGGCACCACAAACATGGCGACAAAGCGCAAGGATGTGCAAGGGGTCTATAGGATTGGACTCAATGGTGACATCAAAAGTGCTCTCAAGTCAATATTTCTCAAAGTGACGACAATAGACAACTTCACATAATCAGCACTTGTCACTGGCAAGGGTCATCAGATTGATCACTGGCAAGTGTCATCATTAGTTTATGTTAATTTGGCCTGGTATAGGGCTTACCATGTTAAATTAAGGATTTTAAAATTCAAATTCCTCTCTTCAGAATTGTTTAAACACGTTAAATTGCACATCATCATATAGTAAAAAGCTCAACTCAAAATGTATTTAGGACGTGAACGAGCTCCGGTGAAAGAAACAAGGTGAACAGTGTGCTCAAAGTCGACTCCAAATGAGGATCTGAGTTCTGCAAGAAAATTTAGTTTCTCATTGTTGATCTTTCAAATATGGTAATAAAATGTCATTTTGATTCATATTTTAAAAATTCAGCTTTGAGAAACTGAAATTTTTGGCACGAACCCAGAACCCTCATTTGAAGTCTACTTGGAGCACATTTTTCACCTTGTTTCTTTCACTGGAGCTCGTTCACGTCCTAAATACATTTTGAGATGTGCTTTTTACTTTATGATGATGTGCAATTAAACGTGTTTTAACAATTTCTGACGAGGTGAGAAATTTAAATTTTAAAACCCTCAATGGACGTTATCGGTTTAGCGCGCGGGGTGCTGCGGGGAAAGCTAAGGGTCCCCTAATTTAACATTACGCTTATGGAGAAAAACACGTTTTTTGCGATTTTTGAGAAAACGACTCCACCGATTTTGGAGAAATTTAAATGAGAAATACTAGACATACTTTTACGTGTTTTAAGCCCCCTATTAAAAATTTCTAATTAGGATTTTCTAATTAGAAACAAAAAAAATTTCTACTCAGATTTTGAGCAAATTTCTAATTAGAAATAATTCTAATTGGAAATAATTCTAATTAGAAATGTTCGATCTAATTAGAAATAGACATTGCATTAGAATTTTTTTCAAGTTTTGGTGAAAAGAACCAAAGTTAATTCGTAATTAATTAACAAATACTTACTATTTAAAATTTTAGATGACTGATCTGGGTATTTAAAATCAAGATACATCCAAAAACGCAAAAAAATTTCTAACGGGTTGGCAACTTTTCGAAAAAAACGCACTTTTTGGGCAAAAATAAAAAAACCCGAAATTTTTTTTTTCGTTGATTCTATTTACAGAATAAAAAATAAACACTATTTATTCTTATGTATTTTTTAATTTTTTGCATAGAATCCTAGAAATTGTGTAAAATAAGTTTTTATATTTTTTATAAATATTAACTAATTTACTTCTAATTAGAATCTTAATTCTAATTAGTCTTCTAATTAGAATCTTGATTCTAATTAGACTTCTAATTAGAATATTGATTCTAATTAGACTTCTAATTAGAAGCTTGATTCTAATTAGAACATAAAGCAAATCTAATTAGAATTGGTGCTTTTCCACTTAGAAATGGACCTTTACTTCTAATTAGAAACTTGTTCTAATTAGAACATAGCAAATCTAATTAGAATATTACTTTTCTAATTAGAATAATGCAAAACTAATTAGAAATGGTGCTTTTCTACCTAGATTTGGACCTTTCTAATTAGAAATCGTAATTAGAAATAATGAAATTTTTAATAGGGCCATAGAAAATTTTTAACAATTTTTTAAACCGATAACCTCCATTTAACATGGTAAACCCTATACCAGGCTAAAATTAACATAAAACTCATGATAACCCTTGCCAGTGCTGATTATGTGAAGTTGTCTATTGGGACTCAACCTTTTTCATTTCAGCAAAAAAACAACAACATGTGCTCAGCTCGCCGCTATGGTTTACCTATATACGCATGCACACAGACAGGGTCTTTTATCCTAGAACTTTTTATATTCAATGACCTTCTGATAGATAGTCTTGTGAATTCAGAGAATAAATCATTATGTTCTAAACACCCAAAGCAAAAAAAATTATTAAATTTACGTTCATACAAAAGTCGTTATATATAACGCATGCATATAAAATATTGGTTCACGATTCTACAAAGCCAATGCGACCAATGTTTTAACCAATGAAAATTATGTATGTACGTAATATTATTGTACAAATTATTACTTTAAGTACACAAATATATAATTAATTAATAAATATGAAATATAAGTAAGTAAATTTATATCATAAATTACATTTGAAAAGAAAATATACATTAGAAGACAAACTCGATCCTTTTGTTCCCCGATATGGGGCAATTTTTGATTAGACCGTTCATGAGTCTTATATATATATTTTTAAGTAATAATACATTTTAAATGTTAAGCAAGCATTCAAAAATACAAAATTATACCTTTAATATACTATTAACTTCTTTTTTCTTGTTAAATTATTGTTTAAAAAGGACACGAAACAGAAATTGTACAATATTTATTTACTGTGACAGCTGACTTTTCCCGCCACTAGCGGTAACTTTTTGTACTAATTTTTAAGCATTAGAAAGCTGCGCACAAAGTATTTTTTAATTTAAAAAAATTATTATGCGCATAATATAAACTAAAACTGATGAATTTTTAAGCATAGCACTTGTAAACTTTCGATTGCTTTCGATTTCGATTCAACGAGTCATCCAGCTGGCGAAAATGGCGGAGGGACAAGACGGCCCAAAGAAAATTACAATCACTGTAAAAACTACTAAAGAAAAGCAAAGTGTTGAAATTGAAGAAGATGCATCAATTAAAGATGTAAGTTATTGAAATAACTTAATATAAATTGACTACCATAAGTTATTAAACGTAATATCAGTGACGCAAGTTGTCGCTCTTACGATCACGTTACCGCCCATGTCACTTTTTTTTTTTAATTGCTTTTGTGTTCGGGTAATGTAGTTTTTTCTACTTCTCATTTTATTTAAATGTCATAATATAATGTCTTTATATTATTTCTATGGTGTTTTTACTAGTACTTTGTTACAAGAATGTTTCAAAACATCCATAACTTGACGCGATGCTTCGGCATTGACCCTTACAGCTAGGCTTATAATGAGGACGGCTAGTTGTCAATTTGCATGCAATGACTTGGCCGTTTTTTTTTAATGTCATATTTTATAAATATTTATTGGTTTCGATGAAAATTATTTGATTGTATAGAACAAATATGTAATAAATTTGCCGGCATGCATGATAATGTTATGCGTTCATACATTACACAACATGGAACATGGCTAAAATTTCGTCGTGTGCTGCGCATATTACATCAGCGATTATTTAATAAAAAAAAAAGTGTTTTATGCGAACTCATTTATTACTAGAAGTTTCTTGACATTTTGATTTTACCGTAATATTTTCTTATGAAAAAGTAATAAAAAGATAAAAAAGTACATTTCAGAATTTCATCATATGCATGCATTCACTTTTAAAATGGGCAAACAAAAAATGGAATGGGATTTTTTTTTTAAAGCATTCAATGATTTTTTTTTTTTTTAATTATACTTTAAGTAAAACAAATAAAATGATTAAAATGTTTTTTGTCTTTTTTTTATATGTATGTACTGTATTTCATACAAACAGTATGCATTATACTGTATGTACATACATACACACCTAAATGCAGGTTAATCAGTATATGAATTATTTATTTTAAATACTGGTAGTTGCTTAATTAAAAGATGTAAAATTATGTCGTATCCGTCATTTAAAATTTTCTGACCTTGGTGCTTACTCAAAATCGCTAAAAAAAAAAAAATCCCGTAATGCAATATTATGTATCATGTACTGTACTTACATTGCTAATCGGCGATGGAAAACAAAAACAAAACAGCGTATTGGCTTCAAATAAATCACGTCATAAAGAATGCCTATTGTTCTTCATTTAAACTTTTCTGGAATCGTTGGGGTTGTGTTTTGTCGCCAAAATTAAAAAAACAAAAAAACAAAACGTGTCGGTGTTTTTTCCCCATAAGCATAAATGTTAAATTAGTAGTCCCGCGCCTTTTTCTAGCGCGTCTCTGATTGGTTCTACGTGACCGCCGATAACAAACATTATAGGTGTTATAGGGTGGTTTCATTCATGTTAAAGTCGACGTCATAAGTGAGTACTAAATAACATTGGCCGGTATAGGAAAATGACACATTTTGCCAGTTTAAAAATACTTCGCGATTTTTTTGAAAGCATTGTAAACAGGTTGAATTAGTACCTCAAGTATGCAAGAAAAATAATAATGACCAAAAAATAGCTAATTTTCCACAGAAAATAGCCAAAAACTAGGTTTGTCCTATGCTGAGCAATGTTATTCATTGCTCAAGATGAGCATCGAAAAGCACTCAGAATGACGTCATGCGCACACACCCTTGCGCGCCGCTTGTAAACATGCTTCACAGATAAGCACTATTGCATGTATCGTGTTTCATTTCAGTAAAAAAACACAGGAAGTAGCTATCTATTCAATTTATGACATTGTATTTCAACACCTAGTAAAGAATGAATTTGTAATAAATCTCGCGTGTTTTATTTGTTTCAGTTTAAAGAAGAGCTGTCCAAGAAATTCAATGCTGCTCCCGAGCAATTGTGTCTCATTTTTGCTGGTAAAATCATGAAAGATCACGAGACTTTGCAGACTCACAATCTAAAAGATGGTCTAACAATTCACTTGGTTATCAAGACTAATGCTCCTAGCAACCAACAGACTCCAAATACAGCGCCACGCCCCCCTGGTAAGTCACTTCACTTAAGGGAGTAGGGTACTGACCTTATATCTTCAAAACTAGAAGTGTTTGGGGTCTAAATTTGGTGTCATTGTGTAGCTAAGGGTCACACCTAGCCGTGAAAAATGTCATGATGTTGGACCGTCCCGAAAAAAAGAAGAAAATTATTAAAATTAACATTGAGCCTTATAGGCTTAAAATTTCGAAAAATTATATAAAATTAATTTGCACGGTTACCCCCCACAATTTTTATAAATTTGAAATTGTCTCAAGCTGAAGTATCATGGTGCAAAATTTCAGATTTTTTTGACGAAAAAAGTTTGAGTCTAATGGCCAACGTCGGTCCCCTACTCCCTTAACACAATAAAATAGTCTTCATTTTTTTTTCTAAAGGACGTAAAAGTATGCCTAGTATTCCTACTTTACACATCTCAAGAATCTATATTTTCTAAAAATATAGTAAACAGGCGTGAATTTTGAAAATGTGTTTCTCCCTGAATGTGTAATGTTAAATTAAAAGCCCCCCCCCCCCTTTTTTTTAATATATAATTTCCATTTATAAATATTTAGAAGCCTGATGTTTTAAGCAGTAAATTAGATCTAGATGACAATCTCTATATTTTCCTTACACTGTTACTGACTGCTACTTGTTACTTGCTACTTGTTAGTAATTGCACAGTATTTAGAAGGCTTTTATTTCTAAAATTGAAAAACAAGAACTTCTAACTTTGTTTGATTTCATTTAAAAGTTGATGGTAACAATTGCCCATGATAAAAATTTAACTGCTCTTGTCTGTCAAATAAAGTATTGTGCCTTATTGGAATGGTGTTTTTAAAAAGTACTGTAATAAAAAAAAAAAAAAAAAAAAAAAAAAAGGTAACCAATAACTATTAAGTCCTTAGAAGATGACAAGTACTCTTACTAAATTATTTCTGTAAGTTATTATAATTTAATTGTTATTTAATTATTTCTGCATTTATATCACAAAACACTTGATGGGACTTAGTACATAAATAACTTTAGATTGTCTCAAAACCCCACAGTAGCTCCGTAGCAGTGATCAGAAAATTCGATTTATGCAACCCGCACAACATTTTCATACTAATTTTTGCATGTTTCTGACCTCATAAACATGGATTTTCACACAAATTGCATACTTTACAGAATTTTCACCCTCTCTCGTGGGGCTACATTAACATTCTGGTACAAATTGTCATCAGTTTTGAAGATCCCATTTCGTGTTTATTCATTAAAAAACTCATGTTGTTTTATATGGTCTATGACTTTAAGTCCTTAGAAGATGACAAGTACTCTTAGTAAATTATTTCTCTAACTTTAGAAACCTCAGTAAAATGTCTTGATTTAACCTGTTTTCTTATGGTGCAATGACACAGCTGTACCTTGAGTTAGATTACGTAATAACATATTGATCTTCTCACCTTAATAACCGATCTACACTTTGAAAATTTTGGAGAATTCACACTTGTTTTATATAGCAGAAGCTCCAGATAGCCGCGTCTTTGTAAAGTGAAGATCGTTCATTACTAGGAAATTTAAAGTGTGGAAGCTTCATTTTGATGGGCAAATATCGATATTTATATTTATTATCATTCATCATAATCTCTCTCTCTCTCTCTCTCTCTCTTTTTTTTTTTTTTTTTTTTTACTATACCAATATCTGACGTATGCTTACAGCTGATATAAGTGCAACCCCCTTCAACCTGGGAGGTCTTGGAGGTCTGGCAGGCCTGGAGAACTTGGGTCTTGGGTCAGGTAACTTTGTGGAGCTGCAGCAACGTATGCAGCAGGAGCTCATCAGTAACCCAGACATGGTACGTCGACTGTACGACAACCCACTGGTGCAACGTCTCATGAGCGACCCGGAGAATATGCGCAACATTCTCACCTCAAACCCACAGATGCAAGAGCTCATGGAGGTAAGCTGTGCTCTCTCTCTCTCTCTCTCTCTCTCTCTCTCTCTCTCTCTCTCTCTCTCTCTCTCTCTCTCTCTTATCTCTAATTCAAAGATGCAATGGAAATTTTTTTTTTAATAAAACTTACAGGAAAAAAAATACACTTTTACAGTTGGTAAAACCAAATTAAAAATTCTTGTTGTACTGTACCTACTGTATTTTGTATAATAACACAAAAATCTAATATTTAATACAGTGAAAGTTAGTTAGTGTAAAAGGTTCATTAAAAAGTTATGTACCGGTACTTTTCAATAAGTATATATAATATTGATTCCCAGAGCTGTTAAAAGAGTCAGTTGTATCTCTTTTTTGCTAGTAAGTTTTTTCTAACTTTAGGCTGTCCAATGTTTGTATTATCCTTGTGGTAGCTTAATTTTTACCAAACTAAAAGGCATTTTTAACTAGTCTTCTTTAACTGTTAATTGTGTGTTAAGTTACGTAGTGATGTTGTGATGCTTTGTTGTTAGCGTAACCCAGAGATCACTCACATGCTGAACAATCCTGACTTGCTACGTCAGACGATGGACATCGCTAGGAACCCGGCCATGTTACAAGAGCTGATGCGTAGTCATGATCGTGCCATGTCAAACCTAGAGTCTATCCCTGGTAAGTCTGTTGTGCACATATCACACTTGAATAGGCTGACCATCCGTCCCGGATTAGCCGGGACAGTCCCGGTTTCAACACTAAAGTCCCGGCAAGATTTTGCAAAAATCGTCAATGTCCCGGTTTTATATTTTGCAGGAATTTTAATAAAAAGTATACAATTAAAAGCTCGCGGAGAAAAAAAATTAAAAAAAAAAAAAATTTCAGAAGATAATCGATGCATTTTCGTAATATTTTTCGTAGCATATTAAAATTATACACCATAGTTACGCCAAATTTTTTTTTATTTATTAATTTTTTTTTGAGAGTGGGTGTTTCGGCTCAAATAGGACATACACATCACATACCATACGTTACGTCGGTTACGTATGTTATTTGTGATATAACTATTATTAATCACTGGGTCAGGATAAAACATCTGTGTTGTTGGCTTACCCCGAAAGGGATTTATAGCGTCATGATATGTATGTATGTATGTAATTATAAAAAAATTGTTTCATAATTTTTTTTTTTTTTTTTTTTTTTTTTTTTTTTTTTGCAGGGAAAAGGTTAAAAATAGACGACAGAAAGCATTGTACTTTTAAATAAACTCTTGCAAAAAGACACAAAACTGATGAAATTTCGGAGGCCACGCCCCCTTTTCTGAAATTTTTTCCCCTCCGGCGGGGACCACCGGCCGCGCTTCACGCGGGCCTCTTGGTCTCTTCTGTGCATTGCTCTGCAGTGTCCCGGGTTGCACACTTTTAATTATGGTCAGCCTACACTTGAACCTAATTATGTCATAAATCTAACATAAAAAAAAAAAAATGAGATTCAATCATTTAATAACATTTAATGTTCAAAATGATAACAAATTTAAAAAAAAAAAAAAAAAAAAAAAAAAAAATTACTTTACAGTTATAATGAGGAAAAATACACTTCGCCATGATGTGAACGTACAAGAAACAAGAACAGTAAAAGAATAGCAAAAATTAGGCGGAAATGCGTCTACTTGCTGCACCAATGAGAAAGTTTCCATGACGATACCTGTTTTGAACACATGTTTAGAAGAAGTATAACTAGTAGATTCTATTGAAGTCAATTTACCTTTATTAATTACATTTTAGCAATCAATTAAAGAAAAAAAATCCCCCCCCCCCTCCTCGAAGACTGTGACATTATTTTTCGTCAAATTAACATTAATTTTAAAATTCTTGATTAAAAATTTGCAAAAGACGATCAAACTCTACTGCAAATTCAAACAAACGAGCATTGAAAAAGGATGTCACAGTTTTCTGAGGGGTGGTGTGGTGGGCATTTTTTATAATTTATAGGTATTAATTATTGAAATATAATTCATAAAGGTATTTATTGACTTCAATAAAATCTACTGGTTATACTCTTTCTAAAAATGTGCTCAAAACAGCTGGGGTCTTAACGCCAGGAAAACTTCCTCATTGCAAATCTGTTTCAACACAATGTTCAAATAATCCACATTGTGTGGTGTCCGTGACTTTCTTTCTTTATTATACGGCCTACTAAATTCACATTATGGCTATAAGTGGTTTTCAGCATTATATTTTTATAATTTTTTTTTATTTATTTATTATTTTTATTATTATTATTTTGCAATTTTTTTACCCTATTTTTTTCACACACAAACACTTTTTTTATTTTTTATTTTTTTTTAAAGTTTATGATTTTTATACTCAGAAGTATACATTGTCAATGCTTTTGCATGGTGAATGACAATGCTCCCTTATTAATGCTGATCATGTTATGTTGAGCCAAGTGGTTGATATCTAAGTTGAAATATGATTTTGTGAACTGTGACTGATGTTTGTCCCCTACAGGAGGTTACAATGCACTTCACAGAATGTATCGAGAGATTCAAGAGCCCATGCTTAACGCTGCCTCGGAGGGATTTGGACGTAATCCATTTGCTGCTTTGGTTGGACAAGGTGGGCAAGGTACGTCTCATATTTAAGAGACGCTTTTTATTCTTTTTATTTCAAGTATACAGGACCTCATTAATGTATTTTATCATTTACATCCAGCGTGTGTTTTTAACGTAAGAATAATATTGCAAATTTATCGCGAGTTTTTGACTCGTAAAATATATTATCGCGGTCCTGTGTACATGGGTCAGCATAGAGAAGATTGTTGTTGTTGTTTTAACTAAGAAAGCTACTTTTAACTTAACTGACTGTGCCTTTTTTCTTGATTGCAATAAAAAATAACCCAAATAAAATTCTTCAATATATAAAGCTTATCATCATGGGGTCATTAGAATGTCCAATGTTTATTTTATTTTACCTAAATTTTTAATTTTCCCACTGTAGGTGATTTGCAGCAACAAAGTCCACTGTACATGGGACATTATAGCAGTACAGTGACAAAATGTTTCTCCTATATTTGCCAATGTATTTTACTTACAGGCGTAGAACACCTTGGACAACAAAGTTGTGTAATATCCTAACAAACCTGAAAATCAACATTGATTTGTCCTGAGTCATTGGTTTCTAATTTATTTTCCATTCACAAAATGGCACGAGCAGTCAATAATGTCACAGCTCGTTTGATCCACACGCGCTTAAAACAAGCAAGCTGTAACGTCAATGACCGCTTGTGAATGGAAAATAAATTAGAAATCAATGACTCCAGCCAAATCAATGTTGATTTTCAGGTTTGTTAGGATATTACATGACTTTTTTGTCCAAGGTGTTCAGCCTTTACAATTGAAAATAACTTGTCAATGTTCCTTGTAGAAGAAGTGGCTCTGGCTGCACCAACAGGGCCTACTTGCATTTCAAGGCCGTCTTTGTCCATTACAACAAAGGGTGTACTTGCAGTATGTTTTACATGTTAATCTTGTGGCGGATGAGCACGCAGCCATACAAATGCAGTTACCATGACGACTGGGCTGTGTTTGTTTGTCCATATGTTAATATCACTGATCTGTCTATATAATGAGGCTAGAGCATTGCTATATTCCCTCTAGGAAGCAGTGAGCACAAACAGTGGTAGCAGTGCATTCTTCACTTGTTATCACAGGCGGCAGAATTGCAGAAAATATAAGAGTAGTAAAGCATACAAAGTCACTCTTGCAGCCTGATTGGCGGCAAGCAGGCTGCATGTGAAGGGTGATTGGTTGAAGGGGTAGCTCAGGGTGGTCAAGGGGAGGGATTGGGCTGCTAGATTGACAGCCCTAATTTCAATAAGCATTGGGCAACATTGCAATTTGCAGCATGTGATATTCTTCCAGCTGAATAAAATTTTGTTTAAGTGGCAAGAGCCAGTAGCCCCTCCTGGTTAATATATTTTCTTTGTAGTGTTGTAATTGTGATGTGCAGTTGCCATGACAACCATGTTATGTCTGTGCAGACGGTACTAACAACCCACAGCTGGGTCAGGAGAACAGAGACCCTCTGCCCAACCCTTGGTCTGGCAGTGGTCCACGCCCAGGTGGTAACAACGCTCGCAGCGGCACCGCAGGCAGGCCAGCAGGCACGGGTGCAGGTGCAGCTCCAGGCACGGGCATGCTCAATTCTCCAGCCATGCAAAGTCTACTGCAGCAAGTCATGGAGAACCCTCAGCTGATGCAGACTATGATGAGTGCTCCGTACACCCAGTCAGTGTTCCAGTCCTTCGCACAGAACCCTGAGCTGGCCAATCAGCTGTTGGCGAGCAACCCCATGTTTGCAGATAACCCAGCACTGCAGGTAAACATACTTTGTGTCTCACATGGCTGAGATATGTAGACCATGGTCTTTAAATAGGGTGTTTGCATTCATGTTAAAGTCAACACCATGTTGGATCACTCAATAACATGTGTGGCACAGAAAAATAACTCATTTTGCCAGTTGGGGAAAAAAAAAAAAAAAAAAAATGAGAGCATAGATGCTGTAAATATTTTGAATTAGTATCTCAAGTTGCATGTTAGAAAAATAACAATAACAAAAAATTAACTGATTTTCCAAAGAAATTTGCCTAAAACGAAGTTTGTCCTAAGCTGTCCTTCACTGCTCTAGTATGCGTCCAAGAGCATTAAATATGACGTCATGTGGATACACCCTAAAAGTTTTAGAATCATGGAATTCCAACAGTAATAAGAATAAGTGGGTGACAAAGTCGCTCCAAAGTTGTATCCACATGACGTCATATTTAATGCACTTGGATGTTGGATGCCATGCTGGATTATTAATGAATAACTTATCTCAGCATAGGACAAACTTTTTTTTTTTTTTTTTTTTTTTTTTTTTTTTTTTTTTTTTTTTTTTTTTGCTATTTTCTTTGGAAAATCACTTAAATTTTGTTTTTATTATTATTTTTCTTGCATACCGGTACTTGAGATACCAATTCAACGTGATAACAACATCAATGCTTTCAAAAATATTGCTTAGTATTTCTAAACTGGCAAAATGTGTAATTTTCCCTATACTGGTCCATGTATTGAGTTATCCAACATGGTGTCGACTTTAACATGAATGCATGGACTCTACATTTTCAGAAAATCACAGTACAGTACAGTATAGATTTAGATGATGTATGGATGACTACCTACGACGATACCTAACCTCTTGTGTTTTGTGTTACTACAGGAACAAATGAGGGCGATGATGCCTAACTTCATCCAACAGCTACAGAACCCTGAGATGCAAAGTTTCATGACGAATCCCCAGGCACTGAACGCAGTGTTGCAGATCCAGCAAGGCATTGAACAGCTGAGGCAGGCAGCGCCGGGACTTGTTAACACGTGAGTACATTAAAGGAATAGACCAGAGAAAAACACAAGCATTTAAATCACGAAACACTTGATAGGACTTACATAAATAACATTAGTTTGCCTCAAAACCCAACAGTAGCCCCGTAGCAGTTATCAGAATATTCGATTTATGAAACCCGCACAACATTTTCATACTAATTATTGCATGTTTCTGACGTCATAAACATGAATTTTCAGTCAAATTGCATACTTTACAGTTTTTTCACGCTCTTTCGTTGGGCTACAGTAATGTTCTGATAAAAATTGTCATCACTTTTGAAGATCCCATTTCATGTTTATTCATTAAAAAGCACCTGTTGTTTTATGTGGTCTATGGCTTTAAGTCTAAGACATCAAGCAGTGATGTAGCAGTCACTTGTAATACTTGCCAGGTCTGCCATTGTTATCAGCACTTGCACTTGTCATGCAAAATTAAGGACATCACTAGAGAGAGAGGAAAAATAGTATCTTTTTTAATCAAAATAGTCTCCAAAATTTAAAGATAAATTGTCTCCAAAGATATTAAAATAGTCAAAAATAGTATTTGAAGTTTATATATATAGTAAAACCTCGTTATAACAAAATTCAAGGGACCTCGGGAATCGCCACTTCGTTATAAGGAAATTCGCTATAACAAAATTGTATATGTAGAAAATGCCGTAAATACATGTATAATTAATAAAAGACGTTCAATTTACATCAAAAATTGATATTTGCTCCAGTAAAGCAAACTAACTTGTAAGTATTTTATAAACTGCTTGAAAGAAAATATACGCGCTACAATAAAAAATAAATGCAGTACTAGAAAATTACAACGCAATCGGAAATAAATAATACTCCGTGCCTGTAAAGTATGCAATAACGAAAAAAAAAAAATACACAAATTTTAAAGAAAAAATGAAAAACTTTTAATTTGAATGGAGATAAAAATCCTCAAAAATAGGAGACATATTATGTAGCTCCTCTTTTTCACTTTTTTTTTTTTTTTTTTTTTTTTTTTTTTTTTTACTTATTATTTTCGTGTTTTTTCGAAAACACGCGAAGAAAGACGTAAAGTTTGCGCGAAATGGAACAATTTTTTTTTAGCAATTTATACTATATTATCATGTACCGGTAGAGTCGCAAAACGTAACAATTTTTTGTTTTAATTGAATTAATTTTGCTAAATTTATTTGTTAACACTGACAGCAATCCTCGTATTCAAGTGGGAGAAAAAAAAAAACGTATTATTTTTTGTAAAAGGAAAAATTCTTTGCACAATGATAGAAACTTAAATTTTGTACATTATTAAAACTTTAAAAAAAAAAAAAAAAAAAAAAAAAAAAAAAAAAAAAACTTTGGTCAAATTAAAATGATTGATTGATTGATTGATTTTTTTTTTTTAGCATGCTTTACACTTGGTGCACACTTTCACAGTATATGCACGGCACGCAGCAATACATCGCGTAATTTTCGTTAGTTATATTCGATTGAGATGGCATTCACTTATTCAAATTAGTTTGAGATTTTTTATTTATCGCGCGTGTAAGTTCCGAAAGAATTATCGTAAGAAAGATCGCGATGTTTCAACGAAAGTTTGGATTTATTACCTATTTTTGGCTGAAAAATTGAACTTTTTTGACTTCGCTATAACGAAATTTTGTTATAACGGGGTTTCCGTATGCTTTTACCTGTAAATTTCGGCGGGACCGGCAAAACTACTTTGCTATAATGAAATTTCGCTATATCAAGGTTTTACTGTAGCTCAATAGTGATTTTATGAGCATATTTTATTAGTTACCCTGTCTGAATTTGTCTATTTTCTGAAGGGTCTCTTAGAAAGTGTCTTAACAAAATATAATATAGGCTATAATAAAATTTTAATACTTTCAATATCAGTCTTGTTGTTATATTTTTTGTAAAAAAAAATATATATCTATAATTTTTACAGTGGTCTTGGTGTTAAATTGTCTTAAAAAAAAAAAAAAAAAAAAGTACAGTACCAGAAATGCATTTTTTTAAAATTTTACTCTAGGCTTGTTAGAAATAGCAAAAATCATCAAAAAAGAAAAAAATATTCACAAGGAAAAAAAAAAAAAAAAAAAAAAAAAAAACGGAGAAGTTCTTGGAAACTAAAATAGTTGCTAAGTAGTTTTTTTTTTAAATCTTGTACAGTGTACTTATAATAAAAAATTACCATTCAAACTTGGTCCATTTTTGCGCGGCATAAAATGTGAAGAGTGAAATAGGCGATCTCGTGTCTACCGTGAGCAAATATGCTTGTAAAAAAGATTACTAGGGGCCGCTCCGTGCGTTGGTCAGGTAAGCTGCAGTAAGCCAGCACAATCTGCCCAACACTCCGCATGATGCATCTTTACCTCAACTTCTCTCTCTCTCTCTCTCATTCTGTCTCTGCCACTTTTTTTTTGTCACCGCCAATAAAAATAATGCAAGTTTCTACTCGTCAGTTCTTGCATAAAAATACAATTTACACAAAATAACTTTGATGTTTAAATTTTAAATAATAAATATTAATTATAATAATAACTATTATTATAACACTAATAATAGTTTTAAATAATAAATATTAATAATAACTAATAACACTAATAATATTACTGTTTTTATTTTAATCTTTCTTTTTTTAAATTTAAACCATTTAATAAATACATTTTACTTTGAAATTGTAATTTTTTTTTACAGTTTTCCTAAACTGACTATTTCACAATAACATAAAATTTTCATTTATTTTCTATTATATTTTTAATAAAAGACAAATATTTAACTAAATAATTGCAATATATTATAAAATAGGATTTATTGACATGTTATATCCTAATCTTTTTATTTTGTGAAAATTGTATTTTTATGCAATATATGATGACTAGAAACTTGCATTTATTGGCGGTGACAAAAAAAGTGGCAGAGAGAGAGAGAGAGAGAGAGAGAGAGAGAGAGAGAGAGAGAGAGAGAGAGAGAAGTTGAGGTAAAGATGCATCATGCGGAGTGTTGGGCAGATTGTGCTGGCTTACTGCAGCTTACCTGAGCAACGCACGGAGCGGCCCCTAGTAATCTTTTTTACAAGCATATTTGCTCACGGTAGACACGAGATCGCCTATTTCACTCTTCACATTTTATGCCGCGCAAAAATGGACCAAGTTTGAATGGTAATTTTTTATTATAAGTACACATAGGCTTAAGTATAGGCTTAAAATCATGAGATTTGTGGACATTTTTAGTAAAAAAAAAAAGAAAAAAAAATAGTCTCAATATTGACAATAGTCTAAAGACTATTTTTACACTCTCTACTCTCTAGCGACATCACAGTTAAGTGGCCATTAAAACTAAAAGAATAGAGGTTAATCAGAGATGGTCTTATCAAAGTGAAATAGATTGACAAAAATCTTAATAGCACACAGATTATTATTATTTTTTTTTTTTTATCTGTGTGCTAAAGATTTGTGTTGAACTTTGGGAGCCCATTCACTTTGGTAAGACCAGCGCTGATTTTCTCCTATCTCTTTCTGTTTCCATACTTGCAGATTTTTTAAGTTTTATTTTATTTTTTTATTTTTTTGTATGTTTGAGTGTTGACATTTCAGCACAACAAAGCTTGCATGTTCATATGTTTTGGACCAAAGTTTCAAAGCCTTGATAAAAATAATCAATAAAATGGCAGATAATATAGTCACACATGTACGATAAACACAATACAATAAGGAAAACAAGTAGAAGAGCACCAATGTTTTACTGGTGATTTTATTGCATGCTGTTACAAAGACAATCATCTTATTTTAATATACTAATGTGCAATTTTCTAATTTACATCCACGCTTATTGGAATGCAAAATATAATTATTATAAATAAAAAATCCCAAGGGACATCATGCCATGATTTTTAAAATAAGACGTTGCAAAAGTAGGTTTAGTGACAAAATAAACAAACTGCCAGCTCAACATTACTAACGAAGTGCTAGCAGACGACTTTGTGTTCCTGTCTACATTTAACATGCTTTCTTATGGGGCAATGAAGCAGCTATAACTTGAGTTAGAATTATTTCTCAGAGCTGAAATTTTTACTGTACCTTTCTGAGCCTCAAAGCTTTTGTTTTGTTTTCATGTACCATAAAATATTTTCTAAAGCTAAGGCTACAGCCACCTGAAAGATGATTGACTTGGACATATGTGCTTTGTTTCAGCAGTATGGGCCTGGGAGGGCTGGGAGGTCTGGGGGGCCTGGCGCCACCTACATCTGCCGCAGCCTCACCTGGCACACCTGCCAGTCCAGCCTCGGGAGTCACTAGCCCAGCACCTCCAACCACCACCACCACCTCAGCAAGCAGCCCAGCACCAAGCCCAACCCCCACCCCCAATGTGCCCAACCTGAGCAACCCTGACCTCTTCTCACAGTTCATGGCACAGATGGTGAGTCACAAGTTCATTGACCTCTAGCAAGCACCATAGTGAAATATCAATAAATAAACAAATCACCATAAATTTGAAGGAAATTGCTAGGAAAAACCATAGTGAAGAGATATAGTCCCATAGTTTGGTGGAAATCTTGATAGCACAGATATAAAAACTATCACATTGGAAATATTTTAGCAATAAACTACAAGAGAGATGGAGTGTGTTATGTCTTCAACAGTCCTTACAGACTTGGAGAGAAACTAGGAATGATAATTTCTATCTCTGAGTCTGTAAGGACTGATGAAGACACTCCATATCTCTTGGAGTTTATTGCAGAAATATTTCCTATGTGTTATTTTTTATATCTGTGCTAGCAAGATTTTCACCAATATGGGACTCTCTTCACTATGGTAAGGCCAGCTCTGGTTTCTCCTAGCATTTTCTTTCAAATTTATCATTTGTAACCACAATAGTTTATTTTCCTTAATATATCAAATAAACAAGTACTAATTAAAAAAATGTTAAAAAAAATTAATGGTCGGCTCGGAATACATTAGTCATATATGAAGAAAAAAAAAACATTCAAAGGAATTTCTACCTTTGTCCCATGCAAACTGGTATACATCAAGGCTTACTTTCCTGTGCATTTTTTTTTTTTTTTTTTTTTTTTTGGCATGTATGACAAACTTATTCCAAGCCAAAGAAATATAAAAGTAAATACTGTAGTGTATGTACAATGATGAGATCATGTTAAATTGAAAAATATTAAAACACAAAGATTTTATTCAATTAATTTTACTCATTACAAGAGTAGAAAGCTAAAAGCTACCAACATGTTGTTTATTGTATCGCGTTGCTAGCAAGATTTTTACCCAAAATATGGAGCATCTCTTCACTATTGTAAGACCAGCACATGCTAAACCACTTTCTCTCCTTTTAAGTTAGGTAGGTGACCAGTGGATATCTGACAAACGGAACTGTGGTGAAATATAAAAGTAACATTAAGTAAAGATGAAATGTTGCTTAAAAGTTTACTTATGTCATACACATGAAAACAACAGCAAATATTTAAATTATTACATGTTAAAGATAACATGTCAATAGGACAATTCAAATTTAGCACCAATTTTTAAGGGGAAAAAAAAAAAAAAAATACAGTAAAACCTCGTTATAACGAAATTCAAGGGACCTTAGGAATCGCCATTTCGGAACAGAGAACAGGGAACAGACTTAGCATTATGACGAGAGTCCCATAGTTTGGTGATAAATCTTGCTAGCACACAGATAATGAACTACATGGGATAGCTTTCAAAAACAAGAGAAAATTGGAATGTAATGATAGAGTTGTTGTTTGTTGTATTGCCTGTTTCCTTGCACCCCCCCTCCCATAAAAAGGGGGGGGGGGGGCTCATTGAATTTAAATAACCATATTTGATCGTCATTTTAGTAGCAGAAAACAGCTAGTGTTTATGAAAGGCATTGATGTTTGTAATCTCTGTTCCCTTGCTTCAAAAAGTGCAATTGCATAAAAAAAATAATAATGAAAATTAGGTGAGCACAGCATCCTTCTTTAAGAAGTCTTCTTTACAATGCATTGGTGATAGTCATTTTTCAAGGTTTGGAGCTAATAATAATAATAAAAAAGTTTACAAATACAAACACCATTTGTGTGTGTGCCTTTGTCAGTTCTTGTATAGAAAATGGTTTTGTTTGAAATGTGATAAGTTGCTTGATAATATCTGATAATATGGATGTCTTTGTTGTTCAGATTTCCACAATGTCGACTCAAGATGGCAGCAGTAACGCCCCCCCTGAGGAGAGGTATCGAGCACAGTTGGAGCAGCTCACAGCCATGGGCTTTGGCAACAGAGAGGCAAACCTGCAAGGTAACTGTCTACCTATCTCACCTTGAACTATCCAACTTGTGAAATAACAAGGGACATTTCAAATAATTTCACAAAATCGCGAGCTTTAACATTGTCGTGCTTATATTGAAGTTTGATGTGGACCTAACTGAGCATTTCACAAAATGGGGGGGGGGGGGGGGGACAAAAAAACAAATTAGGTGGCAATTTTATATTCTAAAAAAAGATTTGATCAATTCAAGGAAAAAAGCATCGTGGTTAGGATCATTAATAAAGAATAGGATATAATTACCAGCAAGGGCCTTACCACAGTAGATGCTTGGTTATAGGGTGGTTTCATGTTTAAGGTCGATGCCATAAGTGAGCACTAAATAACATAGGCCAGTGTAGAAAAATGACTCATTTTGCCAGTTTAAAAATACTTCGAAATATTTTGGAGATCATTGATGTTGTTACCAGGTTGAATTGGTTTTTCAAGTATGCAAGAAAAACAATGATAACCACAAAAAAAGGCTGATTTTCCAAAGCAAATGACAAAAACTACGTTTGTCCTATGCTGAGCAATGTTATTCATAGCTCAAGAAGAGCATCAAAAATCATTCAGAGTGACGTCATGTGCACATACCCTGACTGCCACGTGACTAACATTCAAATGTTTTTTGTTTCAGCGTTGATTGCTACGTTTGGCGACATCAACGCTGCAGTGGAGAGACTGCTGGCCAACAGACAAGCGTCACAAAGCTAACACTCTTCCTGCCTCCCTCATTCACCAATAGCTTTTACTGTATATCTTCAATACAACTAAGCTCCTTTTTTTTTTTAATTATAATTAATTATGAAATAATTGCTATTCCTCTCTCCAGAGTTTTTATCTCTTGGGTGATATTTTCCATCTTGATTTGAGTTAAATATATTAAAGAAAAAAAAATCAACTCAAATTGCTAATTGTCGTGTAATTAAGTTAATTGCACTTAAATGTTTTAAGTTAAATTTTTTTTTTTGGTTGAGTTAAATAATAAAAAAATAAAAAAACATATAAATATATATATATAATATAATACATTGATTTAATAAATAAAGAAAAGATATTGTTGTTTGTTTGTTTGTTTTTTTGTCGTGAGTGGTTGGCGAGAGAGAGACGTGTAGTGTTACTTCCTGTATGTCTGTACTTTATCAAGTAACTTAAACAAAAGCTATGTTCACACAACTTCACTGCTTTCAATGGAGTTTGTCGGTATAGCGTGAGAGGAAAGGTAAGCGTCCCCTAATTTAACATGACGCTTAAGAGCTTTTTTTTTTTTTTTTTTTTTTTTTTTTTTTTTTTTTTTTTTTTTTTTTTTTTTTTTTTTCCGCGATTTTTGAGAAAACTATTTCACTGATTCCTGAATAAAAAATGTGTTCCATAAAAAAATTTTAGATTTTTTTTTTTTTTTTAACCGATAACTTCCATTGTAAAAGTAAATGTAATTTACAAAGAAAATTTGTAGTTGATCTCTTTTTCTACATAAAATAATTAAAAAATTTTGAGTGATGCACGTAGTATTTTTGTTGTTAGCTAAATTTATTGATTGTTTAAAATATTGATTTGAGGGGAAAAAAACTTGTGCGGGATGAAAAAATTATTAATTAAAATTTACTTTATAGTAAATAAATAGTACGCCATTTAATTTCGCAAGTTAAAATTCTTGTAAATTTAACTTCTTTTGTTTTGTAGTATTATTTTTTTAAAAATTACTCTTTAAATGATAAGGATTATTATATATTTTTCTAATTGGTCTCTAATTTCATGAGATATTTCAAAATAAAAATTGTATTTAAATAATGATGCACATTTTTACGTTGATATCTTGTGATTCAAAAACATCAATCCTTGAAAAACAAACTTGAGAAATGAATGTGATTCAACACGAACTTCATTTCTCATTGTTTGACAAAACTAACATAACTAGTGAACATAGCTTCAGTTTTCCAAGCACTTTCTATCATTCTAGCAGCATTAAGTAGGTGCCACAAATAAAATAACATAAGAAATAAAAAAAAATATCACTTTTTAAGGTTTTTGTAAAATAAAACCTATAATATAACCTCCTCGTTTACTTATAAACAAGATTTTTAAATGTTTTTTAGTATGAGCATAATTAATTAAGTCCCCTCCTCCTACCCCCTCTCCTTCCTCCTCAAAAAAAAAGGGTTAATTAATATGCTGTTCAGCCAATGTAATTGAGAAAATGTATATTAAAAACAAAATATGAATAAAGAAAAAAAAAAAAAAAAAACTTACTATTTCATTATTTTGATTTACATCTTCCAGTTTCAAATAAAACCTGCAGTGGATTTTAGTTGATTTAGCCAAGAAAGTTGTCTCATTGACTTGACATGTTTGCAAAGTTTAGCTCATTTTTGACAGAAAGATGGCACTCATATTTAATGCCATAGACCACATAAAACAACACGTGCTTTTTAATGAATAAACACAAAATGGGATCTTCAAAACTATTGACAATTTTTACCATAATGTTAATTTAGTCCCACAAGAGAACGTGAAAATACTGTAACCCCCGTAAGCTGCGACGCTAACTAACTAGTTAAACCGTAGTTAAGTTGTTATTTTGATTGTTGCAACAATTAAAAAAAGATAACTAAGGTTTAACTAGAGGTTGCAGCTTACAGCCATAAGGTATGCAATTTGCATGAAAATTCATGTTTATGACGTCAGAAACATGCAAACTTTAGTATGAAATTGTTGTGCGGGTTGCATAAATCGAATTTTCTGATAACTGCTACGGAACTACAGTTGGGTTTTTGAGACAAACTAAAGCTATCTATGTAAGTCCTATCAAGTGTTTTATGATATAAATGCTTATGATTTTCTCTGGTCTATTCCTTTGAGAGCTGTCATTTTGTTGGTCAGTAATACACAATACACAGGGCAACATAGGAAAAACATTATTTTATTTTTTTAATAGCAAACTAAAAGCTTTGAATCTCAATCTAAGCCTCATTTTTAGGTTCTTATAGAAGAATATCAGAAAAATAATTAGTCAAAATAATACTTTTATTCATGTAACAAATTAGGTAAACTGATATGTTTCCCCCTATGCTGGACAATGCATTAGGCACCACAAACATGGCGACACAAGTGCAAGGATGTGCAAGGGGTCTATAGATATGCCTGCTCCATGTGTGTACTTGTCATAGTATGTGAGATGTTATAAGAAAATGATCACTGCTAAGCTAAGTAACCACTATTACACATAAAATAAGAAACGTGATAGATTTGTATTTTCATTATATTTTATTTTGTTATTTTATCACATCAAACTTTAAAAGTTACATAATTATTACACAATATTATATTGTTCAATATAAATAGGTTGATCATTTGTCGCAATACATTGTACGTATGTATATTATGTACAGAGTTAGCAGTTAGGGTTGAGCTCGATCTGCTTCAAATTTAATTATAATTAACTGTGTTAGTACGTCAAGTGAAAGTTAATTATTTAGTTAGGACACGATGCACAAGTTAGTAAGATATTAGTGAGGACAAAAGTGATTTGAAATTAAATTTGAGAGAACTTAAAGAGGCCCAATGCGGTCTCAAAAAAAAAAATAATAAAAGTTCTTTAATTTTTTTTTTTTTTTTTTTTTTTGAGACTGGATTGGTTCCTTAATTGTAACTGCTAAAACTGAAATAATTGTCAGAAATTTTTATTTCACTTTTTCTTTGTCGATTTTATTGAAAATTATTAATATATATTAAAGCTGCATATTAGAATATTATTATTATTATGTACATAAAGGTCTACCCACACAATGCAATAAAATTATGTTAAAATTGATTGCACCATGTGAGCATGACTTAAGCAACATTCCAGATAAATAAACTCAATTAACTTCAATAGTTTTGGTTTACAAAGAAAAAATTAAGAAGAATAAAAATATTAAAAATCAATAATTATTTAAAAAAAAAACAAAAAAAAAACTAATGAAAAATGAAAGAAAGCAAATTGAAATCTCACTATTTTCCATTTATGAAAATTTTCTTATCTAATCTTTTTTTTTTTTTTTCTGTCAAATATTTTTAGTCAAGAGAAGACTAGCAAAAGTAGTAGTAGGGAGAAAATTAACAATCTTAAAGCCTAATAACAAAGTGCTATAGCAGACAACTTTGTGTTCCTGTCTTCATTTAACATGCTCTCTTATGGAGAATGGTTTTGAAATTTTTACTGTAGTTTACTGAGCCTCAAAGCTTTTGTTTTCTTGAATTTCAAGTCAATTGGATGATGATATATTTTGTCACCAAACTGTTGAAATCCAACGAAAAAAAGAAGGGGGGGGGGGGGGGACGAGTAAGCTATAATAAAAATGTCAATATCAAGAAAAATTGTAACTTGAGGTGAAGTTGCTTTGAGATTAAGCATGTTAAAATCAAACAGTAAGACAAAGCATCTGCTAGCACCCTGGTGAGCTCCAAGTTATAACACTCAACTTAAAGCCATAGAACATCTTGAACAAAAAAAACATGTCTAACATCGTAACATGCATAAATATCAATGTTGATTTGGAAGGAGTCATTGATTTCTAATTCATTTTCCCTTTATGAAAAGACAAATATGGTTTTATGATGTAACAGCTTCCTTGTTTCTGCTCGAGTGGACTAGTTAGCTAATGTCATTGAACCTCTTTTGCCATTTCATGTTAGGATATTAGATATGTTTTTTGTTCATTGTGTTCTACGTCGCAGTTCTTCTGATATCACAAAATCAATTATTGAAAGTATCGTAGAAAATTGTAGGAGATTTTGTTACTAATTAAGGAACATAACGAAGGTAAAAACTTACATGTTAAATATTAATTGAATTAAATTAATTAAAGTGCTAGCATAAATGGATGTCAATAAGAAATGCACAATTTATTAAGTTCATAATTTACGTCAAAAGTCACATACTTGACTATGTGATTGTGGTAACGTACACTAACGTTCTCTCAACGTCAACTCACAGATTTCATGTTGGTGTGGATGTGATTTCAAAACAAACAAGTTTCAGCAAATTTTGTGACTTTGGCCAAAATTTCATTAATTATTTACTCTCTAACTAAAGTTGAAGAAAAATGAAAGATAGGAAGAAAAGAAAAAAAAATCAAATATGGTGCAAAAAAAAAAAAAAAAAAAAAAAAAAAAAATCAAGTTATTAGATTAATAAAAAAAAAATGTAAGTATTTTTTGAAAATTTGGCCAAAGTCACCCCCCTTCATGAACAAGTATCTCAGCAAGGTGGTCAAATAGCCAGGTCAAGATGTCACTGATGTCCTTGCAACTTCTTACACAAAACAAATAGGTCAAGATCTTCACCAAGCTACACAACACGTTATTATTTCCTCCGTGCTCTGCTGTAGTGTCCGATGTCCATTTGACCTTAAAATATATTTTTAGTTGCAAATGACTTAAAATGGGGGGGGGGGGACTTTTTTTGGGGTCCTTACAAGGATAAAAATAAATATGTAATAATTATGCTAGCTCATTTTCAGTACAATTTGTTCAATACAGCATAATTTATGCTATACTGCATAATAACTATGTTACATAACATAAATATTATGTTGTACAGCATAATTATTTATGTTGTTCTAATTTAACATCATTTATGCTACAATGACATAAATGCAGCATAAATCATGTAATTTATTTTTTCAGTATACAAGGAAATTAATTGTTTCAAGGTCAATTGGACATTAGACAATGTAGCTGAACCACGAGGATTTACGTTTTACTGTTCTTTACCTATAGACCCCTTGCACATCCTTGCGCTTTGTCGCCATGTTTGTGGTGACTAATGCATTGTCCAGCATAGGGGAAACTTCGTTTTTCCTAATTTTTCACATAAAAAATTGTTTATTTCAACTCAACAAATTTTTCTCATATCCTTCGAGCTTATTAGGAGCTAGAAATAAGGCTTTAATTGAGGTTTGAAGCTTCTTTTGCTATTAAAAAAATAAAAATGATGTTTTTCCTATGCTGGCCTATGTATTCCTGACCAACAAAATGGCGGCTCTTTAATATGAGTGCAAGCGGTCTATATCTCTTCTTTCAGCTATTTCTTTTACTTGTTTTTTTTTTTTTTTTTTTTTTTTTTTTTTTTAATTTTTGAGTAGTAGACTAAAAAAAGACCTAGGCAAATAGATCAAATCTTATAGTAATCAATTTTGTGCAATATTTAAAATATTTATTAAAATTTATTTGAAACATCACTTTATTTTTAATAATGTTTGTCCAATGTGTTAGTGTCACACCAAATGCTGGTCTAGTTCTTCAATTACGTTATGACTGTACGTACCTAGCTATATAGTCCATGCAAAGTTAAATACTGTATGTAAAACATACGTCGGTGCAAATACTCGTAGTATATGTAAGTCAACACAACTTAGCACTTCTGTAATATTTTTAGTCACTGGTATTTTGGTCAGTAATCCCAAGTATTAATAAATATATAGGCCTATATATATTTTTTAAATATTAAAAAGTTCCGCTCTGATAAAAAAAAATGTGCAGTATGTAAAATCATTTACAAATAAAATGTGTTTTCCCTCAATTTTATGAAATGGAAATACAGTACTGTACACTCATCAGATTCTAAATGTACCTATCAATGCAATTCCGCTTTCTTTAGAAAATTGTCAACATGTCATCTTATAAATGACAGCAGCGTTGCCAGATTTATGTATCACTTATGTAGCTGCACATGTTCTGTGAGGTTAAATCTGGCAACACTGCTGTCACTTAAGATGACATGTTGACCATTTTCTAAAGAAAGCAGCATCGCTTTCATGCGTAGATTTAGAAACTGCTGAGTGTACAGTACATGTAATCAGTATAGTAATTTTTGTTTACTTTTGGTGCGGACTTGTTATTTTAATACTAGTTTGTGAAAAAAAAAAAAAAAAAAATAGGGTTACTTCTTTTTTCTTATGATATCAGAGGCTGACTTTAAAAAAAATTTCCAGTCTTAAATAAAAATACTCCAATAATTTACAAGTTGTTTTCAATAAAAGAAGCTTGCCTCCAATTATGACATAATATCCCAACAACAGTTAGAATTGCCAAGCTATGTTACTGAAGTGTCCACAGTATAAAAACAATAAAGACATCCTGAACTAAAAAAATTGGGCCTAAAATGTAAAATGCATGAGATGGTACCTTCATACTAACACTTATTTTGTCCCTTCTGTAGCCTCACAAACTGGGTTGAAAAACTGTTAAGTAGGCAACTTCAGGAATTCATGACATCATTAAAGCCAGGTCTAAAGTAGAAATTGTAGCAAAAGGTTGTCTACTTTACAAGTTTTTTTTTACCCAGTTTGTGAGGCTACAGAAGTGACGTAATATGTATAGTAGTCACATCTCGTAATTTAATTTAATTTATTTATTTATTTATTATTTTTTTTTTTTTAAGGCCAGGAATTCTTTAAGATAAATTTTGCAGTGCAACACATGTTATCACTAAACTAAAACATAGAAAATGTCAATATTGAATAAAAAAAAAACTTACAAAAGATATTAGTTAGTCAAGTCTACAGTTTCCTAGTGTCCACCCAGGGACTACCGTACCCCTGGTGGACAATATAGTCCTTCCTGTTGTGTTGTCTACTCTTGCCTCTCTTCAGGTACCAATTGTCCTCTCTCTGGTCATGCTGCCTGGACTGACGTCGCGCCTTGGCTCTCTCAAACTGCCAGTCACTCTCGCGATCAGCGTGTCGCTGCTCCTCTCTACCCTTAGCCATCCTCTCCATCCACTGTCCGTCAGTCACGTTGCAGTTTTCATCTCGAGAACACTTCTCCTTCCACGCCTTCTCTCCCTGCTCTTGCTTCAAGAGAAGAGGGTCTTTGTGCTGCTTCTTGCCGTGCTTGGACTTGACGTTGTACCTCTTGTGCTTACTTTCAGTGTGATGTGAGCTGTTCTTTAGCTTCACGTCAAACTGTCTCTTCTCCACGTACCCAGGCGTCTTACCCTCAGACTTGAAGGACTTGCTCGGGTGCAGCTGCGTCTTATCTTCTCCCTGCCTCGGAGTTTGTTCCTTGTATTGCTGCCTACACTTCCTAATCACGTCATCTCCTTGTGCTCCCAAACCACGAGCCATCTTGCCTTTCAGGTGACACCACTTGTCCAATAAACCATCTTTCAGCTGGTAAACGCCTTTCATCAACTTGCTAGAAATACCTTTCTTCTCTGGGTCTGCCTTCATGAGATTGTCCGAGGTACGTCGTACATTCTGCACCATCTTGAAGACAGATTTCTTGACTTTGTCCACTGCATGGATGCTGTGTTGTGCTGTTATATCTCCCAGGGACTTCACTTTGTCTTGCATGTCCTGTAATGTGGTAGACAACACGCCCATACTTGTTGCTACGTGCTCCTTCAGATTGTTAGACTTGACGAGATTAGAGCTGTAATCAACCACACGATTCATGATGCCATTCAGCTCTGCTTCCATCTTGGTGAAGAACGTGTCTGGTTTGTTTTTCTCTTGTCTCCTGCTCTCCTTCTGCTTTCTCCTCGCTTCGTTTTGCTCCACATAACGTGTCTGTATCAACTCCAGGTCTTCGTCATTGTACGGGTATTGTATTTCCTCTTGCTTATGCTCTCTACTGGGAACGTCAGGTGATGCCTCAGAGGTGATCTCCGATACTGCTTCTTTGCTGAGATTCTCAGTCAACGTATGACTATCTTCTCCTGCAACGTCTGCTGGTTCAGTGGGGTGGTCTGGGTCAGCGATACCACCGTTCACGCTCCTAAAACATGTGAATGTACCAAAATGTCATGAATATCTTTCAATGCACTATCCTTATGGGAAAATAGAAAAACTTGCAACATATGGCAGAGATAACAGGTATGGGGGGAAATCTCTCTTGGGGACTGATTCTGTAACTTTAAAACAAACAAATAATAAAATTGAAAGAAAATGTTAGGAGAAACCAGCAAGGTTCTTACTATACTGAAGAGAGTCCCATAGTTTAGTGAAAATCTTGCTAGCACAGATATAACAAAAAACTAACACATTGGAAATATTTCAGCAATAAACTACAAGAGAGATGAAGTGTGTTATGCCTTCATCAGTCCTTACAGACTCAGAGAGAAACTATGAACACTCCAACTTTCTTGTAGTTTATTGCCAAAATATTTCCTATGTGTTAGCTTTTTTTATATATGCTAGCAAGATTTTCACTGAACTATGGGACTCTCTTCACTATGGTAAGGCCAGCACTAGTTTCTCCTATCCATTTCTTTCAATTTTTATCATATCCAACCACAATGGTTTACTATCCTTAATATACCTTAAAGCAAACAAAGACACTCAATTTTCAATGCAAATTTATTTGTTGATAAGAAAGCAAAAATATTACAGCATCAGCCCCCTGGTTTTATAAACTAATTATTGTTAAAGCTATAGACCACATAAAACAACATGAGCTTTTTAATGAACAAACATGAAATGAGATCTTCAAAACTGATGCCAACTTTTACCAGAATGTCAATGCAGCCCCACGAGAGAGCATGAAAATACTGTAAAGTATGCAATTTAAGTGACTATTCATGTTTATGACGTCAGAAACATGCAAAAATTAGTATGAAAATGTTGTGAGGGTTGCATAAATTGAAATTTCTGATCAATGCTACGGAGCTACAGTTGGGTTTTGAAACAACTATGAAACAACTATTATGTAAATCCCATCAAGTGTTTTGTGATATAAAATGCTTAAGTTTTTCTCTGGTCTATTCCTTTAATATTATGTGAAGTGTACTAACCAAAGAGGCTGCAGGTGGACGGCGTGTGCCTCTTGTTGTGCTGCTACCTCTCCTCCTCCTTCTCCACTGACTGCCAGGACCAAGCCACTCTCGTCCATGTGATGTGGACTCAGGTGACTCTCCACCTGAATATGTTGACGGCTCTCCATCTGAATATCTGCACCACACAAACACAACAAATAGTTATCAATTTGACAATATTGTCATTTTTTTTTTTTTTTTTTTTTTTTTTTTTTTTTTTTTAATTCTGCAAGATAAATTGTGACTACTTTAATTGAAAAGAACCAAAATTTGTAATTTAAATTATTATGCCTAAAAATTAGAGAACAATTTACAATACATATACATACTTCAACATTAAAAAAAAAAAAAAAAAAAAAAAAGTTGTAACGCTGTAGCAACTAATGTATATACAATCAGTTGAAGCACTGGCTTTATTTACCACAGTAGAAGTTGTATGGAGAGGTTGAGGTCTCACGTGGCACACAGTTTAGTTATAATGTTTATATAAGTGTCGTCATTGTAATGACATTATCAATCAAAGAAGAGATTTACTTGAGCACATCACTGAGCAGTGTGTAGTCTTGTACTGTACAGTGATGTGCTCAAGTAAATCTCTTCTTTGATTGATAATGTCATTAACATATGACAAAAGCTCTCAGTTATATAAACATTATAACTAAAATGTGTGCCATGTAAGACCTCGACCTCTCCATACAACAACTTCTCTGCAGGTATAGAAAAAAAAAACTGACTTGGCAACACTGTAGCAAATATGCCAAGAAAGGATTGCTGTACTAGCCAAGGTAGGATTTTGACTTTAAATCAAAGTGACAGCAGCACAGAGATGTTGATGCACCTTGGATATATTTGTTATGTTTACCTAACACCCCAAAGTTATTAAATCAATGACCACTGTAGTAATATTGTACATAACGCTTGAGTAACAAAAAATAATAATTGAGCTCCCCAATGCTATCAGTATAGAACAATCCTTTCTTGGCAAAGTGGCCACGCCTTTTTTGTAAAACACCAAATGGCACATCCATAGTTTTTTAGCTCCATGGCCCTTGCTGGTATCTCTATCCTTTTGTTTATTATTGATCTTATGTTGTTATTGTTTCCCTTTAGTAGAAAATCAGTGTAATGTTATTTTTCCCCTGAGGTTGACTTGACATTGTGACTCTTACCTTGTTGCAGTTGCTTCAGCTGAAGTTTCAAGGCGTCATTTTCCACCTCCAGTCTCTTGAGCAAAGCTTGGGTATCCAGAGGAGAGAAGTGACCCTCGACAGGTACCCCACATTCCTCTTGAATACCTGTATAGTAGGTACCACAAAAACACAAGGTCAGGTAACTGCCACATCATGTTAAGTTTTTTTTTTTTTTTTTTTTTTGGGGTCATATTGTGTTTTTGGACTACATCTTCATCTCCATAGTACCATCAGGACAGAAGTCTCATGGATAGGTACAATGGAAATTTCACACAGTAAGCAGGCAGTAAATATTAAAAATAAAAATATAATCATGAAAGAAAATAGTAGAACTAATGGAGCTAATGAAAATTATTGCAACACAAAAATTCTCTAGTTTGTGATTGAGAAATGGATTAAATTTCTAGCATACAATATGCTAGGTAGATAAATATTGTTTAAATACTGTATTATGAAATGTTGATGTTAATTAAAAAGATGGGTTTCTGTGATAGGTAATTGTTTTTGTAAAGAAGCAATAACCTTGACTGATGCCTTGTGTGCAGGATGAAAAGCCTGGTGTCTGCCGTACTTACCTAGAAAATGTCCCACACCTAAGCCAAACACAGAAGCTAGGCAGATGACAAGAACACCATTCAGCACAAAGTTGATCTTTCTGTTTGGTGTGTGGACGTACTTCCTGGCTGCCTTGTGTCCCAAGTCCACGGGTAGCTCGTGCAGCACTGAGTTGTCGCTGGAGTCAAAGTAGTCATTGGAGTGGTCAGAGAACCTACGTGGAGGTGCAGGGGGAAGTACCAGCTCTTCAGGCTCACTGTCGGTGATGATGGAGACACCGTCGTCTGTGTCGCTGGCAGCGTCACCTTCTGCCTCTGTCATCATAACACAACCCACAAATAAACAACTGTTTTCATTTAAAATTCTCAAGGTTTAAACCTGAATAATAATGATTAATAATGATACAGTAATAATGATTAAATATAATTTTGGACTTTTGGAGACACTTTTAAGGTAATTTTTGCTACAAAATTAAATTAAACACTTTTAATGTCACAGGCATGGTAAGGTGTAAAATATATTTTTCTTTTCTTTTTTTTTTGGGGGGGGGGGGGGGGAAGGGTAGCAACTAATGACAATATGTATAGGAGAGATGTAACCTTCTAAAATTTGTAAACAGTGAGACAATGTGTCTCTTTCCAAATCCTAACAACAACAGAAATACTGTACAATATCATTTTTTACATGACAACAGTATTTCTGATAATATATTTTACAATTCAAATTCAGCATGTATTTCTCTCATAAGAATAACATTGGATATCGTACTGGCTGTGGTCAAAGGGCACAAGCTAACTGATTTCTGCATTATGTTTAGAAGTGATGTGTATTGTACACAATACAAGTTTATATAAATATTAAAATATATTGTCACAATCATGTACGTTGATCTTACCCAGGAACTGCTCCTCCGTCTTGGTTTGATTGTTGTCAGTGATGAACTGCACGCAGTTGTCTTTAAGCACGTCAGCTGTCTTCTCACTTTCTGCACCTGCCAGCAAAGACTCGGACTCTTCATTTTCCACCTCGTCTTGCTTTGTATCCACTGCACAAAATAAATATTTATGTAAAAATGTTGTGAGGGAAAAATGGACTACAGTATGTGATGATTGATAGTAAAAAGATTTGGTAGAAAATCACATACAGTTCCTAGTAAACCACAGTTTTTTCACATGTACAGCTCTGGCCAAAAGTTTGAGAACGATATGAAAGTGATCGGGCAAAACAGATGAGTCATCAATGCAGGTTCCTTTTTTCCTGACTATATCGATAGTATGTGAATCTTTCCCCTCACCTCCTCCTTTAAGTTTGTCTATCTGTTGTGTCTAGTTTTGTTATCATGTTTTTCGATCAAACAATCACTCAGAATGTGGTGATTTCTATTTTTATTTATGAGACTCACAAAATATTGTCTTCTTGAGTTTTATTTTTATATAAACCTTACATGAAGCAAGGAAAAAAATATTTTTTTATAAATTATTAAAAATATTTAATAATTATATGATTACAGTTTACGATGTTTATGCTACTTTATATTTAATAGATATAATGAAAAAAAAATAATTATTTCATTATTTAATCTTTTTTTAATTAACTTATTTATTAATTATAATATTTAATTGTCAAACAATATGATTTGAAATTTAATTTTATTTTCTGTTCTTCTTTTCTCCCGCATAAACAATCATCCCTTTATTGTGTCATTTGAGTTATATAGAATAAAAGTTGTTTCATATAAATAATTAAGTTAACTAATTGTTTTTATAAGGTATTATTATACAAATATTCAATAATTATATGATTACAGTTTATGATATTTATGCTACTTTATAGTATTTAAGAGATAGGCTTATTTTAAAAAAAATATAATTATTTCACTATTTTTTTTTAAATTGACATATTCATTAATTAAAATATTCAAGTTGCAAAGAATTTGATTTTTATATTCAATTTTATCATCTGTTGTTGTTTTGTTACCCCCCCCCCCCCCCACAAACAATCTTTCTTTTACGTCTTTTGCATTATAGAATAAAAGTTGTTTCATATTAATAATTAGTTAATGAATTATAGCAAACTATTTAATGACACAAATTATATATGAAAGCGATTGTTTGTAGAAATTAATTAATTAAAAAAAATCAAATAATGCAAAATAAAAATATATATAATAATTATTATAATTTATAAAATAAAAATATAGGCCTATCTATATGATATAGTATTTTTACCGAGGTTGATATCATACTTTAATATGAACTTTGCATTTTAACAAAAAAAAAAAAAAAAAAAAAAACAAGAGACAGAACATTTTACAATATCAAATAGCAGGCATGCATAACAAAACTAAAATATTTTATAGTCATCAAAATTATTGAAAAGCTAGAAAGGTGTATGCAGCAAGCAAGCAAGAGAGACGCACGTCTGCTTGCTTGCTGCCGTGATAAATAATCGTAATCGCTATAGTGATATAGTCAGGAAAAAGGAAATTTGCTGGTTTACATGATTTGTGTTGCGGGTTGCATTTCATATCGTTCTCAAACTTTTGGCCAGAGCTGTACATTGCAAGTACTTTTCCGATGCAAGAATGTCAGTACCAGTGACGTCACATGAGCTGGGAGTGACACTCTTACATCGGAAAAGTACTTGTAAACTACTTGTGAAAAACTGTGGTTTACTGGGTACTGTACTTAGATTATGAAGTAAAAATTGAGGAATGAGAGATAGTAATGAGCTTAGACTGACAGGGACACCATGGTAGAGAAAATAATTTCTAACAAAATCTGCAACTTTGTAACTTTCTCAGATGCATATGTACGTACATGGGTGTTGTTCGTAAACCCTGTTTTCTTTGCACACAGAAAAATGCGCATTCCATTTGAATAACCAAATTTGATTGTCATTTTAGGAGCAAAGAACAGGGTTTATATAATTATGGTTTGTACTTTAATACGACGATGTATGTATGTTGATATGATAATAGGATGATATGTGCTTACGAGAGGTAGCTTCTATTGCTTCTTCAGTGTCCAGGATTGTCCAGTTGTCCAGGACATCGCTGTCACTGCTGTCACCCGCATCCTGCATTTGCTTGGAATCCATCCTTCCGACTGGATGTATTTACTAAGAGTCGCCGCACGTCTTGCTGGAAAATTACCGGTATTCAGTGATTTTATTTATATAAACATCGACATAACTGGGAAAATAAAATGGGAGATAAATTGCTAAATAACAATTTATACGTACATATAATGCGTAAAACATGACGCAATTTTATGTAATACTATGTTATCTATCCTGAACAAAGTTCATGATTAAAATATGCATACACTTCTATTTTAATATCAATGCGTGTGGTCAGATTATGCATGCAATGAACATTTTATTAGAAAAACATGTGCATTATATGTCCCGACTTTCTCCTGGATTTTAATGACATTAAAGACATAATTTCAGTGTAACTTACCACTATTCTAGCATATCAAATACAAATGACGTCAATTTTATCTGTTTTTTGATACCAAAGAGATAACAATGTTTTTTATAACCAACTCGCAACCTTGCAAAAATGAGCACAATATCACAAAAACAAAAATGTCTCTAATAAATTTTTTGCGATCTGCGACAGAAAATTATTTGGACGTTTGTGATTGGTCCAAATAAATTGTAAAAATAAAAACAAGGAAAGTGGTGCCCTCTAGCCTGCTTTCGAAAATTTCATTTTGCATATAGCAATGCATGCGCAATAGCTATTTTGTACTTATACGCATTAAAATTAGAGCTTTGTTGCGATGATAAAACAAACGAACAAAACTGTAGTCATAAAAAACACACGAAAGAATGGTCGTGCATCGTAAAAGCGTTTGTTTATGTAATTTTCTTGAAAATTTCTGTGATTTTTAACTTCTACCTGTAATTTTATCGCAGTTAAATATTTTCTTAGATATTTACAAGTACATTTCATAATGACATTTCGAGGACATAAAGGCACCGACCCGTTTTCTACGAAAACCTCTCGCAACGAGCGGTTCGCTCAAATGTCACAGCAAGAACTTTTAATCGAGCAGAAAAAACGAGAAATTCAAGCTAAAATTGCACAGAAAAAAGATACAGATACTGTAAAACCTACTACACCAGTAGCTACTATAAGTAAACCATTTGTACCAGTAAAACGAGAGAGCTCTAGCAGTTCTACGCAGCATAGTAGCGGCAGGGAATCTAGTCGGGACAGTGGTGCACGCGATAGAGACAGGGACAACAGACGGACACATTGGAATAGAGAGTGAGTATATACATTACATACAGTATTTCGTGACGTTTATATTTAGACAGAATAATAACACTGCATTTGACTTAACAATTTGTCGAATGAATAATAGTTTTATAGCAAGAGGAATGAATATATTCCAGTTGATGGACTCGTGTACATGGGCTCGTGTACATACATGTACATACGCCTCTGGACAAAAGTTTCAGGACAATTTGTATGTACATATAGGCAAACTGCAACCACACTATGTTATCTATTAGAAAACGCAGCGGTTGCCGCTGCACCGTTCGGTAACTTTTCTCCAGAGCTGCACATACAGTACATAATACGTAAAAAAGTCATATTATGTTCCTACCAGTACCGGTATGTTCGTACATACCCGGTACCATGGATCATATTTAAACTGTGTTTGTAATGTGTATATTTTACTAACCAACTAGCAGTATGCATATATGCACATACAGTATACAGTATACTGTACATAATATGTATGTACAGCTGTCGCTTAAAGTTTGAGAACGATTTGTATGTATATGTACAGGGAGGGGCGTATCCAGGATTTTGCGACAGGAGGGGTCCAGTCTATATTGAGCATAGGAAAAGGGGGAAACCACCCTCTTTGCCTATGCTTTTTCAGACCTGACGGGGGGGGGGGGGGTCCAGACCCGACCCCCCCCCCTCCTGTGTACAGGCAACCCATAACTACACTATGCTATTTATGTATGAGAAAACGCAGCGATCACTGCTGCCCCATTCTTCAACTTCAAAATAATTACATTAGCATGTAAAGTGGCCAACCTGAGGGTAGGCAATTAGTTGGATGCACCTAGATGGGGAGGAGGGGGGGGGGGGGATGAGCTATATCACCACCATTCTATGGCCGGCTCCTCTGTAACCCGTACCTTACGTCACAGCCCTCTTTCCAGATGTTTGTTTTTCTACATTGCATTTCTTGTCCCTTTGCTCGACCCCAGGATATGCATGTTCCAGTGTCCCGGACCCACCTCAGTGGTGGCCCCTTCAATAATGCAGGCAACGTGTGACGCGTTTTTCAATTTTTAAGAGAGGCTTGTTGTAACAAATGTGACGTAAATTAATAAACACATGTTACATTGTTGTACATTTTGCAAGAAGCATAAATAATCGTCTGGTATGTCAAGCACCCCTCGTTGCCCTGTCGTTTGTCTTGTTATTATCATTATTATGAATCATTTCTGCAGTTATTCTGTTACACGGACAGTCAATATGGTTGTATATGTATAAAATTTAAATTTACAAATATGCATGATCGTGTTACAGTTCTGACTCTAAGTGGAGGAAAGACACTCCAAGATCTAATTCTGAAGAGAAATCACCATCAAACTCCAGCAAATCTTCCTTAAACAATGTGTACGTCAATGATGGCAGCTTCTTAGATCAGTTCAAGAAAATTGCAGAAGGCAGAGGTAATGAGAAGACAAACACAACAATACGTAGAAGCTTATATATGTGCACACATTTCATTGGATAAAAATGGTCACGTGGTACATAGACCGTGATTCTCATTAATCTGATTTTTCTTCAATAATAGTCAAGCCCGTCTTTTCCATAGTAGTTTTAGTAGGCCTTTCAAAACAAATGTATGGCAGGTCTGCCTAAAACATGAGGTTGTCGCTTATCTGTTAAACGTGGATATATAAGCTTGTCGTATGTACAATTCTGAACAAGTGTGTGTTTGTTTATCTTGACAAGTGAATGTCACTGTTTTCAGGTTCAATTGATAACTTGAAAGTTAAAGAAGAGAAAGTGGACTCTCCAAGTCAAGAGTCCAAATCCTCATCCTCGTCTTCTCGTAACTTGGGTTCCTCCAGTAGTGACAGATATCGTAGTAGTCGAGACTCTAACAAGAGAGAGTCCAGCAGGGACTCTTATAGTAGAGATTCAAAGTCAGGTGAGAGAGTCTTCTTATTTCAAGAGCAACCACTTTGGCTAAATATTCTCAATTAAAAAAATAAAAAATAAACATAGTGGTTAGGATCAATAATAAAGAAACAGATAGAGATACCAGCGCTGGCCTTACTTACACCATTAGAAGTTGTATGGAGAGGTCGAGGTCTCACGTGAAACACAGTTTAGTTAAAATATTTATATAACAGAGCTTTTGTCATCATAATGATTAATGACATTATCAATCAAAGAAGAGATTTACCTGAATACATCACAGAGTAGAGTGAAGTCTTGTACTGCACTGTGATGTGCTCAAGTAAATCTCTTCTTTGATTGATACTGCCATTACGATGACAAAAGCTCTCAGTTATACAAACCTTTTTATAACAAAACTGTGTGCCACGTGAGACTTTGACCTCTCCATACAACTTCTACTGTGGTAAGTAAGTAAGACCAGCGCTGCTATTTCTATACTTTTCTTTAATATTCATCCTAACTGCAATTGTTATTTTCTTAGATTGAACTATAGTGTACATTTTTTGTAAATTGCCTTGTTTTTTTAGATTTGTGTGTTTAAAATATGCCAATGCTGCATTGTTGCTCCACTACTAGTAGACCAGAGACAGTAAGACAGCTGAATGACTGATACTTGTGTTCTGTTGTTCACACAGAGAGGAGAGGTGACAGAGACAGAGGGAGAAGTCGAACATCGTCCTCTCACTCCACGCCAAGAGAGACACCAAACATAGTGAAGCCCAGAGCTCCATCGCCTTACTCCCCCTCTCGCGTGTCTCCCGACAGTAGCCCACCCCATCCTGCCATGCCTCAGTTCTCCACATCACTCCCACCACCTAACATGTTCTCTGTACAACCCCCCAACATGTCACAACCCCCACCCATGCTAGCTCCACCCCCATCTCTGATCCCCCCAGGTATTCCTCCACCCCCTCTAATGATGACAAGTAACATTCCACCCCCAGTCTCCTCCGCTAACGTCTTACCTCTCATGCAATCCATGGTCAACGTTCCTCCTCCTTCAATCCTTACGTCACAACCTCCCCCCTCTCTCCTCACTGACATGTCCGTACCACCCCCTAACTTAAACAACCCTCCGCCACACGCGCCGCCTCAGTTTGGGTTCAGCTTGCCCACTGGGCCGCCACCACCGCTGCCTACGTCTTCTAGTGGAGCAGTATCGCTGCCAGTGATGTCAGGGATTGCTCTGCCCCCACTTGTGACGTTCAACCAGCCGCCACACAATGAAGGTAAGCCTCTTGTGTTGTCGCCATGTATGTGCAGTGTGTGGTACTGTGTGACACTGTGTGACATTGTGTGACACAGTAGCACAGTGTAGAGTGCAGAGGGTAAGCTGAGGTGAAAGTAGTAAACATAACAACCTCACATCTTCACTCAGGGAAATCAAATCAAATGTTCTCACATTTGATCCCAAACCCCAATCAACTATAGAGATTCTTCGTGTTTTTATTCAAAGTGTTCTAATTCTCTATTTTTAAAATGTTAATTTATCATATCAACTGCATTTTTTTCCCTATCCCAAGTTATATAGATTTTATTATTATTACTATACATATTTTAGTTCAATTTTCTTGAAATTATGATGATTCAACAATAACACCCAAGGGGTCTGTTCCGTAAGGCTTTACAAGAAACTCCTTATCAAAAAAGGGGTGTGGCTCATAAGTTCTCTATAATAAACAAGTGAGTTACGCTTTTTTTCTTGGTACCAAGTTTCTCGTGAGAACTAATAACAGACCCCCAGTTTTTAATTGTGCTGCCCTGTTCTTTTCCTTGATACAAAAACACTAAAATATATTTCACATGCCACATATCGATATTGTTGCAAACAATATGTGTACCTCGTTATTTGTCACTCGTATCTAAATGTGTATCTCGTTGTTTGTCACGTGAAGCAAAATGTGTAAGTCATTTCCGAACGCTATGGAGATGGCGCTTGACTTACACATATTGCTTTGCGTGATAAAAAACGAGATACACATTTTGTCTCGCGTGACAAATAACAAAATAGACATTTTGCTTATCATGACAAAAAAAAAAAAAAAAAAAAAACGAGATACACATATTGTTTGCAACAACATCGATATGTTACTGAAGTTCCATTATTTTGTTGTTACGTTTACTGCTCTAAAGATGCTAAAAACACAAAGACAAAATGATGTGAAGTTGTCGTATTTCTGTGCGCTATTCTGACCACAATTTCCCAGTTTCTCCTGCAGCCTCGTCAGCCAACGAGATGTCTACGTTGACTGCAGCCAGTTCACAGTTGGCCCGCATGGTGGCTGAGGGAGGTGACGACATAGAAGAGATGGCACGAGAACGGAACCGTGATGACCCATCACTTTGGTTAGTCAATGTATTCTACAGCAGCTTTAACTTGCGTCCATCCATCCTGACTGACTGATTGACAACATGAAACAAAACAAACAAGATGGGAATCAATACAGTCTAACAAAACAAAAAAAATATTTTATATATGTCTCATATTTTGTTATCTGCAACAATGATCATGAATTTTACTAATTTCTCCTCAAATCTCTTCTGTCTTGCAGGTTTTTGTTTCAAAAAGATTCTGGTGCATACAAACATTACCGAGATTTGGTGGAGAACATACGAGCAGCTCAGAGCAATTTAGAACAGCAAATGTCTGCCGCACTTGTAAACTTAGGTAAGAATATTGGCATGAACTACTGGTATGTATGTACTGAATTTGTTTACTTTTGTTAGTGTTTCTTAAAGGCATAGATAACATGAAAACATCATTAACATCACAAAGTACTTGATGGGATTTACATAAATAACATTAATTGGTTTCAAAACCCAACTGTAGCGCCGTAGCAGTGATCAGAAAATTTCAATTTATGGAACCCATACAACATTTTTATACTAGTTTTTGCATGTTTCTGACGTCATAAACAGAAATATTCGCGCAAATTGCATAATTTACAGTTTCTTCACGCCCGCTTGTGGGGCCGCATTTACATTCTGGTAAAAATTATCATTAGTTTTGTAGATCCCATTTTGTGTTTGACGATTAAAAAGAACTTTTTTTTTTTTTTTTATGTGGTCTATGGCTTTAAAGTGTTAGTCAACAATGGCTTTTTCAATAGCAATCATTGTGTTATTAAATCTCAAAAAACGCTATCTCAAAATTTTAATTAATAACGTGCTGAGAGCAAAAGCCGTTTAGCGGCCCCGAACCTACATCACAGCTACAGCTGTTCCAAAATTATATGTAAAATCAAAATATATACGTAGTCAATTTTACAATAACATGCCTGTTGTGACTTAGATTGATTGTTTAAAATATTTGTTGTGCTGGTTGCTTGGTCAGTTTATACAGCTCGACTTTGTGCAGGAGGCGTGAAGCGAGAGTGTGAAGCTCACGGCAATGGCACTCACACAAAGAAGCGACGTAGCAGGTGGGGAGAGAAAGCAGAGAGCATTGAGGTGCCTCCTCCTCTCTCAATGTTGAACACTGCTGGGCCCATACTTCCAGGTAATTGATCTTCTCGTTTCAGTTATCATTTGTTATCAGTTTTCTCACTTACTTGATAACTTAATTCAACCTATTAAAAGTGTAGAACATCTTGAACAAAAAACTTACCTATTAACCTAAAATACCTAAATATTAACGTTAATTTGGCCGGAGTCATCGATTTCTAATTTATTTTCCATTCTTAAAATGTCAGATGCGGGTTTATGACGTCACAGCTTGCCTGGTCCAGGCGCGTGGAAACAACTGAGCTGTTACGCTATAAATCCGCATCTGACTTTTCGTAATATTTGTTTATTCGTAATATTTGTTTTGCTGGATATAAATAATGTAGCAAAAATTATTGTGAAAATAAAGTTGCTATTTTGACTACGTATTTCCTCTCCAAGTTAGTCCCCCTCTACCTTAACATCATTAATGCTCTTTAAAATATTGCTAAGTATTTTTAAACTGGTAAAATGGGTCGTTTTACCATGTTATTTAATGCTGACATATGGCGTTGATGAATGCAACCCCTCTATTGTCTGTTGTTCCAGGCAAACCCATGTTGTCTAAAATGACGAGAACAGACTCCAACCTGCTTGCCTATGCAATGAAGTCGTACGGCACAACACAGCTGAGTGAGGAGGACTGGAAGAAATGTGAGGACCACTACAAAGTACATCTGTTGTACAATGAGATGCTGCGCAAGCGAGAGCAGCTGGCCAAGCTGCAGCGTGCAGGCAAGCACAAGTACGAGTATGACAGCGACGAGGAGATTGAGGGAGGCACGTGGGAGCATAGACTACGCTCTGCAGAGATGGAGGCTACAGAGAGGTGGGCAGACGAGCTGACCAAGCAGGCAGAGGGCAAACATCACATCGGAGACTTCCTGCCTCCTCATGAGCTCGAGAAGTTCTTGGAGAAGGTAAGTGATCAACTTTCAAGTCTGCTGGAGTCCTACGTACTGATATCACTTCAACAATGAAGATATAACAATGTGTTTTGTATGTACATAATAGAAGATTTGCTAAGTAGGTTTAGTGATGCCATAAACAAACTGACAGCTCAACAATACTAACAAAGTGCTAGCAGATGACTTTGTGTTCCTGTCTACATTTAACATGCTTTCTTATGGGGCAATGAAGCAGCTATAACTTGAGTTAGAATTATTTCTCAGAGCTGAAATTTTTACTGTACCTTTCTGAGCCTCAAAGCTTTTGTTTTCTGGATTTGAAGTCCATTGGGTAAAAAAAAAAAAAATTGTAACCGAATCGATTGAAATTCAGGAAAACAAAAGCTGTGAAGCTTAGTAAGCTACAGTAAAAATTTAGCTATGAGAAATGATTGTAACCCAAGTTATAGCTGCTTCATTGCCTCATAAGAAAGCATGTTAAATGTAGACAGGAACACAAAGTCGTCTGCTAGCACTTTGATAGTATTGTCAGTTTGTTTATTTTATCACTAAACTTACATGTGCAACGTAGTGACGTTGTGTGTTGATGTTGGCAGTACAACGCCAGGAAGGAAGGTCGTGAGCCAGACCTCTCGGACTACAAGGAGTACAAGCTGAAGGAGGACAACATTGGCTTCAAGATGTTGCAGAAACTTGGCTGGTCTGAGGGACAAGGCCTCGGCCCAGAGGGCCAGGGCATCACTGACCCAGTTAACAAGTGAGACACATTTAATTAAATATTTTAATTAGCTCTTTTTTTATTGTAGTTTGATAAAAATTAATAAATATTAGGACAAAATCGCCTATGCGATAGTTGATTGATAGAAAAACACATAGATAGAAACAGCTGTCCTTGCTAGAGATGAGGTGCTGAAAATGACAGTATGCTATGCACAATGCTCACGCCGTCTAAATCAACATGCAGCCAAAATTCTCTTTTTTTTTTTAAAGAAGCTTGCTTTCTACAGAGCATTATGAGCCACTTACATTTAGTTTCAGCCTGGGTTAGAATATTTTCTCTACCTTGCGTCCCTGTAAGTGTAAGCTCATACTATCTCACATTACACAATTTTTACTAATCTTTGTGTTCTTCTATCAAATCTGATAAAAGCTATTTTTTTATTCATTATGGTTATTATTAGTTCATTTTACTCTTTCATTATATTTGTTTTCTGTTTGTTAACATCAAGTGGAGTGGTCTTTTACTTTATTTTCAAAAATTATTAACTCCATAACTAAAGCCCATTGTAATGTGAAACAAAAACTAGATTAAAGTTTGATTTTTGTAAGTTTTTGTTTCATGTTTCTATGAGCTTTAGTTACCCAGTAAATAAATATTGAATTTTGGCTAAAGTCACTCCACTTAATGTAATAAAAAAAAAAATAAAAAAAATTTTCATTAAAATTTATGAAAAAAAATGATCTTTCAAAAATTTCCCCGATGACTTAATTATAAAAAAAAATTACAAAAATATTGAGGTTCAATATGTTAAAATTTTCCCTGTTTGTGGACTTCAAATGAAATATCATTATAACACTTATTGTGACAGCCACTCAAGACACAAATTTTAGTGTGAGTTACCATCGAAATAAGAAAGTAAAGAGTAAAATAATTTAGCTCAGAAAATAAAGTAAAAATGTGCTCTAACTTGAATTGTTTTTGAATGTTGAGAGCGAGTGTAAGAGCTGAGAGTCATGGACTGGGGCTGGAGCGACCAGAAGAGGTAGCCGGCCACGATGACGAGTATGAGGCGTACAGGAAGAGAATGATGTTGGCGTACAGGTTTCGACCTAACCCTCTGGTAAATATCTCCAGCCATTGATGATGTTAATAAACCCCAATGTCCCTTACATGTCTTCCAACTCCCTGTATAAATTTGTAAACAAGCATGATTCCAGCTTTTACACTCTAGCACCGTGATTGGCAGCTAAAACTACTATTACTAATACTGCTTCTTGAGGTGTGTGGTCTTGTTGTCACCTGAGTGCAAGAAATCCAAGTTTTTATCTCTGTTTACATCATACCTCGTTTCTGACCTTAAGTCAGCCTTATCATAATAATTCAAATAGCTACCAAACATATCGCAGTGTTCCCTCTAGAGAGGGAAATTTAACTGGTAACTAAAAAATCAGCAGAGAGTTGAAAGACATGTAAGGGACATTGCATAGACCCTGTTCCCTTGCTCCAAAAAAATGCGCACTTCCATTTAAAAAGCATTGGGCGATTGTCATTTTTTGTGGTTTGGAGCATGAAAAAAATGGGAGGGGGGGGGGATATGAGCATCTTTAGTGAGTGCTTAAGTTTACTCTAAAAAATGGTAAAGGAAGTGCCGGAAGAGGAAACCACGTGACAGTAAAAGTGGGGCAAAAGTTGGTGCCAGCAGCAAGCTAGGCCTGAGCTACCTCCCACTTTTACCGTCACGTGGTTTCCTCTTCCGGTCACTTCCTTTTCCGCATTTTGAGTAAACATAAGCGGTCAGTAATTTTGTATTCTTGCATTGTTGCGGCAAAAATTGGAATTACATCATTAAGGGAACTTTTTTTAAATAAGAGCTTCCAATCCTGTTTATATATGCATGATATGAAGTTACTAAAGTATATAATTGCTGATGTTTCAGAATAATCCCAGGAGGTCGTACTATTGAAGAAAACTGAACTTATGAATGAACCACAAACTATAATATATTGTACACTTGACAAAGATTGAAATATTTAACATTCAAATATTGGCGCTAAAATATGCATGTTTGCATATTCAATCTTGACTGAGTGTACACCATTCTTACTATATATGTACAGTATATTATACACTCAACCTACCTACTTACTTCCAAGCAAATGTATTAACTGCATGCAGCTACCCCCTACCCCCAATTGCTTGTATAATCTACTTAAGGGTGTAGAGATAAAAAAGTGTATCTCTATATTTTTATCATCATCTGCCATCATCATGTTTGATTTTGTTTCAAAACTGTGTCAACTTGCGATGGTAAACATTTCACAGCAGGGAAAAATAAATGTTAAGTTAGGTAGGTGACTGGCCGATATCTGACAAACTGACCTGTGGTGAAATATAAAATTAACTTTAATTAATCGTTTATTAAATAAAGATTAAATGTTACTTGAAAGTTTAGTTATGTCCAACATATGCAAATCCCAGCAAATATTGAAGTTTGAAGATAACATGTAAATGTGAAAATTTAATGCCAACTATTAAGTCAAATCAGAAACTTAAGAAATGTTTTTTTAAGTTATAAATATTAAATATGCAAACCAACTACTTTTTTTTTTTATTATTAAAAGATAAAAAATATTTTTGTATTGGATACAAATTGCTTTAAAAAAATTATTTTGAAAATATAGTTGCTTATTTGACTAATAGCGGTGCAAAGTTGGTCACTACCTGCCTTAACAGTAACATTGAGTCTTATGGACCTAAACCACGTAATTTAACATTCTTTACATGGTAATATCCCACTGAAATCTAGGGATGTGTCCGCACATCTCTTCTCCCTAGTGAGGTAAATATGTTCCCTCCAACCCTCCACACTTCTCTGTTGAAGTTCTCTATGACAGTACCCCACTGAAATCTAGGGATGTGTCCGCACATCTCTTCCCTTCTCCCTAGTGAGGTAAATATATTCCCTCGAACCCTACACACTTCTCTGTTTAAGTTCTCTATGTCAAGTAGAGGACATCAGATGTACCCTACTGTGGTCATATTTAATAGGGAGTAAAAGGTAGGGGTATAACCTACATCACTAGGGGAAGATACAGGTCCAGCTGGTCACCATTACTTACCCTTAAGCTATTGATTCACTTATTTATTGATTGATATATATGTGACAATTTCCAATATTTTCCTTGCTATCTCAGTAGTTTATATTGAACTAAGAAAGTGTTACCAGAATGTGTTTTGCAATGCCCACATAACATGATGTGTACTTTATTATTCTCATTTGACTAATTAACATTTGATCAAAAAATTAAACAAAAAAATAGTTTGTGAAAAACATTGTAAATAATAAGACCATGTTCACACTAAGCTTTTTCTATTGCAATTGGAAGTGAGCTTCATAAGAGTGCATGCTATTTTGATCAAATATTTAACAATTGCAATTACAAAAAGAATAGGATAGAATTAGCAGTGCTGGTCTTACTTACCGTAGTAGAAGTTGTATGGAGAGATCAAAGTCTTGCGTGGCACAGTTTTGTTATAATAAAAGTTCATGTCTCATATGTGAGAGCTTTTGTCATATTGTGAGCCATCTGTGTGAGCCATGGTGTGAGCCATCTCTAGCTGTACAGAGCTCTCTGCCGAGCCTTACTGATGAGTCCTAGGTAAAGGACTAAACCGGTCTAAGGCAAAGAGTAAGTCTGACGCTGTTTTATAATGTTGTGTCTTTGACGTAGTGTGAGAACGTGAGATGCTAGGCACATCGTATTTTATTTTGACACTATACCTCCATCCCTTTAACGTCTACTTTTTAACTAGCTCAAGCTAGAATATTTGATCCCTAGTCCCAATTTACTATTTAAATTAGAGAATTTTCGCGTTTTATTAATTTTCAATTCAACGTGCTCTAATCTCTACCAACTATTTTCTAAATATTTTTTTAAACTTATTATTATCAATCAAAGAAGAGATTTACTTGACCACAGTACAGTACAAGACACTGCTCAGTGATGTGCTCAAGTAAAGCTCTTCTTTGATTGATAATGTCATTAATATATGAAGAAAGCTCTCAGTTATGAAATGAACTTTTTTATAACTAAACTGTGTGCCACGCAAGACCTCGACCTCTCCATACAACTTCTACTGTGGTAAGTAAGGCTAGCACTGCTAATTCTATCATTTTCTTTATTATTAATGCTAACCACGATGGTTTTTCCCCCTTACATTGATTCAATTAAGAAAAGCTTATTGTGAACACAGCTGAGGGAGACGCCTTGTTAGAGAGAAAATAATTTTTCACCCAGGCCTAAATTTATATAAAAGTTGGTCTGGGTTAGAAAGTGTATAAATACAGGCTGAGTTATAAATTATCTTCTCTCTCACTTACACAGTGTCATCTCAAAATTACGCAATGTTTACCATAAACCATTTTTTATATACAAACAAAAAAAGTAATAATTTTTTGAACAATCACCTTTTTCTTCTTTCATGTTCAGATTGGTGTTGTAACCTGATTAAACTATTGGATTTGTCCAATATTTTACTTCACCTGTCAGTTTTTATATTTTTGTGTACATGCAAAGTATGCAAGTAATAAAGTGCATTTAATTCAAATTTTTACTTTAAAAAAAAAAAAAATCACAGCAAAATAATTATTCCCATTTAAATCCATGTTATTTAACAATTTGCTGTGCAAAATTCTAAAAAAATAAATGGATTGAAGAATAAACCCTAACACCTGTATATGAGAAATAACAACATTAATTAAAAAGCCAAATATATATTATTATTTAAAGCGTTACAATTAGAAACTTGTGTCCCTAAAATTCTAAAGTTGACCTCCAATTGTGTTGATGTGATTTTAAAATTAAAGGTAAATTAAAGGTATTTCTTTAACTTGACCACGGGCCAACGTCCAGTTACCTGATAAACTTAGGTAATGTGCAATGTTAATTAATATTATACTTAAAATTATTTTCATGGCCTTATAAACACAAAATGTCCAAAATCAATTGTTTAAAATTTTGAATGGTTGACCCTTAAAAAAATAATGTTTCAAACAAATCATATCTTAACATAAAAAAAAAAAAAAAAAAAAAAACTGACAAGGGGTATACATTTACTTAAGCGGTGTGATGAAGTAGTTAAATTTGGTGACAGGTTACAAGATCAATCAATCAATCAATATGTTTAGTTTCTGCTACATAATTTGTATATGTTGTATTGATGTGTACTGTATGATATTTGGCAACGTTGAGGTGCTTGACATTTCTAGTTTTGTTGGTAAGTCTAGTAATTCAAAGTTAATTTAACAATAAATTTCATCACTGAGTGCTTATGTTAAAAAGCAGACAAGGAAGTGCTGGGAAAGCAAATCACGTGATAGAAAGTTTGGCAGTGGCAGCAAGCTAAGTCTGAGCCACCTCCCACTTTTAACATCACCTGGTTTACTTTTCCAACACTTCCTTTTCTATTTTGTAGCTTGACATAAAGCGCAGGTCAGCGGTCAATTTCTTATTGCTTTTCGTCAGATAGGAAGCCATATTTCTTATTCTATCCGACAAAAAGCGATAAAAATTTGACCGCTGTCCTGCGCTTAAGCATTCACTGGTATGGTGAAAAGACTTAGACAAAACTATAATCCAAGCCATGTATAAGCTCCTTAATGTCCGTAGTCATGTTTTTAATTATAGTCCTAAGTAAGTATTTCTTCATTTGTAGTCTTAATGGGATATAATACAGTGAAAGTGAAGTGTAGTAAACCAGGGAAAACTATAGCAATACAAGCAACATCAATCCATTAGAGGAGGCCTTGGCAAGAGATCAACTAAGTTAGGTTTCTTCCAAGACTGGTGGGATTGAGGAGGCTGACCAAGTTAAAAAAAAAAAAAAAAAAAAAAAAAAAAAAACTTGGTCAAAAGGAGTAACACAACTTTTCGTCACTATGGGTTTCTTACCTACAGCACTAGTTAACCAAGTGGGTGACCGACTTGGACTGGAAATCATTAAAAGAAGAACTATATTTTCACAATTATTTTATTACAATTATTACATTATTTATTTCCAGCAAAACAAACACTATCATTTTCAAATGAAATTGAGTAAATTTAAATGTTGTTTTGTTTCAAAAAACGAGTTTAAAAAAGTTTCCAATTTGACTAAAATTTGCCTCTAAATTTTAAATTTCCACATTTGCATGTGATTTAATCTTTAAAGTGTAATAACTTAAATATTCCGCTTGTGTTTTCACATGTTTGATGTAGACAAACTTTTAGGTAACATTTCTTCTTTACTTTGTGTTAAGGGTTGTATATAGATGGCTTGTATCTCAAAATCTAAAAATAAAACTTCCAAATTTTATGATGCCATTTGAAAGTTAATAGTAACAGCTACCTATGATAAAATTTTCAGAACCCGTGACCATCAGATAAGAGAGAAATTAATTATTGAAATTAACATGGGCTCTTATGGGACTAAAACTTCAAAAAATCATAATTCAAAATCTAGCATGGTGACCCCCCAAAATTTTTACATTTTTGAAAATACCTAATCCTAATGTATCACTGTGCAAAATTTCAGATTTTTCTGTCTTTACAACTTTTTAGTCAAATCCCGCAGTAGCTGATTTCCCGCCTTAATATTATAATTTGGGAATGTCTAGTTTGCAAGAAATCAGTCGGCCACCTACCTCCTTAATGAATAAAATTGAAAATTAAATGTGTGCGGCCTCCTCAATCCTGCCAGCTTTGGTTTCTTCCATAACGACACATGTTAAAGTTCAGGGTTTCTTCAACAATCAAACAAATTCATTGATCTTGCTTGTAGCCATCAATATAGTTTGCTTTAATGCTGATGTTAGCACAGTGAAGTGTATAGTTTGGTGATGTAAGCACAGGGATCTGGGCTAGCAAGATTGTTCACGTAACTCCTATCTTCACTATGGTAAGGCCAGCCTTGGTGCACTACAACTTTAACTTAAGTTAATTTGTAGTTTTGGCTGATTAACAAAGATTTGATAGCAAAAACACATTGGTGAAATTTTGTAGTGTTTGATGGTAAGTCCCAGTGAAGCAGAAAATAGTTTATAATAGAGGCAGAAATTACACATGTGTTCTAGAAAAAATTAAATAGAGAAATCGATTCCCACAAACTTAGTACTGTAAAACAAAGGGGCTATGCCTATATTAGCAGGCGGCTCTAAGACCAATCAAAAGTGTGTCAATTAGGGGAGCAAATCATATTGCATTGCGCAATCTGATTGATTTCCCTCTTTTCCATTGTTGCACCAGTTGCAAACCACCCTTTCAGCCTTTTTTTATTTTTTTTATTTATTATTATTATTTTTTTTTGCACAGAAAGCTTAATTTTGTGGAAACACATTTTTGCACTGTATATGTATGTTTTGTTATGTATACTAGCTGCTCATATTAATTTTAGTTAAGACTTAAGGGGTATAGGGGGAGGGGGCTTGCAATTGAAAATCACATCAAAGCATGCATCCCATACCACCAATTAAAGTACACCCAAGTATTTTAGCTCCCTAAGATTTTTTTCCCCCCTCATTGTTGAGAGTTTTACTGCCATTTAAATTCATGTTGTTTGAGTGAGGTTTTCAACAATATAAAAATAAATTGGTCACATTACTTGGTATCTTAGAGGGACTTTACCCCTTACCCCCGATGTTCTAATTCATTTGAGCTGCTAGTTTATATACCCCTAGTAACTTTATTCTCTATGATTTTAATGTCAGACCAGGTCCTTAATTATTTTTTGCCGTCACTGCCAACTTAACAGCTCACTATCTTGCATTACAAACTGTGCTCTCGTGTGTTTTTACAGTGAAATCTCGTGTCATCAGTCAGTTTTGTCTTTTGTAAATAAGCAGCATTTTTCTCAGTACGTAAGGATTTAGTTTTTCTTTCTTCTTTGAAACTATAAAAAAAAGTGGGTCAATTTTTTTTCATTAATATAATTTTTATGTAATTAAAAAAAAGACTCCAAAACTAAATTTTGTGGTCTTTTCATTTGTTTTTTTGCATTTATTTGATTAAATTTTTATTTTTCAGTTCCTATTTTTTTATAAAAGCAGCTGATTTTGTTAAAACTTATATAAAAAAAAACTGCGATGATGTTTATTTCAATTTTTACTTTGCTGACAAGTTATGCTTTTGTTTCAACTTTTGATTTTCTAGCTTTTGCTAGAGATTTATTTGTAGTTAAGTCTTGTCAACTATTGCTGTATGTTATTATCTAAATTGTTAATTTATGTATATAACTACAGAATCAAATTTATTGAAAATAAAAATATTTCAATTAAATATATGGGTGTTTTTATTTACTACCTATAGGGTGTATGCACATGACGTCATATTTATTGCGCTTGGAGGCCATACTGGAGTAGTGAATAACATTGCTCAGCATAGGACAAACTTCATTTAAGCCAATGTTCTTTGGAAAATTGGTTAATTTTTTGTTATTGTTATTTTTCTCACATACTTGAGATACTAATTCAACATATTTGCAGCATCCATGCTCTCAAAAATATTGCAGCGTGTTTTTAAATTTGCAAAATGAGTTATTTTCCTATGTCACTCATGTTATTGATTTATCCAACATGGTGTCAACTTTAACATGAATGCAGAGCACCCTATTGACAGGATCCATTTTTTTAAGTATAATAGTGACGAACTTTGGATAAATTTTGTATAAAACGTTTTGCATAGAAGGAAATGTTATTATAATTTTTTGTCCACTTTAAGTAAAAAAAAATTTCTATTTTTTTCGTTTTATACATTTGAAAGAAGAGGATAGGAGGACTGTGCTGGCTTTACCTTCAGCATAAATTGTTCAACACAGCATAATTTGTGCTTTACTGCATAATTACTATGTTACACTAGCATAAGTATTATGTTGTAGAGAACATAATTATTTAGTTCTAATTGAGCATCATGTATGCTATTATGACATTAATGCAGCATAAATTACATAATTTATTCTTTCCTTGCACAGTGAAGAGAGTTCAAGATCCCAATTAACTATATAAATTAGAGAGAATTACCCCCGTAAGTTGCAAAGCTAACTAGCTAAACTGTACTTATGTTGTTATTTTCAATATAAATATGCAACAATATAAAAAATATAACTTTGTAAAGGTGCATTCACATATTCTTAAATTTGTTGTAACTGCAGCAAAAAAAAAAAAAAAAAAAAAAAAAAAATCCCATTTATAACAATGCTATTTTACAATTTGCTGCGCAAAGTTGTAACCACTTTAAGAATATGTGAATGTACTTTTTAAGGTTTAACAAGTGGTTGCTGCTAACAGCGCTAAGTTTTTCAATTCTCTAATCTCTCTACCTACTATTTTCTAACATCTTAATCAATAGCTTTTTATTATTATTATTATTATGAGTTCTTTTCTTTCTTCTTCTGTAACACCAACACCAGAATCCTACTTGATTCAAGGTGAAGGTGACAATAATTCAGTACCAATTATGTCAGAAACTGCAGGTGGTATATAGAGGGATCACAAACTAAGCACTTTACGCACGATGTTAGCTGTGCCAAGAACTGCAGCTTTCTGCATGACACGTAAATGCCTGTGCTCGAGGTTTAACTTTTCCCTTGCTTTTATTATTAGGCCTAAAATTATTTTTATTTTTTATTTTTTTTTTATTCCCTCATTTATGAATAAGAAATTTAGTGCCACTTTTGTTAATTAATGATAAAATATATAATCACAATTTTGAGTATGATAAATTTGAAAGAAAAGGATAGGAGAAAGCAGCGCTGGTCTTACCATAGTGAAGAGAGTCCCATAGTTTGGTGACAAATCTTGCTAGCACACATAAAAAAAAAAAAAAAAAAGATTGGAAATATTTCAGCAATAAACTACAAGAGAGATGGAGTGTGCTATACCTTCATGGGTCCTTACAGATTCAGAGAGATCATTCATAATTTCTCTCTAAGCCTGTAAGGACTGATGAAGACATAACACACTCCATCTCTCTTGCAGTTTATTGCTGAAATATTTCCAATGTGTTAGTTTTTTTACATGTGCTAGCAAGATCACTAAACTATGGGACTCTCTTTACTATGGTTAAGACCAGTGCTGGTTTCTCCTAGCATTGCATTGCAAATTTATCATACCTAACCGCGATGGTTTATTTTTCCTAATACATCAAAACTTTATTTACTTATGTGTAATTAAAATTAGTCACTTGTTTTGAGATATTTCCTCATATTAATAATAAAAATTAGTTAAAAAAAGTAAGGAATTAAGGTAAAAGTAAATAATATATATAAAAAAAGTAAGATAAATATTTTACAACAATAATTTAACAATATTTTGTTTATTTATTTGTGTTGATTACAGCCCATGACACAATTACAATGGTTTTGAAATTTGACTAGGCCTACAATATAAATAGGATCATCCATATCTAAATGATAAAAAGATAACACAGAGTTACGACTACTATTATATATCTACGTTTATACTGTATGTATACTGATGAGATTATGGGAGGGAGGCGACGACAAATAACAAATAATAATAAATAAAAATACACAACACATAGAAATATTGGCAAGATCTGGTGGGAGCTCTGTTTACCATAAAATAAACATTAGGGTCGGCTTGAGGTCAATCAGGAGGCCGGCAAAGTTCACCTATACTCCAAGTAAGGAGCCTTATTCATGGACAAAATAAGCACGTAATAATTATGCTAGCTTATTATTAGCAATGTTTGCTCAATACAATATAACTAGCACAATAACCATGTTACATAGTATAAATATTAGGTATAGTTGCATACAAATGAAAGGTTACCATTTAAACGCATTGCTATTTTTGCGCGCCTCAAATTTTATGTGTAAACGATTTTGTTATGTCATAGTCAGTGTTTTTTTTACATGTCAAGCCGACCCTTGAAATGATCTTTTTTTTTTTTCTTCTCTTTCTTCAAACAATTAACATTGATATTAATACTGAAATTCTCATGGGTGGTTGTTTTGTCTCTGTGTTTCATATACATCACAATAAATTAAGTAACTCTACTATAACAACATCAAAAAACATAATAATTATTTTATATTGTTCTTTATATAATGATATTTTGACAATAAATAAAATTATAATAAACATTAGAACTAGCTAAGAGAGAAACTTTTAACATGTTATAATTTTGTTTAAAAAAGTTAAGGCCCAATTAACACCATTAAGATAACATATTTCACTTTCAGTGCAAGTTTTTCTCTTATCATCTTGTTAGAGCACAAACCGTATATCTACAAAAGCAACAAGGCTCAAATTTTTATACAAAAAGATAAGATTTTCGACTTTGCTGCTGTTGTAGATACACGGTTTGTGCTCTAACGCGACGATATACGTCATGGGGGAGTCACTTTGGCTAAAGTTTCAGAAATTATTTACTCACAGCTCATAGAAACGTGAAACAAAATCTAAAGTCAATCTTAATTTTTAACTATCTTTTAGTTTTAGTTTTTTTTTTTTTTTTTTTTTTTTTTTTTTTTAAATAATTTTCAAAAATTTGGCCAGTCACCCCACTCGACAGTGAAATTGCAAATTTAGCGTGACTTTTTTGTGAGTGATAAAGTACATTTATCTGTTGGTGTTTGCTAATATATTTTATTGTCCACCAAGGCTGGTCTTTGCTAGTAAAAACAACAGTGTAATAAAAACACATTAAGATAGAGGGGGGTCAACGTTAGTTAATAACAAGCAGCACCAAACACAGTGGAGCTACGATATACAGTCTGACTACAATAAACTTTTGGAAGGTTTTTCTTAATTATTCTCTCATTTTATTTTTATTATTATTATTATTATTATTTAACCTGCAATTTTACGACAGATTTCGTTAGTGAATTCAGAGCATTTTGAAGATCCTCCCAAGTCTCCAGTTCTGAACTTGCCTTCCTTGATCGTTTCAAAGCATGCCTTCTGGATCTTCTCTGCATAGGTGGTAAGTCCCATGTGTTGTAACATCATCACTGACGAGAGCAGCAGTGCTGTGGGGTTGGCCAAGTCTTTGCCAGCAATGTCAGGGGCTGTGCCGTGCACCTGGCAACACAACGACATCAGTCAAACATTGAAAACACAATAGGTTATGGACCACTTGACCTTGAAAAAAAAATGTGTCGGATAGACCCATAACTTTTTATTTCCAGTCATTCGCATGATTTTTTTTTTTTTTTAAGAGACCTTATTAATACAATAAAAAATATGAAACTATGGTCACAGATTACCAACTAAATATACTTTTAGATAATACTGTAGTCTAAAATTTATATTGAATCTCTTTGTTTCTAAGATGCAACGATACAACGATACAACTTCAAAATTTGTGAATTTCTTTATTTTTCTGGTATGTCTTAACGACTTTATACAAACTCAACGGTGTGTATCAGTAATATTGTTAATGTTATGTGTCTAAAAAAACCACTATGACACACACTGATAAAAGAGTGCTATACTTACAGACTCAAAGAGTGCTCCATTCAGTCCCATGTTTCCACTAGCAGTAAGTCCAAGTCCTCCCACAAGTCCAGCACACATGTCAGAGAGAATATCTCCATACAAGTTAGGCATGACCAAGACGTCGTACTGCCTGGGGTCTTGGACCATGCTCAGGCACACTGTGTCCAAGTACTTCTCCTCAAACTTGACGTCGGGGTACTTCTCTGCTACCTCACGACAGCAGTGCAGGAACAAACCATCGGACATGCGCCTGTAACATAAGCAAATCAGTCACATACAATGACAAGATAATGTGTTGTATATTATACTGCTGTAAGGAAGAATTAAAATATTTAACAAAAAGTGGTTATTTCATATTCTAAAAGAGGACATTGACATGAATTAATTGATATGTGAATATTTTATTTTTGAGTTCATGAAGTTTTTTTAATTTTTTTAAATAGAAAAATGACATCACAGGCAGCAACTTCTGCATGTGAGCATAGGACAAAATTAAAGACTGTGGCATCAAAACCGTATTGTAACATAATGCTTACACATCAAAACATATTGACATCAAAACCATGACAAAAAAACAAGATACACATTTTGCTTTTATTGACAAAAATGAGATATGTACATAAAATATAATATTAACTACAACATTGATATGATGGTGATGCTTCTGCTAAAGTCCCTAGCTACTAAGTATTCTGACTGAACTATTTCTACATTGCTGAACACCTCACTAAAATAGCATGCGTTTAAATGACAATTGTAACTTATCCACTATGAACAAAATTATTATAATATTTTATTGGGCTGGGATACTTGGTCAATTGTAGTGTACTTTAGCCTCTGCTCCGCTACTTACATGATGTTTGCCTTGTGCACGGCAGTCACTTTAGATCTATTGTTGTCCTTGGCGTACTGGAAGGCGTACTCAGCCACACGACGAGAAGCATCTTCTGTGATCAACTTGATGCTCTGCACGACGCCATGTATGATCTCGTGCTCAATACCGGAGTACTCTCCCTCTGTGTTCTCACGAATTGTGACGACATCGACGTCGTCGTACAACGTCTTGTAGCCCTCGAGTGACCTGCACGGCCTCACGTTGGCGTACAAGTTGAACTCTCTGCAAGTTACATCAAAATTATCTGTCAATGATGCAGCTAATTGTACATATTTACAAACCATAAGATTTTAATCATTCATTCATTTATCACAGTAGTTTATCCAGGGTTCGACCGGGTTTTTAAACCTGGATTTTTGCCGGGCGGTTTTTTATAAAAAAAACGGGCAATAAGATATTTAAAAAACCCGGTTTATAAAAAAAAAAGAGCAAATCATGCAATTAAATAAAAAAAATTATTATAAGGCTGCTAAAACTTAAATTTTCGTAACATTTTTATAAGTTCATAGTAGTTCACATTTCAAACAAAGGCAGCCGCATTAGTTCGTGTCTATATGGGTTTGTGTGTACCTCAGAAAATAACTACCGTATGTCCTTAATTGCTAAGTAAACGTACACCTATCAATATTATTGTGAAAATTAGGAACAAAATAAAAAATGTTTTTGTTTTTTTGTTGTTTTTTTTAAGTGCTAAAAAAACGGTTCTACTTGCCGGACGGTTTTATTAAAAAAAAAAAAAAAAAAAAAAAAAAAAAAAAAAAAAAACGGGTTTCATCCAAACCCTGAGTTTATCTTTGTTGATAGTTCTAACTAATTTGTCACGTAATGACCTCATGAATTGGTTTTGAGTTTGATTTATTTATGTAGAGTGAACAGTACTAATAGGTACTCTGTGACGCCCCAAAGTAACAACAACAAAAACTTAAAAAATTTCTTTATAATAATAAAGTTTCACTGACCACGCCACTAAAGGAGATCTTTTACATTCATTTTTTACTCTTTTTTTTTAATTATTATTACAGTATATATTTTTATTTTCCAGTAATTTTTGGCTGATTCACTAACAGAAATAAATTTTTAAATATTTCATCTCTTATTTTTAGTACTGTAAAAGTTTTTTTTTTTTTTTTTTTTTTTTTTTTTTTTTTTTTTTTTCAATTTACATTCAATTACGTACAAGCCAGAGTTGATAGGTAACTTAACACTTACTTCCTGAGGGCAAGATTAAGTGACCTATGACCCTTTCCAACTGGGGTCATCAGAGGTCCTTTCAGTCCAATCTTATGTTTGTTTATGGAGTCAATAGCAGTCTGAGGAATACCAAACATGCCGTCTGGTCCTCTCACTGGAGTCACGTCCACTGTCTCCCACTGTAGAGGCACCTGTAATCATCACAACACACATCAGTCAGTCAATACCAAACATATCGTCTGGTCCTCTCACTGGAGTCACGTCCACTGTCTCCCACTGTAGAGGCACCTGTAATCATCACAACACACATCAGTCAGTCAATACCAAACATGCCATCTGGTCCTATCACTGGAGTCACGTCCACTGTCTTCCTCTTTCTTGTGTGGTCTTGCCCCAAAAGTTGCGATACTAATCGTGTATCCCAACTAACCTCCTCCCTTGCTTATAAAAAAAATAATATTAATAAAAAAATAAATAAAAATAAATAATAATAATAAAAAAAAAAAAAAAAAAAAAAAAAAAAAGCTCTTAGGTCAATATTTAGGTCTAAGAACTGACCCTAGTGTTACATCACCCATGTCTACACTGAAAATGTGGTGTGAAATTGAAAGCCAATGACAGAGCTGCTTTCAAAATGCTGTCTGTCCAATGAGATAGAGCAAAGTTAAAGCTTGCACGTGATTGGAGATTACATTTCACCCAGGTTGATACTAAACGTTGATTAGTCACAATGGTAACTTGACGTAGAGGTATAACTTACATCGGCAGAGGAGAATATTTTCTGTACAGCAGCTGAGATTTCTGGTCCAATTCCATCTCCAGGAATGAGAGTGACTGTTTTCACTTCACTGCTGTAACGTCTGACCAGAGGACTGACTGCTGAGGACACCTGCAATGTCAACATTACATCAACATCACGACATCACATCACATATCTATAGTCAACATATGGTCTATATGTCGCACAGGCTCCTCCTACCATTTCTATTTTTAACCCCAACCCCCAAAAATACCACCAGAACCACCTCATTATTGCACAGCTACTCTAACTTAAAGCCACTGACCACATAAAACAACATGTGCTTTTTAATGAATACAAAATGGGATCTACACAACTGATGACAATTTTTACCAGAATGTTAATTCAGCCCCACGAAAGAGCGTAAAAATACTGTAAAGGTTGCAATTTGCGTGAAAATTCATGTTTATGACGTCAGAAACATACAAAAATTAGTATGAAAATGTTGTGTGATTTGCATAAATCGAATTTTCTGATCACTGATTCGGGGCTACAGTTGGGTTTTGAGACAAACTAATGTTATTTATGTAAATCCCATCAAGTGTTTTGTGATATAAATGCTTATGTTTTTCTCTTGTCTATTCCTTTAAAAATCAGGGTCCAGGGTGGAAATCAGGGTCCATCTTACAAACCACCCTGTCATGACATGACTGGGCAGCCAGCAAGATGTGCTCTTTAGAAGTGAGGATTTAGGAGGAGGCTGTGTGACACAGGTTGCTGAATGTGACTATAGAGGAGCCAGGGAGGGACATCAGAAAAACTTTTGTCTACAAGACTTTTTTTTTTTTTTTTTTTTTTTTTTTTGAGGAGGAATTGTGTCACCATGCAAAATTTTGAATAGCTGGAGCTTCAAGCTTTTAGTTCTAACAAGTGGGGTGACTGGCCAAAATTTTCAAAAATTATTTCCTCCTTAACTAAAGCTTACAAAAAAGCAAAAAAAAAAAAAAAAAAAAAAAAAAACTACCTACGGTATATAAAGTAAAGCTTCATTTTTGCACTAGCTTGCAGTTTTTGTTTTATGTTTCTATGAGCTTTAGTTAGGGAGTAATTTAAAATTTAGTCAGTCACCCCACTCAACATATTTTATAAGGGTTAAACATGTTTCTTCTTCTCTTCTCTCTCTCTCTCTCTCTCTCTCTCTCTTTTTTTTTTTTTTTTGTATGGTGGTAGTAATGGTGTATTAGTGGTAGCTGAAGCTTGAAAATAATACAAAACTTGATGGCACTACATGATCAAAACAATGAGATTTCGGCCCTCACATTAATAAAATATAAACTACAAATAACACGCGCGCTGCAACTACTGGTATGGTCCAGACCTAATTGTTGTCAGCTCCCAATTGTTGGCACATGTGTTGATGAAAACTTGAAACATTATTATCTCCTCAACCAAGAAAGCTACAGACTTGAAATTTGGATACCCAGCTAGGTTATAGGTTTGGACTTAATGGTGGCATCAAAAATATTCTCAAGTCATTATTTCTCAGTGACAACAATTGAGAATCAAACTTTTCCAACAATAGCAGATGTTGCAAAAATAGTGATAAAATAAACAAACGCACAGCTCAACATTACTAACAAAGTGCTAGCAGACGATTTTGTGTTCCTGTCTACATTTAACATGCTTTCTTATGGGGCAATGAAGCAGCTATATCTTAAGTTGGAATTATTTCTCAGAGCTGTAATTTTTACTGTAGCTTGCTGAGCCTCAAAATTTTTGTTTTCCTGAATTTCAATCAATAAGAAAGCATGTTAAATCTAGACAGGAACACAAAGTCGTCTGCTACCACTTTGTTAGTATTGTTGAGCTGCCAGTTTGTTTATTTTATCACTAAACCTACTTTTGCAACGTCTTCATTGGGTCTCGACCATACACTATACCAATCAGCAGCACACTTATTTATAGCAGACCAAAACTTTGTACAGCTTACACCAGGGTCGGATTGGGTCCTCAGGGGCCAGTTGGTACCATAAGTAGAAGGGGACACTGTATAACGGAGTGTTTTGAGGACACCACGAACATCGCAAGCGTGAAAACTTTTCAGACAAGTCCGAGTCTAATTTTTACCAATTAAAAAGCTGCGGGTTCAGCGATCACATACTGTCTCTATTACAGTAATCAACCAATCCAACCCTGGCTCTCACACATCATAAGCAGCACATCAACCACATACAATTTCAAAACTGCTGCCAATTACTGTGAACTCACCAGATTTATGTATAAACCCAAAGAAAAACTTTCCCAGTCATTTCATGTTGAAATTTTGTATTTTTTTATTTCCTCATTTTTGAGAGAGGGAGAGAGCCCACATCTGAGGACCTATATCAGTAATTATAAAACTTAGCTTGGAAAATAATGGCAATCCTTATAATAGAGGGGGGGGGGGTGATTATTGAATTTCATTTTACAATATCGAAATCACTGCAGGCGGATGGGGGGAAAAAAAGTCTGCACCTCGAGCACTCTACATAATTGCAAAATTGAGTACATATGTAATATAATCAAGATAAAACAATAACATCTTAAAAAGCCTGAGCTATTTTGAGACAAAATTATGTATTTTCATTACATAACAGGTTAAAATAAATTCAATAATGAAAATTAATTAAAAATTTTCCTCGTTGAGACCCCGGCTGGGACATTGGGCTGGAGGGGGGAGAGGTCGAGCACCGAACATTTGAGGCGGGTTTTTAAATAAACTATGAGGTATTATTCTAATTTTAACTGATAGGATGGTACATTAACATGTCTAGAATTTATCTATCATACCAGAAATGTATTTGTAAAAGTTAAAATTATAAAATTTAGTCAGAACTCACCGCTTTACGAACAAGATGGGCTGCCATTTTAGTTGTAGAGGTCGACACAAATGAACGTGGCGCCACTGTCCAAGCGGTAAACAATTGAATGTAAATTACAAAAACACCTGCCAGTCAGGTGATTTGTTTTTTGTGCAATTTTGTTTAATTATTTTGCTTATTAAATCACTTCTATCCCTTTTTAACTGTCATAAATGATGGCAGACGATGGAGAAAATGAAGGAGTTACTGACTCACCAAAAAAAGGTAACGTAAGTTTGAAAATAAGGTGAAATAATTCGATTTAAAAAACTGTTCTCATAGTATGAATGTCCATTATTATGTACAGCTATTTTTGTGATTTTAGGAAAACAAAAAATCTTTTAAATGGATATTTCTGTACAATGTACAAAAAACATATATATTTTAATTCGATGGCATGCAATGTACTGTACCTCAAGTGAATGTATGTATTGTGTTTGTCAGGACCAACACTGTCGACCAGTACCAGCAGTTTTGAAGCCCTGGACCCTCACGACCCGAACCTGAGTCGTCTGGCTACCACCATGTTTAACAAAACTGGGGATTATTTGTGGGGAGAACTCACTGCTACACAGGTACATACATATGCGACATGTATCATACATATAATACCAATAACTGAGGAATAAGGGAGGTAAAATAAGAAGGAACCATTATAATTAGAGGTATATTGAGGGCTATGCGGCATTTCGGTATGCATGTACTACTGCAATCTCCTCGTTTGCACTTTTGGTACATCTGCATTCTCTGCGTTCCCCTTTTTTGAAACATATTTATACATACGCTTAGCCTGTACTGTACAGGTATGTCATTAGTGGGTGTGGCACAGCCCTCAATATACAGTACAATCAGGGGCGTATCCAGGGGGGGAGTCTGGACCCCCCCCCCATCAGGTCTGAAAAAGCATAGGAAAAGGGGGTGGTTTCCACCCTTTTCCTATGCTCAATATAGGCTGGACCCCTCCCGTCGCAAAATCCTGGATACGCCCCTGAGTACAATACATTAATAATGAAGTCCTTTGCTAGTAATTCTACCTTTTTCTTTACTGTTGATTAACACAGTAAATAATTGATATAAAAAATATTAAAAATTTCAGGAGGACTACCGTCTCCTGGAGACGATGAACACGGCAGCCATCACCAAGTACTCGGACATGCGACAGATTGCAGGAAACGTTGCTAAAAGTCTGCACGAACTCAATGAGAAATGTGAGTCCAATTTAATATACCAGTATGTAATTAAAGACTAACCAAGGCATGTGTAGAGTTATTTGGTATGTAGTATAAATTAAGATATTTCTATAGATTGGGTAATACAAAGAGAATATCGTTATTCAATTTTTTGTTGCCTTCTAATTTATTTTATGATGGAAGTTATATTTTGTTGCCCATTCGATCAATGTAATTTTGACTCGCAATACACGTCTCCAGCTGACCAGTACTTTTCAACTGGAATCCTCTTTGGATTATTGTACATAAGTTATTTACTTAGGTTAGTATAAATAAATAAAATACATATAAATTTATTGATCAGTGGATTACATATAGTAATATAGATCTTGTCCCATAAATACAAAACACATTCAGGGGGAGGAATACATGGGTGTGGGGTGCAAGAAACATTTGTTGAGAGCTGTGTTAAGGTAGTAGGTGACCAACTGATATCTTGCAAACTAGACAGTCACAAATTATAATAGTAACGCAAAGTAAAGAAGAAATAATACTTACTTAAAAGTTTAGCTACGTCAAACATGTGAAAACTCTTAAATATTTAAGTTATTTCACTTTAAAGATTACATGCAAATGTAAACATTCAAATTTTAGTCAAATTAAACCCTTTTTTTAATTTAAAAAAATTATTAGAACTTTTTTCAGGACCAAAAAAAAAAAAAAAAAAAAAAAAAAAATTAAATTTATGTAGGTACTCGATTTCATTTAAAAATTATAGAGTTTGTTTTGCTGGAAATAAAGAATGTACAAAGAATTATTGTAAAAATATAGTTCATCTTTTAAAGATTTCTGGTCCAAGCTAGTCACCCTCTTCCATATCATGTGGAATAAAATGGGTGATGAAAGAATTGTAAAACTTGTATTTTGTGAGAGAGTGGATGGAAGGAGAGGAAGAGGCAGCTGGCCTACAAAATTAGGGCCTGAAATGGTTGATAAGCATGGATATATAAACAGGATAGGAAGCTATTGTTGAAAAAACGATCCCTTAATGATGTAATTCAAATTTTCGCCGCAACAATGCAAGAATACAAAATTACGTATAAAAGTGGCGCTGTAGTCTGTGTGTGAATTTTAAAATTCACACACAGACTACAGCGCCACTTACATTTTACATGTTGATTGTTGCGGTGAAAATTGGAAGTACATCAACAAGGGTTCGTTTTTAGTATAGGGCAATAACACAGGAGCTCACGACCCTGTTGATAAGTGTCTCCAAAAAAAAAAAAAAAAAAAAAAAAAAAAGTTCCCAGTATTGTATCATATACCTATGGTTCATAGTATGAAGTGCAAAAGAAATGTATTCCTATATTTCCTATCTGCATCTTTATTATTATAATTTCGGTAAACTCTCAATTTAGTAAAGTCTCAAGGGACCAAAAAAAAAAAAAAAAAAAAAAAACAAACTTTAAATAATAAATTGAACTATTGCTATATCCGTTTATTTCATCAAGTTTTCTTAGAGAATCGTGCTCTATGATAGCCGTTAACTATTTCAAAATATAGGTTTATTTAAAGGAATAGACCAGAGAAAAACATAAGCATTTTATATCACAAAACGCTTGATGGGACTTACATAAATAACATTAGTTTGTCTCAAAACCCAACTGTAGCCCTGTAACAGTGATCAGAAAATGCGATTTATGCAATCCGCAAAACTTTTTCATACTAATTTTTGCATGTTTCTGACGTCATAAACATGAATTTTTATGCAAATTGCATACTTTACAGTATTTTCACACTCTCTCGCGTGGGGCTACATTAACATTATCGAGGGTGCTCCGCTATAATGTCCTAAGTCCATTTGACCTTGAAAAATATTTTTTGCTGCAAATGACCTGAAATGGATAAATCCAAAATTTGGGGTTGATCCGACGATTTTTTATTTTTCAAGGTCAAGTGGACTTAGGACATTATAGCGGAGCACCCTCGTTATGGTAAAAATTATCATAAGTTTTGAAGATCCTATTTCGTGTTTATTCATTAAAAAGCACATGCTGTTTTATGTGGTCTATGGCTTATTTGGCTTTAAATACTACAGATAAGTAAATACAATACATGCAAATTTTATTTTTTTACACACAAAAAATAAATTCAGATTCAAATAAGTAACCCTATAATTTATTGCTTTAACTTTGAGATTCAAACATTTTGAAGACATTGCTTTAATTTATGTATTTTTTTTCTATTGAAAGCAATTTTTGCGAATGTAGATGACAAAATAGAACATTTATAGCAATCTCTCTCTCTCTCTCTCTCTGTTTTTTGTTTGTTTGTTTTGTTTTTTTGTATCTTAACTTATTTTATTCTAATGAAACTTATGTAATTTTGTCACTTTTAAAACAAAAATATTATCAAAAATTTCACTACTATAAAAAAAGTGCATACATTTTCACCAACTTTGGTGTTTCAAACAAATTTTACTTTACTAAATGGAGTATTTTTACTAAACGGGACTAAATTTAGACTTCATTAGATTGATTTGTAGTGAATTATTTAATAAATCAAAAAATTTAACATTGAAATGCATATCTAAGTGGCGGAGACTATCCTCAGACAAAAATGAGGAGTATTCAATAAGTATTCATATCCAGGTAAAAAATACAAAAAGAATACTGCATTGTATTCATTTTGTATTCTTTTGTGTCAAATTCAATACAAAATGAATACTTTTTCTGGATAAATACAAAAAGAATACTAAATTTTTATTGCCTTTTTTCGAGTGAATACATATGGGTAGTAAATGAATACAGTTTCAATACACTTCTCAGGTAAAAGGTAGTAAATGAATATAAAAAGAATACATTTTGAATACTCCGATTTTTACCTGAGTCACTTTGACTTCAATAAATTTATTGATCAGAAGATTACATACCCCCGTAAGCTGCAACGCTAACTAACTAGTTAAACCGTAGTTAAGTTGTTATTTTGATTGTTGCAAGAATTAAAAAAAGATAACTAAGGTTTAACTAGAGGTTGCAGCTTACAGCCCTATATAGTAATATAGATCTTGTCTCATAAACAAACAGCATGCAAAAAAAAAAAAAAAAAAAAAAATGACCTTCACTAAATTGGGAGTTAACTATATTTATTTATTTACTAATAGTTCCAAGATTTTGTTATTTTGTGCCACTAATTTTTCCTAACTTCTTGGCATCACATAACGCAATATAACTAAGGATCGCTGTTATGTTTTCAGACAAAAGCCTACAGCCGTACTTGGAACAAATTGACCAGATAGAAGACAGCGTGGCCAAGTTAGAGCAAGCTGCGTACAAACTGGACGCCTACTCCAAGAGATTGGAGACCAAGTTCAAACATCTCGAGAAAAGATAAAAAATATATATCTATATATTTGTTCATTGTTGTCTGATATTTAATTATTACATTCCAACATGTGCATTCTAATTGTTATTGCCTTCTCATGAGACCTGTGGGATGATGTGGGGGGGGGGGGGGGGACAATAATACAGGATAGATTTACTACTAGTGGGGTGACTTTGGCTGAATTTTCAAGCTTTATTTACCCTAACTAACGCTCATCACGCCCATGGAAACATGTTATTTCTTCGTTAAGAACTTTGGGCCTGATAAGAATGAACGAAACTAACTTTGGACCTGATAAGAATAAACGAAACTTCACAAAAAAAATATATCCGTGCTCAACAGCTACTCACTTTTATTGGCTCAAAAAACAAGATCAACCAATGAATGTGCCTAATTTTTTTGGTCAGCCAATCACTGTACTGTTAATGAGCCTCATTATACTTTACAGAACAAACTGTTGTACGGAAGATAGTGTATGAATTATATATTGAACTCTGGGGTTACAAAACAATGGTAAAATTTTACTTATATCTTACAGGTCTTGCCTTTTTCTCAATGTTAAACTGTATTTCTCTAGTCACAAATCTGTTCATAGCATTTAACTTTTTATTGACAATAAAATATATAAATTAAGCAAGTTACTTTATAGGTTTGCATGATTAAAAATATAAAAAACAAAAAACATTGTAGGTGTAATAACTAATAATATTGATGAAAATATATATATATATATATATATATTTTTTTTTTGAACATAAGGCATTTAATGCTGTAAGCTGCAAAATTGTATACATGTTGTGTGTAGCTAAATCTTCAACTCAAAAATTGTGTTGTATATTAAAAAAAAAAAAAAAAAAAAATCTGAGGAAAAAAAACATAGCGGTTAGAATTAATATTAAAGAAAAAGGTTGAGATACCATCACTCATCACTAGCCTTACTTAGCACAGTAGAAGTTGTATGGAGATGTCGAGGTCTCACGTGGCACACAGTTTAGTTATAATGTTTATATAACTGTCGTCATTGTAATGGCATTATCAATCAAAGAAGAGATTTACTTGAGCACATCACTGAGCAGTGTGTAGTCTTGTACTGTACTGTGATGTGATCAAGTAAATCTCTTCTTTGATTGATAATGTCATTAATATATGACAAAAGCTCTGTTGTAAACATTATAACTAAACTGTGAGCCACGTGAGATCTCTCCTCCATACAACTGCTACTGTGGTATATAAAGCCAGGTCTGATATCTCTATTATTTCTTTAATATTGATATTAAAATATATATATATATATATATATATATATATATAAAACCTTGGCCTCTCCTTAGAACATCTACTGTGGTAAGGCCCTTGCTAGTATTTCTATCTTCTTCTTCTTTCTTTTTTTAATGAAGCTTATCGGTTTAGCACACGGTGGAAGTTAAGGGTCTCCTAATTTAATATTATGCTTTTGGGAAAAATCACGTTTTTTATGTTTTTTTTATTTATTTATTATTATTTATTTATTTTTATTATTATTATTAGAGACCGGATTTTTAGGTGAAATTTTTGGTAAAAAAGGGTCTAAAATAGGTGATTTTTTGGCACAAAAAAGGTGAAAAAAGGTGATAAAACCTGAAAAAAGGTGATGAATTCAGAAAAAAGGTGATACATTTTTTAAAAAAGTAAAAAAAAAAAAAAAAAAGAGAGAGAGAGAGAGAATAAAACAATTTTAAATTTTTTTTTTTTATTTTTTTTAGTGTATGCTATACTGTCTATAGGTATTTTGTGGTTTACAAGTACAGCGTTTTATTAATTCTTAAAAAAATACTCATTTAGGTGAAAAAAGTTGATGAAAAGGTGAAAAAAGGTAATAAAACCTAAAAAAAGGTGAAACAAGTTGAAAAAATGTGAAAACCTAAAAAAAGGTGAAAAATAAAAAAAAAAGTTGATCTTAAACGGCTCGAAAGTTGCTAGTTCGTGGACATTCTTATAAAAAAGGAACATATTATTCATAACAACAAAAAGGTGATCACCTGAAAATCCGGTCTCTAATTATTAATATTATTATTATTTTTTTTTTTTGTGATTTTTGAGAAAACTACTCCACTAATTCCAGAGAAACTTAAATGAGAAATAGACATACTTTTACATGATTTTAAGCTATAGAAATTTGTTAAGAAATTTTTAAACCGATAACCTCCATTAAAATTAAACACCTTATATTGTTTAAATAAAGCTAAGAATTACAATAATTGTTTGGATATCCAAGACTAACGTGACAAAACAACATGTCCTCAAACTTATAATTTAGATTTTGGTCTCTTTTTGTACATGTTATAGCTAGTAAGCATAGTTAGCACGTGCTTAGCTGCTAGAAGAAAAAAAAATCTCTTTGTCAATATTATTATGACACTTTATAGAGTATGATTAAAAATGCGATTTCTTTTAAAAAAATAAAAACACAGTTAAAAATAATTTATTTGTTTTATTTACTAAGTAAATTGCCACTCTTAATTACACCAGACACAATACAATTGTATATTTAAAATATTAAAAAATTGCACCAATTTGTTGTATATAGAATTTAAATATATCACAGCTTCAATGAAAACTCATTCAATTTATTTTTAAAAACATGGATAAACATTTTACACACATGAATCTCACAAATCCCTGATTTAAGTCATTTTTTGTTTCATAAATTCGATTTCTTTTTTAAATAAATAAATATTATTTAAGTTACATTATATTTGTATGTCATTTTTGCCTTTTCCCTTATTCAAAATATTATTTATTTGCTACATATATAATTATTTTTATTTGTTTTTTAAAAGGTGTAGAAAATGTTGAACAAAAGGCTTGCCTAATATCCTAACAAACCCAAATATCAACGTTGATTTGGCCAGAGTCATTGATTTTTAATGAATTTTCCATTCACAAAATGGAACGAGCGGGCACTGACTTCACAGCTTGCCTGGTCCAGGCGCTTGTAAAACAAGTAAGCCAGGACTTCATTCTCTGCATCTGCCTTTTTGTGAATGGAAAATAAATTAAAAATCTATGACTCTGGTCAAATCAACGTCAATATTTAGGTATGGTTTAGGCAGGTTATTTGTTCATCGTGTTCTACTCCTTTAATTCATCTAGCCTAAATAAGAACACCATAAATACATTCAAGGCAGCTAAAAGCTTGCACAGCTTCTGTATCATTTAACAATATAACATTTAAACTATTTCTTGTGGACGTAAATCAAGTTACATCAAGTTGTAACGCTCTATTGTTGTTACACTAATGGGGAAGACTTAAAAGGGGGGGGGGGGTAATCTTAAATCATATTCTTAAACAGAGCAGCGAGTTGAATCAATACATGTGAATTTCTAATTTTTTAGTTATTCAAGTATTTTTAATTGATTTTTTAAAGTCGCAAAATGACATCACAGGCTGCAATGTTTTCCTATGCCCACGTGCATATAGATGCAGGCCAATTTTTAAAAGTTATTGAAAAATATAACTTAATGAATATAAGGAAAAAATTGTGTACGCAATAAAAAGATTATATAGAAACACACACAGATAGATTAGGAAAAATATAGTGATGGGAGATAGTATGAGCATATAGTATGGGAGATAGTATAGTATAGTATGGGAGATAGTATGAGAGGCAAGGTAGAGAAAATATTCTAACCAGGACAAAAAGAAATTTATATAGGTAAGCGTTTAATAAATTTATAATAGAATATATTCTCTATACTTCCGCGTCCCTGTAAGTGTACCCAATTTTTACTAATCTGTCTATGTGTTTTTCTATCAAATCTTTTGATTATAAAAAATAATTAATTCTATAAATTCGCATATCAATTGATGCAGGAAAATATCCTCTTTTAGAATATGAAATAAAATTGCCACCTAAAATTTTTTGTAGTTCCTCATTTTCTCCTAAAACTAACGTGTATATGTAATCAACAAACAAAAATCGATGCTTACCTGTCGAAGTGAACGAACTACACTTTACAAATTTTGTGAAAAATGAACGTTCCACACTTTACAAATTCTAAGTTCCCCCCATCTAGTTCTCATGTTAAAACGCATAGAAGCGCCAAATGAAGATCATACATTTTTAGTAAAATTTGTAAAGTGTAGTTCGTTCAATTCGACGGGTAAACATCGATATACCAATAAAAAATCTACTATGCGATATATGATATTAAAAAATATTAAAACACATAGATAGATTAGGAAAAATTGTGTGATGGGAGATAGTGTGAGCTTATACTGTCAGGGATGCTGAGGTAGAGAAATATTTCTAATGGGCCAAGCTGAAAAAAAAGTTAGAAGATTATAAATAAGCATCACAGAGCAATATGAGCCACTTACATATGTTAATAAATTCCTTTTTGGCCTGGGTTTTAGAACATTTTTATTTAGCGATTTTTTTCTACCTGTAAGTGTAAGCTCATACAATCTCCCAATACCAAATTTTTACTGTAGCTGTGTCGTCTGAAATCAATCCCTACCACTGCAGTTGTCACTTAAAATTTTAGATTACTTTAAGAGCAAGTTGAGACGACACTAGGATGTCAGGTAGCACATTCTGGTGTAGAGTGACGGCTGCATGACGAGACAGCGCCTCCTTGGAAGACCTATACTGCAGTCTATAGCCTCTACTACTCCAAGCCTCTCCCTCAGGTTGGTACTGATCAAACAACTGCACGTCAACCACCCACCAACCCACACATCGCCATAAAGTATACAGAAAATTATCCTCACTAAACTCACAACCCTCAACAAAACAAATATCTAACGTATGAGTCCTAGGGTATAAACTAGCAATTTGTAACTTATTTCCAGGACCCACGTGAGCTTTTAGTAAATCTCTAAATCCATCTAATTTATATTTAACTATAGCAATGGTACTTAATTCTATGACAATACACGTTCCTCTCTGTTTAACGAGTATTTCATCAGATAAAAGTATGGTCCACGAGGCTTCTTCAATCTCTATGTTTATATCTTGACTTTGATCAACTTGCTCTAAGATCCAGCCTCGTACAGTATCGAGTATTTCAGATATTTTAGTGTAACAAATAACAGCTTGGTATCTAACTGGAGGAACACTGAAGTCTGGAGTTACACACTGAAATACAGGACCATAAGTGATGAAGTTCTTGTGTTGACCAACCACTTCTATCAAATCTCCTCTCAGGAAGCTCAAATTAGCATCTTCTACGTCACAAGGAACGTTAGATGCTCCGTTATCACAATGTAATGGAAGTTTAACGTGAGGTATATTTTCTATATCATTAAATTTCTTATCAATACTTGACTGAAGTGTTTGAAATAAATGAAGTAATACTGAATTCTGTGGTATGTCTTGTACAAACTGGTCGGGGGATGTTTCTGAGAACTGAGCCATCTCCATGTAAAGCCGTTCACATACAACGACTCCTGCACTTGAGGTCACCGATACTAGTGTGTCTGACTCATCTACATGTGGACTGACGAAGATAGGTGAGCACGGCTCAAATATGTGGACCAGGGCTTTCTCTGTGTGGAACCAGATGTCTTTGCTACGATAACCAACGCTCGAGTACTCGGAGCAAAGCTCGTGGTGAAATGGTTCTACCTGGGTTAACACCAATCCTGACAACAAAATTTGAACAGCAAGGTACTGCACTGATTTGATAAAACTTTGACACAGCAGAAAATTAAATATGCAATTAAATTTATACAGAATAACAATCATCATTGATTTACATAATGCAGTGATGAAAAACAAAATTATACAAATATATTGGCTTAAAATATGTTTAAGTTTATTGTTATTTGTAATGTATGAAAATAATTTGCATTGTTATTGTTGTATGAAAGCAACGAGTTACTTTCAAAATAAAATTGACAAAATTAATAAAATTGGCAATTTTTTGTTTCAGATAAAAGAAAGCACACCATACCGGGTATATATAATTGACTTAAAAAGCCAAAACCATATATTGGAGGCAGTAGTTAACCACTGCAATAGGAACCATTTAAACCAATGGTTATTATTATGCAGTGGTGAACTATTGACACCATTGGTAATTTAGCCATCAAATATTACAGCCATACAACCCCAATGGTGACAATTGAAAGCCCAATGGTAACCATTGCACAGCTCTAATGGTGTTTTAATTTTCCACTTAAGGGGGAATGGGTCATGTAGCAGTTCAGGCAGGTGGCGCTGCAATCGAATTTATGTTTAATAATTTTTTAAACCATATTCTGAGATGTTTAAGAAGTTTTAAACCAGTGGGTGCCCTAGATAAACATCTTATAGCTTTAAGGGATGTATATAGATGGCTATTATCTCAAAATCTAAAAAGAAAATTTCCAAATTTTATGATGCCATTTGAAATTTAATAGTAACAGTTACATAATGATAAAATTTTCAGAACCCGTGACCATCAGATAAGAGAGAAAATAATTATTGAAATTAACATGGGCTCTTATGGGACTAAAACTTCAAAAAATCATAATTAAAAATCTAGCAAGGTGACCCCCAAAATTTTTATATTTTTGAAGATACCTAAACCTAACGTAGCACAGAATTTCAGATTTCCTGTCTTTACAACTTTTTAGTCAAATCCCCCGCAGTAGCTGATTTCCCGCCTTAAGTCAAAACAATTAAAATCCAATATACTTTATTTGGTTCAGTTTTTGAATGTGATGGAAAGAAATTAAATGATGAGCTCATTTTCAACTCCTTCCGTCACATTCAAAAACTGAACCAAATAAAATATCTTAGTTTTTATTGTTTTGACTTAAAGCTAAGATATTTATCTAGGGCACCCACTGGTTTAAAACTTCTTTAACACCTCAGAAAATGGTTTAAAAAATTATTAAACATAACTTCGATCACAGCGCCACCTGCCTGAACTGCTACATGACCCATTCCCCCTTAAAATAGAAAAAAAAACATCGTATTTTCAATGGTTACTATATTGGTCATTTATTGACAATAAGAGATATGCTCAGGAGATATGAATACATACACTTCTTTGATAATAAGTTTTTACCTGACATGGCTGCCATTTCAACAATCTGCCACGAGTCTCCCCAAACCCTGATGTCATCTCCGTCAGCAAGGGTCCCTCCTTGACCTTTGCACAGACTCACCATCACTCGAGGGGCAACCTGCATGAGGAAGGTTATATTATTACTATGAAAGTTCTCCGTTTTAAATTTTGATGAATAAAATTATTCAATTATTTTTGTTGCCACGTTTTTATATTTGAAATAGGAAATAAACTTAACTAGCTCATCAGTAATAGAATCAACAGTTATATACAGTTTGATCTAATAAGTGCATTGACTATATTTATTTATTTGTATTTTTTGCACAGAGCAATTCATATAATTTGTTCATATAGCATACTGTCGCATTATAAGAGCACAAACTTTAGATTTTATTTTTTGATCAATATGATAGAGCTCTTTTCCTTGAAAATATATTCAGAATTGACATATATGATAATGTCTGATATCAGAAGAGGTCTGTGCGGTCAAAAGGCCTTTGAACAATCTCCTCGCTGGCTGCGTGTGCACAGAAAGAGATGCACACGCAGGTAGCGGGCCTTTTAGCCTAGTTTTTTTTTTTTTAATCTGTGGGCTGTATACAATCTGTATACATATCCCCCCCCCCCCATATGTATCGCATACATATGCAATGTTTACAAATAATATTTGGTTACAGATTAAATCTTATTATAGTTCCATATCAAATAAATTTATTTTGGTTGTCGCTATGTAGACACAGTAAGTTAATTACAAAGCATATATTGGATATATTATGTAAAAATTGTAAATATATAGCCACATAGCCACAAAGATAACAGGTCAAAGTAGAGAGCAGGTTGAAAAAAAATCTTATTGCCTTTTCCTTTTTTTTTTTGTTTTGTTTTGTTTTGTTTTGTTTTGTCCGTGCATTGGTAATTTATCTGACCTCTCCTCTTTATATACCTTAGATTTCAATTTTCCTAATGTCAACAATGACAGAGAACTTGAAAAGAAGTCCTTCAGTAGTTTTCTATTTTTATCAATTTTCATTTTCCCTCCAATATGAGGAAAATTGAAAATTATACAAGTAATGTTCTTCCTTAAAATTTCTTCGTAGCTGGTCAACTTCGTAGCATCAACACCAGTGAGGACTGCAACACCTGAGAAATAAAAAATAAAGTTGTAATTTATAAATGTAAATAAGTAATTTTAAATCAATTATTTAACATAACACAGATAAAATCCGCATTGATATATAAAATATGATGTATGAGAATGATGTATGTTCCGCTGACCTGTTTTTTTCAAGTCCTCTACATTTTGCAAAGTGGTTTCTGATTTCACATCAGATTCAAAACATGATGCAGTTATACTTTTAAGAAGATATTTAAGTTTTGTAAAAGTCACAGAAAATGAAAAATTTCCTTCTCCGACAAATAAAACTGAGTCCTCTGGAAAAAAGAGACTTTCTTCCATTTTATTCTGCAAACTTTTGAAATTTTCGCTCTGCTCTTGCAGCTGTTACAATGTTGTCAAGTTGCAAATTTGAATTTAACTTAAATGCGATTAAATATCAACAAAATATTAATTTAGTTTTTAATTATGAATTAAAAAATTATTTTAACTTTTAAAAAGTGTTTGATATTTATTTTTAATGTTTTTTTCTTTAAGTTTATTTTTTTCCTGGTAAATATTGCAACGTTGCATTGCAATGACGTCACAATGAACAACACGACGGGGAACATGGCGTGAGCAAAGTGTGAAATTAAATCTGTATATATTTAACCAATAGACTTTAATAGAAGTGGTTTTATTATAATTTAGCTTGTCTAAAAGTTTATTATATTATTTAAGCCTTAAAATCAGTACTTTAAAATGAGTGTTGATGCTTACGGGCCTAGTTCTCAAACACTTACGTTCCTCGATACAGAAGAAGGTGCCGATTTAATCGGCGCAGATACGCAAGGATCTGAGTTTGATTTTACAGATTTTACATTACCATCTCAAAGTCAAACTCAAGCATCACAACTTGATGCTGGACAAAGTCAACTTTCAACTACTCAGGTATTGAATATCAGTTATAAGATAGTCAAATTTTAAATAATATAATCCGTTGCAAAAATTTGTGCAATGCACCATCATGCGCTTTTATCAAGGCCAAATTTATATGTATTACGTATGTATGTATGTGCCACATATCATATCTGATCTTTCGAGTGATGAGCGAGTATGATATTTCACGTTGTTTGTTTTAGGTGAATGGGATTTTGTTGGAGAATGGCTTAGATAGAGATGTTGTTGCGGCTACCCATGCCATCGGAGAGCTGCAATTTGAGGAAGAAGAAGAAGAAGCTTTTTACAACAGGGTATGTTTAAATAATGAAGCAAAGTTTTTACCGGTATATGCATGTCAAATACTTAGCATTCCTTCATATATAATGACAATTTTACGTAACAAAATTTACACGCGCTCAAAAACAATCACTTATCAATGGGCGTTAACAGAGGAAGTAAAAATAATGTTATCTTTTTTATTATCTTAAAACGTGTAAAATTGTATCAAGTGTCTTATTTAAAATTTTCCATTCTTTGGTTCATCAGTTAAAAAAAAAAGTACTAGTACACATAAAAGCACGATCTTTTAATGTCAAAGGTCAAGAGATTATGGGTCTTTATTATCTCCCCCCCCCTATTTTTGATTGACTTGCACGCTACGCAGATAAGCTCCATTGAAAAATTAAGAGCTGATAGATAAAAAAAAAAGTGAGAGCATAGGGTGTTTGTATTCCTAGAACAGTTGACACCATGTATGAGCACTAAATAACATGGGCCAGTATGGGAAAATGTCTTAGTTTGCCAGTTTAAAAATACTACATTATTAATATTTTTTAGCATTGAATCAGGTTTCACGTGTGAAAAAATAATAATAATAAAAGGAAATCTGTCTTATGCTGAGCAATTTATTCATTGATTCATTGCTCCTGTATGGCTTCAAAGCACATTCCTGCAATGTTGGTATATACAACAATGTGATATTCATTTCCCCCCCCCCCCCCCCTCCATAAACCACAAAACAATGATGATCACCTAATGTATTTTAAACGGAATTGCGCATTTTTTGGAGCAAGAGAACATTAATGACCGCTTATGTTTACTCAAAATGTGGAAAAGAAAGTGCCGGAAGATGAAACCATGTGACGGTAAAAGTGGGAGGTAGCTCAGCCCTAGCTTGCTGCTGGCAACAACTTTTCTCCCACTTTTACCGTCGCATGGTTTCATCTTCCAGCACTTTCTTTTCCGTTTTTTTAGAGTAAACATACGCACTCAATGATGTTCGTAAACCCTTTTCCCTTGCACCAAAAAATGCGCAATTCCATTTAAATAGCACTAAGGGCTGTAAGCTGCAACCTCTAGTTAAACCTTAGTTATCTTTTTTTAATTGTTGCAACAATCAAAATAACAACTTAACTATGGTTTAACTAGTTAGTTAGCGTCGCAGCTTACGGGGGTAGGTGATCATGATTTTTTTTTGTGCTCGAAAAACAGGGTTTACAAACATTATACCATTATACTTGATATAGATATGTATAGTTGTGTTTTGATGTGTTGCTAGGACCTGCCTGAATTTGCATGCAAGTATTGTTGTATCCACGACCCTGGGTGCGTGGTGATGTGTAACATCTGCAAGAAGTGGTTCTGCAACGGTCGTGGCAACACCTCAGGCTCTCACATCGTCAACCACTTGGTGAGAGCCAAGCATAAGGTCAGTACTGTACCTCACACTTGCTATACCTAGATCTGACCTCAGTTACTGGCTATCATCAACATGCTATAAAATATGCATATTTCAATAATAAAGTAAAGGATAGAAAATACCAGCAAGGGCCTTACTTACCACAGTAGAAGTTCTACGGAGAGGCCAAGTCTCGTGTGGCTCAATTTTTTGTTCTAAAAAATTTCATTTCATAACTCAAACCTTCTGTCATATATTAATGACATTATCGAAGAAAGAAGAGCACATCACAGAGCAGTGTCTTGTCTTGTACTGTACTGTTATGCTCTTGCTGGTTTGGAGTTGGTGAGGAGGGGTGGAGGTGGAATCAAAGAAGGAATCACTCATTCCCTGATTCGACCCCCACCTCTCCTCTCCAACTCCAAACCAGCAAAAGCATAACAGTACAGTACAAGACAAGACACTGCTCAGTGATGTGCTCACGTATATCTCTTCTTTGATTGATATTGTTATTAATACATGACGAAAGCTATCAGTTATGAAATTAACTTTTTTATAACTAAACACTATGCGACACAAGACTTCGACCTCTCCGTAGAACTTCTACTGTGGTAAGTTAGGCCAGCGCTGGTAATTCTATTATTTTCTTTATTATTAATCCTAACCGCGATGGTGTTTTCATAAATTGATATTATACTTTTTTTTCCCTGCAAGGGGAGGGGGGTAACAGGTGCATAACTAACATTTGTAGTATTAATTAAGTCAGTGCCATGTTTTAGATGAGGTTCTCAAGTTATTTATGTACCCACAGGAAGTAACGTTGCACAAGGATGGACCTCTCGGAGAAACTGTACTTGAGTGCTACTCATGTGGGGTTCGTAACGTGTTTGTACTTGGGTTCATCCCTGCCAAGGCAGACTCAGTGGTTGTGCTGCTGTGTCGTCAACCCTGCGCTGCACAGAACTCTCTCAAAGACATGAACTGGTGAGTTCTATATCTTCTAGGAATAGATCAGAGAAAAATATAAGCATTTACGGTACCGTACATCACATTGATAGGTCATACCGTAATTAACATTAGTTTGTCTTAAAACCCAACTGTAGCACCATAACAGTGATCAGAGAAATTTCTACTTATGTAACGTGCACAACATTAGCATACTAATTCACATAGCTTGTTAAGACCCCCAGTGAGCAGGACCCGCTATGTGCCCTTATTGTGTACAGTACCCTAACATTGATGTTAACATTGACAGGGATCAAGAGCAATGGAAGCCTCTTATTGCTGATCGCTGCTTCCTGACGTGGCTCGTGAAGAACCCCAGTGAGCAGGACCAGCTACGTGCTCGCCAGATCTCAGCACAGCAGATCAACAAGCTGGAGGAGTTGTGGAAGGAGAACGCTGACGCTACGTACCAGGACTTGGAGAAACCAGGTGTTGACGAGGAGCCTCAGCAAGTGCTACTGAGGTACGTACTGTGCTCGTAGGACTTTGGTTTTGACCAATATTATTACCAATTGTAATATCGTCCATGTCATGTTCAAACCTCTTTCAAGGCATAGCTTTAGCATACGTGGAAGGAGGTTTGACCATGGCATGGACGATATGCTACCAGTATGTATACAAGAAAGAAAAAATAATCTTAACAAACGTCGTTAACATAGAAACCTCGCTGTAGAGTATTTTTGTCTTGCCACCTTGAATTGTACCTGCTCTTTACATACCCTAAAACTCAAAGTTGCATAACAAAAAAAAAAAAAAAAAAAAAAAAAAAAGCAGGGGGAAGGTACTATTATGGAACAATTGATACGTAGAATTAAAATCACTAAATATGTTTACATTTTATAGAATTTTAAAATTAAAGGATAGCAGAAACCATAAACTGGCCTTACCATAGTGAAGAGAGTCCCATAGTTTGGTGAAAATCTTGCTAGCACAGATATAAAAAACTAAGACATGTCCGATAGCTTTCAATACTAAACTACAAGAGAAATAGAATGTGCTGCATCTTTGTCAGTCCTTACAGACTATGAGAGAAACTTTGAATGTATTCTTGTAGTTTAGTGCCCCAAGCTATTTAATGCGTTAGTTTTTAATCTGTGTGCTAGCAAGATTTTCATCAAGCTATGGGACTCTTCTAACTATGGTAGCGCTGGTTTCTCTTAACCATTTCTTCACGCCAAACAGCATTTTTTTTTCTATCAAATTTTGCATAAAGTAAAGTGAGCAGTGCAAATTGTATCCTCACATTAGTTTCCACTAGAACCCAAGTTGTTATGTGACGTGATGTTATTTTGACAGATACGAAGATGGCTACCAGTACCAAAATATCTTTGGTCCTCTAGTTAAACTGGAGGCAGACTATGATAAGAAGCTCAAGGAGTCCCAGACCCAGGACAACATTGAAGTACGCTGGGACGTTGGCTTGAACAAGAAGACCATAGCTTACTTCACGCTTGCTAAAACTGATGGAGGTATGAAACATCAACACAATGTCACTAACAATGCTGGCACCCCCCCCCCCCTTTTTCATATATAGCCTATATTATATAGGTATACAAATATGGTGATTAACTTTGACCAGAAATCATTAAAATAAGAACTACATATATTTTCACAATAATTCTTGGTACATTCTTCATTTCAAGCAAATCAAACAATAATCTTTAAATGAAATTGAGTAAATTAAAAAAAAAAAAAAAAAAAAAAAAAAAGTTCGGAAAAACATGCTTAAAATTTATGACTGAATAAAAAAATAAAAATAATAATAATAATAGTCGGGGCCTGAAGAGGATAGGCAACCTTTTCAGGCTGTTTGTAATGCAAGAAGCCTAAATTTGGGGAAAGTGCTTTTCTTCTTAAACTTCTCTAAGATAGAACAGGATTTTAAAATAAGTTTAAAGAAACTTCTTATGTGATTTTGTATCCTAATTGTGTCTTATGTTTGCAGACATGAAACTGATGCACGGTGATGAGCTACGTCTACGTTACTTGGGAGAAATGCACAAGCCTTGGGCTGGCGTGGGTCACGTCATCAAGATCCCGGACAACTTCGGAGAGGAAGTGGGCATTGAGTTGAAGAGCAGCAGTGGAGCGCCCACCGACTGCATGTCAAACTTTGTCGTGGACTTCATCTGGAAGTCTACCTCCTTCGACAGGTACGCACAGTCTACCTGTAATAGGGGGGGGGGGGGGGAACTACGGGTTCTTGCAGCTTAAAGAAAATGTCAGTCAGCTGGAAGAAAACCACAGGCTGGAAATTGCAATGTTGCTTGATGCTTTAAAATAGAGAAAGCTGTCAATACCAATGTCAATCTGGCAGCTTTTTACCTCCCCTTGTCCACCCTGAGCTATCCTTCAGCCAATTACCTCTCACATGCCACCTGTTCTCCACCAATCTGGCTGCCCGATTTTTTAAAATTTGACCCCCTAATCGCAGCGCCATTTAGGTACTTTTTACATGTTGATTGTTACGGCAAAAATTTGAACTACATAATTAAGGGAACGTTTTTAAGATAGGGCAATAATACAGAAGCTCACCAGCGTGCTGGTACAACTCTCTAGTTGAACTTTGACCTTCACTCATGTTTAACCTCTACATTTCAGGATGCAGTTGGCACTGCGTAAGTTTGCAGTGGATGACTCGTCTGTGTCGGGCTACATCTACCACCGCTTGCTGGGTCACGAGGTGGAGGAGGTGCTTTTCAGGTGCCACCTCCCTAAACATTTCTCGGCACCAAACCTGCCAGACCTGAACCGTTCTCAGGTATGTCAAACTTGTACAGCAGTTAGCAGGCAAAGTCACCTCTGATGGGGGCTGGAGAAAACAGCGTAAAAAAAAAAAATATAATATAATGCTGTTTATTATTAGTTTTAGGCACACACACACACAACTAATAAATAAATAAATATTAAAGAACAAATTTATTTATTTATTAATTAGCCTATAATATTATAGGCCTATTTATTATTATTATTATTACCTGTTATTATTTATTGTATTATTTATTTTTGAGTTCTAGCATTTTGGGTGTCCCAGAATTCAAAATTTAATTCTTTTTATTTTGCCTACAGTTGCTATTTTTGCCTAAAACCAATGCAAACACTCTTTTGTTGAGACTGTATTCCCACCTGAAGTCAAACTATATCTTTGAGTCAGTGTCCATGTTGCAATCACTGATGATGCCACTTGTGTGCAGGTGTACGCAGTAAAACACGCCCTGCAACGCCCCCTCTCCCTGATCCAAGGTCCACCTGGCACAGGTAAGACAGTGACCTCTGCCTCCATCGTATACCACCTGGTGAAGCAGGGTGGAGGCTCGGTGCTGGTGTGTGCTCCCTCCAACACTGCAGTCGATCAGCTGACTGAGAAAATACACTTGACCGGACTGAAGGTCGTGAGGCTGTGCGCCAAGTCTAGAGAGGCCATCGACTCACCTGTCTCCTTCTTAGCCTTGCACAACCAGATCAGAAATCTAGACAGGTAAGTCAAATAGCACTTGAATTTATTAGTTCCAAACCCCACTTTTTCCATTTTCAATAAAGGTGAGTTTCTTATAACTATCAGGTAAGATACCCACCTTTGTTGCAAATGGAAGAAGTGAGTTTTTGGAACTAGTAGACTCACTTGTTAGCAACGTTACTTGTTTTGTTTTGTACACAATCTTAAAAGCAGGGGGGGGGGGGGGATGTAAATGACGTATGAAACTTTTGCAACAAACAGTATTTTATAAAACTATAACTTATTATAAATTATGAGAGATATTAATGAAAATAAACTATTGTGGTTAGGTTTGATAAATTTGCAAGAAAAGCGCAGAAGAAAACCAGCACTGTATATATATTTTTTTTTCTTTGTGCTAACAATATTTTTACAAAACTCTGGGACTCTCTTTACTATGGTAAGACCAATGTTGGTTTTTCTTCTATCCTTTTCTTTCAAATCTATCTTATTGCAATTATTATTTTGATGTATAGGGTGGTTTCATTAATGTTAAAGTCAACGTCATAAGTGAGTACTAAATAACATTGGCTGGTATAGGAAAATGGCACATTTTGTCAGTTTAAAAATACTTCGCAATTTTTGTTAGTACCTCAAGTATGCAAGAAAAATAATAATGACCAAAAAATAGCTAATTTTCCAAAGAAAATAGCCAAAACCCACGTTTGTCTTATGCTGAGCAATGTTATTCATTGCTCAAGAAGAGCATCGAAAAGCACTCAGAATGACGTCATGCGTACACACCCTATTGTTATGGTTGATGTTTGTGTCCTCAGCAACACTGAGCTTCAGAAGCTGCAGCAGTTGAAGGACGAGACCGGAGAGCTATCGTCAGTGGATGAGAAACGTTATCGTATGCTAAAGAAGGCGGCAGAGAAAGAATTGCTGGAAGCGGCTGACGTGATCTGCTGTACGTGCGTGGGTGCCGGTGACCCCAGACTGGCTCGTCTCAAGTTCCACTCTATCTTGATTGACGAGAGTATGCAGGCCACGGAGCCAGAGTGTATGGTACCCGTGGTGCTGGGAGCCAAGCAGGTACGTCAAGCTAGTACAGTTCAATAGGGACGTATACATATTTGATAAATTTTACCAATTACATAATATTATGGGGGGGGGGGTCACTAGAGGTCGCCACTCACACTCAGGTGATTGAGAACGTAATTACCTGAGTGTGAGTGACGACCTCAAGTGAGTTTTCTACCATCTTTTTGAAAGACTGTGAATGTAAGGTAAAAATCTCGTTGCAACATAAATTTTGAGGTGCAGAAATGGGGAACAAATTTAAATTGTAACCTTTTATTTGCCTTTGAATGTGAATAACCTCAATGTTTTGTTACTTCTTGTCAACAGCTGATCCTGGTTGGTGACCACTGCCAGCTGGGCCCGGTTGTCATGTGTAAGAAAGCAGCTCGAGCTGGACTGTCACAGTCCTTGTTTGAGAGACTAGTCGTCCTCGGCATTCGTCCCTTCAGACTGGAGGTGCAGTACCGCATGCACCCTGAACTGTCCAAGTTTCCCTCCAACTTCTTCTACGAGGGTTCACTGCAGAATGGTGTCTGTGATGGTGAGTCTGTCAAGTATTTCTGCAGCTAGTTATAGTTAATGTCAAGATAGGTAATGAGGAGGACAGAATGTTTCTAGATGCTACTTTTTTACAGCACATGTTAGTTAGGATTACTGTACTTATGGAAATAGCTTAAAGATTTTACTATGGACATTGGACAAACATGTGACGTTAAAATTTGATAGGGAGAAACCAAATGAGAGTTGGTGCAAGGCAGCAGCGTCAACTGAAACTCAAATGGCGATAGTGGTTTAAAAATATATATATTTGAAAAATATATATATCATGCCATATATTGTCTGGCGCCGTTATGCACGCTAGGCGTGCAAGGCAATGAGCACTTTTATGCATGTATAATTAATTAGGAGTTAAAGGAATTTTAGTAGGAGGCGGGGGGCTGCAAGCACAGCAATATATTACATAACAATTAATATAACTCAATAGTGCATAACAGCGTGAGACAATATATGGCATGATATATATATTTTTTTAAACCACTATCGCCATTTGAGATTTTCAGTTGACGCTGCTGCCTGGCGCCAACTCTCATTTGGTTTCTCCCTATCAAATTTTAATGTCACATGTTTGTCCATACCGCGATGGTATCTTTCCTTTTCCTAAATACAGATTTTACTATAGATATATATATCTATATATATATCTGGTGTTTTAGTTCAAAAGGGGCGTGGCCTCTTCGCCTTGAAAGGATTGCCCTATACTGATAGCATTGGGGAGCTTCTTAATTATTTTTTTACTCAAGCTGTATGTACGATATCACTTCAGTGATAATTGATTTAATAACTTTGGGGTGTTAGGTATACATAAAAAATATATCCAAGGTGCATCAACGTTTCTGTGCTGCTGTCACTTTGATTTAAAGTCAAAATCCTATCTCGGCTATCATTGCTATCCTTTCTCGGCGCGCGTGCGCGCGCACATTTGCTACAGTGTTGCCAAGCCATTTTTTTCTTCTATGTTCCATGACTATATGTACGTACTGTATTTAAATATTTTAAATGGAGTTTTGCGTCAAGTGAAATCTCCATCTGATTACATTGTGTGGCCATAAGACAATAGAAGTCAAATTTTTACATGTTTTGTAAATTAATATTTAGGGTAGAGACTAAAGGTTCCAAATGTGCAGATTTTGGTCATCTATGGCCACCAAATTTGGTACCGGTTTCAAATTAATTGTGTGTATTTTATTTTTGTGTGTTCTTTTTTTTTTATTAAAATTTCAAAGTAGAGTATGGATTAAACTTCTTTTTTTTTTCTTAGTTAGGATGGAATTTAAGCTGGAATAATAAGCTGGAAAATTAATGTTTTTGCTAATTAATTACTCTACCTCCATATTTCTAAATCACAGTACAGCTTGCAAGATAAAGTCAGAGACTATAACTAGACTATAACATGTGATGTTGTTTTTCAGATGACCGTCGTCTGAAGGGGATTGACTTCCCGTGGCCTCAGCCAGACAAGCCCATGTTCTTCTACGTGACTCAGGGACAGGAGGAAATTGCTGGCTCAGGAACATCGTACCTGAACCGTACAGAGGCTGCCAATGTGGAGAAGATCACCACTAGGTTCCTCAAGTCTGGCATGAAGCCTGAGCAGATTGGAATTATCACACCTTACGAGGGACAGAGGGCTTACTTGGTGAGTCACTTATATACAATGTCTTAATGGTGTAAAATTATTGAAGCGACTTTTTTTTTTTTTTACTTTAACATTTTTTTTAAAGCCATTAATTTGTTATTATTATTTTTATTATTATTTCCCGCTTCAATACTTAAAAAAAAATATATATCAATATTAAGAAAACATTGTCTATGCAATAGCTGATAATTATAAAAGATTTGATAGAAAAACACATAGATTAGTAAAATTTAAGAAATTGGAAAATGTATGAGCTTACACTTACAGGGACGCGAGTCAGAGAAAATATTCTAACCCAGGCTAGAAGCTTGCTTTCTACATAGCAATATGAGCCATTTACATACGCTTTTAAATTTCGACTTGGGTTAGAATATTTTCTCTACCACGCACCCCTGTAAGAGTAATTTCATACTATCTCCCATTACACAATTTTTACTAATCTATCTATCTACAGTATGTGTTTTTCTGTCAAATAATTTATAATGGGGATAAAAAAGTTAATAGGCTTATTTGTAATTAAAATCTTCACTTCTTATTTAAATATTGGAAAGATTGCATTTTTGCCTCGTACGAAAAGGAAAAATTTCCTTCACTTTTGAGTGCCTTGTAGACGGTGCTAGTGAGCCAGTGCAGTGGCACATGTCATGTTTGCAATGTGCAGGTGCAGTACATGCAGTACCAAGGTTCACTGCACGCCAAGCTGTACCAAGAGATCGAGGTAGCCAGCGTGGATGCATTCCAAGGTCGAGAGAAGGACCTGATCATCATGTCCTGTGTCAGATCTAACGAGCACCAGGGCATTGGCTTTCTCAACGACCCTCGACGTCTCAACGTTGCACTAACGAGAGCCAAGTACGGCATCATCATCGTGGGCAACCCCAAGGTTCTCTCCAAGGTATGTTGTGTTGATACTACAGCTGTAAATATAAAACTGGTCCAATTACACACTCGGGCTAAAATCTTTGGGTATAGACAAATTTTCTAGTGTAGACAAGTGCTACATAAAATAGACCTAAAGGTGGGAAATCAGATACTGTGAAATTTGATTTTTTTTTTTTTTTTTTTTTACTTTTAGTTCCATAAGAGCCCATGTTAATTTCAATAGATATTTTCTCTCTTATTTTATGGTCACAGGTTCTGAATTATTATTATTATTATTTTATTTAGCTATTACTGTTAGTATTAGCCTATTACTATTAACATTCAAATGGGAACATAAAGTTTGCAAGTTCTTTTTTTTTAGATTTTGAGATACAAGCCATCTAAATATACAATACTTAAAAGGATAGAGATACTGCATCAATAAAATACAATATATGCGGTACCTGGTATCTCAGGTTCTCACACCATGTCTTCAAATTTTATTCATTTTCAATTCAAAGTGCTCTAATATCTCTCTTACTATTTTCTATTATAAATTCAATCATGAACCGCAGGTTTTCCCCACATTTTTTTATAAAATGCGATATTTATATTTTACAATGATTTAACTTGCAGCAACCCCTATGGAACCACCTGCTCAACTTCTACAAGGAGCAGAAGGTGTTGGTGGAAGGACCTCTGACCAACCTCAAAGAGTCCCTCATCCAGTTTGCCAAGCCTAAGAAGTTGGAGAACTCTGCCAACCCCGGCAGTCACTTCATGTCAACGTCCATGTTTGACGCTCGTGAGGCCATGGTGCCCGGCAGTGTGTATGATCGCACTGGACATATGAACGGCGTCGCAGGACCATCTTCTTTCTATAGGCCAGGTATGTACCAGGAACGTCCAACTGTGTACTTTAATCACTAATATTGTTCTTTAAAGGCATAGAACATAGAATATATCCTAATAAACCTGAAAATCAACGTTGATTTGGCCAGAGTCATTGATTTATAATTTATTTCCCATTCACAAAAAAAAAGCAAGTGCAGAGAATGGCGTCACAGCTTGCTTGTTTTACGCATGCATGGACTAGCAAGCTGTGGCATCATTCTCCGCATCCGCATCCGCCTTTTTTTTTTTTTTTTTTTTTTTTTTCAAATAGAAAATTAATTAGAAATCAATTAATTTTGCCAAATCAACGTTGATTTCTGGTATATTACGATACTAAACCAGTTTTTTGTTCAATGTGTTGTACGCCTTGAAACTCACCTAGTCGAGTATGCATCTCCACATTTTGATTGCCTTTTGCCATCAATAGTATACATAAATAAGTACACTCAGGTGTTTCTAAAATTACTCATCTCAAAATGATGCCACTTTCTTAAGAAAATGATATAAATATTATCTCAAGTGATAGCAGCGTTGCCAAAAGTTCATAATGATTGGACAAAATGTCACTTATGTTGGCAACAATGTGCTCAAAGTTTGGTCCAAACGAGAGGTTGCCTATTGTAATGTAAATCCTATATCTTGTAGCTTACCGACCCCACAAGTAGTCACTAATATGACTGACATCTCTAGTACTGACGTATTGTGTCTGTGTTGACAGTATCGACAGGTCTGTGGTCAGGTGGAGCTCCACTAGATCCATACAATCGTACCCACGACCCAATCAGCTACATCTCTCCAGAGAGAGCTCAGGCAGCACTCAACAACATACCCGTACCTGTGGGCATGTTCATGAACATGTCACACGTGCCTCCCAGGTTCTACAATCAACACCAGCAGGCCATGCAAGGTAAGATCACTTTCTCAACTGAAGAGTAAGGTTACGATATAGTGGCCGATGTCCACTTAAACTTGGTAAAAATTTGTCCGACTGACCCCAAAATTTACTAATGATGTGTGCTGTGCGTACAAGACAAAGTTGCTAATTATGTTTGTGTTATGTAGCACGTCAGAACAACCCCCGTGGCAAGAGTGTTCCTCGAGGTCGTGGAGTGAAGACGACACGTGGAGGTATCCTGCGTACTGGGCTCAGTCAGGGCATGAGCAGTCAGGAGGCGTCACAGCCATACAGCCAGGCGTTGCCTCTCACCCAGGGCATGTCGCAGGTCAGTACTACATCGTCACAAACAACGTCTAGCTATGATTATCGCTGCATTCTTCCATAGCCAAGTTTGTCTCACACAGGCTCCTCCTACATCCTCCCTACCTTAAAGGAATAAACGGAAGAAAAACATAAGCATTTATATCACAAAACACTTAATGGGATTTACATAAATAACTTAAGTTTGTCTCAAAAACCAAGAGTAGCTCTGTAGCAGTGATCAGAAAATTCGATTTATGCAACCCACACGACATTTTCATACTAATTTTTGTATGTTTCTGGCGTCATAAACTTGAATTTTCACGCAAATTGCATACTTAACAGTATTTTCACGTTCTCTCGTGGGGCTACATTAACATTCTGGTAAAAATTATCATCAGTTTTGAAGATCCCATTTTGTGTTTGATGATTAAAAAGAACGTGTTGTTTTATGTTTGCTATGCCTTTAAGTAGAGAAACACAAAACACATTCTCACACACTTCCTGTGTAACAAAGGGTGAGACTTTACTTTTGGAATTTGACAAATATCAAAGATAAACTTAAAAACCATGGATTGCAAGAAAAAAGGGTACTACATGCTTGAGTGAGATGATATACACCTAATTATATTTTGTCTAGCCTCCTCTAGTCTATATCACTTTCAGGGTACTGTCACTCAATATGACAGTTGCTTTAGTTCGTTGGTCAGACTATTTTGTGTTAGTAGTAAATTGCAATCTTCACTGCCAAGTGTACTAATGATGTTTGATATTTCAGGGCATGTCACAACCAGGGTTCAGTCTGTCGCAAGCAGGACTGTCACAGCCTGAACTGTCACAAGACAGCTACATGGTCGGAGAGTTCCACTCTCAGATGGACGGACTTTTGTCTCAGGACTCAACTTATCAGGGAGATCGCTCAGCGTTCTTCCCTGGAGCGTCACAGGGAGGCCAGTTTTCACAGGTGAGTGAGTCGCACGTTGTACTGCACTATTGTACCGTCTTATACATATGTTATCCTCTTTGTAGTTACTCCTTAAAGTCTTTGTAAGTTTTTTTTTTTTTTTTTTTTTTTTTTTTTTTTTTTTTTTTCATTTAGAATACTAGATTGGTGATTACCATACCTTATTATCCATGAATTAGACATCAACTCGTTGATTTTGTATTTATTTTCATTTTGACGGTTGAAATAACACGTTGGCATCACAGTGTATTGATGGGGCAGGAAAGTGGTGGGAAGGGGCTGGGAAGGGGTTTGAATTTATTACGTGACCAGACTCATCAGCCAATCACAGTCACCGGTCTGGTCACATGTTCATTAGCCAATCACAGGTCTGGTCATGTTCAAACCCCTTCCCACCACTTTCCTGCCACATACGTACATTTTGACGTCAGATATGTTTTAATTTAACAGTAAAAATGAAAATAAATAGAAAATCAATGTTTTGCTGTCTAATTCATGGATAATAAGGTATGATAATTATCAATCTAGTATTCTAAATGATGAAAAAAAAATATATATTAAGTTAACAAGGACTTCAATGTGTTAAGGCTAGGATGGTAATGATAAAAGCTAAAATGTTTTAGGCTAGGATCCCTTCAACTGAGGACAATATGATACAGTATTGAGAAAGTGGTTATATGCTATCATTGTCTTATGTTTCAGCCGTATTGAGACCCGTGCCAAGTTGGTGTAGCTGACAAAGCTTTGTCTTGAAGAAAGATGAGCTTGAGCCACACATTTTGAGGAACCCCCGGAGGTGAAATGACGTAAGCAAGCAAGCAAGCAAAAACGAGAGGTGAGATGACGTATGCTTGGCGGCTGCAGAGAGAGCTGTGACGACGACTACGACAAGAGAGATAGAGAGAAGAAGAGAAGACACAGCTAGTCTGCAAGCAGTCACACAAGCAGTCACCATGCTCCCAGTATCTTGCAGCAAAAAGTAACGTGGATATCTTTGCCACTACTATGGAGAAATATTATAACAAAAATAATTATTTCAATTTAAGAAAAACCATCATGGTTAGGATCAATACTAAAGAAAAGGATAGAAATATCAGTAGTCCTGGCCTTACCACAGTAGAAGTTGTATGGAGAGGTCGAGGTCTCATGTGGCACAAAATTAAAGTTACAGTGTTTATATAACTGAGAGCTTTTATTCTTATCCGTTATATAGAAGGTGGTGAAGTTTGCCTAGGTAGCACCAGGTATGAAACATCACAGGAGGTGAATCATAACAAGAGGGGAAATTTTGTTGTCCCTCCTCCTCTTCCAGGTACATAATGTATTGTACCTGAGAGACCACGTGGCTCTGTTTACAGTAACCTTGTATGACGTATGTCAAAATTTGAAGTTTTACGAAGGAAACCAAGTTCTGACGACAGTAAAAGGGCAAATTATACCACCTTGCATATATACATCTTGGGAGACTGGCAAAATTTTCAAAAAATTACTCAGATACACAGAGCTTACTCGGAGCTTTAGTTAGTATATAATTTTTGAAAATTTGTTCATTTAGACTTTGTAACTACTGAATAACTGTGTGCCACATGAGACCTCGACCTTTCCATACAACTTGTACTATGATAAGTAAGTAAGGCCAGCTCTGGTATCTCCATCCTTTTCTTTAAAATTGACAAAAAATATAATTTCATTTTATCATATTGAAGATTCTTCTTTTGTTTTTTCGTTCACTCACAAATACTAGCTGTACGTAATAAAAGTGCATTACTTTACGTACTTTACGTAATATCTACGTAAACAACGCTCTATTTAACAAAATATTATTGTATATCAAAGAATCTTATGATTAATTTCTCTTTTAATTGAAACCAGTTATGAAGTAAAATAAATAATAGTAAAATGGATTAACAATTTTTTTTCAGCAAAATTAGCGATATTTTTTATTAATGGTTGAATATAATTAATTAATTTTTTTAGTTCATTTTTATTTTTTGGGGACTTAAGTTATAAGTTTGAAAATTTTTTGGGTTAGTTGATATTTTTAATTGCTTAATATGTGAGATGGAAGAAATAGTCACATGGCAGTTGTGACTGGAGAAAGAGGTATAGTAAATATAGCCTTCCTGTGCAACATTGAGCTGGGGTATACTCCAGGGCAACGTAAATATAACATCAAAGACTTCCTGAAGAATATATTCATGGTTTTCAGAGTATTTGGCAGCGCTGCTCATACCTGACAATGTATTTTCTACCCTTTTCTTTAGGCATCGTCTTTAATGTTACAGTGGTAGTCACCAACGTGTTTTTTTTTTAAATAGTGATCATCGTGTTATTAAACCTCTCAAAAACGCGATTAATTTTAATTATTAACGTGCTGAGAGCAAAAGCCGTTTAGTGACCTCTACGTCACAGCTCGCTAGTCTGACGCGAGCGTGAGTTACTCTTATTTTTGCTCTTGTTACTTGATGTAATATTTAACGTATATAAAATGTTGTTACGGCTACACATATGTAGTAAAATAATTTATGCATAGATTAGAGTAACTCCAGCTCACACCAGGCTAGCGTGAGAGCAAGTTTAAGCTGTGACGTAGGTTTGGGGGTCGTTAAATTGCTTTTGCTCTCAGCGTGTTAATAATTAATGGTTTGAGATCGCGTTTTCGGGAGGTTTAACACAATGACCACTATTAAAAAAGCCACTGTTGACTAACATTTTAAGTATAATGTGGTCTAAGAGTTTACAATAAATATGAAGCAAATGATGTGGTAGAGAAGTGGTGGTCTTACCATAGTCAAGAGATGTGCTATAGTTTGGTGACAAATCTTGCTAGCACAGAGGTAAGAACTTGAACATTTTGGATAGCTTTCAGCACAAAACTTCAAGAGCAAAGTAGTATGTGTGTGTGTGTGACTTCATCAGTCCTTACAGACTTGGAGATAAAGAGACACACACATACTTGTGTAACCTTGTACTGAAAGGTATCCAGTTTGCTATCAAAATTATGCTGTAAAAAAAAAAAAAAAAAAGTATGAAATTTTGGTTAGAGAACTTTACCAGAGAAGTGACATCCCCATGTTCTAGGCAGACCCACATACACAAAACAGTAAACTTTTTATTTCGAGGCACCAATAGCAGCACAGAATAGGCCATTCTGAGCCACCAATCAGAGAGCGCGTAAACTAGAGAACTTTAACAGAGAAGCGACATCCCCATGTTTTAGGCAGACTGCAACACTCAACAGTTTTGACTTGGCAACGTTGCTTTTTGAAGCACCAATCAGAGAAGTGGCCGATTCAAGGCACCAATCAGATAACGCGCTATAATAATTTTGTCTGCAGCGTTGCCAAATTTAAAGAAATGAGTGTTGCGGGTCTGCCTAACTCATTGGGATGTTGCTTCTCTGTTAAAAGTTCTCTAGCGTAAACACACTTTTGACACCTTTGCTCTGTCGCCCACTCTGATTGGTGCCTCAGAATGGCCTGTTCTGGGCTGCTATTGGTTGAAATAAAGTGATGTATGCTTACTGTATTGCCTAAAACTTGCAGGGGATGTCACTTCTCTGTTTAAGTTGTCTACTATGGTAAGACCAGCGCTGGTTTGACACATCATTTACTTTTAATTTAATATTGATATTAAGCAATAATTAAAAATATTAATTTTAATATTTTATAATTTTTAAAAATTTTGGTAGGGCTGTTAAGAAATCTTAGCTCGGAGGGTATTTTTTTTTTATCCTAATTTTTCTACAATTTTTTATTTTGTGGACCAACTTAGTTTTTTTTTTTTTTTTTTTTTTTTTTTTATTTTTTTTTATTCCGTGACTTTGAACACAAACAAAAAAGTATGCTCTGAACAGAAGGATTAAACAACAAAACAAATAAAGTTTGTTTTTATTTGATATGACAGCAAACTGACTTATGTGTTTGTTCTAAATAAAAATATATTTGTAGGGTGGGGAGCCAGTCCAGTCAGTACATTGTTGTCGTCCAAACAAAGGTTTATTTTTTAAGTTAGGATATTTTCCTAACTGAAGATTATTATTTCGTTGTTAATTTTAAGTGTTCAAAAACCAGCACGTCGTAACATTTCTTTTTGTAACTTGTGGAAAATTATTAAATAAACTTTGATTTACTTCATCAAATATTATTGTCTCTTTTTTTTAACCCAGCTCTATTATTATAGAATGTTTTCATGAAAAAGTGTGGGAATGCGCTTGGACGCCATATTGGAGCAATGAATAACATTATACTCAGTAGTAGCATATAGGACCAACATGGTTTTTGGCTATTTTCCTTGAAAAATCGTGTAATGTTTTTGTGACTTTTTATCGCATACTTGAAACCTAATTCTAGCTATTAACAGCATCAATGCTCTCAAAAGTATTGCTAAGTATTTTTAAACTTGCAAAATGTATTATTTTCCCATACCAGTCCATGTTATTTAGTGCTCACTTATGACGTCGACTTTAATAAGAATGCAAGCAGCCTATTATTTACCTAATGTTTTCAAGGAGAGTCCACTATCATACAGGGACCCTGTAGGAAATAAACAAACAATAATAATTAATAACAAACTATACTAGCTTAAAAGTCGTAGCAAGGATACCGTGACCAGTCAGGCTGCGAGATGTGCAAGGATTTAGGACGAGCCTGTGCAACACAAGTTGCCGACTGTGCAGTATTTGTCATCATTCTTATTGTGGGGGGAAAGGGGAGCTCTACATGGACAAAAATAAATACGTAATAATTATGCTAGCCTGGTGTCAGCAACATTTAATAACAACAAGATTACTTCCGCAATATTGACTACTAATCAAGTTGCACAGTACACCGAGCTATTTTAATATCCAGACTCAAAGTATTTTTACCTCTGAGCGCCAATAAGATGCATGATAATAAGATAGATGTTCACTGCTGCACTTCTCCACCTTTTACTTGACTTGTATCATGATCGACTTGGTCAAGACATGAAGCGTAAGGCGATCAGTAAACATCATGCAAACTAGAGAGAAGGAACAATGGGTGGGTAAGCACATTTTGTTGTGCTTTGATAGAAGTCAAGGTGGAGAAGTGCAGCAGAGAACACATCTCTTATTGTTATGCATCGGCTCGTGCGTATTTGTGCTCAGGTAAAAATACGTAAAATCTTTTGAGTCTCGTTTTTAAACTATAACTTGCTGTACAAGGACAAAAATAAACAAGTAATATTTATGCTAGCTCCTTTTCAGCTCAATTTGTTCAATACTAAATAATTTATGCTATATTACATATTAATCATGCTACATAGCATAAACATTATGTTGTAAGTCATAATTATAAATTTTGTTCTAATTTATTATCACTTTTGTTATAATGACATAAACACAGCCATAAATTACGTAATTTAGCAACATTAATGCTATTATAGCATAAATGTTGCTAACTTACAACAGCATAAATAATTATGACTTACAACATAATATTTATGCTATGTTATAGTTTTTATATACAGTATAGCATAAATTATGCTGTATTGAACAAGTATTGCTGAAAATGAGCTAGCATAATTATTACGTATTTATTTTTATTTACGTGTAATTTTTATTTGACGTAACTTTAACACAGACAAAAATAAACACGTAATAATTATGCTAGCTTATTTTCAGCATAATTTGTTTAATACATCGTAATTTTATGCTATATGTCATAATAAATATGATACGAAGCATAAATATTATGTTGTACAGGCCTAATTATGTTATTCTTATTTAGTATAATTTATGCTATAATGACATAAATGTAGCATAAATTACGTAATTTATTCTTTCCGTGAATTATGTATTTCTTTCAGATTCAGAAAGGTTTTTATTTCAAAAACACAAAAGATTAAGATTTTTCTCCGTGGATTGTTTTAGCGCCTGCAAGACTACAAAGTATGCAACCAGTTGGGTAGATATAACATGCGGGCTGCCTAACTTTCAAACTTATAACCCAAGGTACGAAAAACTTCGTCCAATAATTCAGAAGATGTCTCTACGCTCGCATATTATAGCATGACATGATTTTTGGTGTTTGTATTTAGTATTGATTAACGAAAGAGTAGGGAGGTTAGGAAGTGCAGTAGAGTCCCCTGGTGGAGATTTGAAATCGATATAGTAACACAGAAGTACACTCGCTTCATATACAAAATACATCAAATTTTACCTTATTTAAATACCAAGTATACATTTATAACATGAATTAAAACATTTATTAAACATAACTAAATATTAAAATAATCCTTAATTATAATAAAAATTATATAAATTTTAAGCTACTGTATATAGTATGATTTTTTTTTTTTTTTTTTTTTTTTTTGCGACGGCGCAGTAGGGGAACAGTGCGCATTAATAAAAAAAGAAATATATAGAGGGGGTTGAATATATAGTTTAAAAAAAAAATGTTGTAGAAGAGGGAGGGTAAAAGATTGTTACGTGTATCATGGAGAGAGAGAGGAGTATGACGTCACCGGAGACCCAGTCGGTTCCAAGATGGCGACTATTAGTATGTACGTATGGTTGAACTACAGCCGTTTAAAAGGCAGTAGTATACAGGAGAAGTTTAGTAGAGTGATAATTGTGAGCGAGGAGCTTCATAGTGAATGGTAGTTCCTTTATATATATTATATTTGTGTAACATGAACATGAGGCTTATAGATACAAGCCGACATTATAGTGTCATGTTTTCATATTATATAAAAACTTAGCCTTATATTAAACCCTATCAGTAACAACAATTTTTTTTTTTTTCATTTAGTATATATATATATGTTGTATATAATAATAATAACATTGTGAATATAATATAAGAATAATTATAAGGAAAAATTTTTCGAGAGACATAAAAAAATGTCCCTTCTTAATGTAACTGGTAAGTACCTAATTTTTGTCTCTATTTTTATATTAATAATTATTGTAATATTTAGGTAACATTAATAACTGTAAACAAGGCAGCGGTTAAGTATCCTATGTATGAAAACTACTACAAGCGCTAGGGAAACCCGAAATCGATTTTTATTCCTATTCTTTACCTTTTACTTTCATCCTATATTATGTTTAAAAAGTTTTATTTTTTTTTAATATATATTAAAAGTCTGCTAGTTATAATTAATCATGGATAATAGTTCTCTAGTGAGATGTGGTTGATTTATATGCGGGTATTATACACAAGATCGTTCAAGTTTCACATTTCAAATTTTTTACTTCTGTTAACGGTTCTCGCACGTGGACTAACGCGTCAAAATGATGCACCAAATTGTTACATTTTACACAAACATTTATCTTAAATATACATTTGTGCCTTTCAGAAAATTTAAATATAAAATAATTACATTTAATACGGTAAAAAATTAACTAAAAAGTTACTATATATTTAACTTTTTAATTATTAAATAAGGTAGATATATATATATACAAAAATTTTTAATATCTAAAGAGCTAACTATTTACCACTGAAGAAATAACATTTAAACTTTTTTCAACCAAGTAATTGGTTTGCACTGAAGAGTTGCATATGTAACTTAATGATTTGTTAAATTTATGTTTTCTGTGAAAGAAAATACATGTTATGTAATATAAAGAAAATTATGTAGCTCCTCACGGAAAAATTATCTAAAGAATTATTTAGACGTTTTTTTGTAACAAATTTGTTAGATATATACAACGTTTTTTAAGATGTACAGTTACCGCTAAAAAAAACAAAACATTTATACTAATAAGTTTCTGTTTAAACTTTTTTCAGCGAAGTTATTAGTTTGTACTGAAGAGTTACATCTATGTAACTGAATAATTTGTTAAATTTATGTTTTCCGTGACAGACATGTTATGTAATAAAAAGACAGTTATGTAGCTCTAGTCTTAATATTTAATGGTTTTTATTTGGGCTAAATATCAAGTTTTAAACCTTTCGATTTAACCCAACTGTTTCACAGTACAGTCAGTTGGAGTTTTAAATTTATACAAACACCGTTCATTATTTTGATCTTCGATCTTTTCTCTTATATAATTTTTAAATAATAAATTTACCATACTAAAGAGATGCTCCATAGGTTGGTGAAAAAGTTTAATATATAAAATAGAAATTATAAACAAAAGATATTGGATAGCTTTTGATACAGGAATAAAAGAAAATTAACTGAGTATTTGTGTGTGCTTTCGTCAGTTCTTAAAGATTTCAATAAAAAAAAGTGTCATTTTCAGGAAATATCAATAAAAAATCATTTTTGACCAAAAAAAATTGAATGAATGAATGAATGAATGAATGAATGAATGAATGAATGAATGAATGAATGAATGAATGAATGAATGAATGAATGAATGAATGAATGAATGAATGAATGAATGAATGAATGAATGAATGAATGAATGAATGAATGAATGAATGAATGAATGAATGAATGAATGAATGAATGAATGAATGAATGAATGAATGAATGAATGAATGAATGAATGAATGAAATCATTATATTTTGCTTAATTAAAATTTTCTGCGTTTTTATTGTTCTTCTTTACATACTTTTTTAGATTTTCTTATTTAAAATCATTCAAAACAAAAATTTGTTGCAAAAACAATAAAAAAAAATGTACAATTTATATTTCTTTCTGTATAAGTTTTTATTTTCTTATGCTACGACATAGTTCTAAGATAATAAATACACCAGCGTCGGTTATTGTTTAATGTGAAATTATTAGATCTTCGGGAAATACAACAACATAATATAATACAAAAAACTAATCACGCATTCGTACAAAAAAAAGTAAAAAAAAATCGCTTGTTTTATCTAACAGTAATAGTTATTTCAATTTAATTAGCATTAGTGTTTATTAAATAAAATAAAAAAACTTTCAAATGTGTTTTAAGCACAAATAAATTTGTTAATTTTGTATTATATTACACTAACTGAATTATTAAAATACTTTGAGAGTTTAATTTCTTTTTAATATATCACAAAATATAAGACATCAAAATCACTTCTTTCTTAAATATATATACAATAATTATACACGGAAAGTGTAAATTATGTAATTTATGTTATAAATAATACATAAATGATGCTAAATTAGAATAAAAAGTAATTATGCAGTACAGCAGAAAAAATAAATACTTAATAATTATGCTGGCTCATTTTCAACACAGTGCGTTTAATACAACATAACCTATGTGAAACTTTACAATAGAAGACTTTGCAAAAGTAAGTTTAGTGATAAAATAAACAAACTGACAGCCCGATTTTCATCACCGAGAGTTTCATCTATGTATCCGAATAATTTCTTAAATTTTTGTTTTCCGTGTCGCGATATAAATGTAGCATAAATTATGTTATTTATTATTTCGGTGTACAGCATAATATTTTGCTATTTTTCACATAGTAATAGAAGACTTGCAAAAGTAAGTTTAGTGATAAAATAAACAAACTGGCAGCTCAACAATACTAACAAAGTGCTATAGCAGACGACTTTGTGTTCCTGTCTATATTTAACATGCTTTCTTATGGGGCAATGAAGCAGCTATAACTGGGGTTAGAATCATTTTTCAGAGCTGAAATTTTTACTGTAGCTTACTGAGCCTACAAGCTTTTTTTTTTCCTGGATTTCAAGTGATTTGGTTACAAATTATTTTTTCACCCAATTGACTTCAAATCCAGGAAAACAAAAGCTTTGAGGCTCAGTAAGCTACAGTAAAAATTTCAGCTCTGAAAAATAATTCTATATCAAGTTATAGCTGCTGCATTCCACCATAAGAAAGCATGTTAAATGTAGACAGGAACACCAAATTGTCTGCTAGCACTTTGTTAGTATTGTTGAGCTGTCAGTTTGTTTACTTTCTCACTAAACACACTTTTGCAACGTCTGATATTACTATATGTGAAAATAGCAAAATATTATGCTGTACACTGAAATAATAAATATCATAATTTATGCTACATTTATATCACACGGAAAACATAAATTTAAAAAATTATTCGGATAGATAGATGTAACTCTTCAGTACAAACCAATAGATTGAAAAAAGTTTAAACAGTAATTCGTTATTATAAACGTAATTTCTTCAGCGGTAAATAGTTATAGCTCTGCACATCTTAAAAAACTGTCCATTTATCTGACAAATTTATTATAAAAAAAAAGTTTAAATAGTAACTCTTTAGAGTTTAGATAATTTTTTCCGTGCATTATAGCATAAATGATGCCAAATTAAAACAGAATATTTAATTATGCTGTACAACATAATATTTATGCTATGTAACATCATTATTATGCAGTATTAGCATAGATTATGTTTTAATGCATAAATTGTGCTGAAAATGTGCTAGCATAATTATTCCGTAGTTTTGTCTGCTGTTTTGTCTAATTTAGCATCATTTATGTATTATTTATAGTAGTATAAATTACGTAATTTAATCTTTCCGTGTATAATTAATTATTGTATAAATATTTAAAGACGTAGAACACCTTGAACAAAAAACTTGACTAATATCCTAAAATACCCAAATATCAACATTATTTTGGCCGGAGTCATTGATTTTTAATTTATTTTCCATTTACAAAATGTCAGTTGCGGGTTTACTACGTCACAGCTCGCCTGTTTCCGCGCGCGTGGACCAGGCGAGCTGTGACGTAGTAAACCCGCAACTGACATTTTGTAAATGGGAAATAAATTAGAAATCAATGACTCCTGCCAAAATAATGTTGATATTTGGGTATGTTAGGATATTAGACAAGTTTTTTGTTCAAGGTGTTCTACGCCTTTAAGAATCAAGTGATTTTGATGTCTTATATTTTGTGATATTAAATAGAAATAAAACTTAAAGTATTTAAAAAACAAACAAAGAATTCAGTTATAGTATAATATAAAAAGGTAAACATAAAGAAAGTCTATAAATAGATATGGAGTGATGAAGTTATATATCTCTGAGAAATGGTGTCAAAATCAATTTAATTTGAGGGGATTGCAGCCAGCGCATAGCCTTATGAACATTGTTGACCTTATTACAAGGAAAGAACTTCTCACATTCACGCAAATAACGTATTACAATCAATTTAAGTACGCGGGATATATAGTTTTTAACCTAATCCACGTCTATACACGTAACAAATAAATACGTAATAATTATGCTAGCTCATTTTCAGCACAATTCGTTTACAAAATGAATAAATTCCGTAATTTATGCTGCTTTTATGTCAATAAATAATGCTAAATTATATTAATATTATATTATGCTATATTTATGCTATATGTAACATAGTTATTAAATATTAATTATGCAGTACAGCATATATACTCGACTCAAAAAACCTTTGCCGATTTATCGTTTTACCACTAATGTATAGCCCATTTTCTCGAGCGCATTTCACAGGGGGGCGACTGGGCGATATCGTAAAAGGTCGAACGGCAGGTCACTCAGGCTTTTTGAGGCGATTATAGGTAATGCTGTATTGAACAAATTGTGATATATATATATATATATATATATATATATATATATATATATATATGTTTGAAAATTTGAATATCGAGCGAGGTGACATGATGATAAAAATTTCATTTTTGTCTTACCTTCTGTAAAACCACTGGGCTTTCACTCGCTGCTTAATTTGATGATAAAAATAACACACAACACCAAAACTTGTCACTATATAAATTAATAAAATACTCAATTCACAGTTTTTAAAAATCTATATACATAGCTATGTTATATTCACACACAATTGTAACGTTTTCGAGGGCGTATATAAAACTATATACTTGTCTGCCTCTCTTCATCAGCTTACTCATCAGCTTACTCATCAGCTTACTCATCAGTAAGCTGATGAAGAGAGGCAGACAAGTATATAGTTTTATATACGCCCTCGAAAACGTTACAATTGTGTGTGAATATAACATAGCTATGTATATAGATTTTTAAAAACTGTGAATTGAGTATTTTATTAATTTATATAGTGACAAGTTTTGGTGTTGTGTGTTATTTTTATCATCAAATTAAGCAGCGAGTGAAAGCCCAGTGGTTTTACAGAAGGTAAGACAAAAATGAAATTTTTATCATATATATATATATATATATATATATATATATATATATATATATATATATATATATATATATATATATATATATATATATATATATATATATATATATATATAATATAGTAGAAGGAATTATTTGAAAAATAAAGTTTCTCTTTTGATTATTTCCGCTCCCAGTCGTTCACCCTCTTGGTTAATGAGTTATTTAATTAGATATTTCTAATTATATAAACGATGATAAGTTGTACATTAATTATGACAGTTTTGAAAACTGTCATAATTAATGTACAATGAGTTTTGCTTCATTAACTTTTGTTGTAATGTTGTATCACTCCATGCACGATTGAGATTATTATAACGTATAGTTATTTCTTTTAATTGATCTGGTCAGGTATAGGTAGGTAAATATCTAGAAATATTACTGTGACAGTTATATATTGATTCTCATTTGAATAATGATGCACGCATGAACACAAATAACACGCGACCAAATGACATATATATCAACCCCCTCTCTAAAATAAACTTCAAAAATGGATAGATCTCAATTTTATCTTTATAATAATGCCCAATAAGCAAAAATCACAACTTTATATTTTATTTTTATATTTTATTATTACAATATTTAATTTGTAAATACACATAGAAATAATAAATTACGAAATGTATGCTACATTTTGTCATTATAGCATAAATAATGCTATAATGACATAAATGTAGCATAAATTGCATAAATGATGCTCAATTTGAACAACAAAATAATTATTCTGTACAACATAATATTTATGCTTTATTGTAACTGTAATTTTCAATTAAAGCATAGATTATGCTATATTGAACAACTGGTGCTGAAATTGTGCTAGCATATTTATTTTAATTAAATTTAATACTTAATAAAATAATAAAATTTAATTTTATTAGTGCAGGTAAATATTTGACACTGTCTTCCAGTCAATGTTTTATTGTACTACATTTTTTATGCACTAAAAAAAAATTAAAAAAAAAACGTACAAATTATGGTAACTTATTTTCAGCACAGTTAGTTCAATACAATTAACATAATCTGTAAAATACATATAATATACAATGTATTAATATTATGTAGTACAGCATAACAATTTCTATTGTTCTAATATAGTGGCATTTATGCTATAATGACGTAAATGCAGCATAAATTACGTAACTTATTCTTTCCGTGTGTATAGCCATACTTCACCTGTAGTTATCATTTTTATATAAGAATTACCTTTGTACTACCTGGATAGCTAATTCACCTGTAGTTATCATTTTTATATAAGAATGACCTTTTTACTACTTGGATAGTTACTTCACCTGTAGTTATCATTTATATATAAATTTATCTTTACACTACCTATGGATAGCTACTTCACCTGTAGTTATCATTTTTACATAAGAATGTCCTTTGTATTACCTGGATATAACTACTTTACCTGTAGTTATCATTTCTATTTAAGATTTACCTTTGTACTACCTGGATAGCTACTTCACCTGTAGTTATTATTTTTACATAAGAATTAATGAAAGTATAACGAGTACTTCGGTTTAGATTTGACCTGAATATTTTCACTACACATGTGATTTCGGAGTGTAGCCAAGCAATTAAAACCCACAATTTGTAATTAGACTTATTTGTATGTATTTGAATGAAAAAAACAAATCAATTTTCTAAAAGAGTGAAGTATTTTTATTAAAGTAATATTACAGGATTTATCGTAGCGTATTACTGAACACTGAACTGTCGCTGGCAACGTAAAACCTTTAGACTGGACGAGACAAACCATCCGTGGACATCCATGCATGATGTGCTGGCCACAGAGAGAGAGAGAGAGAGAGAGAGAGAGAGAAATAGAGAGAGAATGCTCAATGAAGCTTGGAAATCTCTCTCTCTCTCTCTCTCTCTCTCTCTCTCTCTCTCTCTCTCTCTCTCTCTCTCTCTCTCTCTCTCTCTCATATGATGACAGACAGAGACAAGCAGCAAGAGAGAGAGAGAGAGAGAGAGAGTTAAACGAAGCTTTGTATTACCTCTCTCTCTCTCTCTCTCTCTCTCTTTCATATTTCTATAATATGTCATATAATGATAAATTTCACAATGCGTTATTCATTTCTTTCATTCCACATTCATAATACAATTAATGCATTACCGTAGGTTATTTCCTTAAAATGAGACATATATCTCAAGTATATGAGAAAAATAATCAAAACAAAACATTAACCGATTTCCCAAAGAAATTAGCTAAAAAACGAAGCTTGTCCTTTGCTTTGTTCATTGATCCAGTATGGCGTCGAAGCGTATCTAGTATGACGTCATGTGGATACACACTATAGCACTGCGTAGCTATATATACAATGTAAGTACCTGGTCTAATGTGATGTAATCGTATTAACAAATATTATTACTCGACTCAACACGCACATGCATGCAAACTACCAACAATAAAAACCTTTATTGCTAATAAAACGGTAGCTTCAATAATGGTCATTCTAAACACATAAAAACGTTATTATATTTTAAATATACATTTTTTTTTTAATTTTTACATATTAACTCATTTGCCGCAGTCGTAACTTTTTTTTCAGACAAAAAGAAAAGAAAAAAAGCTGTAGAGAGCAAACTCTTTTGTTATATGACTATTCGTTGCTATTATATGTTTAACAAAAAATCCGAGAACAGGAAAATAAATCTTTTGGTAAAGTGAAAAATGTGAGTGGTGCAAGAATTATGTATATGAAAATAGTTTCTTTGTTTGTTAAGGAGAGAGAGGTCAATGGACTGAGAGAGTCAAGTTTAGTCTAAATTTTTAACATTATATACTTTAATGATGAACTAAATTTTTGTACAGTAAAAAAATACATATTTAATTTAATTTTAAAATTATATACATTATAAATATTATAATAATATGAAGAAATTAATTGCTTAATTGACTTAATAAATGACGTTGAAGATTGAGGAGATGTGACAGATGTGGAGAGCTGATTTTTATTGATTTATTTAATATATGAAAAGTTGATTAAATTTGTACCGGTCACCCATCCACGTGCTGACCATGCGTGGTATTGCTTAACTTTGATGATAAATAGATCGGAGTCAAATATTTAGATGTGCTGACAGCAGTGAGTTGTAATTGTAAGAAATAAAGCGTGAGTTTTGTGACAAGCGGGCTGCCTACCTTGCAGGATATTTTAACTGTATGTGTTACTAAGCCCCCGTATTCGAGAGGACCGTTGGGCAGTGACAGAAGGTAGCCAGGAAAGACGCAAGCATCCATGTTAAACCTGATCTACCCTTTGAGAGTTGAAAGGATGTAGAAGGATAAGGTAGTGTTGGTAGAAAGGATTGGAAGGTAGCGGCTAATGCAAATACTTTGCATTGATTGATTGACTGATTAGATCGATTGGATTGATTGATTGATTGATTGATTGATTGATTGATTGATTGATTGATTGATTGATTGATTGATTGATTGATTGATTCATTGATTCATTGACTGATTGATTGGTGGATTGATTGCTTGATTGATAAGTTGATTGTTTCATTCCTTGGTTTATTGATTGGTTGATTTTTAATTGATATATCAATTTATATATTTATTTGTGTACAATTTACATATTTATAAGTATTTATTATAAAAAAAACTCCATATATTATTGATAAATACTAACGGACTGAAATAAAACGATAATATCCATAGTCACTGTATAACTTAAATATGTAAATTAAAAATAATAATTTTCTTAACTACTAAAGTATGAATATTGAACAGAATTCTTAATTAGTATTAAATTTTTTGTGTTAATTGAATCTTAAATATCTCACGCACGTTGCGGAACTCTCTCGCTCGCTCGGAGCTTATATATTTTTTGTTGCTCCACGCAGCAAGGCAAAGACAGCTGATGGATTAGCAAGTTTAAGCACGTAACGTAGCCAACTAAACCCATGCAGATTTGACATAAATATCAACGGTTATCAATTAATTAAGTTCTTATACCAACGCACAAATAATCCACTTTTTTATTATTATTTTTTTAATAATCAGTGTAAAGTTCAAAGACCCGCGTAAGTTACGTGTTTTGTGAATTTTAGCGCCAGTATTCGTGAAGATATCATCTAGCAAGAGAGAAAAAAAAAACTAATTTCAATAATCGAATAAAAAAAATGCTTTTTTTTGAAGTCCTTTAATTTTTTTTTTTAATTTTATTATATGCTAGCAAATTCTATTACTAATTATTTCTGTATTGTTGAGCACCGCACTCAAAAATAACAAAACAGTACCCGAGAACTCACAACAATAGAAGAAGCGAAAAACGTATCTTACGAGGCAAATATACTTGACAATTTCTACTGAACTTGAGTCTCAACCTGCTAAACTTAACATAGATGATGAAAAATAAAGTTAGCTTTTTTTTTTTTTTTTTTTTTACAGTGCCCTTGCTAATTTGTAATAATATAATATTTAAATATATTTATCCTTATATACACGGACAAAAATAACTACGTAATAATTATACTATAGCTAGCTTATTTTTAGCACAATTTGTTCAATACAGCATAGCCTATGCTATACTGCATAATTACTATGTTATAAAGCATAAATATTATGTTGTACAGCATAACTATTTTTGTTGTTCTGATTTAATATAATTTATGCTATGATGACATAAATACAGTTGCATAAGTTACGTAAATATTGCATAAATATTAAATAAATAATAATAAAATACTATTATTATCTAAATATAAAATAAATAATAATAAAATTGCATAAATATTCTTTCCATGTAGGACAGCGATCTTTTCTTACAGACTTTCTCATCCCCTCTCTGCGATATAGCGTCCATAAAGTAAGCCTGCACAGTCCAAACTGAAGCTGCACTCAAACTTTAGCGTGATTCTGATGCCAACATCAAGTCTCTGGCTATCCAAGTTTTATCTCTGCTGCAGCCTTATTAGTTCAGTAGATAATATTTTTAAGTTTTCACTAAGACGTCTGATAGTAATTAATTAAGTTGTGGCATTAATTAAGTCAAGACTAGACAGCTCAAATAAAGGGAGAAACCCCACAACTCACGATATACATGATAGAAAGAAATTTGAGATTTCGATCTTCAACCTCATTTTGTATCATTTTAATGTCAAACATTGTCTTGTCCTTCTTCTTCTTCTTTTTATAAGGGAAATTTAAAATATTTGTAACAAGAAAGAAAACTGATTTTATAGATGCTTCATAGCCCATAAAAATAAACTACGTAATTGATGCTACATTGAACACTTGCTATATTGTAGAGCACAAATGTTGATATTTTGTAATAACATAAGTAATTTTGCTGAACATGTTAACTATTATGTTATGTAGTATAATCACTGACAATACTGTATAGCATAAATTATGTTGTTATGCATAAATATTGCTGCATTGAGCTAGCCTTATTATTAAGTATTTATTTTTCTACGCGAATGATTGATTTTAATTTTATTATTTAATTTCGTTATTTAATGTCGAAGAAACATGTTAAATTTAATTAAAATGCTCGAGATTGGGCAATATGGCGAAGGTTGCAATGAAGAAGATGTGATGATCCTAAAAGTTTAAAGTTCTCCTAGTGGTCCATTGATCTCCTAAACGTAGCAAAGTTGGTGCAGCTGGGCGGGCGGCAGGCAGGCAGGCAGGCAGGGCGGGCGGTGCGTGTGCTGCTCTGTTCTGCTCCGCCTCATCACTGGATCTCGTACAGCAGAGCGAGTGTGACGTCAGTAACAATGTAACTGTCTGTCTGTCTGTCTGTCTGTCTGTCTGTCTGTCTGTCTGTCTGTCTGTCTGTCTGTCTGTCTGTCTGTCTGTCTGTCTGTCTGTCTGTCTGTCTGTCTGTCTGTCTGTCTGTCTGTCTGTCTGTCTGTCTGTCTGTCTGTCTGTCTGTCTGTCTGTCTGTCTGTCTGTCTGTCTGTCTGTCTGTCTGTCTGTCTGTCTGTCTGTCTGTCTGTCTGTCTGTCTGTCTGTCTGTGTCTGTCTGTCTGTCTGTCTGTGTCTGTCTGTCTGTCTGTCTGTCTGTCTGTCTGTCTGTCTGTCTGTCTGTCTGTCTGTCTGTCTGTCTGTCTGTCTGTCTGTCTGTCTGTCTGTCTGTCTGTCTGTCTGTCTGTCTGTCTGTCTGTCTGTCTGTCTGTCTGTCTGTCTGTCTGTCTGTCTGTCTGTCTGTCTGTCTGTAATGATAAGATTACGCTTAATGTTAAAATATGGAATTTTGAAGTTTTTACTCTTAAAAAAAAGCAAAATGTTACTTTCAATATTTTTGTTATGTTGTTTATCCTCTGAAGTGAGAATACTGATTTGTTTTAAACATGTAACTGTTTACGAACTGACTTTCAAATGACTTTATTAATATGGAAAGTAAATAACAAATCAAATAATTTATGCTCAATTTATGTCATTATAGCATAAATATTGCTAAACTAAAACAACAAAAATAATTATGCTTTATGCAACATTATATTTATGCATAAATCATGTTGTATATTGAACAAATTATGCTGAAAAGAGTTAGCATAAATATTACATGTTTATTTTTATCTGTGAAGTAGGCGGTCAATTTTTTATAATTTTAGAAATAATAGCAAACTTTAAAGTGGATGTGCAGAGGGAGAAAGAGAGGGAGAGAGAGAGAGAGAGAGAGAGAGAGAGAGAAAGAGAGAAATACTCAATTTTGAAGATTTACATTCGACCCGCGCATAGAAACCTAAAAGTTTGTGAAAGTCAATTTTACGCTGATGTTATATTTTCAATCTGCAACAGAAGGAAAACAAAAACTCAGACAATAACAAAAAATAAAAAAGTTTAAAAAGATTAAACACTGAGCAAAATGTCGTAATAAAATATAAAGTCGTAAAATCTGGAGATAAAAAAACTAATAATAACACCAGGATAAAATATCCGGCAGGTGAACCGAAATAAAATTATAAATAAATAAAAAAGACAACATAAAAATATATGTAGTGAATAAGTAAGTAGCAAAATAAGTAAATGAATAAATTATTATATTCAATAAGGAAAGTAGGCGTAATTTTATACGATATAAATGTCGATAAATTTGGAACAACATAATATGTTGCACAATCATCCTAAAAAATGATCGTTTTAAAGCTTGTACACAGTTTTGCAATGCTTAAGTATTGTAGAATCAACGGTTATGACGTCACTAAACGTTGACAATCTAATGAGAATAGCGTAAATGACGTCACAAGCGTTAGAATCACAATATAATAAACGTTAAACTTGACCATTGCAAATCTACGTTTTTTCCCAAGGCTTGTGACGTCACTAATGTTTTTATCGTTAAAATTTCAACGTTTAGTGACGTCATAACTGTTCATATCATATTACGTAAAGCATTGCAAAACTGTGTACAAGCTTTTCAACGACTATTTTTTCATAATAATATTTTACATAGCTATTATGCAATGTAGCATAAATTATGCTGTAATGAATAATATTGCTACAAATGAGCTAGCAAAAAATAAATAAATTACGTAATTGACGCTACATTGAACACTTGCTATATTGTAGAGCACAAATGTTGTTATTTTGTAATAACATAAGTATAATTATGCTGAACATCTTAACTATTATATGTTAAAGGCATAGAAAACCTGAAACAACACGTTCTTTTTAATCATGAAACACAAAATGGGATTTACAAAACTAATAATAATTTCTACCAGAATGTAAATATGGCTCCACAACAGAGCGTGAAAAAAATGTAAAGTATGCAATTTGCGTGAATATTTCTGTTTATGACGTCATAAACAGGCAAAAACTAGCATGAAAATGTTGTGCGGGTTGCATGAATTGTAATTTTCTGATCACTGCTACGGCACTACATTTGAGTTTTGATACCAATTAATGTTATTTATGTAAGTCCCATCAAGTGTTTTGTGATGTAAATTCTTATGTTTTCATGTTGTCTATGCCTTTAAGTATAGTAACTGTACAATATAGCATACATTATATTATGCATATTAAATTATGTTACTGCATTGAGCCAGCGTAATTATTATGTATACTGTACTTTTCCATAATTAAATTAATTAAATTTATAATCAACTTTGTTTAACAGTAAAAAGTTACATTTTTTTACTGTTTTTTATTTAAAAAAAAAATATTGATAGAGTTATTATATTTTTCCCCACGTATATAGTAGAACAGAGAGCAATAATTGTATTTGTAAATAATTATAACAATATCAGATTGAAGCACTAAATTTTAAACTAATCACTTTTTATAGAACAATGAAATGTAACAATATAATGATCAAAACTTTTGAAACAAACAAAAAAAATGTTCGTCACGTCACAATTTATTGTTTACATTTTGATTTATAAGTTTTGATATCATGTGCATGAAATTTACTTGTATAGAGATCAATAATTAGAAATTATGATATTTGCACGTTATATAAGCTGTAATTATTAGTGATTTATTGACTTTGTGAAACTGCTGAACATAATATATGTGTCACTCGATAAGTTACGAGGATTAAATATTAATTTTACAGTTTTTATTGTTAATGTTAAAGGCAAAATCATATCAAATCAAAGTCATCTGTTTTTTAGTACTAACTTTTTGTATGTTTGCATGAAGTTGTCAATGTAGCCTAGTCAATAGTAAGGGGGCGTGGCAGTTTTACTTGGTCATAATAATAATAATAATTAACGGCTTTTATTGGGCGAAATCAGGCATACAACCCAACTGCTTAAAGGCATAGACCAGAGGTAAACATAAGCATTTATATCACAAAACACTTGATGGGATGTGCATAAATAACATTAGTTTGTCTCAAAATCCAACTGTAGCTCCGTAGCAGTGATCAGAAATTTCGATTTATGCAACCCGCACAACATTTTCATACTAATTTTTGCATGTTTCTGACGTCATAAACATGAGGGGCAGCCAATCATTGTTAAACAAACTCACTATACTTTACAAAACAAATTAGTATTATGATTTTTAAAACAGCAACAGATATTATGCTAAATAATTGGTTTTATACTTTAAAGGCATAGAAAACATGAAACAACACGTTCTTTTTAATCATTAAACACAAAATGAGATCTTCAAAACAGTTGACAATTTTTACCAGAATGTAAGTGTGGCCCCACAAGAAAGCGTGAAAAAACTGTTAAGTATGAAATTTGCGTAAATATTTCTGTTTATGACGTCAGAAACACGCAATAATTAGTATGAAAATGTTGTGCGGGCTGCATAAAATGAAAAATTTTTATCACTGCTACGAAGCTACAGTTGGGTTTTGAGACCAATTAATGTTATTTATGTAAGTCCCATCAAGTGTTTTGTGATATAAATGCTAAAATGTTTTCATGTTGTCTATGCCTTTAAAGGTCTCTGTAACTTATGTTTACTTTTCATTGAAATTTCACGATATGTTTTTTTTGTATGATAAGTTTATATAACAAATATATTGTTAGTAAAAATGATATTTTGTATAAGAAACTGAACCAGCCTCGGGGTTGCTTGCTTTGTAATATCACTTTAAAACAATAAACAAATATAATATGTACTGTATGAGCGTTTTCTCAATCTGTGAACACATTTAAAAACAACAACAAACGTTTTCTTTAAAATCTGATGGTCTCATTGATTTATAACAAATTAAATAAGAATTTATTTTAATTAAATGAAATTTAAAAACTGTACTTAAAAATACTTTTGATGTTTTCAATTATCAGTTTATCACTCATATATATATATATATAATATATATAATCGACAGCACGTACAATGATAATGACACATTCATAAAAATAAAACACTTAAATATTCTTAGAAATATTATCATATTTTAAAATTCTAAATATTAAAATTTATTTTTATTTCTTGTCATAATTAATTCATATTAAATTTTTATTTTATATTTTGTTGTGAGCTGAATATTATATGTCGTGAGAAAAACTTATTGACATGCAGCTCTTTCTATTTTTGTCACGGACAATATTTAATAATTTTTTATTGTGAAGTAAATAAAAATAGCTTTGTTTTCATTCAATTTCAATCAGATCAAATCAAGTTCAATCTAAATGATTTAAATATAAATATTTAACCGTTGCATCAAGTTTAAGATTATTAAAATTTAGGTATATACACTACGAAAACAAATGTTTACTCGTAAATCACATGGAAAGAATAAATTACGTAATTTATGCTGCATTTATACCATTATAGCATAAATTATGCTAAATTAGAAGAATATAAAAAATTATGCTGTACATACAAAAATAACTACGTAATAATTATGCTAGCTCATATTCAGCATAATTTGTTCACTACATCATAATTTATGCTATACTGCATCTATGTTACATAGCATAAATATTAACTTGAACTATGTTGTTCTAATTTATCATTATTTATGATATAATGACATAAATGCAGCATTATCTACAGCGTTTATTCTTTTCATGTAAAATATAATATTTATTTTATTGTATGTTAAGATTGAAAAACTATTACTTATCAAGGAAAACATAAATTTAACAAATTATTCAGTTACATAGATGTAACTCTTCAGTACAAACCAATAACTTGGTTAACAAAAGTTTAAACAGTAATGCTGTTCGTAAACCCTGTTCTCTGCACCAAAAATGACGATCGCCTTTGGTTATTCAATTGAAATGCGCATTTTTTGGTGCAAAAGAACAGGGTTTACGAACAGCATTAGTAACTTGTTAGTATGAACGAAATTTATTCAGTGGTAAATAGTTAGCTCTTTAAATTTTAAAAAACTTTGTATATTATATCTAATAAATTTATAATAAAAAAAAAGTTTAAATTGTAACTTTTAGTTACTTTTTTTACGTGATGTTATTACAAAATAACAACATATTTTTTGTGCTCTACATAGCAATTGTTCCATGCAGCATAAAGTACGAAGTTTTTATTTTTCGTGAGAGAAGTGCAATCAGAAAACTTTCTGCGTGGACAGCCATGCAAAATTTACATAAATGTGATTTAATAATGGGTACGGGAAAAACCTTATATAAAATGACTCATTTAATATTTTTCATAGTTTACGTCAACTATACACTCTAAAAAATAAGCGTTGAAAAGCTTGTACACAGTTTTCCAATGTTTTAAGTATTGTGGAATTAACGGTTATGACGTTGACAAGCTAACGATAAAAACGTAAATAACGTCACAAGCGTTAGAATCACAATGGTATAAACGTTAAACTTGGCCGTTACAAATCTACGAATTTTACATACAGTCCCAACGCGTGTGACGTCACTAACGTTTTTATCGTTAAAATTTCAATGCTTATTGACGTCATAACCGTTGATTCTACAATACTTAAAGCATTACAAAACTGTGAACAAGCTTTTCAACGATTATCTTTTAGTGTGTATATTGTATTATAGTCTAAATTTTCTTAGACCACATTTTCTAAGACTTATATTTCTTAATACTCACTTGGAAAGAATAAATTACGTAATTTATGCAGCATTTATGATATTATAGCATAAATAATGCTAAATTAGAACAACATAAATAATTATGCTGTAAAACTTAATATTTATGATGTAAGTTATAATTATTATGCAATATAGCATAGGTTTTGGTGTATTTGACAAATTGTACTGAAAATGGAGTAAGCATAATTATTACGTATATTTATTTGTTACCGTAACAATGTTTGCAAAACCAGCTTATTTCAAACACAAATTGATTTAGGGCAGGAAATCAGGAACTGCGAGATTAATCTAAAAAATTGTAAAGACAGAAAAATGTAAAATTTTGCACAGTGATACATTAGGATATGGTGTTTTAAAAACTGTAAAAAAATTGAAGGGTCACCATGCTAGATTTAAAATTATGATTTTTTTGAAGTGTTGGTCCCATAAGAGCCCATGTTAATTTCAATAATTATTTTCTCTCTTATCTAATGGTCATGGGTTCTGAAAATTTTATCATATGTAGCTGTTACTGTTAACTTTCAAATGGCATCATAAAGTTTGCAAGTTTTCTTTTTAAATTTTGAGATACAAGCCATCTATATACAATCCTTAACACAACATTGCTTATGTTATATCCCTCATAATTACTATCTTATATAATATTATTATGTTGTACAGTATAGTTTTTTATTATGTTCTAATTTAGCATCAATTATGTTATAAATGGCAAAAATGCAGCATAAATTACGTAATTTATACTTTCCATGAGTCGTCAGACCTGAGAGAGAGAGAGAGAGAGAGAGAGAGAGAGAGAGAGAGAGAGAGAGAGAGAGAGAGAGAGAGAGAGAGAGAGAGAGAGAGAGAGAGAGAGAGAGAAAAGTTGTAATGTTTTCTTCCCCTGCGTGTTATAAATCTTACTATAAAATATATTTAACCCAATGAACTGATTTCTGTGCCATTATGTTTATCAATACAAAGCATACGAAGCATAATGTAGGCAACATAAAAATCGATTCCTTATAAATATATAAAAGTGATATACATTTTATATTATTATACAAGCTCTATAACATGACAATCATGTAACTTGAGACACGAGTATTTTTAACATTCAAAAGAAATCTTGGAGAAATGATGATTTATAAACTTTGTACGAGTGTCGGTAGAGAGAGAGAGAGAGAGAGAAAGAGAAATCAAAAGAGAATGAGTTATTCATTGTTACTTATGTTTAATTGTATATCCTATAGGCTGCTCTCTCTCTCTCTCTCTCTCTCTCTCTCTCTCTCTCTTTGTCGTGCGACATGGTAACTCGCGTTTTTTTTATTCACGCACGCAACACCCCTTTACCAACTCTGTTTTTATAATACAGTTTTATACTGTGTTTGTGTATATGTATATTATATATATATATATATATATATATATATATATATATATATATATATATATATATATATAAATATATATATATATATATATCCTCTATACTTTACATAGTCGATTAACTCAATATTCATGGAGCTATACCACATACAAAAATCAATAATAGGCGACGTTAAAAAACTGACCCCCTTGATAACAAAATATTTTTTAACCTCTCTCTCTCTCCCTTTCATCATATTTCAATCACGAACACCCTCACGACTTCAAGATATATACACAAAATTAATTTATTACATGTCTATTTTTAGACCATAGTTTTTTTCTTTCTACATTTAATTATTATAATTTACTAAAAGTTTTGAAAACATATTATTATGTAATATACTTGGTTTATTTTGAATTATTGAAATCTGAAGTACAATGTTATCTTATATAATAAGTTTACTTTCTATTTTTGAGCTTGTTGATTTTACGTAGTTTTTGTATTTTAAATTTAAGTAGGATTTTTTAACTTTATTGTAAAAATAATAATGAACAAGCCTATACAATTTTTTTTTTTTTTTTTTTTTTTAGGTTTATTTTGTACAAAATTACCACACACATACATATAATACGATGTTGATATGGTTCCCAGATCATACAGGCATAAAGAAAAATTCCGTATGATAAAAAAATACCATGCTACCATATTATAGTAGGCTACAATATGCTAGAAAATTTCTAAGAATAAAAGTAAAGCTTTGTATATATATAAGATTGAAATCTTGTTTTGATTTTGCCCAGGATGATATTTTTATTTTTGCTAAAAATAAAATATATATTTTGATTTCAGAAAAAGTTTTTGCAAACAAATGACATTTGAATTGAAGATTGAGCTAGGTAGTGCAGGCGGGGTGTATATAGGCTTCTCAGCTCAACTGAAAATAAGATAAATTTAAAACCTCACGTTCTCTTTCTCTCTCTCACAAAAACCTGCAGTGCGTTCATTCGAGCCACCGGATATCAACCTCTCTCTCTCTCTCTCTCTCTCTCTCTCTCTCTCTCTCTCTCTCTCTCTCTCTCTCTCTTTCTCTCTCTCTCTCTCTCTCTAACTCTCGCAGTAAAAGAGCTATCTGACAACTGCTAGATTAGGTACATAGAATGCAATACAGTCAGAGATAAAAAGTTTATTTACGTTTTATATGCTGTACAATTCTTTCAAGTTAATCCTATACACCAATAAACATAGAATAATATATTTATTTTATTGGCTTTTTGTATCACATTATGTTAGCATTTTAATTTAAAACGATCAATTTTTAAATTAAGTACCGCCTGTTTTTGGTGAGTCACACAATGATAAGAGCTTTGACTTTAGTTTGTTCTATAAAGTGACAATGACTGCTTATAATGTTTACTCAAAATGCGGAAAAGAAAGTACCGGAAGAGGAAAACACGTGACGGTAAAAGTGGGAGGTAGCTCAAGCCTATGGCTTGCTGCTGGCACCAACTTTTCTCCCACTTTTACCGCCACGTGGTTTCCTCTTCCAGCACTTCTTACTTCTTTTTCCGTATTTTGAGTATAAGCAGACATTTTATGTAAATCTAAAATGCGGAAAAGGAAGTGCTGGGAAAGGAAACCATGTGCTGTTAAAAGTGGGAGGTGGCTCAGGCCTAGCTTGCTGCTAGCGTGAAGTTTTCTCCCACTTTTACCGTCACGTGGTTTCCTTTTCCTGTACTTCCTTTTCCTGTTGTTAGAGTTAACATAAGCGGTCTCTCTCTCCTCTTATTGCATGATATGAAGAACTTTACACTCTGTTATCTCAAAAAGTGTCCATGGCATCGTAATTAAAATTTCAAGATTAGTTGAAATTAGCTCAAATTATACGCATATCAAATTTTATTCTGTTCTATGGATTATGAAAATATTTAATTTAACATGGGATAAGATAGGCGTTTTCCTAGGAATCTCTAGGTACGCAATCCTAAAACTATGAACTAAACTATGAACTAAACTATGAACTGGTACGATAGGAAACGAACCATTTTATAAAATTTCGTGTGTCATTTGTTCAATGTTAAAAGATAGGAAGTTACGCTAAAAAATTGACAATCAATATTAGCGTGTCTTATCGGACGTACAGTCGCATTCCAATAAAAAATGAAATTCTATTGGCATATGGGAATAAAATGTATTTAGATAGAGTTTTGCGTCAACTGAAATCTCCATCTGATTGCATTGAATGGCCATATAAGCCAATACAATTTCATTTTTTATTGGAATGATTGTACCTATAGAATCGTTGCTAATCGTGCGAACTGTCGAGCTTCAATTTTTTAAAAAGTGTAAACCGGTTATAAAAATAATGGCAATACTTAAGTTAAAGGCTTGAAGTTACAAAGTTTAATTAAGTTCTGCTATTAATCAGCCTCGTGCACGAAGGTAGAAAAAACAATTCATGTTTTAAAAACTTTGTATCATAAAAATGTGGTAGCTAGGTATAAAGAAAGGTGAAATTTTTACTTTGTTTCATTATCGCAGCGCCTTAATTATGCTCATTATCTGCTTCAGTTTGTGTGTACTTTATAAATGTGTATAGCTTAAAAAAATCTGTGAAAACAAATGAAATTTATAAAATATAAAATATTTTATCATATTTAAGATAGACGGTAACAGACCTGGAACGGCTATTAGACAAATCAGAAACCAGTTTTTCAGAACAATCCGTTTACGCAATTATTTTTATTTATCCTGTTCAATATATCTTTAATAATCTAAAAAAAAAATAATAATAATAATAATTTTACAGACTTTTTTTTTTAATTATGTTTTGTGAAAGTTGGTGATAGATATTATCCTCAAAATTAAATAACTTAAAGGCATAGAACACGTCGAACAAAAAACTTGCCTAATACCCTAACATATCTAAATATCAGCATTAATCTGACCGGGATAATTGATTTCTAATTTATTTTCCATTCACAAAATGTCAGTTGTGGGTTATGGACCAAGTGCGTGGAAACAAGCGAGCTGTGACGTCATAAACCCGCAACTGGCATTTCGTCAATGTAAAATAAATTAGAAATCAATGACTTCGGTCAAATTAACGATGATATTTAGGTATGTTAGGATATTAGACATTTATCAACGTGTTCAAAATTTATTTATTCATTTCTTTCATCCTATTATCACAATACACAACAATGCATATCAGTTTAAGTTATTGTAAATAAAAATTAACAAATTAAGTTGTTCTATGTCTTTAAATATTTGATCGTGTTTGCATATGTTTGACATAACATAACTAAATTCATCTTTAATTGATGTTAATTTTATATTTTTTTACGATCATTCAGTTCGAGAGATATCAGCCTATAGTAACTTAATTTGGTTTCATGAGTAAGGAACAATGGGATATTTTTATATACATTTGTACGAGATATTTGTACAGTACAACTAGTTAGAGGAGGAAGAAACCTTGTCTTCTTGCAGCCAGAAAAAAGAAAGTGGGGTAAGGTAAAAGCTGTAGAAATAGGAAATCGAGAGAAATAAGTTTCCTATTTGAATTAAATCCGTAAAAAAGTGTACTATACTTCCTGTTGAACTAAACTCTAATCTTATATTGGCAATTGTACACTGATAAAAATAAACGTAATAGTTATGCAATGCAGTATGCTAGCTCATTTTCAGCACAATTTATTCAATACAGTATAATCTTTGCTATATTTCATAATTACTAGGGTAAACAGCATACAATATATAGGTGTACATTTTAATTATTTAAGTTTTTGTTCTTATTTACTATCATTTATGCTTAAATAACATAAATACAGCATAAATAACGTTATTTATTCCTTTCGTGTATATATACAATTACTGTACACACGGAGGCTCACTCTGTAGGTAGAACGACTGTAAAAAACGAAGTAGAAAGTGATAAAAATGAGAGTTTTTGACGTAACGAATATCTAATCTAAAACTTTGCAAATAAAATACTCCTCTCTCTCTCTCTCTCTCTCTCTCTCTCCACACAAGCTTATTTATTTGTTTCTTGGATGTTTTCCAATAATATTATATTTTTCCCCTATATATATTTCGTTCATAAAAGTTTTTTTTTTCAGTTTTTTTTCTTTCACTTTGTCATCGTAATGACTTGCGGCTGGAACTTGTGACAAATATACAACTTATTTTTACATTGTGAGAAATAATTGAATAATAAATATATTTATAATTTATTATTTTATATCAATAAAAATATACACTAAAAAAACATTTAGAAAGTGACACTAGGCTGTTGCTATATACGCTGTGATTACAAAGGTAAATCTTATAAAAATGATAACTACAGGTGAAGTAGCTAGCCAGGTAGTACAAAGGTAAATGTTATAAAAATGATAACTACAGGTGAAGTAGCTAGCCAGGTATCACAAAAGTAAATCTTATAAAAATGATAACTACAGGTGAAGTAGCTAGCCAGATAGTACAAAGGTAAATTTTATAAAAATGATAACTACAGGTGAAGTAGCTAGCCAGGTAGTACAAAGCTAAATCTTATAAAAATGATAACTACAGGTGAAGTAGCTAGCCAGGTAGTACAAAGGTAAATCTTACAATAATGATAACTACAGGTGAAGTAGCTAGCCAGGTAGTACAAAGGTAAATCTTATAAAAATGATAACTACAGGTGAAGTAGTTAGTAGTAGTGATAACCAGGTAGTACAAAGGTAATAATAATAATAACTACAGGTCTACAGGTGAAGTAGGTAGTCAGGTAGTACACTGGTAAGTCTTATAATAATGATAACTACAGGTGAAGTAGCTAGCCAGGTAGTAGAAAGGTAAATCTTATGATTTTGAGAAACTAATTAAACCTAATGAACTCAAACGTTATAAAATTGAAAATGAATCGATTCATAATGTTCCTTTTTATAAAAAATGTAAATTTTCCCTCCCCCGACCCTTTTGTGTGGTTTTCTTCATTTTAATGACGCAAGATACGTTTTCTTTTAGTGTAGTTTTGAAGAAAAATTATTTAAAAGAAGCAGAAGAAACAAAAAAACAATCGTTGTTAGATCAATAAGCGCGATGTCATGATATTTTCATCTGTTAGCATGCGAGAGAGAGAGAGAGAGAGAGAGAGAGAGAGAGAGAGAGAGAGAGAGAGAGAGAGAGAGAGAGAGAGAGAGAGAGAGAGAGAGAGAGAGAGAGAGAGAGAGAGAGAGAGAGAGAGAGAGAGAGAGAGAGAGCACAACAATAGATCACGTCAAATTCAATTACTTTCAGATATTATTGAGTTTTATTTCAATCAGTTTTTATTTGTTACACAAAGATTTATATTTAAATGAAATATAAATTAACTTTAAAAAAAAAAGTTATGAAAATAAAACTTGGCACAGATATGATCATAATTTTTGTTCTTTATTGCTTTCATTTCTTTTGTAAAAAATATTTTTATGTTGGAAATACCTCAGCATAACAAAGTAAAGTTGGAGCGATGTTAGGGCAAAAGGGAGATCACCAAGTGTCCTCACAGGAAAGTGTCCTACAATTTGTTGTTGTTTTTGGCCAACTTATTCTCAAGGTTTTTAGGTAGGGGGGGGGGGGTAATAGTTACTATACGGGGAGTTTATAGCTGTTTTCTGATTGGTGGCATTGTTAAAATGTCCCGACTGTAGCTAATTACAAGCGGCGCAAGAAAAACAGAGGAACACTTAATTTACCATCATTTAGTTTTGCGTTTACTCTCTCTCTCTCTCTCTCTCTCTCTCTCTCTCTCTCTCTCTCTCTCTCTCCATTCTTGCTCTAAGAATTACTTCACCGAGTTTGTAAATTTTCAAATGAGATGCTTATATAGTACGCGCTTTTTCATGGTACAAGATACATAAAAAATATATAATAATAAAAAAAAAAGAAGAAAGAAAAAAGTACGTAAGCACGATAAACGATAACTCCAACATACCACAAGGCATCAAATAATATTACATGTAAGTCTTGTATAAGAAAGAAAGTGGGTGAGAGAGAGAGAAGAGGTATATTGTGGCAAAGTGGGGGTAATGTTTGTTGCGCCCCGTGTGGTTATCAGACGCCGCGGGAAGTAAAGTGGCGAGATAATGTGTGCACATCAGCGCTAATGAGACTGGCTGCCTCCCCCTCAAGGACGTTACTTACTTAGGGTGGACGTGACCAACATTTGATGTTTAAGATACAACTTTGTATCGCACTTCAACATCAATTAATTTTCAATTATAGTCATATCTTTATTTATTTTTATTATCAATTTATTGTATTATATAGATCGTATAGATTGGTCATCGTATAGAATAGTGACCATAATAGAGCTTATTGGTGGAGTGCTAGCCAATCGCAGGTGGAGTGGATGTAAGAGAAGTATAATAATAATAATTGGTTTTTATTAAGAGGACAAAAAAGGTACACACCCACTTACATGGCCCTCTGACTATTTTTTTTTAAACAATAATCACTTGTCAGAGTTTTTCATAATTTTGATTCTTTACAGTACATATAATTATATCAGTTTTCAAGTAGCATTTATCAGAATATATATTAACTTTACAAATTAAGCAAACAAAAACGAACAAATGAGGATGACCAAAAACATTTAGGGTTTAAATTTATTTCATATTCTAAAAGAGGACATCGTTCTGAATGGATAGACGTGAATTTATAATTGTTGAGTTTATTACGTATTTTAACTCAATTTTTTAGAGTTGCAAAATTACGTCACCGTCGACCGTCGACTAATGTCCACGTGCACACAAAGTTACTGTTTAAGTCGTAATTTTTCACGGTCAAAAATTACATAAAAATACCGAATGAACTCAAAAATTAGAATTTCACATACCAATCGATTCAGGACAAAGTGCTCTTCTAGAACATGATTTTATTATTTTTATTATTATTATTTTTTTATTTATTTATTTTTTCTACCACATTCAGGCTTTTCCTATTCAGGAAAGGGATGTGAGAGATTTCCCTACATTGGCAAGCGGTGCCATGTAGCGCAATCTGATTGGTTTAACTAATATATCCATGATTTTGATTGGTTATAAAGCTGCCTGTTAACATATAGGCAACTCTTTAAGATCCATTGTTGCACACGAAAGTCAAAATTTATGGAAACTCTCACTTCTATCCTCAAGTAAAAGTGAAAACACGTGCTACACATAATTGCACAAATGGTTAGTTTATGTAAATTAGAAGAAAATTAATCATCATTCATGCTCACAAAGATAGAACGTGCCGCGGCGGATCACATGCTATACTCCCAATAAGATATGAACCGCTGAATCAATTTGCCATACATAATCAATTTTCATTTTTATCTTTGAATGTCTATATTATAACTTGAAACACAGATGTGAACAAAGATAAATAAAATATTCTGACTATATAAGATCCATTAAGTATAACAAAATTATAATCAATCTTGAGATAAGAGAAGTATATATATATATTTGATATAACTTTAAGCTGGTTACTGCTGCGTGAGTTTGCTTGCCTGTTTATTACGTCAGAAACAAAGTTAACACATTTCAAAGTTCAAGGAAACAAAAAATTTGTGTTTTATTTAGATTTTTTTTTTTTTTTTTTTTTGAAAGGTTTTTATCAGATTAAAAGATTTAATGGTTCTTATATCTATAAAAATATTTTAAGAGTCCTTTATCAGAAAATTTGTATCTCTAAGAAACAAAGAAAAATCCCTACTTTTTTGTCATTTGAAATTCAATAATAAAAATTTCAGGACCCGTGCTGGAAGTTTTTTTTTTTTTTTTTTTTTTTTTTTTTTTTTTTTTTTTTTTTTTTTTTTTTTTGTACTAAATGGAACATGAAATTTAAGCGAAGAAAATTTTCATATAATTCAAATTTTTGCATTTTTTCTTTCTAATTTATTTATTTATTTGTATGTTAAAAAAATAAATCACGTAATTTATGTTATTGCATAATTAATATACTGTAAAGCACAAAAATATTAATATTTTGTCATTTCATAAGTAATTTATGCTAAACATCTTAACTATTATGCTATACAAATATAGCATAAATTATGTTGTTATGCATAAATGTTGCAGTATTAATAAACTAGCATAATTATTACGTAGTTATATACAGTATAATATTTGTTATTCTTAACCTCAATAATAACTTTTTGCAATTATTTTTATACTTTTAAAACTTTAAGTCACATCATCAAAGTTATTCATTTTCAGCATTAATATAAGAATTTTGTTGTATTTATGTAATACAGTCTGGTGGTGAGATCACTGAGAGAGAGAGAGAGAGAGAGAGAGAGAGAGAGAGAGAGAGAGAGAGAGAGAGAGAGAGAACACGAAAGCCAAACCCCTTTTATATAATATATAAACTATTGTACATTTTTGCTACCTTTTTTCACAAAATAAAGTAAAATTGCAGATCCCCCCTAACTTCATCTCATTATAATATTCACCCTATCTCTCTCTCTCTGTCTCTGTCTCTGTCTCTGTCTCTGTCTCTGTCTCTGTCTCTGTCTCTGTCTCTGTCTCTCTGTCTCTCTGTCTCGGTCTCTCTCTCTCTCTCTGTCTCTCTGTCTCTCTCTCTCTGTCTCTCTCTCTCTCTGTCTCTCTCTGTCTCTCTCTGTCTCTCTCTGTCTCTCTCTGTCTCTCTCTGTCTCTCTCTCTGACTCACACACTCACATACACAGGTATATATAAGGCTCCATGTGACACATATTTCTCCCCCTAGCTCATACTTAGGCTTGCATGTTCACTTTATATTAATATTTATATCGTTATGACTGCTATAATAAAGTGTCAATAGAAAATAGTTAAAAATACATAAAGCCTACACACGGAAATACACAATAAAATAAATTTGAAACCACTTTTCTGTATTTTACACTGGAAAACAAACTACGTTATTGTTAGCATAGTTATTACATTTCTGCAACAAAACATTTTGCTGTTTCAGATAATGTCTATATCTACGTACAATATATAAAAATACCTTATTTATGTATATACACCTCTTTTCACAAAAAGTGATACGTAAAAGCATCATTGTTTTTTGTGGGAGGAGCTATATATATATATATATATATATATATATATATATATATATATATATATATATATATATATATATATATATATATATATATATATATATATATATATATATATATATATATATATATATATATATATATATATATATATATATATATATATATATATATATATATATATATAAGGTGGTTGCATTAATTCATTTAAAAGTCAACACAATATGTTAGCACTTAAGAGTTACTATCTAAACTTTTTTTGCAATAAATATGTTAGATACAAAGTTTATAATAATAATAATATTAGTATGATATAAAGAGCTAACTATTTATATACCGCTAAAGAAATAACGTTTATACTAACGATTTACTGTATAAACTTTTGTCAACCAAGTTATTGGTTTGTACTGAAGAGTTACATCTATGTAATTGAATAACTTCTTAAATTTATGTTTTCTGTATATGGGAAAATTATTTATTTTGAATGTTTAAAAATATTTAGCAATATTTATGAGTGTATTGATGCTTTTAATAGGTTGCGTTTTCAAGTTTGTTAGATAAAAAATAATTCACGATTTTCCAAATAAAATAGCCAAAAACTTTGTTTATGCTATGCTGAGTAATTCAATTTATTGCTCCACAAGAAAAGAATACATTGTAAAATTTATGCTGATAATTATGTCAATACAGCATAATATATGCTAAATTAGAAGAGCATAAATAATTATGCTGTAAAATATAATATTTATGCTATGTAACATAGTTAATATGCAGTATAGCATAAATTATGCTATATTGAACAAATTGTGCTGAAAATGAGCTAGCATAATTATGACGTGTTTATTTTTTTTCCGTGCAGTATGGCGTCAAAGCGCATTCCCACATTTTTCATAGAAACAGAATAATTTGATATTCGAGAGTTATCTATTTAGTGGTGCAAAGTAACTGTGCTGTAAATACAATATTTGAGACAACATTAAACTTCAGACTTTTTGTGTCGTGTTTTATTATCTTTTTATTTGTATTATATAGTGATAATATGAAATGTGTTTTAATGTTATCAGTACATCGCAGTTAATTGCAGTTGCCTGATTAATTATCTACTAAAATATGTCAACCTGATCAAAAAGAGAAAATTATAATGTGTCTGATCCATGTGGTCGTATTATGTTTGGTATTACACGTAAAAAAAATAAATTACGTAATTTATGCTGCATTGAATTGTAGAGGAGTACAAATGTTGTTATTTTGTAATAAAGTAATTCCAATTATGCTATAATCGTTATACAATATAGCATAAATTATGATATGCATAAATATTAGCATAATTATTACATGCTATTTTTTGAGTGAAAGTTGACTTCTATAATAGCAGTTATTGGTGACTATTATTTCTTTTTACTGTCTTAAAAGTATGTTTAAGTATTTTTAATTAAAATTTAAAGTCGCGCTCCAGTAGTATTAAAAAAAAATAATACACATAATGTTGAAAAGTTAGGATTCTTATTTTAAAGAGGTCCCTTGACTTTTCACGTGTGATCTATATATGAAAAGAGCCCCCTATTCTAGATCTTTGAATCCATATTATTTTATAAGTCTAAATTACGTAATTAATGCTGCACTTACGTCATTATATAATATGATGCTAAGTTAGAACATATAATAATGCTGCATAACATAATAATTTTGCTGTATAATATAGTTATTACGAAGTATAGCATAAATTATGCTGCAATAAACAAATTATGATAAAAATGAGCTAGCATAATTATTACGTAGTTATTTTAGTCCGTGAAGGGAATTTAGATTTAGTTTCTTAGCAGTATAAGGTTACTGAAAACACAAAACATTCCAGCCTCTTCAGTCCCAGATTTTTTTTTTTTTTTTTTTTTTTTTTTTTTTTACAAATTATTCCACTGTCGTATATTTTAACGACGTTTTTGCGCAGCTCTCAGAATGATAAAAATGTATTTTTTGTCAAAAAGGTTTTCTTATATTTTCAGACCTCCTACCCACTCTCAAAAAAGGGTTAAAAATCACGTAAATTCAGGTGCGTTTTTTGGTCCAATTTTTGTATTCTTATCTCAATTTGTTCGATTTTTTTACGATTTTTTTTTTAATTATCTGATGTTTACTGTATTGTATACTGGGACTGAAGAGGCCATACTTCACATTTGTATCTATTAAGATTGGCAATATTTGTGTTTTAGTATAATCAAGCTGTTCATATATATAACAATAATATCCACTATAAAGTATGATATACCTCGTGATATTTATTCATTCAGTTTGACTTGCCATACATTTTGTAGTCATAATTTATTTTATTAGTATGAATGATTGGCTATAATAAGTTTAATATTTGTATTATTGAGAATTATTGATATTTCATAGCATTAATATGACGTATTAATGAACCATTAAGTGAGGGATTACTATGATTGGATACTGGACGGTGAGTCCTATAGACCCCTTGCACATCCTTGCGCTTTGTCGCCATGTTTGTGGTGCCTAATGCATTATCCAGCATAGGGTAAACATCATTTCTATACTAATTTTTCATATAAAAAGAGTTTATTTCAAATGAACAAATTTTTCTCATATTTTACGAGATTATTAGGAGCTAGAAATAAGGCTTTGATTGAGGTTTGAAGCTTCTTTTGCTATTAAAAAAAATGATGTTTTTCCTATGCTGGCCTATGTATTCCTGACCAACATAATGACGGCTCTTAAATATGAGTGCAACCGGTCTATTGCAAAGTATCCTTTACTCATTCCCCCTTTTTTGAAAATCATCTGTAATTTTAAAGTGCAAAACATTATGCACGGACAAAAATAAGCACGTGATAATTATGCTAGCTTATTTTCAGTACAATTTGTTCATATAGCATAATTTATGCTATACTGCATAATAACTATGGTACATAGCATAAATATTATGTTGTACAGCATAATTATTAATGTTGTTCTAATTTAGCATTATTTATGCTATAATGACATAAATGCAACATAAATTACGAAATTTATAGTTTTTTGTTTCAATACACACGTCAAAAATTAATTACGTATAATTGATGCTGCATAGAACACTTGCTATATTGTAGAGCACACATGTTGTTATTTTGTAATAACATAAGTAATTATGCTGAACATGTTAACTATGTTATGTAGTATAATCACTGTACAATATAGCATACATTATGTTGCTACATTGAACACTTGCTATATTGTAGAGCACAAATGTTGTTATTTTGTAATAACATAAGTAATTATGCTGAACATGTTAACTTAACTATTATGTTATGTATATAGTATAATCACTGTACAATATAGCATACATTATGTTGCTACATTGAACACTTGCTATATTGTAGAGCACAAATGTTGTTATTTTGTAATAACATAAGTAATTATGCTGAACATGTTAACTATTATGTTATGTAGTATAATCACTGTACAATATAGCATACATTATGTTGCTACATTGAACACTTGCTATATTGTAGAGCACAAATGTTGTTATTTTGTAATAACATAAGTAATTATGCTGATCATGTTAACTATTATGTTATGTAGTATAATCACTGTACAATATAGCATGCATTATGTTATTATGCATAAATAGTATTCTGAGACCAGGATTACATTTAAATAATGTTGTAAGTTAACCTTATTGACAAAGATATGTTTGACTACTGTAACGGTCAAAAATACAAATAAAGAATTTTAATTAAAGTTAAATGTTGTTGGTGTCTCGCAATCAAGCAATAATGTGAAGCATGCAGTTTCTAAACTGATACGAGAGAGGGAGAAAGAACAACACTCAATTTATGAAGGGACGAACTAGAAGTATTTTGAAGTGACAAGAGGGATGGAATTTATCAGATATATGTGGAATCTTTTCTATCTCTACTACTTTTTAACTTGTATGTCCATCTCTATTGTGTTCACCAGTTTCTCTCTCTTCTTATAGATTTTTTTTTTTTTTTTTTTTTTTTTTTGCTAACTTGGTCGTGTTTTTTACCACTTGGAATGGCTCACTGATAACTGTGCTTGCTAGCCTTGGAATAACTCAGTCAGATCTTTTATCTATAGACCGCTTCCATTCATATTTAAAACCCGCCATTTTGTTGAACAGTAATACACAGCATAGGAAAAATGTCATTTTTATTTTTTTTTTAGTAGCAAACAAAACTTCAAACCTCAATCTAAGCCTAATTTCTAGCTCCTAATAAGCTAGAAAAATATAAGAGAAATGCGTTTAGTTAATATAAACTTTTATTTCTGCGAAAAATGAGGGGTATATAAGGTTGCCCTTATGCTGGCTAATGCATTAGGCACCACTAACATGGTGTCAAAGCGCAAGGATGTGCAAGGGGTATATATCAATCCATATGGAGATAATAAATTAAGTAATTTATATGTTGCATTGAACACTTGCTATATTTTAGAGCACAAATGTTGCTATTTTGTAATAACATAAGTTATTATGCTGAATATGTTAACTATTATGTTATGTAGTATAATCACTTTTACAATATAGCATACATTATTATTTTTTTTTATGCATAAATATTGCTGCATTGAAGTATATTTACTACGTATTTATTTTTAAACGTAAGCGTGTTTTACTTCTATGATACACTGGGAACTGGGAGAAAGAGAGGGGGGGGGGGGGGTGAAAGAGGGATATATATCCGTAATAATTATTTTTTATTTATTTATTTATTTGTCAACCAAAAACAGGCTTGCGCCCAATACATTGGCGGTACACTCAGTACAAATAATCAAAGTATTACAATTAAAATAAAATAAAATTAAAAAATAATAATAATAACACATGCATGCACATATACATTAAATTTATGCCTCATTATGCCTTTTTATGTTATTCATTATAACATAATTTATGCTACACTGCGTACTAACTATAGTTACATAGCATAAATATTATTATTTCATAGAGCATAAATATTTATGCTGTTCCAAAGTAGCATACATTTATGCTATATATATATGATGATTGATGATATAAATGAAGTTTAAATTACGTAATTTATTCTTTCGATGCAGAAAGAAAGAGGGAGAGAGAGAAAGGAATTTACAGAAAGAGGGAGGGAGGGATAAGGACCAACGAGAGAAGAATATAAGAGAGAGAGAGAGAGAGAGAGAGAGAGAGAGAGAGAGAGAGAGAGAGAGAGAGAGAGAGAGAGAGAGAGATCTTTGATTCCTCATTCACTAGAATACTCGAAGAAAAGAAGAAATTTTAGTGCTAAATTTCTCTCTCTCTCTCTGATATCTCGGACTCATGAATTATTCCCCTTATGACAATGAAAACCAAAAACTTTTTTATTTTATTGACTTTTGGCTCATATTCTGAAGATCTATAATGTAAGTATTGTTGTATAGTCAATACTGTAACAATAACTTGTTCTCTTAAGTAGCTTACTGACATAATGAGCCAGTTGCAAACTTCTATTTATAGACCGCAACTTTTGTTGTTAAAAGTTACGTATATCATTAAATTTATTGTGGAGGAAAAACTTTGTAAAAACAGCAACAGAAAGAAAATATAATAATGATAAGCCGTAATATATAACATAGAAGTCAGGAATTATATTTTACCTGTAACCTACAGTACTCATGATTGGGATAATATATTTTACCATTCAAACTTGTTAGTGCATATTTCTCTCATAAATATAACATTGCTAATTAAAGCTATAGACCACTTAAAACAAAATGTGCTTTTTAATGAATAAACACGAAATGGGATCTTCAAAACTGATGACAATTTTTTTACCATAACGTTAATGTAGCCCCACGAGAGAGCGTTAAAATACTGTAAAGTATGTAATTTGTGTAAAAATTCATGTTTATGACGTCAGAAACATGCAAAAATTAGTATGAAAATGTTGTGCGGATTGCATAAATCGAAATTTCTGATCAATGCTACGGGACTACTGTTGGCTGTTGGGTTTTGAGACAAACTAAAGTTATTTAAATCCCATCAAGTGTTTTGTGATATAAATGCGTATGTTTTTCTCTGGTCTATTTCTTTAAGCACGAGTATGTATAATATATATATATATATATATATATATATATATATATATATATATATATATATATATATATATATATATATATATATATATATACTAGAGGTCAGTTGTATGAGTGTAGCATAGAAGTGCAGTAAATGTTGTTATTGATGTTTATTTCACAATAAAACTACCGTAAAGCTGAGAAGTCAGTAACCTTGTAACTTGACCCTTATGTTCCACGACAATGACTTACTCTCGTCAAATATTACGGCTTCATATTACTATATATGTATGTGTGTGTGTGTGTGTGTGTGTGTGTGTGTGTGTGTGTGTGTGTGTGTTACTATATACGTAAGATAAGTAGAAGACAAGGTAATCTATAGAGAATTCCCGCACAAAAGTACTATGTAAGGAATTTATATTAAACAGGTAATCCAAAGAGAAGCTCCGCCCACAAAACAGGAAACAGCTGGAGCATCAAACACTCGCTTAGTCAATTTGTGTATTTATTATCAGTTTTAATATTAAATGTTTATTTCTTACCTTATATATTGGTTAATTCATAGCATTAATTTTTGTTATTTATCCATGTAATTAAAAAAAATTACGATACCAAAAAATTGTGATAAGAGAAAATATATGATTTCGAAGTGTTTGTTGCCTATTTTTCATTGGTCAGCCAGGCAACAAATTCAAAAAATATGCGCCATAATAAGTGATAAAAAAAGCTTTTTTTACATCACCTCTCATTTAAATTTTATAATCCCCAAATTCTAGAGCATAACACTAAAATGCGAGCACTGAATTGAAGTTTCTTACAATATCACTTATGTGAGACCAAAGTCCACTATTCACTTACACGAGAGCTGAAACTTTACTTGATTTACATTAGTTTTTATGGCTCTAAAAACAGAGGCATCAAACAATCGATACACGTAATTCACCGGAAGTGCATTTTCGCGCTTTGGATTACCTATTTAATACAAATACCTTAGTACTATGTACAGGTCAGCTGGAGATGTGTGTTGAGGCTCAAATTTATATTCATTGAACAGACAACGGCTAGTTCTATAAACTATACACACAACTCTTGAGCCAGCTTTGAATATTTCCTTTTGTTCCAAACATCTGATCATGACGTCATTACCTATTTACTAAGTTTATATACAGTATATATGGTTTATCATTGTTATTTCTTCGTATAGAACTTTGGACCTGATAAGAATGAACGAAAATAATAATAATAAAAAAAAAAAGTTCCATACTCAACATGCGACTCACTTTTATCGGTTCAAAAAACAAGACCAACCAATGAATGTGTCTTATTTTGTTGGTCAGCCAATCACTGTAAATGAGATTTACTATACTTTACAGAACAAGCTAACATAATAGTTTGTTCTGTAAAGTATAGAGTCAGTTTCCTAAACAATGATTGGTTAACCAAAAAAATTAACCACATTCATTGGTGGATTTTGTTTTTTAAACTGATAAAATTAAGTCGCTGTTGAGCATGGATTTTTTTTTTTTTTTGAACGTCCGTTTATTCTTATTTTGTCTAAAGTTCTAAATGAAGAAATAACAATAATCAACCATACATATAAACGTACTAAACAGGTAGTTACGTCATGATCAGGTATTCTTAAAGGAATAGACCAGAGAAAAACATAAGCATTTATATCACAAAACACTTGATGGGATTTACATAAATAACTTTAGTTTGTCTCAAAACCTAACAGTAGCCCCGTAGCAGTGATCAGAAAATTCAATTTATGCAACCCGCACAACATTTTCATACCTATTTTTGCATGTTTCTGACGTCATAAACATGAATTTTTACGTAAACTGCATACTTAACAGTTTTTTCACGCTCTTTCGTGGGGCTACATTAACATTCTGGTAAAAATGATCATCAGTTTTGAACATCCCATTTCGTGTTTATTCATTAAAAAGCAAATGTTGTTTTATGTAAGGAAAAATTTCGAAGCCGGCTTTGTGTGTAGTGTTGAAGAGTTGTGTGTAGTTTATAGAAGGAACTACTATAGCTTGTTCTGCAAAGTCAGACTTCCGGCGCAACTTTTGTGTCGATATGTTCCTTTGTTATAACAGCTGATTATGACTTCGTTACCTGTTTACTACGTTTATACATATGGTCGATCATTGTTATTTCTTCGTTTAGAACTTTGAACTTGATAAGAATGAAAGAAACTCCACACAAAAAAGTTTCATACTCTTCATGTGTCTCAATTTTTGTCAATTTTGTTAGCTCAAAAAACAAGATCAACCAATGAATGTGTCGTATTTTGTTGGTCAGCTAATCACTGTTGTTGAGATTCACTTTACTTTACAGAACAAGCTTATAACTTCCAGGATAAAATAAACAAACCAAAATACAATATTTCTTTGTCTGTCTAAACTGAAACTGAAGTTTAATTGTCACGCAGTTTAATGAACGTATTCGTATAAAATTGAACTTTGAAACACGGCAATAGAAAATATTTAACTATAATGTATTTAAGTATAAAGTTCAAATAAAATAGCATATACCTCACCTCGATTATTAGTAGGCATGAAAAAGCTTTAGTTTATTATAAACCAGTGGCAAGACAAGTCATGTTGTGATACTACTCGTGTGATTCAATTTTTAAAAAAAGAAAAATATATATATTATATATTAAATATTTAAATAATATAATAGTGCATGAAACTAAATATACAATAACTCAATCACTTGCATTAATTAACCAGTTGTTAAATAGTTTGATTATTACACTAGAACAGGTAAGCTTAAATATTATTTTTATCTATATATATATTGACAGCTTAAAAATAAAATTAAGTAATAAATCGTTTGTCTTATTTTTACGTTAAACCCAAATTTTTTTTCATGTAGGTACGCAAATAATGTAGATATTTTATTATTGCTATGCACGAAAACTGTAGATATTTTATTTAGTGCAGCCGCGAAGATTGCATATGTTTCAATGTTAAAGCCCGCGGAGAGCGTTGATGTTTTTTTAGTACGTAGCGCGGAGAATACACATAATTCTATATCTTGCGCGCGAAGGATGTAGATTTTCCGAAAGGCCGCGTAGCCCTCGGTATACTACTGTACACTGAAAAAAAAAAAATACCATGCAAACATTTGTATTGGCTTTCAGTCAGTGTTTGGTGCACTGCTTGCTAATAAGGAAACAAAAAGGAGGGGGGGTATTTTATATTCTGAAATTGTAAAAATGTATTTTTTGCATTGTCCTGTATTTTACTGGCCACGCGTCTAAATGGGGAAAAAGCAATTTACCTGAACCACGCGCGCACCTTTCACGGCCCAATGTCACAGCACATAACATTCGCCACTTGCGACGGCCGTGAAAGGTGCTTATTCATCACTCGCGCGCGCGGTTCATGATAATGACATTTTTTCCCATTTAGACGCGCGGCCAGCGATTTGTGAATTTCATAATTTTTGAGTGTATTAAATATTTTTAAATAACTTTTTTAATTCCTAAAATGACGTCACAGCCGGTAACTTAAGTATAGGAAAAAGTTAACGACTGTGACGTCACTTTGTGACTTTCAATACTTAATTAAAAATACTTTATTGAACTCAAAAATTAGAAATATTCTCGTACCTATCAAATCAGAACAATGTATTGTATTAGAATATGCAAAAAAACAAACTACCCCAGTAATAATAATAATAATAAAATACAATTAATAATAATTTTTTAACTCTTTGTCATTTGAACCTTTTTGTCAAGAGGACTTATACCACATTTCGAAAACAAACTATAGGTAAAATTTTCTTTGATATTTTCTATGTAATGCGGTTCAGTTAACTTCTTTTATATTTACTGGTTCGTTATTTGAATCTCTCACTCCACCGGCGGCCGGCTTAAATCCACGCAATTACCTAAAAGCACTCAATAACATTGAAACAGATGAAATTTTATTAGTTTAATGAAATGTAGCAAACTATTAGGATACTAGATAAACAAGAAAATTTAACGTGGAAAACAAATAAATTTAAAACTTAAATTCTGTATAGCAAAGTTATTCTGTATAGTTATGTTGTACAGCTGAACAATTCGAACGAACGAACGAAAGAACGAATGAATGAAATAGAATAGAATGAATAGATTGTCAAAGTTTAGTGACGTCATAACCGTTCATTTCACAATACATAAAGCATTACAAATCTGTGTACAGCTTTTGAACGATTATTTTCACTTTATGTAAGTCGTTTCAAGTGTTTTGTGATATAAATGCTTATGTTTTCTTGTGGTCTTCCTTTAATTAAGTACAATATTGATAAATTAATTAGTAATAAGATAAAAAAATAATAACAGTTGATGCTGCGGTACAATCATAGTGTATGACTTGCTAGCTATATAGTCCAGCCAGATAGATCACCAGTGAAATATGCGAGGTCTTAAGTGCTTGCTATTTTCAAACATGAGTTATATTGCATGCTATCGTAAGAGCAACTTTATGTTTTAAATATTTTTTTATGATATAAAAATAAATTAATTGTCTAAATCGAAGCAAAAGTTCCATTTAAAGCTTTTATGTCCATTATTTATGACCATTGTTATTTTTAGCAGCAAGAATTTTCGTTTTATTTTATTTATTGTACTCATTTTTAATTTTATTGTCGAAAATCATAGATATTTTTACTTAGGGAAAAAAAGAAACAAGGAAAACAGTAATTATACTATAATAATTTAACATTACGCTTATGGGCCAAAACGTTTTTTTTTTTTTTTTTTTTTTTTTTTTTTATTATTATTATTTTTTGAAAAAACTACTGTACCCATTCTGAAAAAATTTAAATGAGGGATTACTATAAGCATACTTAAATGTATTTGGACCTTTTTTATCACCGGCTTAAACCGTAGTTTAAACCGGTGATAAAAAAGGCTTAAAATACGTTAAAGTATGCGTATAGTATTCCTCATTTCCGGTGATAACTGGTTATCATAAAAATACGAATTGGTTTTTAGTTAATACAATAATTGCTGAAATAAAATCATCACATTTTGAGTCTTAATTTTCAATAATAATTAGCGATCCTTTGTTGTTATGATGAGCACAAATTATCACAACGCATTGTTGATTTCTTTTGTTTTTGCTCAGTTCATTGATGCGAGCAAATGTTACATTTAATTTTGTGTCTCGTGAATATGAACGACAAATCAATACGAACACTACTTCGTGTTCTACAGTAGAAATACGCACGTCACAGTTTGTTTTATTGAATGTTTTATTATATTTACGCTAATCCACTGTCGCGATTTATCGTTTCTTTTGTTTTGTTTCCGTACAATAATATTATACATCTATATCAAATTGATTTTAGTTTTTTTTTTTTTTTTTTTTTATAAGAACATTTGTGACTTTTTCCCATCATCTCAAATATACAACATAATTTTAAATATTATTTCTACGCACGATTTTCAATCTAACTTTATTTTTTAGTCATGATTTTTAAATTGTTTCTTTACAAATGGGATATTTTTAAAACTCTATAAAAAGTATTGTTGAAAATCTGAATAAGATGAAAAACGCGTATATGCGCAAAGTTGACTCAAAATTTGTGATTGATTATGTTACACGGAAATTTTCATTGTTCACATTTTTAAATATGCACAGGACAAATAAACTTATATAAGAATAATTATGTAGATTTATTGATTGATTCAGCTATACTTATGCATAACAAATATAATATCAATGCTGTACGGCGTAGTAATTATGTTGCTCAACATAATTTATTTATGCAATTTTAAAATATTGATCTTTATGCTAAGTGACATAAATGAAGCATATATTACATAATTTCTTTCATTCGTGTATACGTAATAATTAAGCATGCCCGATAAACCTTAGCGGAAACTTAAGGGTATATTAATATATACTATAGGGTCCTCTAATTTAACATTATGTTTATGAGAAAAAAACACGTTTTATTTTATTTTTTATAATTATTTGCAATTTTGGAAAAATTTAGTTCACTGATTCTGGGTATACAGTCAACTGGGGTTACTTTGAACACCCAATTATCTCTGTCGTGGGGCCTCATTTTAGAAATTTGAAGAATCTTACTATTGTTCAAATTTATTTTTGATCTTAAAAATGACATGTTTCAAAATTTTGAAATGAGTGCGCAAAGTAGAGATAAATGGGTTTTTAAAGTCACCCCAGGCGTTGAAAGTCACCCCAGTTGACTGGATATTTAAATGAGAAATATTAGTTACTAGATATACTTTTACATGTTTTAAACAAAATAAATTTTTAAATAATTTATTTCACCAATAACCGCCATGCAGCAACATTTATGCATAACAATATACTATTTAACTATTTATACTGTATATACCAGTGTACCATATAGTGGTTATGCTAATAGTTAACATGTTCAATACTTAAGTTATTACATCAAGTTAAGTTATAGTATAGTTATAGTTATGTTTTTTTATAGCCAAGTTAAATTATTTTGTAAGTTATTACATTTGTGCTCTACAATATAGTAATTATGAATTGCAGTATAAATTACGCGTAATTTATTTCTTACGTATTGTGTGTATAAAGAAAAAAAAAAGTAATCTTAATCCATGGCTAAGCGATATAATGTTTGTATCTCGGTAGTGTGTAAATGTTTATGGAGCAATTTTTTACAAGAATTATCCGTGGGCATTTTCATTTATTTGTACGTCTCTTTCTCTCTCTCTCTCTCTCTCTCTCTACCTCTCTCTCTCTCTCTCTCTCTCTCTCTCTCTCTCTCTCTCTCTCTCTCTCTCTCTCTCTCTCTCTCTCTCTCTCTCTCTCTCTCTCTCTCTCTCTCTCTCTACCTCCCTCTCCCTCTCACAAACAAACAAAACACGGACAGCTGCCTTCACATTTGATTGTGTGTATACTTTAATTGAAATCTCATTCACCGAGGCAGACGCTTTTATTTATTTAACTCAACATTTATTTATTTCTTTTTATCCTACGTGAAATAACGTCTTCACTACTTTAACAACCAAAGTAAATTAAATCAGATTTGTTGTGTTTTTGTCACTCTCGTGTTAGCTTTTTGTTCTACTTTTACTAACTTTTAACTTCTCACAAAATTTCATTATATACAATTTAATAAATACTTTCAGACACACATTTTACATGGACTTTACATGGTCATAGATTTCATGTTCTACTTCATGTCCTGTATTCTATTTATCGGTGCTGTTGCGAACAAAATGTCTATCTCGTATTTTGTCACGAGAAGCACAACGTGTAAGTCAAGCACAATCTACATTACGTTACACGGTAACAAAATTACTACCTATGGCAGGTATACTGAGTCCTGTACTGTACATGACTCCTATATTTGCAATATAGGTACACTTTAATTTGGAACAGGTAGTTATAAACTACAATACCACTTAATCTAATTTAGTCACACCTTTATTGTATCATATTACACTTGTATTAGGTATTATTGTAGTATAATAATACCTGTATTCTAGCTTATATATCTACCTATTTTTTTTACAGGTATTAATTTAAGTAGCAAGTTTTTTTCCCGTGTAGGAAATGACTTACAAATTTTGCTTCCAGTGACAAAAAAACGAGATAAACACATTTTCCGCTTCAACATCGATAAAAAAAACGGTAAAAGGTGAATTTTTTTTGGAAAGAAAACAAAGTCAGTGGCTTTTACAGTAAACTTAAATATTTTGACCAAACTTGTAATGGATTTTATGTCATCTCTGTACACAAGGAAAGAACAAATTGCGTAATGTACTGTACCTATTTCATTATAGCATACACTCAAAGAACAAAAATAGCTACGTAATGTACCTATCTCATTATAGCATACACTCACAGAACACGTATATATACCTAGAGACTACCTACACGAAATACTTTGATTGTGCACGAGTGTATTGTCACTAAATATTCAGTCTTGTACACGAACATAAATAACTACTTAATATTTATGCTAGCTCATTTTCATCATACAGTTCAATATGACATAATTTATGCTATACTGTATAATAACTACGTTTCATAGCATAAATATTATGTTGCATATAAAGCATAATAATTTATGTTGTTCTAATTTAGTATCAAATTATGCTATAATGACATAATGGTGCATGATCGATGTGATTGCACCAACTAGTCTGCCTAAACGTTTCCACGGTTTATCTAGGCTGTCATGGCGAATGCCGGGCTGTGTATTTAGGCTGAGGCCAGCTCGTGTGTGCTTTTACATTAATTGGAAAGTCCTTACCTGTCGATAAGACAATATCTTGACTGGGACTGGGATGGGTGTAGCACGAAGCACAATAACACAAATATGGCAAGCAAAAAAAAAAAAAAAAAAAAAAAAAAAAATTAAGAAAGCGGCTTTCCTTTGATGGGTAAATTTTAGAATCAAAAAGAGCGTATACATCTTTTTGAAGAGTTCCTGGTTTAAAAACCTTCAATAATAAATCAAAATATGTGATTGTTACACATGTACACATATTATGTCACTTAACCCTTCAGACCCTTCAATACTCTTTCAAACTGGGGAGAAAACTTGAAATGTAGGCAACCTGCGCTACAATTTCTATTGTAAACCAAGATTTTATGAAGTCATGAATTCCTTGAGTTGCGTACTTTACAGTTTTTCAACCACAGTTTGTGAGGATACAGAAGGGATGAAGGACATAGTATATGAAGGATGGTCCTATTTCATGAATTTTACGTTTTTTATTTAATGCTTTGAGGCCAAGGGTGTCTCTAAGCAACTACGAGTAACGACAAAATATAATGATCAAAAATATTTTTATTCTCTCTCGCTTTCCTTTTTTCAGCATTATTATTTACAATCCAATTTATTGCCTTTAAATATCAAATAACCCTGAAGGAAAAAGTTTCAAAAAGAGAAAAAAAAAAAAGCAGGTTTACTCAAATGTCATGAAATACAATTTATATCACAAAGAAAAAGGTAAACACAGTTTAGCAGAATTTTTTTTCCTCATTTAAAAGTAAAGATCTCAAGTTTCTACATGAAAATATTTATTTATTGTAATAAAATTGTTGATTTTCCTCTTAGCGAGGTTGATAATTTGATTAAATTGACTGATAGTATTGATCAGTGTGGTATTTGAATTAAGTCAATTATTATTTCTAATGTATGACGTGGGAGATGGTACCAACAGGCACTTCCTCGCTTGCTCGCTCGCTCAGTTATATGGACATTGCACTACAGTAATTGTAATTTTCAATTATTATTCTTCAAGTTGCTCGCAGGCATTCATATTGTATATTTTATAACAATAAGTGACATCAATTTTAATATGTTTGAATCTGATAATATAACATGGAATACAAATAAACTCTAAAAAAAAAAAAAAAAAAAATTAAAATTTTACGTCAACTGAAATCTCCATCTGATTGCATTGAATGGTCATAAAACAATGGAAATTCGTTGTTAAATAAAATGACTGTACACAGTTTTGCAATGCTTTAAGTAGTGTGGAATCAACGGCTATGACGTCACTAAGCGTTGAAATTTTAACAATACAAATGTTAGTGACGTCACAAGCGTTGCAACCGAATGGAAAAAATGTATGCAGTTTAACGTCTATTTCATTACGATTTTAACACTTGCGACGTCGTTTACGCTTTTATCGTCACATTGTCAACATTTAGTGACGTCATGACCGTTAATTCTATACACTACTTAAGGCGGTGGGGGACCGACTTGCACCGGAAATCGCTTAAAGAAGAACTATATTTTGCAAATAATTTTTTGTACATGATTTAATTCTAATAAAACAAACACTATAATTTTCAAAAAAAAATCAAGTAAATTTAAAAAATATTTTTTTTATACAAAAAAAAATTTAATGGTATTTTTAATTGTAAAAAAGTTTCTAATTTGACTAAAATTTCCAGCTCAAATTTAAATTTCCACATTTACATGTTATCTTTAAAGTGTAATAACTTAAATATTTGATCGTGTTTTCACATGTTTGACATAACTAAATTTTTAAGTAACATTTCGTCTTTACTTTGTGTTATTATTATTATTCGCAACCGTCCTAGTTTGCGAGATATCAGTCGGTCACCTACCCCCTTAAAACGTTGCAAAATTGTGTACAATAAGCTTTTCAACGCCTTTTTTTTTTAGCGTGACATAATCTATAAATTTTTACGTACACTTCTATAGTATTACTTACTGATAAAAAATAAAATACCATATTTGTGATGTAATTTTCATTTCAATTTCAAAGTTCTAATTACATTTTCATCCTACTTTTAAAATATAACTAATGCCTCAAATGTGACAATGTAGAAACGATTTTCAATAAAATATTTACATGCACATACATCTACAAAATTATCTAAAATTAAGTATACCTCTATTTTAAACATACTGCGCATACGTAGTAATTAGAAACGGAAGCGGATAAGAGTTGAGTCGTGTGGGGTCGCGGCTTCGGCGCATTTGTTCCATTATTGGTTAATTCATATCGTTGGTAATGTTGTGAAGTGCAAATGTATAATTTTCCATTAATTTTGTCTAATTATTTGTTTAAAAATGGTTATGTGTAATTAATTAATTAAATATGATTTGTATCTCAATATTTCATAAAAAGTGTCTCCTATGATAATGCTATTTTGTCAAAAATATGTTGTAAATCTGATATTTACAAGTCATCTGAACTGGTCAAGATTCATATAATACGGTTGAAAAATCCGTGTATGTGCCTTAAATAAAGTTATTCTATTATTATTATTATTAATTAACTTGACCACTGGCCATGCAACTTCAGGTTATCTGTAAAACTCAGGTATAGCCAAGCTACCTTGTACAATGCTAAATAAGTGAGCATGGTAAATTAATACCTACCTACCTTGTACCTTGTACCGCAAGGAAATGAAAAACCTGCACAACTATAGACTGAAAAGCATCACTAAAATTGCAGGTTATTCATTTCATTTCGGTACAATGCTAAATAAGTGAACATGGTAAATGAATATGGTTGTTTATGGCTAAAAATATGCAGTAATAATTATGATAGCTCAATGCAGCAACATTTATGAATAACATCATAATTTATGCTATATTGTATATATATTGTAAAATAGTTAAGATATTCAGCATAATTATTTATGTTATTAAAGGAATAGACCGGAGAAAAACATGAGCATTTATATCACAAAACACTTGATGGGATATACATAAATAGCATTAGTTTGTCTCCAAACCCAACAGTAGCCCCGTAGCAGAGATTAGAAAATTCGATTTATGCAACCCGCACAACATTTTCATACTAATTTTTGCATGTTTCTGACGTCATAAACATGAATTTTCACGCAAATTGCATACTTTACAGTATTTTCACGCTCTTTCGTGGGGCTACATTAACATTCTGGTAAAAATTGTCATCAGTTTTGAAGATCCCATTTTGTGTTTATTCATTATAAAGCACATGTTGTTTTACGTGGTCTATGGCTTTAAAAAATTATAACATTAGTGCTCTACAATATAGTAATTTTTCAATGCAGCATCAATAACGTATATTATGTATTACGTGTAGAAACTACAATTTGCCGAGGAGGATTGAAATGAAATATTTGAAATAACTTGGTAAAAAGAAAATGCAGATTTTTTTTTCTTGCCCTTGCAGAATAACTGTGTGTAATAATAAGAAGCACATTGCGGGTCCCACTAAATGTATGAACGACGTTGTGGAGTCAAACATTTGGGGGTGGGGGGGTGGGGATGGGTGGTAGAGACTTGGGTGGCGACGTCTCGACGCTATAGTTTGCCCACGCACCCCAACCCCAACTTTTTCTCTCTCTCTCTCTCTCTTTTGTTAATAAGCTGCCTCAGAGAGAGAGAGAGAGAGAGAGAGAGAGAGAGAGAGAGAGAGAGAGAGAGAGAGAGAGAGAAAAGTTACGAACCAGTAGGGTCAGGAACAAAATTACAATTATTCTCCCCGCCTGCCTCCCTCCCTGCCTCCCTCCCTCCACCCACTTATACAAAATAGCAAAAGTAGACTTTATCTTACGTTTGAGATTACGCTTGCTTTCTCTTGCTATATATACAGAGAATAGTATATACGTAAAAGTGTGTGTGTGTGTGTGCCGCAGTGTCGAGCAAGGCAAATTTAATTAGGCTGCCCCACTCATTTACTATGCAATCCAAAGTCCCTTTCATATCATCATAGTATTTTTATATTGTAATTTGAATTTAAAAAAAATTGCTCGTAACCTCTTTAATTATGATAATACGTCAGCAAAACTTAATGATAATATTTTTAGGCGATCCCTAAACTTACACTAGGATTATCTAGTGTGGTATTTTAGTGTGAGATCGACTTAACGTATTATATTGAACACGATAGTTTGGTAAGTTATGGAAATAATTTTTAAATCACATTTATGCATTTTAGTTACATGTGTTGAAGTTGTCATTTTTTGAGGACATAACAATAACGACAAAACATAAATTATTATTATTTTTATAATAATAAAAAATAAATACTTAAGTCCCACCAAGACAATGACGTCTTATCGGTGCGTGCTTAATCAACATAATATAAAAATGTTAGCAAACTATATATTTTTTTGAGGGGACTATTTTAAGTTAAATTAGCTATTCTTAATAATTTGCTAAAAAAAAATATTTTATCTACTCATAATAATAACTCAAAGGTGTTTATCTCAAATAAGGTAGGATTTGTAACTGAAGTAATGCACTCTTTTTTTGAGTGTTTATTTTTGTCCGTGTATGCTGGCTTTCAATTTGGAAGATAATTAGTTTATCAACATAATTTACCCAAAAAAGCTCTCTCTCTCTCTCTCTCTCTCTCTCTCTCTCTCTCTCTCTCTCTCTCTCTCTCTCTCTCTCTCTCTCTCTCTCTCTCTCTCTCTCTCTCTCTCGCTCCAAGTATTTTACAGGTCAGCACAAAAGAAATGTATTTTTATATTCACTTTCACTTCTGTTAATATTCTCGAGCCCCAAAAATACATGACTTTTTCTCTTAAAGATACAGACTATATAAAAAAAGTGGTTTTTAATGAATAAACACGAAATGGGATCTTCAAAACTGATGACAATTTTTACCAGAATGTTAATGTAACCCCACGAGAGAGCGTAAAATACTGTAAAGTATGCAGTTTGCGTGACTATTCATGTTTATGACGTCAGAACCATGCAAAAATTCCGAAAAATTAGTAAAAAAAAAGTTGTGCGGGTTGCATAAATTGAAATTTTCTGATCACTGCTACGGAGCTACAGTTGGGTTTTGAGACAAACTAGAGTTATTTATGTAAGTCCCGTAAAATGTTTTGTGATATAAATGCTTATTTTTTCTTCTAGTCTATTGCTTTAAATTGACGTCATTATTTTGTATGAACGTTGCAATGTTCTGAAAAGTAGATTGTTCAACTATAATAGAGACTAGCTGTTTTTTTACGTACAACAAATATAGCGTACATTATTATAACATTAACATTTTTTATAACAATTAAATTAGCTCATCTTTTTATAAGAAATCTAAGCAATTTGTTCACTTCACTGATTTTATTTTCATACAACTTTGTGTTATGCAATTTCAGTTCTTTCTCTTAAATAGTAATAATAATAAAAAGAGAAAAATACTTGTAGGAGTGTAATGGTGCACATAGAGATATCAGGAAACATGTTTCGTCACGTAAATTTAATATTTTTATTATATCTTATTATCTCTGCTCTCTCTCTCTCTCTCTGTCTCTGTCTCTGTCTCTGTCTCTGTCTCTGTCTCTGTCTCTGTCTCTGTCTCTGTCTCTGTCTCTGTCTCTGTCTCTGTCTCTGTCTCTGTCTCTGTCTCTGTCTCTGTCTCTGTCTCTGTCTCTGTCTCTGTCTCTGTCTCTGTCTCTGTCTCTGTCTCTCTGTCTCTCTCTGTGTGTGTACGCTCTCTCTCTCTCTCTCTCTCTCTCTCTCTCTCTCTCTCTCTCTCTCTCTCTCTCTCTCTCTCTCTATATATATATATATATATACATATATATATATAGAGAGAGAGAGAGAGAGAGAGAGAGAAAGATGGTGTTATGGTGTGTGTGTGTGTGTGTGTGTGTGTGTGTGTGTGTGTGTGTGTGTGTGTGTGTGTGTGTGTGTGTGTGTGTGTGTGTGTGTAATTAAAGGACATAATTAAATTTAAAAATTTTATAATTAAATAGATAGACAATCGTTTTAAAATTACATTTTACTCTCATAATAATAATGCATCAAAAACATGATTCAGTGCAGAATTAATTACGTAATTTATTTGTAAAGTGTATAAAATTGACAAGTCATCAAAAATGTAATTATTTCTATTGTGAAATTGATTTATATTCTTGTGTGATGTAATGTATGCAGTGCATGATGATTTGCTGTCAATTGAAATCATAATTCAATCAATATCTCTTTATTGTATTGTGTTATGCAATTCAGCACAAACTGTGTATTTTATCTCGTTTGTAACTCGCGTCTGTCATCTCTCATAGTTATAATGTTGTATTTCACTTTAGAGCCTGTGACGTCACTACAAATTTTCACAACAATGGTAATTTAAATTAACAATGATGTTCGTATACTCTGTTTTTTTGTACCCAAAAACCGAAAAAAAAATGAAGATTACCTTATGCTTTTTAAATGAAATTGCGCAATTTTTTGGAGCAAGAGAACAGGGATAGCTTATGAATATCATTATTAAGTGATATCTATTGTTTAAAATAAGTCAGAGGACTTTTTATTTGCCTCTAAATAAAAACCACTTATTATTATTTGATTTTATTTCTCTACAGTTGATGATGTGGGGGGTTATTGCTTGCACCGGGCTCATACTGAAGCCAAGATGCACACACCTTGTTACCACCCGAATAATTATGACTATTTTACTAGAAGGCGAGTTGATGGCTTTTGGGGTTCTAGACTCTGACCGTCATCAGGGTGACGTCCTCTCCTGAGTGCAGTGGGACATTTTTCCATTAGCTCATTAAAGCCGGATGCCTATTTTTACCAAGGAACTTAACGGCGTAAAACACCTTAAACAAAAAAGTTGTCTAATACCCAAACAAACTTGGAAATCAACGTTGATTTAGCCAAAGTGATTGATTTATAATTTATTTTCCATTCACAAAACGGTGCTAGCGGGCACTGACGTCACAGCTTACTTGTTTTACGCGCACGTGGACCAGGCAATCTGTGACGTCAGTTCCCGCTCGCGCCGAATGTAAAATAAATTATAAATCAATGAATCCGGCCAAATCAACGTTGATTTTCAGGTTTGTTAGAATATTACACAACTTTTTTGTTCAAGATGTTCTACACCTTTCAGGGTGGAGTGGTGCTTGGGCTCCTATAAGCCCATGCCACAGTCATCTCGTGTCAGAAAACGCAAGCTAGATTAACAGGGCTCACAAGATAATAAGGGTAAAATCTATTAATATACGTAAATCAAAAATTTTCCTGATTAAAACTCACGCGTAAAAACTATTTAAAAAAAAATTTTAAAACGTTTATCATAATATTACCTCATTTTTAGAATTAAAAAATATATTTATCCTTGAATAAATGGAAGGCAATAAAAATTCATGGTCCATCAGGTACAATTAAAACTTGAAATATTTGTGATAATAATTTTTTATTGATGCCAGAAAAAAGGTCATGAGTTATAGATTATACTATATATACATAGTATTGCAGCTCTAGGAGGCACAGCTACAGTAGGGCTGGCTGGCTAGCATGGCATGCACATATATTTGAATTATTACAAGTTTACCTTCTCTCTCTCTCTCTCTCTCTTACATACGACACGACATCATACAAACACAAAGTATTTCGAATCATGACATTGCAATTAAAAATAAATAAAATTTTATTACTTTTTTATTGACATTATTTTATATTAATGAGATTTGAAACGTTTTTCATTTCCATCGTCGTATTTTATGATTTGTAATAATATTAAATTGTATTTCAGTCTTTGTATAATATGCTATATCATCACTATTGCTTCTTACCAACGATGAAATTATATATAATATATTATAATATATATATATATATATATATATATATATATATATATATATATATATATATATATATATATATATATATATATATATATACTGTGTGTGTATATATATATATATATATATATATATATAACACGTTAAAGTATCCCTAGTATACCTCTCTTATTTTTATTTAATTTTTGCTCAATTGTTGCGGTATTGTTTACAAAAAAAGTTTCTTCCCATAATCGTAATTTTAAATTAGAGATCCCGTATTTTTTTTTTGAGCTTGTCTCTAAACTGGTGCTACATTACCACCGATATAATTCATTAAAGGTGTGAAATCACTTTTGCTGTATAGGCATTTTGCCTTTTTCTCATTCCTCGTAGGGTTATTTACTTGTTTTATTATTATTATTTTTTATATGTATAATCTTATTTAACAACCAATAAAGAACTCTTATTATTTTAAATTTTTTATTCTTTCTTACAAACTGCGTTAAAAAAGCTTGAACCATTGCTTGAACACAGTTTTAGTGAATGCTGTTCGTAAACCCTTTTCTCTGCTCCTAAAATGACAATCAACTTGGTTATTTCAAATGTAATGCGCATTTTTTTTTTGGTGCAAAAAAAAAAAAAAAGGGTTTACGCACAACACTATTGATTATACAATTAACGGTTATAATGTTACTAAAGCGTAAAAGGACCTCACTAATCAATGATCGATGCGATTGCACTGACAAGCCTGCCTAGACGTTTCCACGGTTTCTCTAGGCTGTACTGGCGAATGCCGGGCTGTATACTTAGATTGTGGCTGGCCCGTGTGTGCTTTTCCATTGATTAGAAAGTCCTTACCTGTAGATAAGACAATGTCTTGACTGAGACTGGGATTGATGTAGCACAGTAACACAATATGGAAAAAAAAAAAAAAAAGCGTTTCTTATACCGGTCCAATACAGGGTGTCAATTTTGAATGCAATCATCCTATATATTTCCCTGATTAATTTCACATATAAAAAATGAGAAGTACGTATTAAGTAAATAACAAATTGATGTCCACGTCAATTGACGAACACTAAAACTACGCTTGACGTTAAAGTGACGTCACAAGTTTTGTTATTTCTTGTGTTTATCGAGCGACTTGCAAATAAATTGAAGTTTCATCCCCTAACTGACCTAGCTGTCGTGTTGCATCCGCAAATTTTCTCTTGATGTTCACCAGTAAAAGCCACGCGGGAGAGAGAGAGAGAGCTAGAGTAGGAAGAGAGTAGAGATCACTAAAGCACGTGGGAGAAGTAAAAAAACACGTCACTCATGGCAAATATAAAATTTGCAGTTTATATTGTGCAACATGGATATACACTATGTAAAATATAAGCGTGGAAATACTTGTACACAGTTTTGCAATGTTGTAAATGTAATTTTACATTTAACTGTTATGACGTCACTAAACTTTGATAATAAAAAGTAATAATGACGTCACAAGCGTTATATTGGAATAACAATGATGCCTTTGTACAATTTGAAGAAGTTCTACACAGAAAAAATATAAGTACGTAATTTGTGCTGTATTTTTGTCATTGATGCTGAAATAGAACATTATAAATAATTATACTGTACAACATAATATTTATTGATATGTAACATAGTTATTATGCAGTATAGCATAAATTATGCTATACTGAACAAATTATGTTAAAAATAAGCAATCATAATTATTACTAATTTATTTTTGTCCGTGAATGATGTCGTTCCTGACAATTTCTTAAATATCCGATATAGTGATTGGTAGGGGAAGTGAAGAGAGATTTTTTTGTAAATATTTTGTTTTGTTTGTTTGTTTGGATGTGTTTTTGTATGCCAAGATCTCTATTATTATATGTAATTTTATGATCAATGTGTTTATTTATTTATTTATTTATTTATTTATTTATTTATTTACTTACTTACTTACTTACTTACTTACTTACTTACTTACTTACTTACTTACTTACTTACTTACTTACTTACTTACTTACTTACTTACTTACTTACTTACTTACTTACTTACTTACTTACTTACTTATTTACTTACTTACTTACTTACTTACTTACTTACTTACTTACTTACTTACTTACTTACTTACTTACTTACTTACTTACTTACTTACTTACTTACTTACTTACTTACTTACTTACTTACTTACTTACTTACCTACTTACTTATAATAAACGCCAAAATTGGCTGGTTCTTTCGTTGATTCTCAAAATTTCCACTTATTATTGAAATTCATTTAATCTCTTTTCTTTAACAGATTTGATTAATTTAAATAATGTTTAAAAAAATTATTATATTTTTTTAATTGAAAATACTTGAAGTTAATTAAAAATACATTCGTGAAGCTGCTTGAAAGCCTGCAGTAACATATTCCATTGTTTTTTTGTTTTTTAATTAAATCCATAGCAAAGATCGAGGTTCAGTTTGATGTTGTGCAATTGAAGATATTTATTAGAGTTTGTTTTTATGGTTCGTCAGATCGTTTGTTCATATCAGTTAACTCAGAGCTCGAGTACACAGCTCTCAGTTTAGTGCTTTAATTATTTTTATAATTATTTTTATCTCATTGTGCTCTAAGTGAGTTTCAATTAAATTTTTTTTTTCAATCAACATCAAGATGACGTCAGATGTACAGTATGTATTCCTACATGGATTTGCTATAAGATTAGGACGGGAAATACCAAATACTGGCTACTTGGCATTTTGGTTTTTGCTATAGTTATTATGCAGTTATTATTGATTTGCAAAAAAAAATTGATTAAAATAATTTTTATTTAATTTTGCTCGTGTGCGCTGCAATTTTTGTCATTTTTCGTACAATTTTCAGTTTCAAAAAATTTCAATTTCAAAAAGGATTTAATTTTTGTTTAATTTTTTATTGATTAATTGATTATTTTATTTACATATTTATTTATTTATTTATATATTTATTTACTTATTTATTTATTTATTTATTTATTTATTTATTTATTTATTTATTTATATATTTATATATTTATTTATTTATTTATTTATTTATTTACTTATTTATTTATTTATTTATTTATTTATTTATTTATTTATTTATATATTTATTTATTTATTTATTTATTTATTTATTTATTTATTTATTTATTTATTTATTTATTTATTTATTTATTTATTTATTTATTTATTTATTTATTTATTTATTTATTTACTTATTTACTTATTTATTTATTAAGTTTTTAAAATTTTTCAATTTCAAAGGGTTTTATTTTTAAAAAAACAAGACTGTAAACTTGTTTGAAATCGAAAGTTAGGCAACCCGCATGTTACATATACCCAACTGGTTGCATACTTTGTATTCTTGCAGGCGCTAACACTAACCGCTGCAAATAATAATCATTGACAAATTACGTAATCAATGCAAAATTTATGTCATATAACATAAGTTTTGCTAATTTAGTAATAAAATAATTGCAACTTCTTATAACCATGAAAAATTGTGTTTGGGGGGATGGAGGGGGGTTGAATTTCGCCGGTAACTTCTATTATTAGCTAGTACTTATTTTTGTGAGTCCATTATACTGCACAACATAATAATTTTGCTATTTAACATAATTATTATGCGTTATAGTATATAGATAATACTGTATTGAACAAAACAAGCTTGCATAACTATTGCACTTTTAGTTTTGTACGTGTTAAATATACAAACAATTATTTCATTGATATTAGCCTAAGATACTGACTTTCTACGAGGCAGCAGTTGTAACACAGCCAGCCCAACTCGCTTCTGCAGTTAAGTAAGTGAGTGAGAGGGTTGTGCTTTGTTGCTGCGATGATTGATGGCAGTGCGCTAGAGGGCGTGGTCTATAGCCGGAAACATCAAACTTATTACTTCGCACAGTTTGGTTAGGACAGAGTAGAGAACTTTAACAGAGAAGTGAAATCCCCATGTTTTAGGCAAACATGCATAAGTGAAATAATAAGCGTACTTCACTTTATTTTGATACACCAATAGCAGCCCAGAACAGGCCATTCTGAGGCACCAATCAAAGAGCAATATAACGAAAACGCTAAAAAAAATTGCTTACGCGTTCTCTAGCAGTTTTCTAGGCTGCTATTGGTGCTTTAAAATAAAGTGATGTCGGCTTACTGTACTACGTATATGCGGTTCTGCCTAAAACATGGGGATGTCATTTCTCTGCTGAAGTTCTCTAGGACAGAGTCCTCTCCTCGGAGGCCACTTTGGTCAGGACCTTCATAATAAACAAACGTATAACAGCACACAAATATTGTACAGCGATTCAATTTCGGACTCAACGTATTTTACGTATTTTTACCTGAGAACAAATACGAGTTAATGAATAACAATATGAAAGTTGTTCATTGCTGCACTTCTCCACCTTGACTTCTGTCAAAGCATACCAAAATATGCTTGCCCACCCATTGCTCCTTCTCTCTAGTTTGCATGATGTTTACTGATCGCCTTACGCTTCCTATCTTGACCAAGTCGATCATCACAACATGATACAAGTCAAGTAAAAGGTGGAGAAGTGCAGCAGTGAACATCTCTCTTATTGTTACGCATCTTATAGTGCTAAGGTAAACAAACATAAAATCCTTTCAGTTCCAATTTTAATATAACTAACTGTACTGTGGTGTACATATAAAAAAAGGACATTAAATATATTTTTACCAATACAAGTTGATGCATAAAAGGTCAAGTAAATAAGAGCTGTTAGCTGCAACCTCTAGTTAAACCTTAGTTTCTCTCTTTTTTTATTTTAATTGTTGCAACAATCAAAATAACAACTTAATTTCGGTTTAACTAGTTAGTTATCATTGGTGCTTAAGGGGAAAATTCAACTTAATGGAACACGAACGAACTATTTAAAAAAAATAATTTAATTTTCTTATTGTATTGCTTTTTGAAAAATAATTTTCACTTTCACGTTCCAACAATAAAAACATTTCCCTCCAAGTGGTTCATTATTAAATAGCATGATTTGATTATGGTGTATTGAACTAATTGTGATGAATATGAGCCAGAACAATTGCAATGTATTTGATTTTTATCCGTGTAACCAAACAAGCACTCCCTCTCCCCCCCCCCCCAAAAAAAAAAAAGACGCAAACAAACGGCCAAAAAGGTCCCATATCGGGTGTCATGATAAATTTAAAAAAACTTCAAACACAAATACGAGGGTCATTCAAAAAGTTCGCGGACTACCATATAAATGTACCACCTAGAAAAAAAGTAACTACTGGCCAACTATGGGACACATTTCAATAGATCAGGGTTAAATTTTCAGCCTTCAAGCATGCGGCATGACTTCAGGATTCTACTTTAAGTGAAGTAAGGTCCTAGAAAATGAAAAATAGTGCATATCAATGCACTTGTCGTAAAGTTTAATGTGCTGTAAAAACTTAGCATCAAAAGATACATATTTGCAGTTTATATACAAATATTAAGGACAAAATATATTTTCATTTCAACTACTAAAAGTCTAAAAAAGTGAATTTTTAGTGTGATAAAGGAAGCTTCAAAGTATAGCCTTCTGTTACCATGAAAATTTGCTCTTATTTTGTATTATGCATAATATTGTTACCTCAAATTTAAAATAACATCTTGATTTTAACATTATTTGAAAGAGTACATTTCAAACTTTTGTTTTGTGTGCGTAACTTGCATGTTTAGTCTAAATCATGAACACAAAATTAACTTGAAAAGAGGCTGCCGCATTTTGACAAAAAATGGACATTGTTGTTTTTCATGAATTTTTCGGACGAGTCCAATTTAAATGGGTTTTATTTTTGATATAAAATTGATATTTACAGTATTGATGCACTAACTTTAAAGGAACAAAATGACGCAAGAAAAATTTTAATCGGGCAATTAGGCTAAATTTTAGAGTTCTGCAAAGTTCTACAAAACGTAAAATAGCGCGTTTTTTCGGACCTTTACTGAAACGGCTATAAAGCTTAAAAAAAAAAGAACACAGCCAGCTGAAAATTTAGGGACAATCTACTAAAATAACACTAATTCTATTACAAAATTTAATTTTTGGATATTTAAAATTTTTGTATGGTAGTCCGCGAACTTTTTGAATGACCCTCGTACTTTTCAGTAATAAATTAAAAAAAAAAAAAAAAAAAAAAAAATCCGTTTCTAAAAATTTTAGTTAAAAATTTAAATATTCATTGAGAATTGCAAATTTACTTTTGCTTGCCTGCTACAACAGTAAATGTGTACATACGGTATTTTCCAGTAGAATAATGTTTTAACATGAGTGCTAGTTATCTTGCAAAGTATAAGTAAGTAAAACAGTCGTGTACGTATTGTGCCCTCAACTTAGTAAAGTGTGTATGTTTCTGTTTCTGCAGGGCACTCACTCTGAGAGTGGGCAACTTGCCAACTTATTGATTCCTCAAATCGAACACCGAACAACCTTCCTTCCTAACTTTAAACTTTCTTCTTTGAGCTAAAAATAGATTTTATATATATAAAAAAAAAATATTATTTTTATTACATCATATAACCTTCATGTAATTTTTTTTAAAGTCAACTTAAATTTAATTATTATTTTATTAAATAATTAATTTAATTTTTTATATATAACATTACACTGAAAAAAATATAGTGTAATTTTAAAGTCACTTTCTGTGCATGTAAAAATGTGGCGAGAGTAGAGACAATTAGTTGTGATGTGACATGAGTTAGTTTTGATTGATATTTGACTCGACATAATGCATGACATGTTTGCTTACTGCTGTAGCTGTATTACATAGTCAGCTGCATCTCAATGTTAACTTTACACACAAAATATCTTGTAACAAATACTTGAGCAGATGTGATGAATCACAACGTACAAACAAAGTGCGGACAATATTAGTTCAAAATTCTTTATTAATTTCTTTCATCCTACACACATAATACATAAAAATATGCATCTGTTCAGGTTATTGCTTTAAAAAAACACAAGCAAATAGAAATGATGGTCAATAAACAATATACAGAAACAATTACACAAATAAAAAATAAAACAATACACAAATAAAAAAAGATATACTACAAATAACTACTTATCTGAGTCGTTAATAGACTCATCAACTGAATAATATTGTTTATTTAATAAAAATGTTTTTTAAGTTTCTTTTAAACATATAGTTTTATATTTCTCGTCTATAACAACAACATACAAAACTGCATGTGAGCGAGGACATTGGCAATATCTTGTCAGTAAGCATCACTGCTCTAGGTGTATCTCGGTGCAGCGTGGGAATTATCAAAAAGTCACTACGCGAATTGGTTAAAATGTATTTACTAGTCCGCGAAGTAGTCAAAATCACGATGCTGCACAAGTGCCGAATTTCAGCTCTTGGCAAAAATGCAAAACCACTACGCGGTCATTTATTTCGGCCAATGAGTGAATTCGGCAATGTATGCCAACAGATACATTTAAGATACAAAGATAGTATACACTTGACGTTCACTGGATTCAGTAGTGTGTATATATATATATATATGTATATATATATATATATATATATATATATATATATATATATATATATATATATATATATATATATATATATATATATATATATATATATATATATATATATATATATATATATATTATATATATATATATATATATATATATATATTATATAATATAGGGTGGTTACATTCATATAAAAGTCGACGCCATAAGTGAGCACTAAATAATATGGGCAGGTAGGGGAAATAAAATATTTTGCAAGTTTAAAAATATTTCACAATATTTTTGAGAGTATTGATGCTGTTAATCTAAGAGATTAAATTATGTTTTCAAGTATGCAAGAAAAATAATAAAACATACCTAATTTTCTAAAGAAATTAACCAAAAACGACGTTTGTCATACTGAACAATGTTATACATTGCTCCAATATGGCGTCAAAGCGTATCCATAGTATGACTTCATGCGCATACTCCCTATATTTACCTACATTAATTTGTCAATAAATTTATGGAGATATTTTCTTTCAGTGTAATAAATTTCAAAGAAGTTGTATGGCATTAATCTTATACATTTTATATAAAAAAAATTGGCTTTCATAATAAAAAAGGTTTTGAAGAAAAGAGGGAAAAAAGTAGTTTTGTGGTGAATATAGACGTTTTTTATTTTTAGTGTTCAAGGTCGTTGTATAAGTTTTGTGTGTGTGTGTGTGTGTGTGCGTTATATTATGTTTTTTTGTGAATATATTGAAGCCAAGAACGAGAGCTATATAGGGAGTCCGCATAACGCGCGAGCAAACGAGTGTGGGTTGTGGAGATGCATACATGACAAGAAGTGAGAATAAGAAAGAAATATACGACAAGAGACAATATGGAGAGAGAGAGGCTTGGCAATGAGACAAGACGAGAGAGAGAGAGAGAGAGAGAGAGAAGCCTGGGACAATCCGCAGTGCAAAAGAGATCAGGCTTTTGCTCGCTCTGTTGTAATTTCGCGATGAATTCGTCCCAATGTCGCCCTCTCTCTCTCTCTCTCTCTTTCTCTTTCTCTCTCCCGCTCTCTCTAACAGTCATGACGTCATGGGTTCAGTTAACATCGCAAGCAAAGCAAGCAAAAGTGAAATACATCGTAATATTGATTGCACACTTTATATATTTATATATATATATATATATATATATATATATATATATATATATATATATATATATATATATATATATATATATATATATATATATATATATATATATATATATACATACATACATACATATACATATATAGCAATGGAAATCCAAATGTTAGCAAAAATCCTCTTTTTTTTTTCTTCTTCTTCCATTATTCAAGAATATAAATATAGAAAAGAAAATGAGATATTATTCTTATTTCAAAAGTATATTATATAAAACTTGAAACCTTTACTTTCTTTATAGCATATTCTACTTTATAAATTTAAGACGAGAAAGTTGTTCAATCATATTTTGTTACTGTCTTCCAATGAAATATTTATACATTTTGTATGCTCGTAAAGTACGTACTCTCATTGCAGTTCTATCTACAGGAGTTTTTTTTGTTTTTGAACAAGACGCACTTGCCAACAATGGAAAAATTATGAGTTGTTATAGCAGCTGGTTTATTATCATAATAACTCAAGTACACTAGAATTTACCAAGTATTTTAAAACGACAAAAATTTTAATAATAATAATTTCATTGTTAAAAGATGACGATTGCTATTTAAATGCGTTTTATTTTAATGAGGCTTTCAACAAAACAGAAATATTTCGCTCAGAATACTTGGTATATTGGAACTTTAATTATAACTTCTTTCATTTTTAAATTGTTATCAAATAAAAATAACACTGTGGTAAAAATATTTAGATAATAATACAATGTCAAGTTTACATGCAATAAGATAATTTGTGATGTATTTAAGTTTGAGGAAGTTTTCATGAAGTTAAGACCCCAGCGGTTTTGAGCAAATTTTTAGAAATGGTATAACCAGTAAATTTTATTAAAGTCAATTTCGGTGTTGTTGCGAACAATATGTGTAACTCATATTTTGTCAGGCGAAGCAAAATGTGTAAGTCATTTTTGTCACGCTAAGCAATATGTGTATCTCGTTTTTTGTCAAGCTAACAAAGCAAAATGTGTAAGTAGTTCCCGAACTTAATGGAGATGGCGCTTGACTTACACATATTGCTTCGCGTGACAAAAAACGAGATACACATTTTGCTTAGCGTGACAAAAAACGACTTACACATTTTGCTTTGCCTGACAAAATACGAGTTACACTTAAAGGAATAGACCGGAGAAAAACATGAGCATTTATATCACAAAACACTTGATGGGATTTACATAAATAACATTAGTTTGTCTCAAAACACAACAATAACCCCGTAGCAGTGATCAGAAAATTCGATTTATGCAACCCGCACAACATTTTCATACTAATTTTTGCATGTTTCTGACGTCATAAACATGAATTTTCACGCAAATTGCATACTTTACAGTATTTTTACACTCTCTGGTAGGGCTACATTAACATTCTGGTAAAAAATGTCATCAGTCATCAGTTTTGAAGATCCCATTGCGTGTTTATTCATTAAAAAGCACACGTTGTTTTATCTGGTCTATGGCTATATTGTACGCAACACAATCGATTTATTAATTACATTTCAGTAATTAATTACTCTCTAAAAAAAATGCCCACCATACCCCCCTAGAAGACCCATTTGCGATCGTCTTCTGCAAATTTTAACGCGCGAATTTTAAAACTTAACGTTAATTTAATGTTTTGAAGTGTCTATAACAATATTGATAGCTGCCTCCCTCAGTTAGGTAACAACTTACAGTACATACAGTGAGGGGTGAAGCCGCACTAGGAAGTCACTTTGACATGACACAAATATCAGTTGACAGTTAGGCGAAGTCTCAGTCAAGCAGTAAGCCTTGTTCGAGACACAAGGTTGGTGCAACCGTTACTATTAACATCGTGGGGCCTGAAGGTAAGAACAAAGTTAAGAATTGTTTAAAAAAACATGCGTTTTCATGGTGGAGTAATATATTTTAAGTTTCAAAATTAAATAACAATGGAATAAGAGATTGTATTGACCCAGGTAGTTCTTAGTAAAATTAATGCTGTTCATAAACCCTTCTGCTACTAAAATGACGATCGGCTATGGTTAATCAAATGGAATGCGCATTTTTTGGTGCAAGATAAGAGGGTTTACGAACAACACTATTAAGTTTGTTACAGCAAGCATTGTTCTAGTCATTATTTACCACTAACTTAATAATAATAAATATATATATTTATAACAATATTAACAGAATTTATGTATCTTTTTACAACTATAATAATGTTTTATGCAAGACGTGATCTCCTTTAAAAACCTCTGAAATTTGGGTATCTTTCCTCGCCATTTGTAGAAGGCATATATGGTATTATTATTTAATTTTCCGTTATTATTATATTTATTTCGCTATGTTATTTAATTTTGAGCCTGGGTGTTATTTTTCCTCGACAACGCGTGTTATTCTTTAAATGACTCTTAAGTGTGTCTCTAAATCCAGGCTCAAAACTACCAAACATTGAAATTGAGCAAGTTATCTAGTGCATATTTCGAAGGATACGATATACGTAGTATAAAAGTATTTTAAATGACCATATTTCTGAGTGACATTTAATTCACTTCGTAAAACTTATTCCAACGCAGGTAAGCTTTATCAGTTATTCTAATAAGTTAAATTATTATCTCAAGTATATATGAGAAAAATAATTATATCAAAAACTAGCCAATTTCTCAAAGAAAATAGCCAGAAACAAATTTTGTCCTATGCTGAGTAATGTTGTTCATTATTCATTACTAACATTTAGCTCATTGCGTATGAATAGAAGCTATAATTATCATTATTATTATAACTTTTTTTTCTTGCCATATTGTGTTATCATGCTACACCAATCCCAGTCCCAGTCAAGACATAGTCTTATCGACAGGTAAGGACTTTCCAATTAATAGAAAAGCACACACGTGCCGGCCACAACCTAAGTACACAGCCCGGCATTCGCCATGGCAGCCTATAGAAACCGTTTAAACGTCTAGGCAGGCTGGTCGGTGCAATCACAACAATCATGCACCTCCCGAATACTGTGCGTCGTCATGGAATGCATGTAAACATGCATCGTGCAACGTGTTGTGTTCTCACACTTCACGTACGCACCCAGCAGTGGCTCGAACCTATACTCGGTGAGGAGTACAGAGTTGCGAGTCAGCTGCCTTCACCACTCGGCCATACCAGCTCGAAACCGGTCTATGTATAATCACTTACTCAGCAAACTTTAGTTCTCTCATTGCAGCTATATAGGTTTGAAAATACAATTTGAGTATATGATATTACTTCATCGTTATTTCTCCCCCCAATTTTATCACTTTTAGTTTTACGTGTTTTTTTAATGTTAAAATTTGTCTAAGTGAAAACTTTTTATTGCTGATGCAAATCATGTGAAATTAATTCTCAAAGTTCTCTCAGACATATATTCATATACATATATATAGCAGATATGTAACTTTTAAAACATTTAATTAAAGGACACAAAAAATAAATTACCAGAAGCAGACGCAGTAGCAGACAGAATTGCTTTAAGACGTTTCCTGAAAAATCGCTGATTTATCTTCTTAATTTTATACTGTATATTTATATTATACAGTAAGTAATTATTTTATAAATTTATTATAGCAATTGTAGAGTCAATTTTGTGAGATGTTCATTTTAAGTAGCACAGAAAGTGTTCTTTATCTGTCTGTCTGTCTGTCTGTCTGTCTGTCTGTCTGTCTGTCTGTCTGTCTGTCTGTCTGTCTGTCTGTCTGTCTGTCTGTCTGTCTGTCTGTCTGTCTGTCTGTCTGTCTGTCTGTCTGTCTGTCTAACATTTTTATTTTTACTTTATGTTAATTTAAATTTCGCGACCGTTGAGTTTGTCAGTTATCAGCCGGTCACCTCCTACCTTAAATGTTTCATATATTTTTATTAATTTAAATTTTATAAACTAGAAAAAAAAATGTGTTACACTAGTTCTGTTTTAAGAATTATTTTATTAGGCACGGCAAAATTTGACCGCCCTAAATCATTCTATACAGCGCCGCTCTCAAACATTTTATTACGATTTTATTAAATAAATAAACCAGGACACAAGTGTTTTCGAAATATTTTTAGCTCAATCATAATGTTCAAAGTACACCATCCCAAGACTAGATGGAAATGTAAAGATGAAATTGTAATGCGTTGCGTGTTTTCTTATAAATATTTAAAAATATAATCCATTATAGAGGGTAGAAAATCATATAAAAATAGCTGCATGTCAAAGGTTAAAAAGTTTATATCCTTACTAAGCTTTAAGGTTTTAAATCAAAGACGTAAGGATCATCATACATATAAAAATCTTATCAATGATAAATCACTACTAATGGCAGGTGCATTAACCTGTATTTTGCAATAGGTACACTTGAATTTGGAACAGGTAGTTATAAAACTACAATACCACTTAATCTAAGTGAGTCACACCTTTATTGTTGCATATTGCACCTGCATTAGGTATTTCTGTAGTATAATAATACCTGTGTTCTAGCTTATATGTCCACCTATTACATTGTTAGTATTTTTATTATTATTATTTTTTTTTGCGTGCATGAGATTACACGGAAAGAATAAATTACGTAACTTATGCTGCAGTTATAGTCATTATAGCATAAATGATGCTAAATTAGAACTACATAAATAATTATGCTGAACAATATAATATTTATGCTATGTATCATAGTTATAATGCAGTATAGCATAAATTATGCTGTATTAAACACATTTGGCTGATTATGAGCTAGCATAATTATTACGTAGTTATTTTTATCCGTGTATACACATATTATGTCACTTCTGTAGCCTCACTAACTGGGCTTAAAATAACTGTAAAGTAGACAACTTTAAGAAATCATGACGTCATGAAAGCCAGGTCTACAATAGAAAATGTAGCTCAGGTTATCTACTTTACAAGTTTTCTCCCTAGTTTGTGAGAATTAATATGTGTACTTATGGTGATCCCTTTTCGTTATTTATCATCAAGAGATGTTTTTTAAGGTCATGATTTCTTTACGCTTCGTTTAACACATGAAAAGAAAAAAAATCAAAAGAAGAAATGGGGGAGGGGCTGAGAGAAGATTTTTGTTGAATTAAAAGTTAAGTCAATTTATGCAGGTCTGGGGAACAAGAGCTAGGAGGCTATCATGTGTTCTTAATCAGCTGTGTGCGGGCTTCTCTCTCTCTCTCTCTCTCTCTCTCTCAACTAGTTCTATATACCTATAGCATCTTCTTCATTCTGGCTTGACTAAAATTACTTCTATATACTTCAAACTATAATGCTTTGTAAAACACTTCTTGTTCTCAACACCTTTCGAGTGACTCTCTTTATTGTATAATGTAAACGTATGCGTCTTTCCCAGCTCTACTATAGCTGGAGCTGGAGAGAGAGTGAGAGAGAGAGATTTGACCGTGCTAAATCGATCACTCTCTCCTCTCTCTCCTTCACTATGGGAGTAGAATGTCACGGCACTTTCTCTCTCTCTCTCTCTCTCTCTCTCTCTCTCTCTCTCTCTCTCTCTCTCTCTCTCTCCCTCACCACGACATTCATCCTAAATGTATGCTACCCTATACAGAGAGTATTATCCCCCATTCACCTAACCTCCATCACACAAAACGATAAAGTGACCATTGTAGTCAAGTTTCTGTTTAAACTACCGCATACATACATATTATAATACTTATACTTTATAATTACATGATAGCACAGCAGTCATAGTACTATATACTATACTATATTAAACTGATGTGTATATACTGCATGCCGCTAATATAAACAACAAGTATATTAATAGTAATGAGGGGAGTACGTGGTGAAGAGGAAGGAGGGGAAATTATTTCATATATATATATGTTACGTTTAAGGGGAGTCTATCAGCTGATTCATAATAGGAAATCTAAGGTATTTCTATATAGATAGGTAAACCTAAGGTATTTCTATAGATAGGTAATCCAAAGAGAATATCGTTATTCAATTTTCTGTTGCCTTTAACTTTATTTTATCCTGGAAGTTATACTTTGTTGTCCATTTGATCAAACTAATTTTGACCTGAAATACACGTCTCCAGCTGACCAGTACTTTCCTCTTTGGATTACATAAGTTATCTACTTACATTAAGTAAATCAACGATGCAACTAGGTTCTGCGCAAGATGGCGAGAAATATGCATTGTAACTTGAGTCGGTGTATGTAAACTTTCCTATTGCCGTTATTTCTTGTCTTTCCATCTTCCTATTAACCACTAATCCTTTGTAAACCTAAAGTCTTTGTTTACCACTAATTTGTTACTACCAGGCACCGGCTTCAATAGACATTAAATCCATCTTAATAATCGTTCACCACGTGGAGTGCGCGCAGAAGAGTAAAATTTGACCCTAGTTCATAGTTAAGTGTAAAGTAATAGTGTAGAGGCCGATCGGGCGACATAGTTTTTTCGTTCCGGGGTTTGTCTGCACACATTTTTCACGGACCTTGGATGTGGACGTCTTTGGCTCGGATTTCTTCATAATCGGTTTCTGTTCACGTGGGGAAAGCTAAGGGTCCCCTAATTTAACATTTTGCTTATATGGGGAAAAACTTTTTTTTTTTTTTTTTTTTTTTGTGACTTTTGGGAAAACTATCCCTGTTGCACAGTAACCATTAGGCAACCATTACCGAAAGATTCAGAACGGTTAAAGGTGTCTCAAACTTGTACCGAAATGGAACCATGCTTTAATTTGTCTGATATGAAAAAAGGATCATTTTTACGAATTTTGTTTTGGTTCCAAAATGGTTCCGGAACCGTTTCAAACCATTATGCAACAATCCAGTCCAAAATGGAATCATTTGTGCAACAACTTCTCCAATTTTGAAGAAATTTAAATTAGAAATACTAGCATACTTTTGCGTGTTTTAAGACATAAAACAATTTTAAGATTTTTTTTTAAACCGATAACAATAAAAAAAAATCGTAAAAAAAAAGAAAAACGTTAAGAAGCATATTGGACGCCTAACTCCCCCCCCCCCCTCCCCTTCCCCGCAACCTTCTAGGTTAATTTTGTCGTTTGCTATAATTTACCTTTGTACCGAGAGTAAACTTGCGATTGTTTTGGCAAGTCTACAAGAAATTGTAAACAAAATTAAGTGTAACTTTAAGTTGACTTTGTGTTTTAAGTTTTGTTACCAAGTATGAGAGAGAGAGAGAGAGAAAGAACAATGCTATACTTACCGTGCGTGGTGGTATATACAACTGAGAACCTACTGCTTTGTAAAACGACTTTGTTAAGATGTAAAACTTGTAAGAGAAAGAGAGAGAGAGATGCATTGTTTAATATATAGACTTGCTGTCGAGGGTGTTAATATTTTAAATACTTGAAGCCCTCTGTTAAAAGCTATATGCATATCATCTCTCTCTCTCTCTCTCTCTCTCTCTCTCTCTCTCTTTCTCTCTCTCTCTCTCTCTCTCTCTCTCTCTCTCTCTCTCTCTCTCTCATACTTTAGTAGCTCAAAGGGAAATGGGGTGCCAAATAATCTCTACCATGATGGTTCACGCAACTTATACCAGAATTATTATTCCTTGCGGTGGATAAGAACAAGAAAAGAAGATTATCTCTCTTTATTTCTTACTTCTACAGAACTTTAACACAGAGAACTACCATCCTTATGTTTTTGTTAGTCTAGCATACTGAAGACAGTAAACCTACATCACTTTATTTCGAGGCACTAATAGAAACCCAGTAGAAGAAGGTCTTCTGAGGCACCAATCAGAGCTTGCGACAGAGCGTAAGTGTGATAAGAGTGCTTACGGATTGGTGCCTTAGAATGGTCTCTTCCTGCATTGAAATTACGTGATGTAGGCTCATGGTTTTGTGTATTCTAAACTACCTAAAACATGGGGATGGTAATTCTCTATTTAAGTCCTCTATGAATGCTAGAGAACGTTAACAGAGAAGCGACATCCCCATGTTTTAGGCAGACAGCAACACTCAACAGCTTTGACTTGGCAACGTTGCTTTTTGAAGCACCAATCAGAGGCCAGAAGTGGACGATTCAAGGCGCCAATCAGAGAGCGAGCTATAGTAATTTCGTTTGCTGAGTTGCCAAATTTAAAGAAATGAGTGTTGCGAGTCTGCCTAATACATTGGGATGTCGCTTCTCTGTTACAGTTCTCTAATGAATGCTGCCCCACCCCCTTAATCTCTCTCTCTCTCTCTCTCTCTCTCTCTCTCTCTCTCTCTCTCAGATTCACAAAAGTTACTTCGCTTACTTTCTTACTGCATGTACCATTATTTGCATATGTGCTCTTTAAATAATTATATCACATAATATATATATATATATATATATATATATATATATATATATATATATATATATATATATATATATATATATATATATATCACATTTTCTAACAATTATTTAAAATATAAATCATGTAATGATTAAGTGAGCTTATATAACAAATTACAAGTCTTATGAACAGCGACGTGATGTGCACTTTGAATTACTTTACTTTATCTACGTTATAATGTTAGTATTATATCACAACTGCATCTTACGACCAAGATTTATATGGCTATGAATAATGTCAGATAGCGGAGAGATTAATAGCATAAAAATACTTAGAATTAATTAGTATTCAGTTCTGATTATAGAGAATTTAACCAGAGAGGAGCGATTTATCACATTATTTTTTTTACCATTTAACTTATTTAAAATTGTCTTTCTACCACGGAAAGAATAAATTACGTAATTTATGCTGCGTTTATGTCATTTTAGCATAAATAATGCTCAATTAGAGCAACATAAATAATTATGCTGCACGAAAAAAAGTAACTAAAGAGTTACCATTTAGACTTTTTTTTATTATAAATTTGTTAAATATATACAAAGTTTTTTAAGAGCTAACTATTTACAGCTCAATATATTAGGTTTATACTAACAAGTTACTGTTTAAACTTTTGTCAACCAAGCTATAGACCCCTTTCACATCCTTGCGCTTTGTCGCCATGTTTGTGGTGCCTAATGTATTGTCCAGCATAGGGGAAATATCATTTCTCCTAATTTTTCATTTAATATAAGAGTTTATTTTAACTGGACGAATTTTTCTCATGTTCTTCGAGCTTATTAGGAGCTAGAAATAAGTCTTTGAGTGAGGTTTGAAGCTTCTTTTGCTATTAAAAAAATATAAATGACATTTTTCCTATGCTGGCCTATATTCAACTCAAAAAATCTGAGTCACGTGCCGTTCGACCTTTTACGGTATCGCCCAGCCGCCCCCCTTCTCCTCAAATGTGACAATGGGCGATACTTTAAGCATGTCCGATTTAAATCGACTGAGGTTTTTTGAGTTGAATATATGTATTCATAACCAGCAAAATGGCGGCTCTTAAATATGAGTGCAACCGCTCTATTTGTTTGTACTGAAGAGTTACATCTATGTAACTGAATAATTTCTAAAATTTATGTTTTCCGTGTGCACAACATAATAGTTATGCTGTATAACATATTATGAATTATAGCATAAATTATGCTATATTGAACATATTGTGCTGAAAATGAGCTAGCATAATTATTGCATATTTATTTTTGTCAATTTAAAATTTAAGTTTTAATTAAAGTTACTTGAAAAGATTATTCATGAACAGATATTCATGTACTTTATTCTATGCTCGTATATTTTTATTCAAGTTTTGTATGAAATTCAAATTTCATATTCAAATTAGTTCAGCAGAGCAATAGCAACACAGCAAATCTTATACATAATTTTTCTAGTAAATAAAATTTTTCTAATAAAGGAACAACTGTTTTGAGGCTGACCGTCTGATATCTTGCAAACTAGACGGTTGTGAATTATAATATTAACACAAAAGTAAAGAAGTATACTTAAAAGTTTAGCTACGTCAAACATGTGAAAACACGATCAAATATTTAAGTTATTCTACTTTAAAGATTACATACAAATGTGGAAATTCAAATTTTAGTGGGAACTTTTGGTCAAATTAGGAACTTTTTTAAGAATATATATATATATATATATATATATATATATATATATATATATATATATATATATATATATATATATATATATATATATTTTTTTTTAATTCGTTCAATTTTATTTGAAAATTATAGTATTTGCTTTGTTCGATATAAATAACGTAGAAATAATTTCTGTAAAAAATAAAGTTTCTATTTTGAGTATTTCCTCTCCAAGTCGGTGACCTACTGCCTTAAAGAACTCCAGATCACAACAATGCTGATGTTGCTTAATATACATATGGCATAGATACAGTATAAGCTATATTGTATCTAATAACATTAAGTAAGTCAGTATCTTCAATGTAATGCGACAAATAACATTTACATGATACAAAATTGAATCTCACTCTCATGATGTGTTATTGTAACATACAGACTAGCAAGTGAAACAGCTCACTAACAACTGGAGCACGTAGTATATATGTACCTACACTCTGAAAACAGATCTCTCATCTCAATGTAGAAATATATAGAAATATATCAAGGATTGTATTCTGATAACTTGTATCTCAAAATCTAAAAAATAAAACTTTTAAACTTTATAATGCCATTTAAAAGTTGATAGTAACAGCTACCTATGATATAAATTTCAGAATCTATAACCATCAGATAAGTGAAAAAATTATTAAGGAAATTAGCATGGGCTTTAAAAAATCATAGTTAAAAATCTACCTTATATTTTTTTCATTTTTCATATATCTTATCCTAATATATCACTGAACAAAATTTTAAGTATAGCATAAATTATGATGTTCTACATAAATGTTACTGCATTGAGATAGCATAATTATTATGTGTTTATTTTTGACAGTGTGGACAAAAATTAACACGTAATAGGGTTTATGTGGATGACGTCATATTTAATGCGCTTGGAGGCCATACTGGAGTAGTGAATAACATTGCTCAGCATAGGACAAACTTCGTTTTAGGCAATTTTCTTTGTGAAAATCTGTTAATTTTTTTATTCATATTTTTCTCACATACTTGAGATTTGAGATACTAATTCATCACATTTACAACATCAATGCTCTCAAAATTATTGAACTGTGTTTTTAAACTGGCAAAATGAGCTATTTTCCTATGCCCCATGTTATTGAGTGATCCAACATGGCGTCGACTTTAACATAAATGCATACACCCTATAACTATATTTTCTCAATTCAGCAACATTTATGCATAACAATACAATTTATGCTATATTGTATAGTGATTATGATTATACTCATAAGATGTTCAGCATAATTACTTATGTTATTACAAAATAACAACATTTGTGCTCTACAATATAGCAAGTGTTCAATACAGTATAAATTACGTATGTGTAATGCATTTTTACGTGCAAAGTTTTTTATGAAGATTTTTTTTTCTAGTATAACTTTATTTTTTAAGTCCTATCCTCTAGCAATCTGTTTTTTCAGTGTATAAATTACTTGTATTTATACAATAGTTCTCATAAAAGTTTGACTTTATCTAAAATTAGATTTTTATTTAAAATGCAACTACAAGTATTTTTTTTATACATACTGTATTACATAAAAATTGTATTTACATATCTCAAAGTAAATTAGATTCTTTTTATAGTCATGCAGTTTTTTTTTTTTTTTTTTTTTTTTTTTTTTTGCGTCAATTCTTGCAGTCTTTAGTTTTGCATAATTATACCGCGACCTACTTTTTTTTTCACATTTCTTGGGAAATAGAATTAAATTTTTGTTTTTATTAATTTTATTTTAAATATATTTTAATTAAATTGCATTTTTGTATTGTATTACATACCTAACTTTGTTCAATTTTATTGTTTGAAAAGTCACTTCAAGTTTTTAAATTATATCTTATGTTATTTTATATATATATTATATATTATATATATATATATATATATATATATATATATATATATATATATATATATATATATATATATATATATATATAGGTTAAAATGCAAAATAATATTCTTATAACTTTAATAAAGTGTCAAAGTACTCCTTTTTTAAATTTAAAGTTATACTTTGTGAAAAGGGGGAAAAAAAATCTAGTACTAGCAAATATTCTAAAAATTCACTTGAATAAAATTTGTGATGCTGTATTAGTTAGTTTGACTATTCTGTTGTATTGTAATGCTATTTTAAAACAAGTGTTGTACAAGTCATGAGGAGGTGTTTAAAGGAATAGACCGGAGAAAAACATAAGAATTTATATCACAAAACACTTGATGGGATTTACAAAAATAACGTTAGTTTGTCCCAAAACCCAAGAGTAACCCCGTAGCAGAGATTAGAAAATTTGATTTATGCAACCCGCATAACATTTTTTGCATGTTTCTGACGTCATAAACATGAATTTTCAAGCAAATTGCATACTTTACAGTTTTTTCACGCTCTCTCGTGGGGCTACATTAACTTTCTAGTAAAAATTGTCATCAGTTTTGAAGATCCCATTTCGTATCGTGTTTATTCATTAAAAAGCACATGTTGTTTTATGTGGTCTATGGCTTTAAGTTCACTTGTGCAATTGATTTTTCATAGTTTGAAATGTTATGTTTTCTTTTTTTAATTAAATTGTTATATAATAAAAATATATAACTATTAATGATATTTGAATATGGGTTTAATGCTTTTTCAAATTGTATCCCCGCGGCAAAAGGGCGTATGTAAATTTGAATTTCTCTTTACAAAGGTCGTATGTGCATTTGTGGCTAACATTAGTTTGTTCAATTTTACATATTCCCTGAAAGTTTTATGCTTTCTTGGCCGTTATTTTTGAAATTTTAAATGAATTCAATGGACTTTAGTGGAGAACGGTTTCGCCAACTACCAGTCTTTTGTCTCTCCTATTAAACTATGAAAAATGCAAATACGCCTTATGCTGCGAATTGTCCATTTGCACATATGACCTTTGCTCATGGCCACATCGGTGTTCAGTAATAGAGCCTTTGGTCTGTCCTGATTGAACTATTTGCCTATTTTGCAATAAAGACTTGATTGATTGATTGATTGATTGATTGATTGATTGATTGATTGATTGATTGATTGATTAATTGATTGATTGATTGATTGATTGATTGATTGATTGATTGATTGATTGATTGATTGATTGATTGATTGATTGATTGATTGTATATGACAGTTATATATAAAAATACACGGTCTCTTATCCATCCATTGTCAGTATATCAATTGCAAAAGTTTCAATTCTTTAAAACACAAAGTACAGTGCACTTATAAATGTTCCTATCATCTTAGATCACGTAAAACTACGTGTAAAATAATCTAGTATCACTCTTTTTTTCCTTCAATGAAGCCGTGAAAGAAAAAAACAACAACTTGAAAACGTAAAAAATTCAGTCTCGCAAGTTGCTAAATATTCCCTGCTAAACGATATAATGAAAATTGAAATAAGTTTTCCAACCACATCTATAATTGGTTAAAACACTGCATCATTGCATATGGAAAGAAGAATAAATTGTGTAATTTATACTGTAATACATGATGCTAAATAAGAAAAACGTGAATAATTATGCTGTACAAAATCATATTTATACTATGTAACATAGTTGTTATGCAGTATAGCATAGATTATGTTGTATTGAACAAATTGTGCTGAAAATGAGCTAGCATAACTATTATTGTTTATTTATTTCCCATACATGACTCAAATATTGTGGTATATATATATATATATATATATATATATATATATATATATATATATATATATATATATATATATATATATATATATATATATATATATATATATATATATATATATATATATATATATATATATATATATATATATATATCTTCAATATAAAATAGGTTATCTATATATATATATATATATATTATATAATATAGTGAGACAATAATACAATTGAAGTAGCCGAGCTAATTTTTTCCAATATATAAATGACATGCATACCAAACAGATGTGTAAATCTAATAATATGTGTAGTATGACGTCAGAGGGTCATGTGACAACCAGATAAGTAAAGTCCCGTCTGTCTATGTGTCTGTCTCTTTATCTTAACCAGCTGTCAAATAATATAGTACATATATATATACAGTCAGTACAGGATATATATAGACGTTTTAACATCTCTCGCTCTCTCCCTAACATTTAGGAACACATTTAAATTTGCTCTGGATTTAATTAAAAGTCAAATACCAGAAAATTTTGGTATAGCATGGATGTATTAAATAAAGTTAATATAATAAAATGGACAAAAGAAAACAATAGACTTGTTGTACCTTATGTTTGATTAAAGTCCAGCTATATATATATATATATATATATATATATATATATATATATATATACATACACACACACGAAAAAAATAAACATGTAATAATTATGATAGCTCAACATTGAAAAAAATAACTACGAAATTTTTATGCTTGCTTATTTTCAGCACAATTTGTTCAATGCATCATAATTTATGCTATATTTCATAATATTGATGATACAAAAGCATAAATTTTATGTTGTAATGACATAAATGCAGCATAAACTACGTAACTATACCTCTATTCTTGTAATTATTATTTCCGTGAATGCATAGCAACATTATAATATAATTTTTAGTTATATAAAATTAAAAACATATTTTTATTCTATTGCTTTTAATTTATAATTGTAACTGACTACATTGCACTGTTAAACAGTTGGGTTAAATTGAGAGGTTGCATGACTGGTTTAACAAAAAAATAGAAATAGAAATAAGTAAAAAAAAAAAAAAAAAAAAAAAAGTAAAATATTATTATTATTTCTTTTTAATAAATATTGTAAATTACTCTTAATTTGTACAATTTTGCGTGTAAATACAAGTGCCCTCTGGAATTTTATTTAGAAGATTTTTGTACGGTTTATCGAGATATACAGCAAATACGCTGCGATATATTTTTGTTATTTCCAGATTAGAAACTTGGTAGCAATTTAAGTACAATTCTGGTATTGGTAAATCCCCGGAAATTAACTTTGTCATGTAGTAGGTAGGTACACAGTACGTGCTCGGACCGTACATCATTATTTTGTGTCCCTGCCATCAGCACAGCTTTAGTTCAGACAATGCAATTTATTTTTGTCACCCACTCTTTTAGTTTTTTAACACAGATTGTGAGTTTATATTGTTTTTAACTTGGCAAATACACTGAAAGAACAGATATCTAGTGACTTGGTGACTTGGTGACTTGGTGACTTGGTGACTTGGTGACTTGGTGACTTGGTGACTTGGTGACCATGTTAGTCAATACTGACTTCCTTACACTGAAAAAACGCATCCCTTTTTAATGATTGCCACAATTAACTTCCGAATGATATTGATTTTAATAACAATAGAAGATCTATTTGTACACAGTGAGAACACATTTCCAGCGTCTATATATTGCTTGCCCAGTGCAGTCATTACGCTACACTGTGAGAAGGCACTCTGTATGTAAAATGTGGCGAGAGTAGAGACAATTAGTTGTGATGTGACTTGAGTTAGTTTTGATTGATATTTGACTGGACATAATGCATGACATGTTTGCTTACTGCTGTAGCTGTATTACATAGTCAGCTGCATCTTAATGTTAACTTTACACACACTTAATATAATTATTAAGTTTTATATTTGTACGTGCCCGATCAAAAACAAGCATGTAATAATTAGGCTCATTTTGAGCACAATTTGTTCAGTGTTGCATAATCTATGCTATACTTCATAATATACCTGTGTTATGAAGCATAAATATTATGTTATACAGCATAATTATTGTGTTGTTCTAATTTAGCATAATTTGTGCTATAATGACATAAAAATGCAGCATAAATTACGTAATTTATTCTTTTCATGTTTAGATATTTTTTTTCAGTGTATTTTTCAAGCTAAAGTCAGTAACGTGTTATTTCAGTGTAAAGAGAAGTGATTTCACAATAATGGGAAACAATAAGAAATAAAACAAAGTTTATTGAACGCTGCTATATATAGTTGATGAACGTAACACAGAATTGTTAGAAAAAAGCATCGGTCTCATCATATGATCTTTACCATTAAAATAGAAACACATATAATGTACAAGTTTAACGATATTTTACGAAATAATCATGAAAAATGGGTATAATTGAAATTTATGATGCTTAAATTTAGTTAGCTTAAATAACATTATCAGTTTTAGTGGATTTTCATGTACATTTTGTGCATGGTTGTCGTTGTTTTGATGTTATGCATATGGCATATAGAACTGATTGTAGTCTTTGAGATAGAAATCGAGTAACTTATTTAAAAAATAAACATACCTTACTTAATTAAATATAAATACATATTTATAACATATTGTTTTATTTTATGCAATGCTGCATCACGTAAGAATTTACAACTAATTACAGCAAATAGAAGAGAGTATTCTGCTTTCAAGTTTAAAATTTAACATAACAAATATTATATTTGTTTAAATTAAATCTTTATAATATATTCTGTATGCAAATACAGTATTTCCATGTGCAATTTTCATCGTGATGTTATGTAAAATTGACACTGAGAAAAAACATTAGATAGCGTGAATACAATTATTAATCATGACCATGTTCATTTATTATAAAATGTGAGAATTAAGGTAATTTTTGCAAAAATAATAATGAGGAAGGTGAATTTTTTTAACCCCCACTTTTTATGACATTTTTGAAAAGAGTGTTAAAATTTTTTAAGGCGATATTTTTTCTTAGAACGATTGGAGCTTGGTAAGTATTTTTAATTAAATTTTAAAAATCAACCTATAAAAAGCCTGTGACGTCATCAATCGGGCATTAATTTCGGAAAGTATTGACCGTAGAAGGTTCAATAGTCAGTTTTTTGAAATCCTGAGGACAAGCTGATTTCATTAAACTGGTTACCGAACCTCGAACGATTAGTATTTGTCGAGAAAAAAATGGACTGATGACGTCACAGGCTTTCTAGGCCGATTTTCAAAAATTAATTAAAAATACTTCGCATGCTCTAATCGTCCTAAGAAAAAATAGCACCTCAAAATTTTTTAAAGCTCTTTTCAAAAATACCATAAACTCAACAAAAAAAATTCAATTTACCTTCCTCATTAAAGGTAAATTAATACACGCACGACGCACGTACAAAAATATATATACGCAATAATTATGCTAGCTCATTTTCAGAACAATTTGTTTAATATAGCATTATTTATGCTATACTGGATAATAACTATATGTTACATAGCATAAATATTATGTTGTACAGCATAATTACATATGTTGTTGAAATTTAGAATAATTTATGCTATAATGACATAAATGCAGCATAAATTACGTAATTCGTATTTTCCGTGCGTAATGTAAGTAATATATTTACATGAATACGTAAAAGTGATTTAGGCTAAAAATTTAGGGAATAATTTTGTAAAATTAAATAAAAATGGAATATGTACTTCTAAAAATGTCTAATTATATTTTCTGTTTGATTTCAGGTGAGTTTCTTTATCTTCTTTTATTGTCTGACTTTGACTGGCAGAAACAGTAAGTTGATTTGTTGTGTTTATCAATAATTGTAAATTATAAAGACAATAACAAATGGCTATCATAATATTTAATTACACAGTATTGAGCTCCCAAAGTTTAGAGGGCTTGTATGTTGCCTCTGAACTTTAAATTAGATTATATTTAATAATCATCTTTATGCAAGCAAGCAAGCAAGCAAAAAAAAAAAAAAAAAAAAAAAAAAAAAAAAAAAAAAAAAAAAAAAAAAAAAAGAGGAATATAATATAATATTTTATTATTCAACAATCAAAACAACAATTCAAAAAACAAGGAAAGTCGATTCCTTGACATTTCATGACTTATTACTTAATAAGCTATGTTAATTATCAATCTAGTATTCTAAATGATAAAAAAGTAAGTTGACAAGGGCTTTAATAATAACTAATAACTTAGTAACTATACATATGTTACAAACAAAGCATAAATATTTTGAAGTAGAGCATAATTATTGTTATAATTTTGCAAAATTTATTCTATTATGACATAAATGCAGGATAAATTACGTAAATTTATTCTTATCGTGGATGTATAGTTAAGCTAAAGTTTGTCAGTATTATTATATAGGAACTTTAACTTTCAACTATATAGATATGTGTTTTTCAGTGTAGCTATACATTGTATATAAATATCATATTTATCATATTGCACTAAGTAGAGCATTCCTGCAAAAATATTCTATATGCAACATTTAATTATATTTTGAAATTTTAATTCTAAATAATTTTATAATAATTATTTACTTGGAATTATAGAAATTAACCTCTTTTTGGTATTTATGTTATTTTATAGTTAGCCATATACATTAGATTGCATTATGTTGATATTGTGTTGCAACTATTGAGTGGTTGCATTGATGTTAAAGTCAACGCCATTATGTGAGTACTAAATACCACAAATATGGAAAAATTAACAGAGTTTAAAAATACTTGGCCATTTTTTTTGAGAGCATTGATACTGTTAACAAGTTGAATTAGGTTTTTGAAGTATTTGAGGAAAATAAAAATGACCATAAAATTACTCATTTTCCAAAGAAATGAGAGAAACCCCACGTTTATCCTATGCTATGAGCAATGTTATTATTTGCTCAAATATGGCATCGAAGCGCATTTATTATGACGTCATGCAACACACTATATGTCATCATTTCATTTCAAAATATGCCAGTATTTCATTCACATGATACATGTATACAAAAATAGATAAGTAATAATTATGTTAGCTCATTTTCAGCATAATTTGTTCCATACAGCATAATGTTATGCTATACTTGACAACGTCTATGATACAATAACATAAATATTATGTTGCACGAATAAATATAACTACGTAATAACTATACTAGCTGATTTTTAGCATAAATTTGCTGAATGTAGTATAATTTATGCTATACTGCATAATAACTATGCTAAATAGCATAAATATTATGTTATACAGAATAATTACTTATGTTGTTCTATTTTAGCATCATTTATACTATACAGTATATAGAGACATAAATACAGCATAAATTATGTAATTTATTCTTTCTGTGTGTATAGCATAATTATTTCTCTTGTGAGTTCGTAATTTAGCGCCAGTTTTTACACGGGAAAGTATTGAAAAGTAGCTTTTCGTGTTTTACCATGTTTATATAGAGTAGTAACGGGAAAAGGGATTCCTCCTGACTGAGACTCGAACCCAGATCTTTTCAATGGTTAACACAGTGCTCGGCAAGCCAAAGATCTGGCTTCGAGTCCCAATCAGGTGGAATCCCTTTTAAAACATTTACTGCTCTCATGGAGAAACAAAAATCTTTTTTTGAAATTATGTTTTTCTAATTTAGTATCATTTATGCTATATTAACGTAAATACAGCATACATTATATTATTTATTTTCTCGAGTACTTTTAGCTCAATAAGTTTAAAATATATGTCTGAACAACCTAATAAGAAAAACATCTATATATTTTTCTAAAAGAAAAATCTTGAGAGACAGTAATCAATTGAGATTGAAGATACAGTACAAAATTGATACTTTACAATAGTAAGTGACTTTCTTTTAATCGAAGTTATTTGATGTCAGAAATAGGATGGCAAAGTGTGCTAAATATTCATTATATAATATGTATATATGTGTGTTTATATATATTATATAAAAGTAGGGTAGTTTTCACATGAGATAGCTGCTCACTCGAGTACTGCAAATGTGATGACGTCACTATAGAGTAAGAGAGATATAAAGTACTTGAAGAGAAAATGCATTTCATTTCCAGTGAACATTGAATCGATCTTCCTACTCCGACTGTTTCACTGAGAGAGAGAGAGAGAGAGAGAGAGCACAAAAGTGACCCAGTCACCTACTGAGAGAAAATCTTCTTCCACTTTTATTCATGTCTCAAAGAGAGAAAAAGCTTCACTATTTTTTTGTATCATTTCTGATGTAAAGTAAAGTAAAGTGAACGAAAAGGAATTTCTAATGCAACGAGAGAAATAAAGAACAAAAAAAAAAAAAAAAGTTTACAATTTTATGACTTTTACAGTAAAGATAAAGTATAGAAAAATCTTTTCTCAACGTTTCAATAAAGCTTGATAAATTAAGTATTCTGTTGAAGTTTTTTGAAGTACGTAATATCAAACATTTTTATAATATATGGAAACATTTTATGTTTAAAACCAACATTTATTTTTATCTTTTTTTTTTCATTGTTTTTCTATTCAGAAAATAAATGCAGTATGTCAAACATAAAGACAGTTTTGAATGCTTCATTTTAGATGCACACACGATGAAGGAGACCAAAAGAAATTTACAAGTTAATTTTAATTTTATATCATATTCTAAAAAAAAGTACTTCGTTTTGAATCGATAGATATGCGTATTTCTAATTTTTAAACTGATTTTTAAATCATTTTTGAAAATAAATAAATTACGTCAAAGTTGGTAACTTATGATTATGGGCATAACGACCGTGAAGTCAATTCAAGACTTTCAAACATTAATTAAAAATTATTATTGACCTAAAAGCACCCTTTGTGGGTAGATATGCTTCGAGTAACTCATTAAGAGTAATCTGTTATAAACTTTAGAATGCGCTTCACTTTGAATTGTGTTGTAATCAGTCAAAAAGTATTTTTAAAAATTATGTTGAGAAAAAGTTATCATTTTTATAAGATTTACCTTTGTACTACCTGGCTAGCTACTTCACCTGTAGTTATCATTAATACAAGATTTACCTTTGTACTACGTGCCTAGCAACTTCACCTGTAGTTATCATTTTTATAAGATTTACCTTTGTACTACCTGGCTAGCTACTTCACCTGCAGTTATCATTTTTTATAAGATTTACTTTTGTTCTACCTGCTACCTGGCTAGCTACTTCACCTGTAGTTATCATTATTATAAGATTTACCTTTGTACTACCTGGCTAGCTACTTCACCTGTAGTTATCATTTTTATAAGATTTACCTTTGTACTACCTGGCTAGCTACTTCACCTGTAGTTATCATTAATATAAGATTTACCTTTGTACTACCTGGCTAGCTACTTCACCTGTAGTTATCATTTTTATAAGATTTACCTTTAAACTACCTGGCTAGCTACTTCACCTGTAGTTATCATCATCTAGTATGATCTACTTTGATACTCATGCAAGTTGGACATGATTTAGCTTAAAAATTGCTTTCTCACTACTTAACAGTTTTTGCAGTGTATTTGCATTGTAAACAAGAAATAAAATTAACAAATTTATTTGCAATATGCAATTGACGTTTTTATCACGTCTCTGAGTAAAAAAAAAATCCAAAATATTATTTCATGCTTGTCAAACGTACATAAAAAAGTAAAACAATAAACCTTGCTGTAATAGTACATTACTCTACATTACAACAGTAGGAGCTGCATCAATACAAATAAACATAAGAGTGGGTAAATAGTACATAACACACAAATAATAAGAATTACGTACACATAGGAAATACACTGTAAATAAATATGAAATATAGTAAATAAATATTTGTCATTATTCAATAATTTAATAATATTATGGAGCAATAATGTAAGTGTGTTAGGCATATTCAAACATACACTAAAAAAAAAATAATAATAATAATAGTTGAAAAGCTTGTACACAGTTTTGCAATGCTTTGAATATTGTGAAAACAACAACGGTTATGACATCACTAATCGTTGATAATCTAACGTTAGTGACGTCACAAGCGTTGGGACTGAATGGAAAAGAAGTATAATATGCAACGGCTAAGTTAACGTTTATTACATTGTAATTTTAACACTTGTGACGTGGGAGAGAGGAAACATTATAAATACTAACTCTCTATAGTTTTGAATTTTTTGTTATCATTTTAGTTATATACTCTCTCTACATTATGCAATATAGTTTAATGTGTGCATACACGCCAAAAAATTAATACTTACAATGTAAAAAATAGTCGAAGGACCATGTAAGTGGGTATGTAGCTTTTTTGGCCTCTTAATAAAAATCAATTATTATTATTGTATATTATTATTAATAGGTAGACATAATATAACCTAGAACACAGGTATTATTATACTACAATAATACCTAATGCAGGTGCACTGTGCAACAATAAAGGTGTGACTCACTTAGATTAAGCGGTATTGTAGTTTTATAACTACCTGTTCCAAATTTAAGTGTACCTATTGCAAAATACAGGTTCATGTACCTGACATTAGTAGTAATTTTTTTCCGTGTATGAATGTTTAGAGACAGTGTATAGTGACTAGCCTCTACTATACTGCGTATTCTCAGTGTAATGTATTTATATTAAAGGAATAGACCGGAGAAAAACATAAGCATTTATATTACAAAATACTTGATGGGATTTACAAAAATAACTTTAGTTTGTCTCAAAACCCAACAGTAGCCCCGTAGCAGTGATCAGAAAATTCGATTTATGCAACCCACACAACATTTTCATACTAATTTTTGCATGTTTCTGACGTCATAAACATGAGTTTTCACGCAAATTGCATACTTTACAGTTTGTTCACGCTCTCTCGTGGGGCTACATTAACATTCTAGTAAAAATTGTGATCAGTTTTGAAGATCCCATTTCGTGTTTATTCATTAAAAAGCACATGTTGTTTTATGCGGTCTATGGCTTTAAATATTCAAATTTAAAGTTCATTATTTAGTTGTTTTCTTATATAAATGTTATGTAAAAAAAAAAAGACGAAACTAAACTTTTAATTAATCGAACGGTATACTGTATTACCCATCCTAACTGATGACACTTAAAAATTAATTAAAAATATTTCTACTGGTCAAAAATGTCTGTATACTTGCTTACTTCTTTACAAATATGATTTCTTAATTAGCAAAATATTTTTCTTAGCGTCTTCTTCACTTTCTTTGACAAAATATTTTCTCCAATAATCTCACAACATATTTTTCACTTTATATCAAAATAATTTCACGTCTTCTCTTAAATGGAGCGTAACTTTTAATTATACAACATTTTGATCTAGAAAGCAAAAATTAAAATATTCTCAAAAGCCGTAACTTTTAATGTCAAAGTTAATTTTTTTTTATATATAAAATTTCAATCTGTTTTTATATAGTACGTCTTAAAATATTTATTTTGTAAATAAAATTTGCCGAGAAGGCTTAATTAATTAAGGTGTAGTTATTTTGTACATAAAAATGTAATTCGGAGATGTTTTACATCTACTTTTATGGCGTCTTATAAAACAAAAGAAAACGCAATTAAAAACACTCTAGAAATATTAGAGAGGAAAATATTTAATACATTAATGAGATATTTTAGTTATTGTTATAATAACGGTTATGACATCGTTAAGTAGTATCTGCATAACGGCAAATGACGTCACGAAGCGTTAGGACAAAAGAAGGAAATTTTTTAAAAATGCTGCTGCCAACTTTGGCTTCTATTTTATTTAGATTGAAATTGTCTTTTTTTTTTCTTCTTCTTTTTTATATTGTGATTTTTGATGCACCTTTTCCCATAGTCCCAACAAGATACTGTATTATTAACGTATATAATAGAAATCGCACACACGGGTCGGCCACGGCCTAAATACACAGCTCTGCATTCGTTATGACAGCCTAGAGAAACCGTGGAAATGTCTAGGCAAGCTACACTAATCACTCATAGAGAGCCTTAACACAGAAGCGACAACTTCATGATTTAGGCAGACCTGAAATACATTTGTTTTGAAAAGCCCGCCAAAAGTACCCAAACTTAAATGAAAGTCAAAATACTCTTAGCCAATGAGATAGACAATTTTTTTTTTTTGGTAGCCAATCATTTAGTTAAAAAGTTTGGTCACTTTTAGTGAGCCTTTTAAATTAGATGTATTGCGCGTCAGCCTAAAATATAAGATTGTCACTTCTCTGTTACCGTTCTCTGATGCACCTCCACTAATACTGTGCGTCGTCATGGATGCATCGTGCATCGTGTTGTGCTCTCACACTTCACGTATGGGCTCGAACCTATACTCGGTGAGGAGTACAGAGTTAGAGTCAGCTGCCTTCACCACTCAGCCATACCAGCTCGGTCGATTTGGTCGTTAGATTATCAATACTTTGTGACGTCATGACCGTTAATAATTGAAACCATACTACACTTTAAACATCACCAAACTGTGTGCAAGCTCATTTTTTATTTTATTATTATTTTGTAATGTGATTTTTATTTTATTTAATTATTATCATTATTTTAATAGAAACTATAAACTATATAACTAGTTTATTTTTCAAATTGTTTAACAATTTTTTATATAGCTACATTAAAAACCGCAGACTTAAACCCCAATAGTAAAACCACAGTAACAATAAATATTTTGCATCATTAAATAACAAACAATATTTCCAGAACCCGATTTTGTTTAAAACAACAACAACAATGGTGTTTAAGAGCAGTAACATACGTGAGTGAGCGTGTATAACGACCATAATTCAAACAAAAATATGGTTTTCTGCCTCGAAACAATTCATAACTCATATGATATGAGTTTACACTTAAAATAAGAGAGCGAAATTGGATCCTAGATCAGTAAATATTGATAAAAACATAATTAACATGAACATACTCGTAAATATTGTGGGCTTAACTTGTTTTTGTTACGCTCTAACTACATGAGTTGTACTATACTGTATATAATACCTGTTCCGTTCACACGTACAAATTTAGTTTTAATAAATTTGTATAGAAGTACCGTTAATTTCACAATTTAAGTTTATATTGTGATATTAACGGTTATGACGTCACAAGCGTTAGGATTACAATGAAATCAACGTCAAAGTTGTCAGTTTTTTCCCCCATTCAGTTCTAATGCATGTAAAGTTACATTTTTTTTTTTTTTTTTGCATGATAATTTTAACGCTTTTTGACGCCATAACAGTTAGTTTTACAGAATTTAAAGCATTGCAAAATAATATACAAGGCTTTTAGGGCTTTTTTATGCTTACTTAGAGAGTTAGGTTGTCTCTGATAATGAATCTTTCAAATTTTAATTTTTATATTTCGATCTTGTTGCGAAAAAAAGGTATATCTCGTATTTTGTCAGGGGAAGCAAAAAGCCTATCTCGTTCCCGAACGTTATAGAGATGGCACTCGAGATAGACCTTTTGCTTCCCCTGACAAAATACGAGATAGACGTTTTTTCGCAACAAGATTGCTTTTTTTTTTTTTTTTTTTTTTTTTTTTTTTTTTTTTTCTGAGGTTGTGCAGAATGCATTATGACATTCATATTTTACAAGTTGCTAATTGTTTACCATGTTTTACTTTTTGGATAGAGGGCAATATTCTAAGAAAAAATTCTTTTTGCTATTTGCTATATAGCAAATATATAAATATCTATATATAGATATCAAGTTTTACTGTTTTTTTACTGCCACAAAATGCCAAATTTTAAAATTAATGTCTTTTACCGATTTTAGATAATACGTAGTTAAAGGTTTTAAATTTTGATTGATTTATTAATTTATATACTAATTAGGAATATTACACCAAAATATATATTTAATTTGGTAAAAATATTGCATCGTTTGAACAGTCCATTAGAAATGTAAATTTTCCACTTAAACATATAGTTATACATTTTGATGTGATATTATATAAACAAAATATAATTAAATTAAAAAAAAAAGTGTAATCAAAGTGGAAGAGTTGTTAAATACATAAAATTTGTGACGTTTGCACTGACGTGAGAGCAAACATGACAAATTAACAAGTAATTTAATTAAGTCATGAAATTGGTTAAGGTACACTAATTAATTTTATTTTGTGAAACTTGAGATTTTTTGTTGACTAATTTGTTTTCTCTCTATTTCATTAGTTGTGATGTTTAGTATCATTTTAAACATCGCAGAGAATTATTTGTGAAATGATCCAGAAACTTGATGTTGGCGTAATACTATAGTAGTAAACAAAGTCATAAATAAATACGTAATAATCATGCTAGCTCATTTTCAGCACAATTTGTTTAATATACAGCAGAAGTTATGCTATACTGCATAATAACTATGTAAATAATAACTATGCATAATAACTCTGGCCAAAATAAGGTTGTTCCCGCCAAAAACTGTATCCGCGGTGCTAAACCAATCAAAGAGCATGTTATAAACCTACTAGCCAATCACAGTTGACTTTACGTTGTTAATTATACTGTATCCGCTCGAACTAGTATTGGCAGAAGTGTATAAGCGAAAATATTATGTTGTAGAGCATAATATGTATATTGTTCTACTTTAGCATAATTTATGCTATAATGACATAAATATATATAGCATAAATTACGTCATTTATTATTTCTGTGTGTGTTTGCATATTAGAAGTACCATAATTGAAAAAGGTATTGTCTCTGTCTCTACTCTTGTTACATTTACATTTTTAGTATTAATTTTTTGGCATGCATACACAGAAAAGGTGCCTTAATCTCTCAGTGTACCAGTGTATGTATAAATTATTGTATAAAAATGAAAGCAACCTTAAATTTACTACAGTTTTGTATACCATCTCCATTTTAAATAAACTTTTTTTTTTTTTTTGAAATCTTATGTATAAAATCAAAGAATATATATAAAATAAATATCTGAATATTTTACTTGATTTGAATTTAAAAAAAAAAAAAAAAAGAGGGTCGATGGTTATTTTTTGTCGTAAAAAATGAATGTAAAAAACACGACACTTTGGTATAACAACAAAAACATTGAGGATATTTACAATCTGCTTGCTTGCTTGCTTGCTCAACACAAACCGTAACCTAGAGAAATAGCTTGCCTATTCTATAGTATTATAAATATATCGATGTTGGAGAGTAAAATATGTGTCTCGTTTTTTGTCACGGGATGCAATATGTGTATCTTGTTTGTTTTTAATCACGGGAATCAATATGTGTATCCTGTTTTTTATCACGCGATGCAAAATGTGTATCATTCTTTTTATCACATGATTCAAAATGTGTATTTTTTGTTACGGGAACCAAAATGTGTATCTCTTTGTTTGTTGTTTTTTTTTTTTCACGGAAAGAAATATGTGTGTGTGTGTGTATCTTACATTTTATCACTTGAAGCAAAAATAATATGAAAGTCGAGTGCCATATATACATTACGTTTGAAAACGACACACATTTTGCTACCCATACATACACAATTTTCTTTTCCTGACAAAAAAAAAAAAAAAAAAAAAGGGAGATACACATAAATATTTTCCACTTCAATGCATTGAAATGAAGAAGCCGTGTTAAACTTTTACTTGCAGTAATATTCAGTACTTAAATTGTGTTTTTCTTCGTTTGTTATATGGCTTCTAACTTATTATAATAAGTAATGAGTGCTAAATGAATAACAGTATACTGACATAAAAACATTATATTTGAATGGATATTACCAGCGGTCGTGGCACGCTATAGTCAGAGACGTGGAAAATATTACTTTTTCTAATTTGTACTACTTTACAAGGTCACAGAAAAAAAATAATAATTCAAAAAACTCGATCATTGCTCAGTTTTAGTTATTTTTATTCATCACAACTTGACTTTAGCAAAGTTTCTTAATAAATATGATAGAAATATGTTGTACAGCATGTATTATAATATAATTATTTATGCAGTTTCCAAATAGTAACACTTTATAATTATGTTATATGGATTTAACTACAATATACGTTACGTAAGTTATTGCGTCTGTGTCATTATTGCGGAACCATCAAGCAAAAAAAAAAAAAAAAAAAAAAAAAAAAAAAAAAAAAACTCTTTCGAAATACAATTTCTTTGTACGGAAGCTTTAAAGCTTTACATACGCCGACTTTCGCAGAAATAACAAAAACAATGTAATTTATGCTGCATTTATAAAAAAAATACTAGATTAGCATATTTTCAATGATTCTGTAAAAAAATAATATTTATGCATTTTCAAATGTATAGTTATTATGAACAAATTGTGCTGTAAATGAGGTAACTTAATTATTACGTATTTTTATACATAAGTGTTAAAGTGTTAAAAGTGAAAAAAAAAAAATGTATTTCTGCAAGTAACACCATAGATCACCAAGTTCGAACTAATGTCGAGTTCACAGTAAGCTGAAAATACTTTAAAAGCGTCTTGGCAATTGGTCAAAAGATCATTTTTACGATGTACTGACCAATCACAAAGCACTTCCGGCGTGTTTTAAGTTTATTGTCGCCATCACTTGAGCAGGATTATTGATTGATTTCGAGTGCGCTCAGATGTCACTCTACTATTTCTAATTTCCAAGCTTGGTGTCAGTTCGTATACTTGGCTAAGTTTGTACGTACACCACTCTTAATGTCATAAATATTTAATATGTTGTTGTTATTCTGGAGCTTCCGTGTTTTAAAGTCATTATTTCTCACGTGACTTCCACTACTGACCAAACTGAAATTTATACTATTTTAATTTTATATAATACAACATTAAATTTAATCTAAATAATAATAACACGTGTGGCCCACGCCAATATTTTGAACGTTATTAAGGTTGGGTTTATATTGACAAAAATATATATATATTTTTTTTTTAGTTTGTGGTATTTCAACGTTCATTGGTATAACACGCTAAAAGCAGCGCTAAATACTTTAAACTTTTCAGTTTTTTAACATTACTGCTTCATTTATCTTTTATAGCTTTTTTTTGAGCAAATAATCACATTGAAGCAAATAAAATGTAAATAAAATGTTCAATGAAATAGCTATCCAGGTAGTACAAAGGTAAATTTATATATAAAAATGATAACTACAGGTGAAGTAGCTAGCCAGGTAATACACTAACGTACACTGGAATACAGATGCTTACCAATGTAACTTTAGAAAACGTAAGCTACCAAAAACGCATCCTTTCGTCTTTTGCGATTTAGCCCAATCACCGAGATCCACTTCCAGGAAAAAGGGGAAAAAATAAAAATGTATATTATATAATAAAAATAATAATAAAAACATCACATGACAAAATATTTACCCGCCACCAAAACGTGAAAAATAACGGAAATGGAGAATAAAAATTGGCAATAGGAGATCGAAATGTGGTTCCGCTGTTTTAGTGCCTAAATCAATACTAAGATTAGTTATCACTCGTTCAGATGTTTTTCTCTCAGTGTACTATATTAACTGATATTTATTTTTCAGTGTATATCTCGTGCCACAATTATTATTATATTTTTTGTTTTAAAAATAATAAAGTTAATAATATTGCTCCGGAAGTCCCAAGTGTTACAGCTTTTACTTACTTACTTACTGTTTTTATCATTGTTATTTTATATAAATAATTATTATAAAACTGGGACTGAATTTTAATCAGGAAAACTATACATTGCATGCATGCAAAAAATTATATAATAGAATAATGTTAAGTTATATGTAAAGTGATATGGTATAACTAACTATATAACGTATAATTTTATACTACACCCTTACTGTGGGTTTTACTATTTATATACAAAATGTAGTATATGATTTGTTATATATCTTCAAATCTATTTAGCATTTGAAAAAAAAAGTTGTACTTAATTTCTTTGATTTAAAGCCAAAAGTTATAATAATTTCAATATTCCGACAGCTTATATTTTATTTTTATTGTTACTATATTTGAATTTTTTTAAAGTTAATGTCCAAGGTTATCAAATAATAAAACTAAAATCATCTTTGTTTACTTTGTATGTGTGCTCGTCATTTGTTGTTCTATGGTTGCTATGTAAGCAAAAGCACAAAAAAAAAAAGCAATTACGTAAAATAAAATTCTTTTTTTTTTTTTTTTTTTTTTTTTTTTAGTAATAGTAGCTTAAATGTCAAGATGATTAAAGTCTACATGAAAATAAGGAGGAAAAACATTGCCAAAATCATTTAGTATTTAAAAATTGTATATCACTTCAAACAAATTGTATTAATTAAAAAAATTTAGGACAAAAGGGAAAAAAAAAATCTCTTGTCAAGATTTTTTAGGTCAACTTTAACATAAGGAGAAAAAACATCGCTGAAATTGATAGCTAGAATGATGAATTGAGAATTATGCTAAATTTTTCAAATCCAGCCATGTCCAAATTTTAAATGATGGCATCCCTAAATAACTCAGGTATGTGGGTTTCTAAAGTAATGCTGGTTCAAAAATATTTTAGCATCTATATGTATATTTTTTTTACCATCGATCGCCATTATGGAACCCTCTCGTAAGTAAAAAAAAAAAAAAAGAAAAAAAAAAGGATGAAATATTATAACTTTGAAATGTATTAAATTTCATTATAAAAATTAAAATTTGAAAACCAGACTGGACTGACCTTTAAATTCCAGCCTGAAGATACGCGGCCTTTATGTTTGTTCATCCCTCCACATTACATCACAAAGATAGAGACAGACCTCATTACATGAAACAACATTTTCAGACAGCCTTTTGTACAAACTTTACCTTTTTTTTTTTTCTAGTTCTTGTGATGTTTAAAAATAATAGAGAATCAACTTTGACATTTTCAAATTTTAAAATTTTCAACAATTTTCAGATTGACATTTAATAAAAATCTATTTTAGAAGTGAGCCATCATCAGAGCTAATGTGTTTGTTTGTTTGTTCGTTCTTTCTCTTTGGTTGTGCTATATGGCTAGCACAGTAGTTGTTTACCGTCGTGTTCTCTCTCTCTCTCTCTCTCTCTCTCTCTCTCTCTCTCTCTCTCTCTCTCTCTCTCTCTCTCTCTCTCTCTCTCTACATACATAGAGAAAAACCATATACCATCAAAGCAAAACTTTCTACTCAATTTTAAATCTATATTTATAGCTTTCACAAAAGGAATTCAGTTTAATGGAAAATTTTGGAACATGTTCAATTTTTTTTTTTTTTTTTTTTTTTTTTTTTTGTAACAAAAACGTATTTTATGATGTTGATAATTCTTGTGATTATGTAGTTAATGAAAATGCTCAACTTTTTGTAAATTTTCAGAATAATGTTTTAAAAAAATCTTTGCAGTTTGATGCAACAATTTTTGAAAATTCAGTTTACCATTGTTTTTCTTTTAAAATCACTGCAAACAATAAAAAAATATAAAAAAGGCATTAAATTATTGTCAATAATAAAATATTGTAGTGACTTATAAAATATTCTAATTAAGGATATTATAGTTACTTATAATACTGAATAAGATACCGAAAACATGAATTGAGTAATTTATCCTGCATTAAGGCGGGGGTAGGTGACCGACTGATATCTCGCTAACTAGACGGTCGCTAATTATAATATTAACACAAAGTAAAGAAGAAATGGTACTTAAAAGCTTAGCTACGTCAAACATGTGAAAAAACGGTCCAAAATTCAAGTTATTCTACTTTAAAGATTACATGTAAATGTGGAAATTCAAATTTTAGTAAAATAGAAACTTTTTTAAATTTATAAATATTATTAAAACTTTTTTCGGAAACAAAAAAAATAAGCACATCTATTTTATTTCGTATTTATTTTTGTCCGAGTGGACTTTATATTAGATATAATTTTCTAATTATATAACGAATCCATATAAAAGCATAGAACGTAATTATAGAGGGTAATATATTTTTATAGAGGATACAAAAAACAAAACAATTTCAACCACAAATGAAGTATAAAAACACACAGTTCTTTCATGTATGTTTATTTATTTAAACTGGCATTGTTTTTTTTAAACTTATCAATGAACTAAACTTGATTTTGCCTTTTTTTATCAATGAAGTTTTTTTTTCTTTTGTGTACGTAAATAGTTTTTTGATACTATTTCAATATAAACGTACGTACGTGAGTTTTATTGAATGAAAAATCGTAATTGATCACGTCGTTTTTGCAGCACTTTTATGACTTTTGCTTTATGTATGTATGCCATGTTATATTGCTTGCATGAGAGAGAGAGAGAGAGAGAGAGAGAGAGAGAGAGAGAGAGAGAGAGAGATTGTCATTCAGCTAGCCAGTGGCATATACACTCAAACCAGTACAGCAATATAATGCTACCAGAAAAAGCTTTTTTCTTCTATTTATAACATTCAATATTTCACTCAACTGTATTGGAAGCAACATTTTGTTTCCAGCAATAAAGTTTTGCAGGATAGTTAAAAAAAAAAATGGACAATGATTTTGTAACATACATTTTTATTTACGCTTCGTCGTTTTTTTTTTTTTTTTTTTTTTTTTCTATACTTTTTTAAAGTTTTATACACTCAAGGCTATTTACTTGATTATTTTTGAATTAAATTTGTGAACTTTGTTGCAAACGTTACTGCAACAATGGTTTTAGTTGCCTCTGGTACTACCACACTGCATTGTTGACTACATAGAAATAATAAATTATCTAATTTATGCTGCATTTATGTCATTATAGCATAAATGTTACTACATTATAGAACAACAAAATTAATTAAAGGCGTAGAACACTTTGAACAAAAAAAATTGCCTTATATTCTAACATACCTAAATATCAATGTTAATTTGGCCGTAGTCATTGATTTCTAATTTATTTTCCATTTATAAAATGACAGCTGCGGGTTTGTGACGTCACAGCTTACTAGTCCACGAGCGCGGAAGCAGGTGAGCTGTGACGTCACAAACCCGCATCTGACATTTTGTGAATGTAAAATAAATTAGAAATCAATGACTACGGCCAAATTAACGTTGATATTTAGGTATGTTAGGATATTATAGACATGTTTTTTTTTTTGTTCAAGGTGTTCTACGTCTATAATATAATGTTTATGCTTTGAAATATAGAAATTGTGTAGATTATGCTGTATTGAACAAGTTCTGCTGAAAGTGGGGTAGCTTAATTAATACCTTGTCATTTTTGTACTTATGTATAGGTCAATTAAAATGGCTTCAAGAAATTTTAATAAAAAAAGTAACATTTTTGAGATGGGACTATCATAATACTTACATTATATCTCTCAATCTTTCTGTAGCCTCACAAACTGGGCATACAAAATCGTGAAGTAGACAAATTTAGGAATTTATGACGTCATGAAAGCCAGGTCTACAATAGAAATTGTAGCGCAGGTTGTCTACTTTACAAGTTTTCTGCCTAGGTTGTGAGGCTACAGAAGTGACGTAATATGTGTATGTATGATCTTGTGATTTATGATTTTTTTTTTTTTTTTTTTTTTTGAGGCCAGTATCTTTTTACGTATTTTTTTGTCACACACATTTATATCACATTGTACGTAATTTAATGTCATATGGGCAAAAATAAATATATGTATAAATATCTTAGCAGATTTCAGAAATATTTATTCATACAGCATAATTCACCCAATTTTGGATAACAATTAGTATCACAAATATGTTGCACATTAATAATTTTATATCCATGTTCATTAATTTTCAAATATTCATTATGGAATATTCCATTAGAAAAACATTAATATACTGTACATGCTGTATATGTACAGTTTCGATCAAATGAATAGTTACCATTTAAACTCGATGTTTTTTGCCGCGTTAAATTTTGTTCAATTTTGCAACCTTGTTTATGATTATTCATTGAACTCTATATTCTCAATCACATCTATATTCAAATTCATTGAGTCTATATATTGTAATAGTTGACAAATACACCACACCACAAGAAGTCACCTGTGATGCACTCAGGTAGACAATCCGGCGGATAAATATTTTGCTTGCTTGCTTGCTCATTCTCTCTCTCTCTCTCTCTCTCTCTCTCTCTCTCTCTCTCTCTCTCTCTCTCTCTCTCTCTCTCTCTCTCTCTCTCTCTCTCTCTCTCTCTTCTAAGAAATGCATTTAATGTTTTTTTTATGTTTCAAAATAACTGCTGACTTACCGATTTGCCCGATTAAGAGATTAAAATTAAGATTTTTTTTATCATTTATATCAATATGACAGCAATTTGGTAAGAAAATAGTTCGAAACTTGTTATCAAACAAATACTTGAAAGCATTTCTCACAAGAGAGAGAGAGAGAGAGAGAGAGAGAGAATGAGCAAGCAAGCAAGCAAAATATTTACCCGCCAGATTGTCTACCTGAGTGCATCACAGGTGACTTCTTGTGGTGTATTTGTCAACTATTACAATATATAGACTCAATGAATTTGAATATAGATGTGATTGAGAATATAGAGTTCAATGAATAATCATAAACAAGGTTGCAAAATTGAACAAAATTTAACGCGGTAAAAAACATCGAGTTTAAATGGTAACTATTCATTTGATCGAAACTGTACAAGTGAAACCGACTAAGCATGAGAAATTTTTTTTTTTTCATTTTTTTTTTTTCATTTGAAATGATGTTGTACAATTACTTTTAAGAGTTTTCTTTTCTATGAAAGAGCAAAAAATTTATTAAGAATCAGTGTTATTGCTTTAAAAAATTAAAATAAAAAGTCGCATCAATTTTAATGATATTTAAACATAAAGAGTGAAAAACTTAATTTATGCTGCATGGGAAAAATAAATAACGTAATTTATGCTGCATTTATGTAATTATAGCATAAATGATGCTAAATTAGAACAATATAAATATTTTTGCTGTACAACATAATATTTATGCTATGTAGCATAGTTATTATGCAGTAAAGTATAAATTATGTTGTATTAAACAAATTGTGCTGAAAATGTGCTAGCATAAATATTACATTTGACAACATAGTGACTGATTTGATCGTGATTAAAACTCAAGATTTGCTTCGTCACTACATATCTGTTTTCTGAGTATAGGTTATTTTGACTATAAAATAATTACACAAATTGTTACAGCTATAATTATCTGACTTTTGCAAAAACACTCAGCTAGGGTTCTATTATCAATGAATTCACAGAAGTTGAAAATGTACACTTAAAAAAAAATAAGAAAATTCTACAAAAATAATTATTTTAATTGGACAATTACTATTTTAAAAATTTCTTGTAGTTTTAACATAATATTTCATATTTGTGTGTTTTTTTTTATAAAAATATATTTTAATTGCGTTAATATGTGTAGCAGAAAGTTGTTTCATTCTAATTATGTGGAGTTTGTACTGCACGGTGCGTCTTTTTGTGTGCCGCCGCCCCTCCCTGCTCCTCCCTTCTGCTGCAATGTGGTGGTGTCGAGGTGGGAGGGAGGGGGTGCGGCAGCTCGTAGTGGCAAAGACAAAAGCAACCCTTAGCTCTCTTATCAACTCATCCCTGTGCACCAAATTATGAGAACAAGTCGTACAACGAACTTTTCAGAGGTCATATGGCCAAAATTTTCACACTGTACAAAAAATAATAACGAACATTGAAAATGAAATCTTTAGCTTGAATCATGATGAAAATAGTTGCTAAGTAGTGAGTACAAAGGTAAATGTTATAAATATGATAACTGCAGGTGAAGTAGCTAGCCAGGTAGTACAAAGGTAAATCTTAATAATATGATAACAGCAGGTGAAGTAGCTAGCCAGGTAGTACAAAGGTAAATCTTATAAAAATGATAAATGATAACTAAAGGTGAAGTAGCTAGCCAGGTAGTACAAAGATAAATTTTATAATAATAACAACTGCACGTGAAGTAGCTAGCCAGGTAGTACAAAGGTTATAAATATGATAACTACAGGTGAAATAGCTAGCCAGGTAGTACAAAGGTTATAAATACGATAACTACAGGTGAAGTAGCTATCCAGGTAGTACACAAAAGTTCACTACACCTAGAGCAGTGATGTTTACTGACAAGATATTACCAATGTTCTCGCATGCAGTTTTGTATGTTGTTGTTATAGACGAGAAATATAAAACTATTATTGTCCGCACTTTGTTTGTACGTTGTGATTCATCACATCTGCTCAAGTATTTGTTACAAGATATTTTGTGTGTAAAGTTAACATTGAGATGCAGCTGACTATGTAATACAGCTACAGCAGTAAGCAAACATGTCATGCATTATGTCGAGTCAAATATCAATCAAAACTAACTCATGTCACATCAAAACTAATTGTCTCTACTCTCGCCACATTTTACGTACAGAATTAAGTTGCTTTCTTTCAGTGTAGCGTAGTGACTGCACTGCACTGGTCAAGCAATATATTTATAGTCACTAGAAATGTGTTCTCACTGTGTACAAATTGATCTTCTATTGTTTTTAAAATCAATATCATTTGGAAGTTTATTGTGTCAGTCAACAAAAATAAATAAATAAAAATAAATAAATAAATAAATAAACAAATAAATAAATAAATAAATAAATAAATAAATAAATAAATAAATAAATAAATAAATAAATAAATAAATAAATAAATAAATAAATAAATAAATAAATAAATAAATAAGTAATGAAAAAAATTAGGGTACAAATTTTAAAGAACGTGAAAATAAATTTTGTAACCCATATTTGAGTTTTATGAACCTAAAGTTTCATACCTCAAAATTTTACATAATTCTCCCTTATTGTAAAATTGTTACATATCTGGGTTCACATTGGTCTAAATCATGTTTTCGATCGTCATTATACTCCACCACTTATTTCTCAACCATTTCAAGTAAAATAACAATTAAAAACAACATTCATTATTTAATACTGAAAATTTTTTTTATTACCTTACGTATAATATGTACTGTATAGTTATATAAAAAATTAATTAATTTTTTACTATTGTATTACAGTATAATGAATTGCGAGAAATAAAATGTAAATTAATTTACAATTCAGTTTTTATTACTCGTTAATTAGCTAGCAAAATAATAATTACGATTTTTGTTGTTGTTGTTGTTTTGTAACAACTTTTATAAAGAAATATCTTCAAACGTAACACAAAATGTACTGCATTATATTGCACGGATAAGTATAATTACAAATACTAGGTACTTATAGGTAGGTATACCTATAAGTATTACAAAATTGCAATATATGTACAAATTGGTTTTAATTTACTACAATTTAACCTAATGAAGGTAAAAAAAAACTAAAATCAAGGTGTATTTTATCTGCCAATGCTGTCATTGTATAGTAACATTTACCTGCTCTTGGTTAATATTTACCCGTAGTACCTATCCTATACCTTAAACTGTACCTGTATCTGTTCTTGTATCTCTTCCTGTTCCTGTTCCTGTATTTGTACCTGTACCTGTTTCAGTTCCTGTTCCTGTATCTGTACATGTTCCTGTACCTGCAATGAACCTGGTATTAACAGTAAACAAATGGTGTGTTCAAAAACACTATATTAATGAAGTAGTCAGTGATTTAAGTATAGTAAACATAGTGTATTTATTTTGAGAAAAATAAAGTTTACAACAAAAATAAAACAACTTTGTCTTAAAAAAAAAAAAAAAAAAAAAAAAAAAAAAGGCAAGGTAATAAGATTGTGGTTAAAACAATTGGTGTATTTGGTTTTGTTAAACAATTGTGTTAGGTGGAGGAAAGGTTTACACTGCGACACAATGAGAGAGAGAGAGAGAGAGAGAGAGAGAGAGAGAGAGAGAGAGAGAGAGAGAGAGAAGTTAAGGGTCGAGAGAGGCAGGGAGAGAGAGAGAGAGAGAGCACAAGTTTAGTTGAGCGGCGCACACACACACAAAGTAACCAGGCACGCACGTGTAGCATAGTGATGTGATGATGCTCGTTCTAATCTCATTTGTTTTTCTCTTTTTTACTTCGCTACTATATAGCTTGCCAGCGCTACCCTACTGCAGCAGCCAGGAAGTCAATTGTCCACTCTCTCTCTCTCTCTCTCTCTCTCTCTCTCTCTTTCTCTCTCTCATACTATATTATGACATTAATACTATAAACTACCCTATTATACACTTTAAAAATAATTTTTGATGAATTAAATCTACAAAACATTTTATTATTATACCTGCCGTAAAGTCATTTCATTTGATTTACATTTATACGAACAAAATTAAAAGCGTAATAATTATGCTAGATCCATTTCAGAAACATAATTTTATAACAGCATAATTTTTGTTATATTTTCTAAGTATAGTAACCTCCTTAAATAGCAATGCAGCAACATAATGTATGCTATATTGTACAGTAATTATATATACTACATAACATAATAGTTAACATGTTGAGCATAATTACTTATGTTATTACAAAATAACAACATTTGTGCTCTACAATATAGCAAGTGTTCAATGTAGCAACATAATGTATGCTATATTGTACAGTAATTATATATACCACATAACATAATAGTTAACATGTTCAGCATAATTACTTATGTTATTACAAAATAACAACATTTGTGCTCTACAATATAGCAAGTGTTCAATGTAGCAACATAATGTATGCTATATTGTACAGTAATTATATATACTACATAACATAATAGTTAACATGTTCAGCATAATTACTTATGTTATTACAAAATAACAACATTTGTGCTCTACAATATAGCAAGTGTTCAATGTAGCAACATAATGTATGCTATATTGTACAGTAATTATATATACTACATAACATAATAGTTAACATGTTGAGCATAATTACTTATGTTATTACAAAATAACAACATTTGTGCTCTACAATATAGCAAGTGTTCAATGTAGCAACATAATGTATGCTATATTGTACAGTAATTATATATACTACATAACATAATAGTTAACATGTTCAGCATAATTACTTATGTTATTACAAAATAACAACATTTGTGCTCTACAATATAGCAAGTGTTCAATGTAGCAACATAATGTATGCTATATTGTACAGTGATTATACTACATAACATAATAGTTAACATGTTCAGCATAATTACTTATGTTATTACAAAATAACAACATTTGTGCTCTACAATATAGCAAGTGTTCAATGTAGTAACATAATGTATGCTATATTGTACAGTGATTATACTACATAACATAATAGTTAACATGTTCAGCATAATTACTTATGTTATTACAAAATAACAACATTTGTACTCTACAATATAGCAAGTGTTCAATGTAGCAACATAATGTATGCTATATTGTACAGTGATTATACTACATAACATAATAGTTAACATGTTCAGCATAATTACTTAAGTTATTACAAAATAACAACATTTGTACTCTACAATATAGCAAGTGTTCAATGTAACAACATAATGTATGCTATATTGTACAGTGATTACTGATTATACTACATAACATACTCACGTACTCACGTAATAGATACATAATAATTATGCTAGCTCATTTTCAGCACAATTTGTTCGATACAACATAATTTATGCTATATTTGATAAAATCTATTTAAAAAATCAAAAATATTATGTTGTACACTACATAGCATAATTATTTATTTTGTATTCTAACTTATGCTATAATGATCAAATTAACGTAAATTATATTTTCCCTGCTGCAATTATTCAATGCAGCATAAAGTAAAACCCAAAAATAAGTGACTACCCTCACCCTCTTTATATCTATATATACAATAGTATACGGACATTATTATTTAAATAATTAAATAAAACTTTAAAATAATTATTAGTAGTAATTAATTTTTGAATAATTAAAATTGTATAATTGTACAAAAAAATTATCACATTTATAGCAGTATATAGGCATAAAATTAAAAAATAAATAAAATAATAATACTAATAAAAAAACGAAAACTAAAATATATAATTAAAGTTAAATAATTTAATTATTCAAAATTAAAATTTTTTAGTTATTGAATTTGTGCAACATGTTTTATTATGCAGAATAATAATAATTCAATACTGCTCAATATTGGGTGTATCCGCGTGACGTCATATTTAATGTGCTTGGAGGCCATACTGGAGTAGTGGACAACATTGCTCAGTATAGGACAAACTTCGTTTTTTGGCTACTTTTTTTTTTAGAGAAATCGGTTATTATTTTTTTTTTTTTACATAATTAAGATACTCATTTAACCTATGAACAACGTTGATGCTCTCAAAAATATTGCAAATTGTTTTTAAACTGGCAAAATGAATTATTTTCCTATGCTGCCCATTTTATTAAATAGTCCAACATGGCGGCGACTTTAACATGAATGCATACATCATACACCCTTTAGTAAATTGTGTATACATAGCGCAAGCATATTTATTACGTGTTGTCTGTATTGACATAACATGGTATTATAATAGGGACCACAAAATTATTGCATTACTTTACATACGAATACTAATAACTTATTCAAGATAATGACTCTTAATTATTATGAGTAGCTAAAATAATGCATTTAAGCAAATTATTAACAACAGAGCTCATTAACTTAAAATAGCTGAAAAAAGCTGAAAACAACTTAAATTATAGATATTTTTATAACTTGCTAAAAAATGCATTATTTTCATAATAACTTAAAATTGATTATCTTAAATCAGTTAGTATTCGTAACTAAAGTAATGCACCAATTTTTAGAGTGGGTGCTACAAAATTAATTAATTTGGATTTCTTGGATTAAATTATAATAATTTAATTAATAATGTCACACAGTACGTAACAATGTTGTACACTAAAAGCAGACACTCGAACCCGATCAGAAGCAGCAGGTGTATAAGATATTGTGACCAAGGCCATCGCTCAGTGGCTGCCTGCAAGCGGTTGTGCATCGTGCAGACTCGGTGAAGTACGTCGAGGTGCCGTGCCGTGATTGGCCGTGACTCGTGATGTGTTTGAGTTGAGACGAGCACGAGAAACCGGCGGGCCGGCGGCGAGTGCTTTTATAAAAGTGACGCTACGATTCACATGGCAATGTTTTACTTAATATCTCGCGATTAAGGAATCTACAGTGCAAACATCCTGACATCAATCTCTTCGTTATTTAATAAGGAATCTAAAGGTAAAAGAATTATTTTTCTATGTTATGTAATAAGATATTAATTTGCTATAATCCAACATGGCGTCGTTTTATTCCCGCGTGTTGCTTGTAAATTGTTGCGACTCGTGTCAGTAAACATTGATAACTAAAATCTCATACATACAATGGTACCTCTTCGCACGGGAAATAAGTCGCAGCTAATTATTGAGTCTTGAAATAAATGTTTGGAGAGAAGAAGTTATTTTATTTTTATGTATTTGTACGAATTTGTGGAAGTATGAGCACACTTTGCATTTTCAATGCTTATATTATACATATTAATAAGCCTACTTTAACTTCTTTTTTTTTTTACCCCAGAAAAATGCAATTCCGAGAGCTGATGGTTTTTTGTGTCATACATTTTTATGAACCTCCCCTCCCCTACCTACTTGATTTTTCTCTAAGCTCAGCTATGGGTGGTTTTCCGACAAAAAAATAAAGTGCCGAAAACTGGGGGTCTGCCGAAAACTGGCCACTTTAGCATATTTGTTACAAGGTATTTTGTGTGTAAAGTTAACATTGAGATGCAGGTGACTATGTAATACAGCTACAGCAGTAAGCAAATATGTCATGCATTATGTCTAGTCAAATATCAAGCAAAACTAGCTCAAATATATAAAAAAAAAAATCGTTAAATTTTTACGTACAGAGAAACTGTGCTTTTTCTCAGTGTATTTAGCAAAATCTTTGCAGCAAATAATATTTTCTCTTAACGATGAAAATTATGTAACTTAATTATCTTAAGATTCAAATCTCCCGGGTCAAATAAGACAGCCAAGTAATAAGACGTCAATCAAAATAATTAATGATGTGTCATAATTTTAGGATCATTAAAAGAATATTTTTAATTATGAATTATTAAGCACTTTGAAATATTATATAAATTTTATTTCTGTTATAGCAAAGTGTTATTGGTATTTAAATTTTTTATTATTATTAATTTTTTTTTTTTGCAAAATTAAAATCTTAATTATGGTTTGCATAAAATGTTTCGTGGGCTTAACTGAAAACTGATACACTCAAAAAAAAAAGTTTACTGTCTATATAAGCACATTTATTTACAGTACCAATACGGAATACATTGGCTGTATACGTCAAAGCATGAGTGTGTTTTCACTAAATATTCAATCTTGTAGAGGCTATAGTGTCGATGTAAGTACGATGAGTATACAAATTATAAACGGGTGCTCCATAAAATTCAAAACATTGCATTGTTTAACACTATTTTTAAGAAGATAAGAACGAAAAAAAAATTCATTTTGAATATTTGTTCTCCGAATTTTGCATTTATATACGGGTTCAAAATCTGCAAGACAATGGGAGCAGAGTTTATGAACATGTTCACTCTGCAGCCGAAATTACTTTGATAATAATAATATTTTATAATAAATTAAAAATTCAAACCACATAAAGTTTCTTATAAAATATATTTCGTGTTTATCCCACAAAAACATAATTCATCTCGAGCTTAAAATTATAATTTTAAAAACATTTATTATTATATAAAAAAATATTATGATATTATTCCACCCCTCTATGTATGTGTGAACAAAAGAAGAACGTCAACCGCTGTACGTGCTGCGTGGTCCACTATTATTTTATTGCTACTGGTCAAAAGTCGGCCACACATAATTTATCGCTCCTGCTGCTAAATCTGCTAACAGTGTGGGGTAGTCAGAGCATTGTTGAAATATGACCTTGAAGTTTTGACTTACATTTGTTGTGACAATTGTCCTAACAACAAGCGTCTTGTCCAGCATCTATTGACTTATTTACATGTAGTTCTTTGTAAATGCAAATGTTTAAAATGTAAATCTAAATTTTACAGACATTTAAAAGCAATCTCACATCCTAATTTCCTAATATATCAAGTTAATTTTTTTTCCCATTTGTATAAGTTTCATATCAGCAACATTCCGCAAAGCTGTTTAAGTTGGTCCTGAAAATACATAATTGATGTTCGTAAACCCTGTTCCCTTACTCAAAAAAAAAAAAAAAAAAAAAAAATAAAATCGCAACTCCATTTAAAAAGCATCGTCATTTTTTTTGTGGTTTCGAGCACAAAAAAAAAAAAAAAAAAAAAAAAAAAAAAAAAAACAAAACAAAAAAAAAAACAAACAAACAAACAGAGTTTACGAACATCATTTATATAGTGTCATTTCTTAATTAAAAAGCGAGCTTTTTTAAAAATAGTTTTTAAAGGAATAGACCAGAGAAAAACGTAAGCATTAATATTACAAAACACTTGATGGGATTTACATAAATAACTTTAGTTTGTCTCAAAACCCAGCTTTAGCTCCGTAGCAGTGATCAGAAATTTCGATTTATGCAACCCGCACAACATTTTCATACTAATTTTTGCATGTTTCTGACGTCATAAACATGAATAGTCACGCAAATTGCATACTTTACAGTATTTTCACACTCTCTCGTGGGGCTACTTCAACATTCTGGTAAAAATTGTCATCTGCAGTTTTGAAGTTCCCATTTCATGTTTATTCATTAAAAAAAGCACATGTTGTTTTATGTGGTCTATGGCTTTAATTTGTTATGCCTAACAATGCAAGAAATATTAATTTAGATTGTATTAATTAATTAGCTTATTTTCAAAGACTGAGTGAGGTACACAAATTTATATTTCTCCACTTCATAAATTGACATGACAAACAAAATTGAGTTGGCAATATATACTTTGTGTTAAAATAGTTAGTTTGATTTAGTTTTGAGAGAAGTTTGTAACTCCATTGCTCTTGTGATAATGAAATGTTGTGGCAAAGACACAGTGGCTGGAGGGCGCACAATAGTCACGTGATACAGCAAGGTGAAGAACAACAACAATCACGCAATGAAAACAATCTTTGCTTGTCAGAAACAATCAACTTCTCTTCGTTCGCACTTCTAGAAATTTAAAATAGTTGGAAAGTCATTTCTCTGCAAGGAAAAAAAATGTAATAATTATGTTATAGCGTGTTTTCATATGACGTCATACTGAATGCGCTTTGACGCCATACTGGTGTAATATTGGTCAGCATAGGATAAACTTCCTTTTTAGCTATTTTTATTGGGAAATCGGTTAATTTTATGTTAATAATTTATTTGAGATACTAATTTAAGCTATTAACAGCATCAATATACTCTCAAAAAATGTTGCTTAGTATTTTTAAATTTGCAAAACTAGTAATTTTTCTATGCATTCTATGTTATTAATTGATCCAATATGGCGTTGACTTTAACATACACCCTATAGCTTCAAGCAGCAACATTTATGCATAACATTTATGCTATGCTGTACAGTGATTATACTACATAACATAATAGTTAACATGTTGAGCATAATTACTTATGTTATTACAAAATAACAACATTTGTGCTCTACAATATAGCAAGTGTTCAATGTAGCAACATAATGTATGCTATATTGTACAGTGATTAACACAATAGTTAACATGTTCAGCATAATTACTTATGTTATTACAAAATAACAACATTTGTGCTCTACAATATAGCAAGTGTTCAATGTAGCAACATAATGTATGCTATATTGTACAGTGATTATACTACATAACATAATAGTTAACATGTTCAGCATAATTACTTATGTTATTACAAAATAACAACATTTGTGCTCTACAATATAGCAAGTGTTCAATGTAGCAACATAATGTATGCTATATTGTACAGTGATTATACTACATAACATAATAGTTAACATGTTCAGCATAATTACTTATGTTACTACAAAATAACAACATTTGTACTCTATAATTATTATTATAAATATTACTATAATTATTTTTATTATAGCTATTGTTAATAATTTGTTGGAATGCATTATTTTAGCCACTCGTAATACATAACTTAAAAGTGTATTTATCTTAGGTGGGTTAGGGTTCGTAACTGGAGTAATGCGTACATTTTTAGAGCGAATGTACAATAACCTAAGCGGATACACTTTTGTGTATTTTGATTGTAGGATGAAAGAAATTAATAAATATATTTTGAATTTGAAAATTTTGAATAATATAGCAATTATTTAATGCAGCATAAATTATGTAATTTCTTTTTAACGTGTGAGTAAGAAAATAAATAATGCTTAATCAATAAAAATTATTTTTTTTACACATTTACTTAAATTAACCTCTGCCCGTGATGTTGCATGACAAAAAGCAATAGATGTTACCAGCGTGGTGCGGTAACAAATTAACAGACACCCCCACTAATTTCCTAGTGCAAACCCTCTCTTTGCATTGATTTATTATTGCTGTTTTTTTAATAAAATACTGAGTCCAGAAATCTTTAAATAAGCAATACTAGACACACTTTTATCTGTTTTGCCTTTTTAGGCAAGGTATATTTTATAAACCTTGGCTAATGTATGTTTTTTTTTACGTTTTAATGCTAAAGTGGCCAATAGAGAAAACGCGTTGCAATGCAAATTGTATGATTATAATAATAATAGCAGAGCAATGAAGCCTGGGTCAATAAAGAAATCTTATTCGTTTGAGGAAGATCAAAACAATTTAGGGGTTAATTTTATTTCATATTCTAAAAGAGAATGTCGTGCTAAGTCGATAGATATAGTCCAGACCCAGTTCTTGGCAGGTCCCAATTGTTGGCAGATGGGTTAATTAAAACTTTAAAAAATTAACATCTCCTCAACCAATAAAGCTAGAGACTTGAAACTTGAAAATTTGAATACCCAATAAGGTATAGGATTGGACTCTATGGTGCCATCAAAAATACTCTCAACTTAATATTTTTTTAAGTGCCCGATTGGGACTCAGACTTTTCCATTTAAATAACCCGTAAAAAGCCATTAGCATGCCAACTACTGGTTCTCTACCATACTGTGTTATTATTATTGTGTTCATGAAGTATTTTTAATTAATATTTGAAAGTCGTAAAATCACGTATGTTCGGTAACCTTTTCCTATGCCCACATGCTTAAGCTACAGACCATGACGACATTTTTTTTATTTTTAAATATCAATATAGAATATTTAATGAACTAAAATATTAAAAACTTGCGTATCAATCGACTTAGAACTACCCTAATATAAAATTGTAAAAATGTCTAATTTTATTTTTCTGTTTGATTTCAGGTGAGTTTCTTTACATTTCTCTCATTGGCTGGGATTGGCAGGCACAGTAAGTGGATTGTTGTTGATAACAATATTATTAAAAACAAAAAGAATGGTTTGAAAATACAGTCGAGAGTGTACATATTTATGTCCTCTTTAATGGACTGCTCACAAAGACATGTAAATTCACATAACTTTCGTAACTTTTACGTAAAAATCCGAATAACATTTTTTTTTTGCACATGGCAAAAATGCTATGTATGGCAGGTGCAGCTCTGACGAAAAGTTCCCGCGGCTGCTGCTACGTTTTCTCATAAAAATAACATAGTGTGATTGCGGCGGGTTGCTTATGCAAATCGTTCAGGAACTTTTGACCAGAGTTGTATGTACATGAATCTGTATTTTGCAGTGTACACTATACTTTAATTTGAAGTTATAAACTACAATACCACTTAATCTATATAAGTTAGTCACACCTTTATTGTAGCACAGTGCATCTGCATTAGGTATTATTGTAGTATAATAATACCTGTGTTCTACCTTATATGTCTACCTATTACATTTACAGGTATTATTGTAGTATAATAATACCTGTGTTCTACCTTATATGTCTACCTATTACATTTACAGGACTTATATATCTGTCTTAATTAATTGTATTTTCAGTTAAATTTTTTTCCGTGTATTTTCACATAAGAGATATGTGAAATTACGCATCATTGTGAACAGCCCATAAAAATTAAAAAATATATATTTATGATCTTATTTCTCATTGTAGTGTGAAGTGTGAATATAAGAGTTGCATATTGTGTGAATACGCCAGTTGCATATTTCCATACAATAAAGATGTTTGATTTAAAAAATGCGATAGACGTAAGACAACGGAGACAGAAAAAGAAAGTTTAAGATCGTAAAAAAAAAAAAAAAAAAAAAAAAAAAAAAAAAAAAAAAAAAAAAAAAAACGAGTGCTGGCATGACATGCACTAGTTAATAAAGTCATGTAACAAGAAGTAATTGTTTGGAAAATAGTGTTTGTATGTTTGTTGTGTCCGGCAGGACAAGAAAGAGTGAGTGAGTGAGTGCAGTTTACGACTTTTGACATGTGTGCTGGACTTAAGAGAGAGAGAGAGAGAGAGAGAGAGAGAGAGAGAGAGAGAGAGAGAGAGAGAGAGAGAGAGATTATAGTACACACACAAACATCGCAATATAACAAGGTTCATAGAATAAGAGGTTAGATGCTCTGGAAATTTTTTTTTTTGGCCAAGGTCGCGCAGCTTAAAGGAATTCACCAAAGACGTCATATCACCACTTGCAACTTTATTCACCTTATCAGTGACGTAACTGGTGAACGGCATCGTATTGGTTGAGAAACAAGTACAATCCATCGCAAAATTAAATCTAAGGCGCGAGTTTTATACTGCACTCAACCTCTTTATTATATGGACCTTGGCAATGTAATAACAAAATCTCAAAGTCTATTTCGTCATATAGGGTGTATGCGGATGACGTCATATTTAGTGCGCTTGGGGGCCATACAGTAGTAGAGAATAACATTGCTGAGCATAGGACAAACTTCCTTTTAGACAATTTTCTTTGAGAAATATGTTAAATTTTTGTTAATGTTATTTTTCTCACATACTTGAGATACTAATTCGACATATTTACAACATCAATGCTCTCAAAAATATTTCAAAGTGTTTTTAAACTGGCAAAATTAGTTATTTTCGTATGCCACCCATGTTATTGAGTTATCCAACATGGCGTCGACTTTAGCATGAATGCACGGTACCGTGCATGAATGCATACACCCTATATATTATACGACATACAATCTAAACCGCGCGCAGTTTGCGTTCTTATGGTACATTTAACTTTTATTTTTTTATTTTTTTTTTTTTAACTTTTGCGCAAATGCGCAAAATGTGTTGACTTTTTTGTAACAAAACAACAATAACGTTGCAGAAAGTCGTGAAAATTTTGATGCCACGCGAAGTTAAGTCAGGTTAACTTTTTCACGGAAAAATAAAATCAGTTGCAGAACCTTGCTTACAATCTGGCCAAAACAAGGTCGTTCCCGCCAAAAGCTATATTCGCGGTGCTAAACCAATCAAAGAGCGTGTTATAAACCTACTAGCCAATCACAGTTGACTTTACATTGTTAATTACACTGTATCCGCTCGAACTAGTATCGGGAGAAGTGTATTTCTCAACTTTAACTTATATTTAAATCTTCAGGTTACAAAAGAATTCAATTGAAAATAAAGGGTCAATTGGTTGCGAAAAGTTATAAAACAATAAATCCACCTATAATATTCAATTTCTTAAAATTATTGATTGTAAAAATGACTAAAACAAAATAGTTAAGAGTAATTTTTATGTCACTTATTTAAAAATTAAAAAGAATTTTGCGGTTGTACATACAACAATTTTTAGAAAATTAGAAATTAATGGAAGTGCTCAAAGCGCCGCCAGTTATAAAATAAATAAAAGAAGAAAAAAAGTGACAAATTTAAAGTCCGTTGTTCAGGTGTTGTTATATGGTTGCCATGACGACGCAACGGCAAAAATTGAACTAACATTTAATGGACCACTTGCAATAAACAAACCATTTAAAATAAAATAAATTATTTTTATTAAATTTCTTATGGTAAAATTGTCACAAAAATAAATTCGATAATATATATATATATATATATATATATATATATATATATATATATATAATATATATATTATATAATATTCCTAGCAGTATTTTAAGTATTTCCACGAATGAATTTAAAATTCTTTTAGTGGTTAAAAAAGTGCAATATTTACTCATTATCATAATAACCCTTTAAGATATATTCAAATGTTTACTTGTTATAAATATAATTTTGCGTATGAAAGTAAATTTTTGTCTTTTAAACAATGTTATTTAACAATTTGCAGCACATATTAACAATAAATAAAATAATATGTGAATTCTCCTTAAAAAATTGTTAGTATTTTCTCATTTTTTATATTAAATTGGAAATTAAGAAATAAAGATTTTAAATATGTTATAATAACGGTCACTTGGTCTTGTTGATAAATTGAACTTGTATTAAGTTTTGAGTGTGGTCTCAATTACTTAGTTGGAAAGTAACTCGACGTATTTAACTTGAGCCTTAAATAATTGACTGTTGCAGAGCGAGAGTATGTGAGAGAGTGAGTGAGTGAGAGAGAGAGAGAGAGAACTCACACACGCACGCAATGCGAGTATCGTAATCGTGCATCAAAATAAGTTTTTTATTTTCACTTCACAAAATTTGGATATTTTTATATATAAAAATAAGACTATTATGCTAATGTATTGAACTTTAACATAGATAAAATATTTTAATATATTTTTAATCAAGAGAATTTTTTTTATAATAAAAATTCAGTTTTTTGTTATATCGTAGATGGATTGTTATCTTTTAAATATTTACTCTCAAAGTTTTCAATATTTTTACGAAATGAAATGTATTTTTCTTGGAATCTATATTTTACATTTCTCTTTAGTATTTGGAATATTATATAATACTCGATGTTTCCGCGTTAAAATAGAGCATGTGCAATTTCCACCAGCGCGGCGAGTGGAGTATCTGCACTTTCCACAAAACAAGGTGAGAAGACTAGTGACCATTTACTTTAAGGAATAGACCAGAAAAAAACAAGCATTTATATCACAAAACACTTAATAAATAAATAAATAACTTTAGTTTGTCTCAAAACCCAACTGTAGCTCCGTAGCAGTGATCACAAATTTTAATTTATGCAACCCGCACAACATTTTCATACTCATGTTTGCATATTTCTGACGTCATAAACATGAATAGTCACGCAAATCGCGTACTTTACAGTAATTTCACGCTCTCTCGTGGGGTTACATTAACATTCTGGTAAAAATTGTCAACAGTTTTGTAAATCCTATTTCATGTTTATTCATTAAAAAGCTCCTTTTGTTTTATGTGGTCTATGGCTTTAACATTGCAGATGCTCCACGGTGGAAAGTGCAGATAGTCTATTTTGACACGGAAGCTTCGAATGAATATACATGACGAGGGGCGACTTCAGTTTGTTGCGCATTTTGAAATTTGATTTCAACCACTTAAAACTTCAATTAAACCTATAACAAAATTTTAAATTTTATTTTTACAACTTACATAACACCCATTATCAGTGCACAAATCTACAACTTAATTTTAAGTTATAAAAAAAAAAAAAAAAATCACTGCAAGTTTATATTTGTTAAAATGTTAGTTAAATTTTTTTGTACTTCTTTTGTTTCACGTGGTAACTAATTATATACCGTGTTCATGAAATAAACGGTGACATATTTTATATTTTTTTGTTATTTGTAACAAAATAAAAAGTTTAGTTGTAAAACAGAATGTTATTTTAATCAAAAGTGTAATTACTGAAAATTAAATATAATTGAAGTCAATTTTCATGCTCGTATGTTCTTAGAAATAAAATGTTGATTTTTTTTATATAACTATTTTATTATGTAAGTTAAAAATAATGACAGATAAATTAAAGTAATATTAAATTTGGTGGAGAAAATGTCATTGGTATTTACTTTGCTTAAAATGTTTTTTTTTCTTCTTTTTATGTTTTATTTCATTCAAGCTTTCGTTCTGACCTTTTGCCTTTCTCTCTCTCTCTCTCTCTCTCTCTCTCTCTCTCTCTCTCTCTCTCTCTCTCTCTCTCTCTCTCTCTCTCTCTCTCTCTCTCTCTCTCTCTCTCTCTCTCTCTCTCTCTCTCTCTCTCTCTCTCTCTCTCTCTCTCTCTCTCTCTCTCTCTCTCTCTCTCTCTCTCACTAGGGATCTCTCTGGAGAATACCTTATTTGCACTACTATAAAAAATCTTTCAATTTTCATCCCTTACATAAAGGGTAGATTCATTTTATTACATATTGTTGTTATCATTTTATTATTATATTAGGAATCAATATAATAACTTTTCATGCACGGTAAAAATAGATTACGTAATTGATGCTACATTGAATAATAACTATATCAGAGCACAAATGTTGCTATTTTGTAATAACATAAGTAATTATGTCGAACATCTTAAAGGAATAGACCAGAGAGAACCATAAGCATTTATATCACAAAACACTTGATGGGACTTACATAAATAACTTTAGTTTTTTTCAAACAAATTTCCCATATAGAAAATAGCCAAACTTCAAGTTTTTTCTATGCTCAGCAATGTTATTCACTACTCCAGTATGACATCCAAGCGCATTAAATATGACGTCATGTGCATAAACCCTATATAAAGCAATTATTTTGACGTTGTGAAAGCACAATATGCAAACATTATTTTATTTTCAATTCTATTTTTTATGCTCTAGCAACGACAGTTTTATTCCGAGTGAGATGTATAAAAATATATATTTTTAATTATTTACATTCATAATTATGTTCAAAGATATACGAGTTTAAAATAATGAGATTCTGAGTTTGTTAAATGAGAGAAAAATAAACATGAATGGTTTTGATTGTGCTGCATTAGAGTTTAAATTGAAAGCACTGGCTTATGAACAAACACCGTTGCTTATACTTTACTATTATTTTTTACAATTATAATAACGATGATGGTAGAAAAAAAAAGTAATGAATGAAAATATTAAAAATAATAATTTAAATTTAAGTATATATGGTCTATGCATTCATGTTAAAGTCGACACCATGTTGGATAACTAAATAACATGGGTGGCATAGGGAAACAATCATTTTGCCAGTTTAAAAACACTATGCAATATTTTTGAGAGCATTGATGTTGTAAATATGTTGTATTAGTATCTCAAGTATGTGAGAAAAATAACAATAAAAATTTTTTTAACAGATTTCCCAAAGAAAATTGTCGTAAATGAAGTTTGTCCTATGCTGAGGCATGTTATGCACTACTCCAGTATGACCTCCAAGCGCAATAAATATGACGTCATCCGCATACACCCTATAGAATGGGTGCGCATAACGTCATCATAAATGCGCTTCGATGCCATAATTGAGCAACGAATTGCTTTTAGCATAGGACAAACGTGGGTTTTTCACTATTTCTTTTTGGAAAATAATTAATTTTTTGGTCTTTATTATTTTTCTCGCATACTTGAAAACATAATTCAACTTGTTAATAGCATCAATTCTCTCAAAAAAAAAAAAAAAAAAAAAAAAAAAATCTAAGTATTTTTAAACTGGCAAAATTTGTAATTTTGCTATACCGATCCATGCTATTTAGTACTCACTTATGACGTTGACTTTAACATGAATGCCACTGTACCTTTGCAAATTATATTGATAATGTTTGTCTGCATAATATTTAGAATTTAATTGTCTTTAACCGCCCCACCTGTGATTGACTGGTACATTTTAGTGCTGTCAAAATCCGGATAATTTTCATAACCGGATTACGGATAAGAACTTATCCGGATCGAGAAATCTGGATTTTGTGGACACAATTATATCTGGATCACAAATGGATTAACAAAATTTGTATCATAAAAGTAACAAAATACAACAAAAATAGTCACTTTTCAGGGGAGGCAAAGCTACTAAAAACCAACTCAAGTTACGTTAGTATTTACTCACTTATCCGGATTTTTGATCAAGATTTCTTTAATCTGGATCTAAAAACCGATAAAAATGATTTAGAAAAACATGATTTCATGGATCATGATTCAAAAACAAATACAGATAAAGGGTAATTTTTTTTTTTATTCGGATTTCAAAATCCGGATAATTTTTGTCACTACTACGCTACACCAAAAAAAAATGAGTAAAAAACTAAGAAACCTGTATACAAACAAACAAACAAATAAACAAACAAAATTGTCTATAAATATACACAAAAATAACATATTAATTATGCGGCCCACTCTTGCACAAAGCCTCTCAATTTAATTGCTCCAACTAGTTATTATTATTATGACCATGATAATTATTAATATGACAGGATATCGTATTATTGGTATGGTAACATGAGTGGCTAATACATTCATACATACCCTTGTTATATACACGCTGACTGCACGGAAAAAAATTGTTACTAACTAGAGTTAATTGATCTTAACTCAGTGAACGCATTATTGATATTCTGATATTTAATTAGCAAAAATTTAGCAGGTTTCTTCTTTGACGATATTAATTATAAGCGATGAAAGAAAGTAGTTAATTTTTACTATCTAATTTATTGTTTTTAATCTTGCAAGTCTTGTTAGTAAATTTTAATCAACATATTTGTTTATTTTAATTTTAAAAAGTTTTACCAACTATCCTTCATTAAAAATTACTAGCATGTTTATTAACATATTTTTTAAGAAAACATGTTAGTAGAATTCAGTTAACAATTTAGTAACATTATTAAAAGACCGTTAAAAATAACCGTCACTTTTTTGCACTCCTCTTTTTATCAGTTTTTGTAAAACAGTGATACAGTAAACTTGTGCTCCTCAAAATCATCAAGAATATACTTGAAAACAATGAGAAGATGAACTGACTTTGGAATATATTACTCACAACACTAAGGTAAGCTACATAGAAATATGTTATTCTGAAAGCATGCTTGGAAATTATTGTTTCAAATGAAATTCCATTGTTTGCATAGAGCAGTTATTATGTAACTCATCACTCATTGCATTTCATTATTTGCTTACAGAGCTGGCCTAAAACTCTCCCCCGCCACCCGCAACAGTTTGGATATTTGTGGATTTACAATCTTCTTATCACTGCAAGACCAGAGTGTGCTTCTTGATGGACCATTTCTACAGTTCGATATCACTGAGATGCTGGAGCTGCTAAGTGACAACACAAGTGCTATCCACTCATCATTTGTACCCATGACTGTGACAAAAACTGAAAGTGAAAATCTAACCCCTGCCCCCAACCTGCAAAACAGTGTATAGTTATCATGAGATATTAATAAATTAAGTAATTAAAGTGAAATATTTGTGTATTATTTAATTTACCTTGTTTATATAATAAAAAAAGAAATCAATTTATAAATATCCGACTATATTTATAATAAATAATTTAAGTTGATAAAATATAACAACCTTGTCATTAATGGTAAATAGCATAGACAGTAAAAAGTTAATAAGTTAGGATAGTAAAACTGATTAACTTGAGTTAGTTACAATTTTATAAAAAACAAAGTTGGTAAAATTTACTAACTTGTCAATTACATACTATCACTCTGTTGTTGATTGAGTTAACTAACTTTTGTTAGTTAAATTAACTAAGAAAGATCGCTAAGTACTTTTCAACTAAAAATTTTAGTAACATACAGCTAACTGTTAGTAGAAATTTTTTTGCTTAATTTCTGTGAGGATTAGAAATAATTTTCTCCCTCAAAACAAGACCTCCCTCTGTTGGCTTAAAGTTCACTATTTTCTATTTTACCCTTATTATACTTATCTATATACGTGCTATTAATTAAATATTATTTTTATTGAAGGTCTAGACAACATAACTTGTCTAATGGCATATTTTAAAGGCATAGATCACATGAAACAACATTTTCTTTTTAATGATTAAACACAAACTGGGATCTCCAAAACTACAAAATGTTATCAGAATGTAATTGTGGTCCCACAATAGAGAGAGAGAGAGAGAGAGAGAGAGAGAGAATACTGTAAGTATGCATTTTGCGTGATAACGTGTTTCTTACGTCAGAAACAGGCAAAAATAACCATGAAAATGTTGTGCGTAGTGCATCAATGAAATATTTCTGATCACTGCTACTGCGCTACAGTTGCTACAATTTTTTATTTCTCTTTTTCCTTCAATCGCATACAGTATATTAGTCCCATAGTGAAGTCCCATAAATTGTTTTGTGATGTAAATGCTTATGATTTCTTTTGACAACATACCTGAAAATCAACATTGATTTGGCCAAACTAATTGATTTCTATTTTTTTAAAATTATTTGTATAAAGTGGCCGTTATTAAGCCGCCTGCATGTGACGTCACAGTTCACACAGGCGTCTCTATATCGGTTTCTTACAAATAATAAAAATTAAATGGAGGTTATTGCCTTATCGGTATAAAAATTTCTTAAAAATTTATATGGCTTAAGACACGTCAAATTTATGTTTAGTATTTCTAATTTAAATTTCTCTAAAATCAGTGTAGTCTGTAGTGTTTTTCTCAAAAAAAAAAAAAAAAAAAAAAAAAAAAAAAACTGTTTTTCTCTATAGGCGTACTGTTAAATTAGGGGTCCCTTAGCTTTTCCAGCGTTTCCTCTTACGCTAAACCGATAAGCACCATTGGAAATTAACGAGTCCAGCCAAATCAATATTGATTTTCAGTTATTCAGATAAGTCTTCAATGATATAAGCTATTTTGTATGTTGTCTACGACCTTAAGTCAATTACCACAAAGTCTATATTTTTAAAATTAAAATTTACAAGTTAAGTAAAAACTTACCACCACACAAATTTTGTTTTGTAACAAAAAATTAAAATTTTACTCAAAACTAGATATACATTAAATCTTGGAAAAAAAAAAGAAATTTCTTGAATGAAAAATTATATTTAAGATTTCGAGCTTTAAGTTTGGCAAGTTAAGATTTGGCATGGCGCCCTCTCTCTCTCTCTCTCTCTCTCTCTCTCTCTCTCTCTCTCTCTCTCTCTCTCTCTCTCTCTCTCTCTCTCCCCCCTCTAAAGCCACTTGCGATTTACAAGCCTTGGAATCGTTCATTTGCCTCTCAAAAAGTTTCACCCTAATTTTATACATTTTCTTCTTCCAAACTTTGTCCTTTTTTATATATATGAAATGAGTTTTTCTAAGCTTTATTTTTGCTTAGTTAATGTCTTGCCAAAGAAGTGAAAACGCATTAGGCTGTTGCTCTTTAAGCCCTTTTTTTTCGCTTGTTTTGAAGAGAGCATGCGTGAGAGAGAGAGAGAGAGAGAGAGTTGGCAGGAACGGGCAATGCGTCTGGACGTGACCTACTCTTTCTCTCTCTCTCTCTCTCTCCTACAGCTTGATTTTAATGTTTATGCCCCTCTCTTTATCTTTATCTCTCTCTCTCTCTCTCTCTCTCTCTCTCTCTCTCTCTCTCTCTCTCTCTCTCTCTCTCTCTCTCTCTCTCTCTCTCTCTCTCTCTCTCTATCTCTCTCTCTCTCTCTAATGTGACTAACACAGTAGTAGAAAACCACCAACATCAAATCTCTCTTCTATAGTTTTATTCAACTTCAGAAATATTACATTCAATTTTATTTAATCGAACTGCTACATAATTTTATTTTATCTCGATTGTTTTTATAATGTGAATCAAATGGATAGACTGTTTATCATGCAGCACTGCATAAATGTAATATTCTAGCGAAGCTATTTTTTATTATTATTTTTTTTAGAATATAATACGTTTTTCTATGCTTTCAGTTAATATTTCAGTGTTGAAATACATTATAAATTTTCATTATATAAAAGTCGGAATTAAAAGTAATTACTAGTACCATCACATCATCTATTTTATCATGTGATTTATAAATTGCTACACATCATTTGTATGAAACTAATATAAATATATAGATGAATGAATTCATGATTAAACGAACAAAAAAAAATTAATGAACGAACGAACGAACGAACGAACGAACGAACGAACGAACGAACGAACGAACGAACGAACGAACGAACGAACGAACGAACGAACGAACGAACGAACGAACGAACGAACGAACGAACGAACGAACGAACGAACGAACGAACGAACGAACGAACGAACGAACGAACGCACAAAACAAACAAACAAACAAACAAACAAACGAACAAAAAACAAAAAGATTGACAAAAAGCTTCACGGTAAACTTCAAATCTGTATAAAACAATAAGATTAACAAGGTTGCAAAAAGCTTCACGCTAAACTTCAAATGTGTATAAAACAAAATCAATCTGCATGCTAGGACGTTGATAGTCAGTAAAAATCCTCACGCCATATACCAATAATGTGATTGATGTAGTTTTGAACAAAGTGAAATCTGTTATAAAATGTTCATTACTTAACACGACATTTAGAAATTACGTAAGTCCCACGTAATATTACGTATGGTTGATGTAACAACAGACATGGCTAATATTTTGTTGATTTATATTTCCATTAAAACTAAGTAGAAAAGTGCTGCTGGGCTTTTAAAAAAATCAGGTGGGTGGTTTAGAGTGATTTGAAGCTTCACGTTTTTATATAAAAGCAAAAAGCTTATAGCAGATTATTTTCAACAAGCTTTACAGTTTTCTCCCTGAGAGAGAGAGAGAGAGAGAGAGAGAGAGAGAGAGAAGCTCGAGTTAATGGTTAAACAAAAAAAAATTAAAAAACAAGATGTTATGTTTTCTCATTCAGAAACTTCTACACAGGCTTTAAAATGTTTTAGTCAGTGTATTATTAACGGTTATGACGTCACTACACGTTGATATTTTATAACAACAACAATGGAAACGATAATAACAAATGTAAATAACAATGCTGTAATATTCGTTGTGGTTCTAACGCTTATGACGTCATTTACGTTTTATCGTTGTATTTTCACACTTATTATTTTTTTTTAAGATTTAATCGTGGATAAAATATATGACATCCATGTAAGTATAGAGAAGTGCAAGTCTGAAGTCAATAATCAAGAAAGATTACGGAACATTGTTTAGCGAGCTCAGTGGCCCAGTTGGGAAGGTTCGTAACTCTGTACTCCTCACCGAGCAAAAGGTTCGAGCAACTAAAAAACACTAAAAAAAAGCGTTGAAAAGCTTGTCCACAGTTTGGCAATGCTAGAATCAACGGTTATGACGTCACTAAATGTTGACAATCTAACGATAAAAGCGTAAATGACGTCACAAGCGTTAGAATCACAATGGAATAAACGTTAAACTTGACCGTTACAAATATACAATTTTTTTATTTAATCCCAACACTTGTGACGTCACTAACGTTTTTTTCATTAAAATTTTAACGTTTAATGACGTCATAACTGTTGATTCCACAATAGTTATAGCATTGTAAAACTGTGTACAAAAAAAGCTTTTCAACGTTTATATTTTACAGTGCACTGCTGGGTGCGTACGTTAAGTGTGAGAGAGCACAACACGTTGCACGATGCACATACATTTCATGACGACGGACAGTTGTACGATTCATGCTAGCATTCATGGAGTCGCATGATTGATGTGATTGCACCGACCATCCTGCCTAAAGTTCCACGGTTTCTCTAGGCTGTTATGGCGAATGCCAGGCTGCATATTTAGAACGTGGCTGATCCATTTAAATTTTATGTGTCGATAAGATAATGTCTTGATGGGACTATGGAGAAGGTGTAGCACGATAACATAACATGGCTTTTTCTGTTATGGAAATAAAAATTTGTTTACAATTTACAAGGCAATTAATCGGCTTGTTAACATATGATAACAACACGGGGTTATTGATTTTTTTTTGTTAAAATGAAAAACCCACTTAATTTTTTAATTAAATATGAATATATTACACGTTCTTTGTGCTTTAAAATATAGAATAATATATATAATATAATTAAAAACGTAAATATTTTGCACTTTAAAGCTTATTGTATAGAATTTGTGTATTGTTTGTGGTGTATTTTCAATTTTCTATCAGTATTAATTTAATTAATATCTAATTAATTTTTATTCAATTCTTTATAATATACAATATATTATTCATGTTATTATTATTGACCAGTAATTATTTTTATTAATTAATTGGTTGTTTACTTTTTATTTATATAAATTCTACACAGATGCGCTACTCCACATCAATTTAATTGTCTCTGAAGGCAGCTACAAAAAAACGCTATTTTAAGGAATAGACCAGAGAAAAACATAAGCATTTATATCACAAAACACTTGATGGGACTTACATAAATAACTTTAGTTTGTCTCAAAACCTAACTGTAGCTCCGTAGCAGTGATAAAAAATTTCGATTTATGCAACCCGCACAACATTTTCATACTAATTTTTGCATGTTTCTGAGGTCATAAACATGAATAGTCAAGCAAATTGCATACTTTACAGTATTTTCACGTTCTCTCCTGGAGCTACATTAACATTCTGGTAAAAATTATCAACAGTTTTGAAGATCCCATTTTGTTTTTATTCATTAAAAAGCACATGTTCTTTTATGTGGCCTATGGCTTTAAAAAGATTTACAAAAAAAAAAAAAAAAAAAACAACCGGAATCACGTTTTGCTGTATAAAAAGTAAAAGTTTGAAAGTTTGTGTAACTCACGTTTATCGCGCACATTTTCTCTCTACTACCACCAACTTTTCTACATGATACAACTTTTATTGACATAATTTCGATTTGTCATTCCATAAAATAACATAAAAAATTGTTGAAGTGTTTCAAGATTGAGTTGATATCAAGTTAGCAAAGCAAAGTTTTACTGTTGAAAATAATGGAGATTTCTGGCTAAAATATACCGAGAGAGGAAACAAAGAAAATTTTCTTACAACACGGAAAAGGTAAATTATGTGATTTATGCTGCATTTATGTCATTATAGCATAAAGGATTCTATGAACATAATATTTTTATTATGTATTATTATGCAGAATAGCATAAATTATGCTGCATTGGACAAATTGTGTTGAAAATAAGTTAGCCTATTTATTACGCTTTTTTCCCGTAAAGTAAAAGTCCTGACTTGTATAAGGCCAAACATTTTCAAATTTTTAAGTCATTTTGGTGCAAATACATGAAAAAATAAAATAAATGCAGAACCAAACTTTTACATCACATTGAAAATACGTCACTTTTTGATTACGGATTTGACCCCACATACGTCGTCGTGCATTTAAAAATATTTAACGTTCTATTTAAATATACGTATTTTACGGCAATTTTAAATACGTCGTAAAAGCTCTGGTGCTATACTTTATTTTTCAACATGCATTTACACTCTGGCCAAAACAAGGTCGTTCCCGCCAAAAGCTGTATCCACGGTTCTAAACCAATTAGAGAGCGTGTTATAAACCTACTAGCCAATCACAGTTGACTTTAAATTGTTAATTAAAATTTATCCGCTCGAACTAGTATTGGGAAAAGTGTAGATGATTTAGTGTAGATGATGAGCACCATTCCTGAAATTTTGAAGCTATTTTTCCGTATGTCGGGACCCTTACTTTTTTTTTTTTTTTAATTTTCTTCTTGTTTTTAAAGAAAGTAAACTTTCACTTAAGGGACAACACAAATAACACAAAAGCAATCACAAAATTGTCTCCTCTCCCTTCTTCATGTCGCTATTTTGTTTAAAAATTTCATTTAAACTCGAAAATTACTTTTTACGATAGGTTTACTTTTTTGTATATAATATATATTCTTATTATTTTTTATTTATAGCAGAATAGAAAGCAGCTTAATAAAGCACAAAATTGATATTTAAACATACTTTGTCAACTTGAGAAAAAAAAAAGTTAAAAAAAGGCGACCCTCTTATATTCTTGTTGCGTTTTGAATAATTTAAAATTTTAATAAGATGTTACAAAGAATATTTAAAGCTGCATCAAAGTGTGAAATTAAAGTATTTTTAAACCCCCCTAAAAGTTTTTACATAAAAAATAATGCTTTAATTGGGTATGAAATTAGGTAAACCGACTGGAAATATAAAAAAGTTGTTTTCATGTAACTTTAAGCAGAATATTTTATATTTTTTATTAGTTTTTAATACAAACTTGAGCCACCAGGAATCCACAGTGCATTCAGGAGGTAATGGATATCTCAGGGAATCCATTGCCAACCTTCCTGAACGAGGTTTCCACGGTTTACTCGGTATGTAAAAGGTGAATCCCGGGAAGGATTTGCCAGGCCATAGCCGACCCGCCATGGAAGAACCCGTGAATCTTAATATGGTTTCGGAAGTCTCGGGAGTGTAAATTCAATATAAATGCATTGTAAATATGTAAATAACTATAGCATAAGTTGTACCTCGCCTAGAGGTTTGATAGAAAAAAAAATACAAACTACAAAATCTTATATATATTATATAGGATGTATACATATGCACCGTATCGGCACATACGATTATGATAGTACATTTTAACAATCAAAAACTAGTGCTAAATTTACAATATTATTCTTATGAGAAAAACAAGTACTAGATTTAAATGATAAAATATATTATTGCAACTGTGTTACACCCTTTGCCTTTTTCTTATACATTAAGCGTTTTAGTCATTTATTTTTCCGTTTATAATCCATAAATTGACGTATATAGACCGCTTCATCTCATACTTAAAAGCTACTATTTTGTTGGTCAGAAATACACAGGCCACCATAGGGAAATGTTATTTTCATTTTCTTAATAGCAAACGAAGCGTCAAACCTCAATTTAACCTTATTTCTAGCTCCTAATAAGCTACAAAAATATGAGAAAAATAATTTCAATTAACATAAACTTTTTTTATGCGAAAAATTAGAGGAAAATAACGTTTCTGCTTTGCTGGCCAATGTTTTAGGCACCACAAACATGGCGTCAAAGCGCAAGCATGTGAAAGCACTCTATAGGGTGTTTGCATACACATAAAAGTCGACGCCATATGTGAGCACTAAATAACATGAGTGTGTTTGGGAAAATGACTCATTTTGCAGGTTTAAAAATACTTATATGAGAGCATTGACGCTGTTAATTGGTTTAGTTGGGTTTTTAAGTATGCGAGAAACGACAATTAAAATTACCCCATGTTCCAAAAATAATAGCTACAAAAACGACGATTCATTGCTCCAAGCTCATTCTCTCAATTTTTCCTATATTTAAAAACAGATTTTAAAAAATGTGACGAGTCAATAAAAAACATAACTTTCAATTTCTATTCACATTTTCCCAAGTCAACTATAATGCAGTAAAAAGATTTTATCTACTATAACATTATTCAAAATTGAATACGTTTAAGAAGAAGAAAAAAAAGTTGGAAACGCTTTTTTTTATGAGTTTTATTATTATTATTATTATATGTATGGCAGTGTAGTAAGTAAGATGTTAGCGAAACTTCTTGTGACGTCAGAGGCGACACACCCCCTCGCTCTCAGGCTTTCTCTCGTCCTTGTGTCGCCAGCAATTGAATTTTCTTCTCTCTCTCTCTCTCTCTCTGGCAACGAGATGAGCCAGCAGCCTTGTCGTGTTTTTTACTGCCTCATTTCTAAACAACGCCACCCACTTGACAATAATAATTGACCACCCCCTCCCCCCTCCTCCCACACACACACACACATGTACATTCATTCAGCTTTAAGACCCAATAAAACTTTTATTTTTATGTAATTTCTTTATATTTATTATTTTATGAGCAAGTTTTTATTTTATGTGTTTAATTTCTTGTTTTTAGAGTGACAATTTACTATTACAAGATATTAGGGGGAAATATCACAAAATATTGCTGTGCAGCATAATATTTCTGTTGTTGGATATATAATGTATAGCACCGGCTACTATATAATTTATAACCGGTGCTAAGCCCCGGCTTACGTGTATACGTTAGTAAAAATTAAAAAAAATTATACATGGATTATGTAAAAAATATTATTTAATAAGTGAAAAAAAACACATTAACATCATGAAATTTGTGTTATACTAATTTAAAATTGTAACTGACTGTACTGTTAAACAGTTGGGCTAAATTGCGAGGTTATGTAACCTGATTTCACCCAATAAAAGCCGTTAATAATTATTATTATTATACGATTTTGAAAAATATAAAAAACATCAGTAGTTAGTGATTAATTTATTTATTATTTTTTTCATTTAAATCCGAATTTTTAAGGGTTGTGTGCTATGTATTTTATTTAAAATTTATGTGACATGGGAAAACGATTTTGTTCATAGCACATGCTTCACCTTAAAATCACAAGTTTAAACCTTATATATTATATTATATTATGTATATATTATATATATATATATATATATATATATATATATATATATATATATATATATATATATATATATATATATATATATATATATATATATATATATATATATATGATAAAAATTCATTGTAGTCTTACCTTCTATAAGACCCTGGGCTTTCACTCGCTGCTTGTTTTGACGATAAAAAATAACACACAACACCATAAAAAATTGTCACTTATATATAAGTTAATAAAAAGACTCAATTCACAGTTTTTAAAAAATTATATATACATAGCTATGTTATATTTACACCAATTGTAACGTTTTCGAGTGCGTATGTAGAAACATACAGTGTCTGCACTCTTCTTCTGCTTACATATAATCGAAAAAAACACAAATACGTAATAATTATGCTAGCTTATTTTCAGCACAATTTGTTCAATACGGCATAATTTATGCTATGATGATTAATAACTATGTTATATAGCAGTCATATTATGTTGTACACTGCAATATTATCTATGTTGTTCTAATTTAGCAGTATTTATGCTAAAATGACACAAATACAGCATAAATTACGTAATTTATTCTTTTCGTGTGTATATGTATATTATATATAAAATAATATTTTCACAATTTTTTGATCAATTGAATGGTCAAACGTAGTCGTTACTGCGAATATCAGGTTTCAAAGCGCAAGCTCAAACCACCCACCAATAATAAAAAAAAAAAACAAAAAAAAAAATGGTAAAGGTATCACAATGACTGTACTGGTTAAAACTGACTGACTGACTGTCTGTGTTAAAACAAAACTCTCTGAGTAGTAAACAGATAGTAAAATTGACTTTGATACGAATGTAGCATTAGCACAGTCGTTTTTGTTACATCAAACTTTGTGTGTGTGTGAGTCCCGTCCTCTTTCATTGAAAAACAGATTTGTTAAAAACACTGAACGTCAATCTGTAATGTAACAAGATTATTGAAGACAAAAAAAAAAAAAAAAAAAAAATCATTACTTTTTGTCATGTTGGGCTGTATGAAAGATCGATAAGTGAGCGCGCGGCTTGCAGTACATACATAGCGTGGAGCTGGTGCACCTGTTGCCGGGTATGTTTGCCTCTCATCTCTCGCACTCTGCAGCATTTCACTGTATGGACCACTGGCTCTCCTAGCAAGCTTGACCTGCCTACACTAGGTCATTAGAGCAAACTTTACCAGGCCTGACAATGTAAAACTGAGGTAAATACTTCTTATTGGCTCCTGATTTTTAGCTTAAAACACGTTAAAGTATGTTTATTATCTCTCATATAAATTTTTATGGAATGAGGAAGTTTCCATGAAGTTAAGACCCTGTGTTGAGCACATTTTTAGAAAGAGTATAAACAGTAGAATCTATTGAAGTCATAATATATTTCAGTGATTAATTACCCTCTAAAAAGTGTCTACCACGCCCCCCCCCCCCCCCCCTAGAAGACCCTTTTGTCATTTTTGCGTTCGTCTTCTGCAAGTTTTAACGCGTGAATTTCAAAATTAATCAAAACAGGGTTTTAACTTTATGGAAAATTCCTCATTGGTGCAGTAGTTTTCTTAAAAATCAGGGAAAACGTGTTTTCCCAATAATAATGTTAAATTAAGATTTTATACATGCAGCTGTGCTTCTTACCGGCATTGATATTTTTGGAATTTTTTTATTAGTTTAACACAAGTTAAAATATCCCTAGTATCCCCCTTTTAATTTTTTTTCGGAATCGGTGCAATAGGTGTTAATCGGTGTTAACCTGTTCAGGGTTGTATATACATGGCTTATATCTCAAAATCTAAAAAAAAAAAAAAAAAAACTTCGAAACTTTATTATGCTATTTGAAAGTAGATTGTAACAGCTACCTATTATAAAATTTTCAGGACTCGTGACCATCAGATAAAAGAGAAAATAATTACTGAAATTATTATCTTCTCTTATGGGACTAACACTTCAAAAAATTATAATTTAAAATCTAGCATGCTTGGTAAGCCCCCTTTTTTTTTTTTTTTTTTTTTTTTTTTTTTTTTTTTTTACATTTTTGAAGATACCACTGTGTAAAATTTCAGAGTTTTCTTTTCTTTTTACAATTTTTTTTACCCGCCTTAAAGGAATAGACCAGAGAAAAACATAAGCATTAATATCACAAAACACTTGATGGGACTTACATAAATAACTTTAGTTTGTCTCAAAACCCAACAGTAGCCTCGTAGCAGTGATAAGAATATTCGACTTATGCAACACGCACAACATTTTCACACTAACTTTTGCAAGTTTCTGACGTCATAAACACGAATTTTCACGCAAATGGCATACTTTATAGTTTTTTCACGCTCTCTCGTGGGGCTTCATTACCATTTAGGTAAAAATTGTTATCAGTTTTGAAGATCCCATTTCGTGTTAATTCATTAAAAAGCACCATGTTGTTTTATGTGGTGTATGGTTTTAACAGCATTAATGCTCTAAAAATATATTGCTTTGCATTTTTAAACTGGCAAAATAAGTCATTTTTCTTTGCTGTCTATGTTATGGAGTGATCCAAATATGGCGTTGACTTTAACATGAATGCATACACCCTATAACACAATGGTCAGTATTCAAAAAATTGCATTGTTGACTACTCCTTTAACGATTGCTACGATGTATAGTATGCAAGCCGTCAGCAAAGACTATGATAATTGACGTGGATATGCTTGAATAAGCCAATGACTGTAACAAAAAACTAAGCTACATACACCATATTTCAAGATGTCTAGTTGTATACAAGAGATACGACCTCATGTTGCGCAAACTTGAATGCAGTTGTTGTGCAAGCTCCAGTCACCAGCTCAACGAGCCGTCAAATCTTTACTGACATGCTGTTGTGGGGAACATTTTAATTATAATTCTTCACATTTAGGTCAATCTACAAATAACATGTAAAATATTGATTGATTTATTATTAACATTTTATAATAAAATTTAAACACATTGCAGTTCTATCACTTGGATTATAAAACTTATAATCTTCAGTCCCAATATATAATGAGTTGTACTGTACATAAAAAAAACTTGACAAAAAAATCTTTAAATAATAAAATAATAATAATAAAAATATGTGATTTTTTTTAAACTTAAAATATCGCGTTTTTTAGAGCTATTTTGAGGAATCTAGAGTAGGTAGGGGGTCCGTGACAATAAGAAAAAGAAAAAAAAAATCGAGAAAAAAGGCATATTTTTAAACTTCTGAGAGCCACACAAAAACGTGGTTAAAATATACGTCAGTGGAATATTGTTTAAAATGGTCTGGGACTGAAGAAGTTATAATCTAAATTAAAAGTAAACATCAATAAAATAAATTAAGTAGAAACTAGCACTGGTCCTACAATAGGAAAGAAGTGTCCTATTTTTGGGACACAATTTTTCTGCACGTAAAAAACAAATTGCTTAATTGATGCTGCTTTGAATAATTGCTATGTTGTAGAGCACAAATGTTGCTATTTTGTAATAACATAAGTAATTATGCTGAATATCTTAAAGGCGTAGAACACCTTGAACAAAAAACTTGCCTAATATCCTAACATAACTAAAAATCAACATTATTTTGGCCGGAATCATTGATTTCTAATTTATTTTCCATTCACAAAATGTCTGTTGCGGGTTTATTACGTCACAACTCGCCTGTTTCCGCGCGCGTAGACCAGGCGAGCTAAAAGATAAGATTTTCGACTTAGCTGCTTTTGTATGTAGATACACGGTTTGTGCTCTAAACCGACGATATATAACAAAGCTTTTTAACATATAAAGAGCTAACTGTCTACTGCTGAAGAAATAACGTCTATACTAACAAGCTAATGTTTAAACTTTTGTCAACCAAGTTATTGGTTTGTACTGAAGAGTTACTTCTATGTATCTGAGTAATTTCTTAAATTAATGTTTTCCATGGGTACAATATAGAAAAAAATGCTGCATGGAGCTAGCATAGGTATTTGCCCGTGTTGAGAAACAACTATCGGCACAATATGCTAAGAGAAATGTGAGTAATTTCATTGATACTTGAAAATACTTTTATGTGGTATTGAAAGGTATAGAAATTACTTGCAAAAATAAATATGTAATAATTATGCTAGCTCAATGAAGTAACAATTATGTATAACAACATAATTTATAGTGAATAATAGTGATTATACTACATAACATAATAGTTAACATGTTCAGCATAATTACTTATGTTATTACAAAATAACAACATTTGTGCTCTACAATATAGCAAGTGTTCAATGCAGCAACATAATGTATGCTATATTGTACAGTGATTATACTACATAACATAATAGTTAACATGTTCAGCATAATTACTTATGTTATTACAAAATAACAACATTTGTGCTCTACAATATAGCAAGTGTTCAATGTAGCAACATAATGTATGCTATATTGTACAGTGATTATACTACATAACATAATAGTTAACATGTTCAGCATAATTACTTATGTTATTACAAAATAACAACATTTGTGCTCTACAATATAGCAAGTGTTCAATGTAGCAACATAATGTATGCTATATTGTACAGTGATTATACTACATAACATAATAGTTAACATGTTCAGCATAATTACTTATGTTATTACAAAATAACAACATTTGTGCTCTACAATATAATGTGTACAATAGAATGTATTGCTAATTGCTATTGTTCAATGTAGTATGAATTACGTATTTCATTTTTTACGTATTTTATCCCTGTGTTAACGAGATTTTATAGTATGTTCATCTCTCTGTCTCTGTCTCTGTCTCTGTCTCTGTCTCTGTCTCTGTCTCTGTCTCTGTCTCTGTCTCTGTCTCTGTCTCTGTCTCTGTCTCTGTCTCTGTCTCTGTCTCTGTCTCTGTCTCTGTCTCTGTCTCTGTCTCTGTCTCTGTCTCTGTCTCTGTCTCTGTCTCTGTCTCTGTCTCTGTCTCTGTCTCTGTCTCTGTCTCTGTCTCTGTCTCTGTCTCTGTCTCTGTCTCTGTCTCTGTCTCTGTCTCTGTCTCTGTCTCTGTCTCTGTCTCTGTCTCTGTCTCTGTCTCTGTCTCTGTCTCTGTCTCTGTCTCTCTCTCTCTCTCTCTCTCTCTCTCTCTCTCTCTCTCTCTCTCTCTCTCTCTCTCTCTCTCTCTCTCTCTCTCTCTCTCTTCAACACCATGATAAGACCAGCACTACTCTACTACGTTAATTTTTTTACATTATGATATTTTTTATAAAAATTTGATTAATATAAATTAATATCCCAGACATTCAAGTTATTTCCCCCTAGTCAATGAGCCGAAATAATTTATAAAAAAGAGGAAGTGTGTTTATTAACTCTTAAGAAATGAGTTTCCACAAGCAAATTTTCTTCATATATATTTTAAATATTATTACTGAGGTTTCCATGAGATATAAAAATAAACGTTGATCTTGAAACTGTACAATGCTAGTGACGTCACTGTTTATTTTTACTCGTATTGAATTGCCTATGACGTAAGCACAGTGTATTTTCATATTAACATTCTATTTATATTTCACAATTCACAAATTTACATCAAAGTTATTTTTACGCAAAACTCACCCAGAACACAATGATCGGATCTTAAAATACAACAAATTGAGCTCGTTATTTTTTTCTTAGCATTTTATCAAAAATCTAAATATATAATAAAAACAACCAAATTATAAAAATAAAGTTTATTATTATTTATTAATAAACATATTATCATATACATTATATTTTCGAAAAAAAAATTGTATATTGAAATACATATAAAAAATTCTAATGTATAATATAAGCTATTAACATAATATTTTAAATTAAAATTAATTAAATTTATAGCTTATTATGAATATAAGAATTTGTATTAAGTTTGTAACTGACTGTACTGTTAAACACTTGGGTTAAATTGAGAGGTCTGTAGCCTGATTTTGGACCAATAAAAATACGTTAATAAATAATTTAATAAAAAGAAATCAATTATAAAAATTAGAAGTAAGATTTTGATTATTATTGAGCTGATAGTAAGCCAGAGTTACAGGAAGCCTTGGTCTGGCTATTCATATTTATAATTTTATGTACATAATAATTACTTTTATAAAACAAGTGATTAAATCAGTCAGCCTGAGATTTTGTATAAACACCAATAATTTTAATGGTCGCAGTTGCAAAAGAAATAAAATAGTATATTATATATTTTTAATTTTATGTAATGCAAGTATGTGTCTGAAAAAAAAAATTCCCGTAACTCATAAATAATAACTTTATTACAGCATATATAATGTGTGTGTATATATATATATATATATATATATATATATATATATATATATATATATATATATATATATATATATATATATATATATATATATATATATATATAAATATAAATATATTATATATATATAATATTAATTGATAGGAAATTATAGGATCCTTGCCATTTTACCAAACCAGGTATGAAACGCTGGCGCATTCTACTAATAGGTTCTATTGAAATAACCTACCTTGCAGCATATTAGTGTAAGAAATAAACAAACAAGCGATTATACAATTGTTGTTCAAAGTAGATAAATACTGGCTACATTTATATAAAAATTGTACAAATTAAAAATTAAAATACATGATTTTCTATACAATGATACAGATAGGAGAAATAGCCATGCATGTATCCTGTGACTTAGGCCATTTGTTGGTCATATCTGTTGTCCGGGCTGCATACATTGCTAGTTGTCAGGGGCTCAAATATCTGGAATTTATTTACTTATTTATTTATTTATTTATTTATTTATTTATTTATTTATTTATTTATTTATTTATTTATTTATTTATTTATTTATTTATTTATTTATTTATTTATTTACTTATTTATTTATAATATATTACATATTTTTAGTTATACTTAAAATAAATCGCATTTAAAAAGCCATATCTAAACTAGTTTAAAATCCAATTAAACTAATCTAAATTATCTAGTAATTAAAAGTTATTTATAAAGCAATTAAAATAAACGTCCGATTGAGTAATCTTCATTGCAAGTGAGATTGGACACATACATACACAAATAAATACGTAACAATTATGCTAGCTCAGTACAGCAACATTTAAACATAACAACATAATGTATGCTATATTGTACAGTGATTATACTACATAACATAATAGTTAACATGTTCAGCATAATTACTTATGTTATTACAAAATAAAAATAACAAAAAAAAAAAAAAAAAAAAAAAAAAAAAAACAACAACGCCAAAATATTTTTCGCTATCAAAACACGAAAAATAGCAGAATCAGAGAATTAAAAATTGCAAAACGTAATGCGTTTTTGTTATTTATATTTATTTTAGCTAGATTTACTAAAACTACTAGTCCGTGCTGAGAACTGAGCCCTAGACCGTAGCTAACATGTACATACACAGCTTGTGAAAATAATAATAACATCTGTAGCACATCGATCTCTCTGTGTGCTTCACAGTATGAAAATTGTTTAATATTTTTATATCGCTATACAAAATAAATAAAAATAAACTTTAAAATATTTTATCAATACCATTGTTTCTAGTTTTTTAAAGTTAAATATTCTCTCTCTCTCTCTCTCTCTCTCTCTCTCTCTCTCTCTCTCTCTCGTTATTTAATTTTACGATATTTATAAAGAAAAGTTTTTTATTTCATACTATTATATTGAAACAAATGTTCCTTTTTTTTCTGTTTTTTTTTTCGCTGCTCTTGTATTTTTAAAGTCATAAATTCCTAAGTTAAATTTTGTTAAAAAGATACTCAATTTACTTTTTTTTTGTTGTTTTAAAATATAAATTAAAATAGTTTTTATGTAAAGTCATGGTAGAAAGTTGTAACTTTAACTTCAATGATGAAGAAACCATAAATAACAACTTTTTGTTAAAGTAAGATCAGTTTGAGCAAGTTAATGTCTTCAATTTTATAGTCGAGCAATTAATTTGCAATTGATACTTTACTTGTATTTATTGCAAATGTATGAGAGGAGAGTACTGTCAGTGAATACTTTGGATTGATTGATTATTGATTGATTGATTGCTTACTTACTTACTTACTTACTTACTTACTTACTTACTTACTTACTTACTTACTTACTTACTTACTTACTTACTTACTTACTTACTTACTTACTTACTTACTTACTTACTAAACAGCTGAAATAAATTTTTGTAACCAAAATCTCAAAATTATGAAAACAAATTACGGTATCAAAAGTCCTATCATAAATAAAGATAAAATTAATCACTTTTACTAATAATTAAAATGTTTTTTTTTCTCTCAAGTGCGCATACATACAAGTAGGATTGTGCGAGTTAAAAAGGCAGATATAGAATATTGGTCTCTTGAGACATTAGCAAGGAATAATTACGTTTTCCAACACAAACTTAAATATTCAACTTAGCCAAGTAAAAAAAAAAAAAAAAGTTTATAATTTATAGCATCCTAGGAGAGATCACAATAAAATATATATTTTTTTATTCTTCGTTTGTTATATTTTGTAATAATGCAGAAATATGGTCTAAAGTTCCAGCTGTGTGAGTTTTGTGCATAAATATAAAATATCATGTGTCACAATCCTGTCTGTGCATTATGCAACGTTGCACTTTGTAATATGACATATTATTGTGTTTAAATATTTTTAATTTATAATGCAGTTATATAAATGTTTGTGTCATAATATGAAATGTACTATATTATGTTATAACAATTGGTTGTATGGTTTATTGCTGGTTTTTTTATATTGGTATTTAATTTTATTGTTTGATATAAATCAATGTTGCCAGTTTTAATAAGCAAATAGCGTACTCAAAGTTTAATATAGAAGTTTTTTTCTGTATTAACACCGCAATTTAACAATTTTTGCAAATAATAATATATTTGCCTATTTTCCTAACTCAAATTTTATTAAAGTGTTTAAAGGAATAGACCAGAGAATAACCTTGCCATTTATATCACAAAACACTTGATGGGATTTACATAAATAATTTTAGTTTGTCTCAAAACCCTACTGTTGCTCCGAAACAGTGATCAGAAAATTTGATTTATGCAACCTGCACAACATTTTCATACTAATTGTTGCATGTTTCTGACGTCATAAACGTGAATAGTCACGCAAATTGTATACTTTACTGTATTTTCACGTTCTCTCGTGGGGCTACATTAACATTCTAGTAAAAAATTGTCAACAGTTTAAAAAAAAAAAGCATGAAAAAATTTAAATTCTCAATGCGACTCACTTTTATCGGCTCCAAAAAAAAGATCCACCAATGAATGTGTCTTATTTTGTTGATCAGCCAATAGCTGTAAAAGAGATTCACTATACTTGACATAACAAGCTAAAGTATACGGCAGGTACTCTCTTAAAAATTGTACGTTTTGAGTAAACATTTATTTTCTGAGATTGCAAGAGACTGGACCCTTGTGTTGATGTCTGCGGCTATGCAGCTCTGGCAGTGCATGGTGGTAGTGTTTCCACGTCAAGGCAGAGGTTCACCAATACACATCGCCTAATTTGTATTAAATCTCACATTTTTGTGTTTATCCTATTGAATTTATCCTATTGTTTAGCCTTAAACTTAGTTTTAAGTTCTATGACCTCACTTTAACTCTTATCACTTTTTTAGAAAACTTAATTTTTATAAATCTTCAAGTTTATTTGAAATTGACCACTATGATTTTGATTTAAGCAAATCATATATTAAATATTAGAATCACTTATGTACAATCTGATAGTTTTTTCATCATTTTTATGCAAAGTTTAGCATAATATAATAGTACTGTAAAAAATCTAAAAGTGACAAAAATAAAAAAAAAAAAAAAAAAAAAACGACTTGCAAAATGTTGATACAGAAATGTTTTTATTGATCGTTACGATGTGTCCAAGTGTCGTTATATAGTTGTAAATAAATATAGTTGTAGTGTATGTACATACAAGGGATAAGATGAGTGAGCGAGGGATATTGGCACTTGCCCCAATATTTGGGCTATATGTATGTATGCCTCGACATGTTTGTCCTCTCGCCGCTAAATAAATTTCTTGTTGAGTAAATAAATTTCTTGTTGAGAGCTCGCCAACACATCATGCGACAATTTTTTGTCAGCAAGTTCTAAGCTGAAACACGAGACTTCATGTCTGCCCAACTTTGTGATTTCAATACTTTCAACAACTCGTCAGTTTTCCCACTATTTGTAATTCTTTATAGACTGTAGTTCTTACCAATAACATGGTCAAAAAGAAAATACGTGTGCTAGCTCATTTTTAGCACAAATGGTTCCATACAGCTATGCTATATAGCATAAATACTATGTTGTACAGCATAACTATTGTTGTTTTAATTTAGCATCATTTGTGCTAAAATGTAGCAAAAATTAGGTAATTTTATCTTTCCATGTAACTTTAAATAATTTAGGGCACTGGAAACACATTTCATGTGTCTTTTGTGATTTTTCCAAATTTTCAAGATCTATTTCCAGTAAAAATTGTAAAAATTTGCAACAACAAGAACAAAAAAGTAATATTGTTTACTAACGCGAAAATATCTAAAATGAAGAGTCAAATTTGCAAAAAATGAACAAATTGCTTTTTTGTTTTCTTACTTTATATCTAAAAAGCTAAATTGAGATGATCACAATACCAACGTAGCTACATCAGACGCAAGAAAACGTTCTGTGATCGTATACGTTCACAGCACTGTGAATATATCATTCTTGACTGTAGACTACAAAGTTCCCTATGTTTGCTTACTGCTGTAGCTGTATTACATAGTCAGCTGCATCTCAATGTTAACTTTACACACAAAATATCTTGTAACAAATACTTGAGCAGATGTGATGAATCACAACGTACAAACAAAGTGCGGACAATAATACTTTTATATTTCATTATATTTTATTTTTTTTTTTATATTTTTTTTTCTGGGGAAAAAAATTGTATATTAAAATTGAAAATTCTAGCAATGTATAAATTTAAATTATATAATATATATGATACTTCAATGCTATATCTCCTTTTTGCTTATGTAAAATTTGCTTGTAATGTTGTGGTCAAGGTTTTGTAAAATAGGGCTGTCAAGCCCTCACAACGCCTTAATAAAGTTACTTATTATTATTATTATAACAACAACATACAAAACTGCATGCGAGGACATTGGCAATATCTTGTCAGTAAACATCACTGCTCTAATATTTAACATTGAGTTTAATAATTTATACGTTCTATTTAAAGGTTGTGTAGCTCAAAATCTAAAAATAAAACTTCCGAACTTTCTGATGCGTTTTGAAAGTTAATACTAAACCTATGATAAAATTTTCAGAACCCGTGACCATCAGATAAGAGAGAAAACATTTATTTAAATTAACATGGGCTCTTATGGGACTAAAACCTAAAGCTGTAAATTTAAACCGAGCTGAACTTGAATTCGGTCCGACATTTTCAAGTATTCGGTTTCGACAAACCAAACAAACCGGGTATCAAGCTTTTTCGAGTTTTCAGCTCGAAAACGAGCCAGCTCGCGATGAGACCGTAGACGAGTTGTCAAAATACACGAGATATTCAGTTAAAATCCGTCCCAAAAGTTTTTTTTTTTTTTTTTTTTTTTTTTGTTTTTTTTTGCGATAATCAAGAAGCTATAAGTGTTTTTAAAACCTCAAAAAATCCTAATTTAAATTATAGCAGCGTGACCACTCAAATTTTTAAAAAGTGTGAAGATATCGTATCCTAATGTATCACTGTGCAAATATTCAGATTTTGCTTTCTTTACAACTTTTTATAATTTTCTGTTTAAAAAAAAAAATAAAAATAATAATTTAAAATAGGAATAAGGTTAATAGTAAAATAATAAATAAAATTATATAGAAATGTTTTATAGTAATTGTCAAGTATTAAGGTTTACTGTGACTATAGGATTAGCTCTCTCTCTCTCTCTCTCTCTCTCTCTCTCTCTCTCTCATGTTATTATAACATTGTTATTATTAATAACAATCCCTATGCATGTATGTATCTATAGCTGGGCGGCGAGCCAATTGGTTCAATGTTATTTCGTCCTATATATTAAACTATAATACGGACGATATCCCATTAGCATAGTAATATAAAATAACTTAATTATACTTAACACTATAACATTTTACACAATTTCATATTGTTAATACAACCTTTTTTTTATTGTTGTATAAAAATAATAATGGTAAATTATAATAAAATGTTCAAAAGAATTTATTATTAAATATATTTTAATTATGAAATATGATGGTATTTTATTAAACACAAAAAAAAAATCTGATTATGAGCTTCATAAAATATGTGTGCTTTGGTTATAATAAAAATATTAGTACTCATGATGTAATGTACGAGTAATGTACATACTGGGGGAGGGAGGGAGAGAGAAATTGAAAAAGTTTTCAAACAATTTTTTATGATGCATAGAGAAAAAAAAAACAGTTAATCTGGTGAAAACTTTTACTTTTTTTTTTTTTTTTTTTTTTGCCGATAACAAAGTAGAAGCGAAGCAGAAAATGTTCATGTACTTTCTATTTATAGTTGCATTATCTTCCACTTTCATGAGTTTTACTTTTGTATTACATGCAGCTTTTTGTCGTATGACTGTACAGGAACATAAAGCATTACAACTTTAGATAATATAAGCTGGCGAAATTGCATTTCATTCTTCTTTTGCAAAATTTAATAATTTATATAAATAAAACCATTGCATGTGTACTACCTGTATAGCTACTTTACCTGTAGTAATTATTTTAATATAAGATTTACCTTTGTATTACCTGGATAGCTACTTCACCTGTAGTAATTATTTTAATATAAGATTTACCTTTGTATTACCTGGATAGCTACTTCACCTGTAGTAATTATTTTAATATAAGATTTACCTTTGTACTACCTGGCTAGCTACTTCACCTGTAGTAATTATTTTAATATAAGATTTACCTTTGTATTACCTGGATAGCTACTTCACCTGTAGTAATTATTTTAATATAAGATTTACCTTTGTATTACCTGGATAGCTACTTCACCTGTAGTAATTATTTTAATATAAGATTTACCTTTGTACTACCTGGCTAGCTACTTCACCTGTAGTAATTATTTTAATATAAGATTTACCTTTGTATTACCTGGATAGCTACTTTACCTGTAGTTATCATTTTTATAAGAATTACCTTTGTACTACCTGGCTAGCTACTTCACCTGTAGTCATCATTTTAATATAAGATTTACCTTTGTATTACCTGGATAGCTACTTTACCTGTAGTTATCATTTTTATAAGATTTACCTCTGTACTACCTGGATAGCTACTTCACCTGTAATTATCACATTTATTAGATACACCTTGATACTTATAGTTAGAGACTAAATTGTCCATCATGATGTATCCTAAAAGCTTCAGTCACAACAAATATATTTTTGCAGTGTAGATAACTACAAAAGACTGTTACTTAAAAGTACAACCCAAGTTTTATTCTACTGTATATTTTATTTTATTCAGATTTGTTCTAAATAAAAAAAAGGTATGAGCCAGCTGTTCAGTTCCAAACCAATACTTTGACTTCATGCACGGTATAAGCAGACGATTCAACACAGATTAAAGTAGGACAAACAAACTCATATTTTATTCAACTTGTTTGTACATACTTCTACTAACTTTGCACACTTTTTTTTTAAATGATTAAAATAAATACACGGATAAAAAAATAAATACGTAATAATTATGATAGCTCAGTTTATCTGTTACATCTGGATACATAGGGTGTATCCGTCTGACGTCATATTTATTGCGCTCGGAGGCCATACTGGAGTAGTGAACAACATTTTGCTTAGTAGAAGACAAACTTGGTTTTTGGCAACTTTCTTAAAGAAATCTTTTATATATATATATATATATATATATATATATATATATATATATATATATATATATATATATATATATATATATATATATATATATATATATATATATATATATATATATATATATATATATATATATTATTATTATTATTAATATTCTCACATACTTAAAGGCATAGAAAACATTGAAACAACATGTTCTAAACACAAAATGGGATCTACAAAACTGTTGATATTTTTTACCAGAATGTTAATGTAGCCCCACAAAAGAGCTTGAAAAATATGTAAAGTATGCAATTTGCGTGAATATTCCTGTTTACGACGTCATTAACAGGCAAAAACTAGTATGAAAATGTTGTGCGGGTTGCATAAATCTAAATTTTCTGATCACTGCTACGGGGCTACTGTTGGGTTTTGAGACAAACTAAAGTTATTTATGTAAGTCCCATCAAGTGTTTTGTGATTTAAATGCAAATGTTTTCATGTTTTCTATGCCTTTAAGATACCAAGTTAACCTATTAACAACATCAATGCTCTCAAAAATGCTCTCAAAAATATTTCATAGTGTTTTTAAACTGGCAAAATGAATTATTTTTCTATGCTTCCCATGTTCTTGAGTAATCCAACATAGCGTTGTCTTTAACATGAATGCATACACCCTATACTTTATAGTAATTATTTCAAATAGCATAAAATATTATCTTGTATAGCATAATTACTTATGCAATTTAGCATAATTTAATTAATTATGATATAATTCAACATACATTACGTATTTTATTCTTTCCGTGTGCATGTCAATATTTATCATAAATCATGATAAATTAGAATAACACAAATAATTATGCGGTATAGCATAATATGTATGTAACATAGTTATTTTGAAGTATAACATAGATTATGCTATATTGAACACATTATAATGATAATAAATTATTTTTACTTACAGGCAATATATATATGAAAGAGAAAAAAAAAATGAAATACTATTACTTAAAACAATTCTTTCAATTATGCTAAAAATACGTAGCATAATTATTACGATATTGATGCGAGTGTGTATTTAGCAGTTAAAGCCATAGACCACATAAAACAATATGAGCTTTTTAATGAATAAACAAGGAAAGGAGTTCTCAAAACTGATGACCATTTTTACCAGTATGTTAATGTAGCCCCACGAGAGAGCGTAAAAATACTGTTAAGTATGCAATTTGCGTGAAAATTCATGTTTATGACGTCAGAAACATGCAAAAATTAGTATGAAAATGTTGTGCAGGTTGCATAAATCGAATTTTCTGATCACTACTACGGGGCTACTGTTGGGTTTTAAGAGAAACTAAAATTATTTATGTAAATCCCATCAAGTGTTTTGCGATATAAATGCTTATGTTTTTCTCTGGTCTATTCCTTTAATTCTCTCCGTGTACTCTACATGATTGATATTTGCCACAAGGTGGCAGTAACTTATACAGTACGTAAGCGATATTCAGCCAAGATGATATACATTAAATGTCACAGAGCTGGAATGTGGCAGATATGCGTGTAACTGAGGAGAAATTTGCTTCGAATGTGAGGCATGAGAGAACGATGTATCCCCGGGCTACACGTTCAGCATCTCTCACATACCGTAGTATCTCTGTCTGTAGCAGGGAGGCTGCAATCTCACATCTATCACGGCGTGTCACATCGCATGCCTCAATATATCTCTACCTCAATATAAAACTTCTTATTTCGTTATAGTTATACCTCGCAAATATTACGTTAGCATCACTTGTATTAATATTTACCTTTGTACTACCTGGATACATCTTTAGTTATCATTTTTATAAGATTTACCTTTGTACAGTACTACCTGGATATCTACTTCACCTGTAGTTATCATTTTTATAGGGTTTCTAGTAACCTGGAAAACCTTGAAAATGCAGGAAATTTGACCCCCCCTGGAAAACCCTTGAAAATGCAGTAAAAATGACAAAAAAAAACTTGAGTTTTTATTTTTGATATTTAAAAACATCATCATTATTATATAAATATAAAAAGAAACGAATTTTGAATAAAATTCCGCATTTTTATGAAACTATTCCCATTGAGGGGCCTATATTTTTTCCCTCGATAATATGGCTTTTAGGAAAAGTACCGAAATTTAAAAAAGTTTGGAAGTTTTATTTTACTTTTGTAGTAAAAAGTGTAGCAAGTTTACTTTGCTATATGGACAGTGTTTTATAAAAGTATAACATTAAATTGTTTATTTATTTTTCTTACTACGGTACCCTAAAATTAGTTAATTCCCATATTATTATCATCAAATATATTCCTTGAAAAGTAAAAATATACCTTGAAAATACCTTGAAAATGCAGGAAAAATGATATTGAAAAACTACTAGAAACCCTGATTTTTATAAGATTTACCTTTGCACAGTACTACCTGGATATCTACTTCATCTGTCCTGTAGTCATCATTTTTATAAGATCCACCTTTGAACTACCTGGATACCTACTTTACCTGTGGTCATCTTTTTATATAATATTTATCTATGTACTACCTGGATAACTATTACACCTGTAGTTATTATTTTTATAAGATTTACCTTTGTACTACCTGGCTATCTACTTCACTTGTAGTTATCATTTATATTACGGAAAGAATAAATTACATAATTTATGCTTCATTTATGTCATCATAGCATAAAAAATTATAAGCAAGAACAGCATACAGAATGGTGTACAACATAATATTTATGCTATGTAAAATAGTTATTATTCAGTATAGATTTAATTATGCTATATTGAACATATATAGCTATTATTGCTATATTTTTGTCTGTTTAGCACAGCATAATTCATGCAATACAGCATAATAATTATGTTACTTAGCATAAATATTATATTATTGCAGCATAATTATTTATATTGTTCTAATTTAACATCATTTATGCTATAATGCCATAAATCTAGCATAATGTAAGTAACTTATGCTTTCCGTGTGTATATAGAAAAAAAAAAAAAAAAAAAAACTACTCCGACATGATAGTACATAGTACTTGAAATTGTTATTGTTTTTCAGTATCGTGAGCTGTGCTGTAGCTGACGTTGTATAGTTTTTATTTCTCAAAGTTGTGAGATTAAATCTCTCTACTTGGTGGTTGTTTTATTTTGAAGAGTGTTATCACAGGAAGTTAATCTCTAATGTTCTCGCGTGTTACTCACAAAAAAAAGTCACCTCACAAAATGTACAGAAATAAACACGTGTATGTAACGAAAGTACTAAATTTCTCTCGTAAGTTAATAGAATCCAGTTTTATAACACGATATACGTACCGAATTGTCATCTAAAACTTTCATGAGAATTGAATGAATTGCAACACTGCATGTCACCTCTTCTCTCATTTACTGGACTTAAACACATCGTTCCCCTATAGTTGTTAACTGTGTGTGTGTGTGTGTGTGTGTGTGTGTGTGTGTGTGTGTGTGTGTGTGTGTGTGTGTGTGTGTGTGTGTGTGTGTGTGTGTGTGTGTGTGTGTGTGTGTGTGTGTGTGTGTGTGTGTGTGTGTGTGTGTGTGTGTGTGTGTGTGTGTGTGTGTGTGTGTGTGTGTGTGTGTGTGTGTGTGTGTGTGTGTGTGTGTGTGTGTGTGTGTGTGTGTGTGTGTGTGTGTGTGTGTGTGTGTGTGTGTGTGTGTGTGTGTGTGTGTGTGTGTGTGTGTGTGTGTGTGTGTGTGTGTGTGTGTGTGTGTGTGTGTGTGTGTGTGTGTGTGTGTGTGTGTGTGTGTGTGTGTGTGTGTGTGTGTGTGTGTGTGTGTGTGTGTGTGTGTGTGTGTTGTGCAATGTTGCCACATTTATCTTACTTTTACTGTTTTACTATAAGCATTGACTAATAAAGAAGCAATTTTAAGTGGATTTTGATTGATTTTACTCCCATCCACTTACGTTTCTACGTATTCCTCATCCTCATACGTATAAGAGGTTGGAACGGAAGTGGATGTAATCAAAATTGCTTAAAGTCAGCCTCAAAACAGTTGCTTCTATATTAATCAATAATGTATTGAAAGTATTTGGTACTGAATGTATAAATGAAAAATATTCCGTATACATGAGAAATACATTGCAACACTGTTTAACTATCTTTCAATAGAGCACTCCCGCTCTCGTCCTTTACTAAAATAAGGCAATGTTGCCAAATATACGATATTAACATAATTGTAAAAATATTTTAATTTAATTTTCTGTTTGATTTCAGGTGAGTTTCTTTGCCTTTATTTCATTGACGGACTTTGATTGGCCGGTACAGTAAGTGGATTGATGTGATAAACCAATAATAATAAATTATAATGACAATAATAACAATGGTTTCAAATATTGTAAGGTTTGTTTATACATTCGAGAGCATGGATAAACATACAGGATAAGAAGATCATGATGGAAAATGATCTCTTAATGTTTGTAGTACACATTTTCATTAAAACAACATAGTATATAATGTGTTGGCCTCAATTAAAATGAAGCTTGATTTTAAGCTCTCCGATTGATCAGTTTCATGGACGTGGCCTATTTTAGCCAACCACAGGGCTGGAAATCATGCTTCCAATTTAATTGTGGCCCCGACTTAAATGTTACGGTGGCACCACTAGTAGCAAAATTTAGGTTGGCCACGTCGTTGGCGACCCAAATATAACACTTTTAGAGAACTTTATCAGAGAATTGACACCCTCTGCTTGTTTTAGGCAGACATGCATACACGAAACAGTAAGCCTACATCACTTTATTTCAACCAATAGCAGCCCAGAACAGGCCATTCTGAGGCACCAATCAGATCACGCGACAGAGTAAAGGCGCCAAAAGTGTCTTGGTGCTTCATTATGGCCTATTCTGGGCTGCTATTAGTTGAAATAAAGTGACGTAGGCTTACTGTTACGCGTATGTAAGTTTAGCTAAAAAATGGGGTTGTCACTTCTCTGTTAAAGTTCTCTAAACACTTTTTTATCGATGATTGTAGTGGCGGAAATTGAACCTACAAAGAACAATTAAGGGAACACTTTTAATATAAAGCAGTAACATAGAGGCTTAGAAACCTGGCCTAATGTAAGGAACGTTTTTAACTGACAATCGGTACAGCACAACAACGGAACTTTCCAATTTATTGAACATTTTCAACAATTTAAAAGCAAATGTTCTTCTTGTGACGTTTATTCTTTTCCATCAGTAAAATTTCCGCTCACTTTATTGACTTCATAAATAATAGTCTTGTTCATTTGCTAAATAAAAAGGAAGTTAGGTAAATTACTAGCTAAACTAATTATCAGATGTTATTTTTATAATGCATTCTGTAAAATTTATCGAATGCTTCAATTTATTGGGTTTTACCTGTAGATCTATTAGCATTTTCATTTAATTATTCTATATTTCATCTTGCACTTTTTTCAGACTTAAAATTATTTTCTATACTGAGAAATATAAATGTAAAATGTAAATAAATGTAAATGTATAAATGTAAATGTAGCATGAATTATGATGGAATGCTTGTATGTTGCTAATTTAATGCGATTTTTAACCCTAAAAATAAGTCATTTTTGTTCTTTGCTAAAATAATTCAATAAAAAACTACGTTCTTTTCTAATCCTTTTTTCATCCTTATTTTGACCCTTGCTAAAATTTATCCAAAAATTGATAATCCATCCAAATTTTCATACATTCATTTTACTCCCTTTTTTTGTCCTATTTTTGTTCTCGTTCAATTTTATCCTTTTTTGGTCATGTTCGGAAATTATTTATATGATGAAAAGTCAAAGAAGGGAAAAAAATTGGACGAGAAAAATAATTTTGCTAAATTGGACCTAATAGGGACGTTATAAGGGATACAAATGGATTAAAAATGTATGGAACTTTAAAAATATATTGCAACTTTTTACTATAGTGATTTACCTTGATGTCATAATTACCCAGGGTACGATTATCAGTCGATTATTTGACTTTTGTAGTTCGCGGGATAAGTGAGCCCCGCGATGGTAACAATATAGAGTACACGCCCTTCTACTATAAGAGTAAAAAATTGTGCCCCTTGCTCTACCTGTTAAGCTTACCTGAAAAGGTTAACACATTTTTTACTCACACAGTAAAAAAACAATCTACTACATCAGAGTTTTCCTCTTTACCCTTGCAGGGCTCTCTTATCTCGCGGGCTAGAAAAGTCAAATAAACCACCGATTTCTATTGAATTATTTTAGCGCACAACGAAAATTACTTATTTTTTGAGTTAAAGGCGTAGAACACCTTGAACAAAAAAGTTGCGTTATATACTAACAAACCTGAAAATCAACGTTGATTTGGCCTGAGTCATTGATTTCTAATTTATTTTCCATTCACAAAATGCCGCTGCCACTCATTGACGTCACAGCTCGCCTGGTCCACGCGCAAATAAACCGGGTAAGCTGTGACGTCAGTGACCGGCAGCGGTATTTTGTGAATGGAAAATAAATAAAAAATCAATGACTCCGGCCAAATCAACGTTGATTTGCAGGTTTGTTAGGATATTACGCAACTTTTTTGTTCAAGGTGTTCTACGCGTTTAAGTATCGTTTTTAAGTAACATAATTATTGTACATTTATTTTTCTCAAAGCATATTAAAATTAATCTTTCAGATTTTACTTTCTGCGCACAAAGATTTAAATGATATAGACGCAGTTTTTGGCATGCTAATGACTTTGTTCGGGTTATTGCAATAAAAAGATGGTTTCCCAATTTTGGCCCTCTGTGAAATAATATAAAGATTTTATTACGTTCTATGTTGAGAGTTCTATTGACTATTGACTTGAGAGTATTTTTTAACACCACCATTGAGGCCAATCCTATACCCTGGGGTATCTAAATTTTCAAGTTACAAAAAGTCTATAGCTTTGTTGGTGGAGGAGGTAATAATAATTTTAAATTGTTAACTGCCAACAATAAGGACATGACAAAACTGGACCAAATGAAAAATTTACTTTGGTAACGTTTTTAAAACGATAAAGACATATAATTATAATAGTGGTAGAAAAAAAAAAGCAAATTAAAAAGTTTCAAATTAGTAGCGCAAGTAAAATAATTGTTTTAGTAAATGAGTTGCGAGCAAAGAGAGAGAGAGAGAGAGAGAGAGAAATTAATTTTAATATTTTAAATCCATTTATATTATTTCCTCCGGGTAAAGTTATGTGTAAAATTATTTCTTATTATTACTACACTGAGAATACAGTAGTAGACACTAAAAAACTTGTTGGCAAGCTTATACACAGTTTTTCAATGCTTTAAGTATTGTAGAATCAACGGTTATGACGTCACTAAACGTTGACAATCTAACGATAAAATGGTAAATAACGTCACAAGCATTAGAATTACAATGGAATAACCGTTCAAATTCAAATTCGTTTAACTTGGCCGTTACAAATCTATGATTTTTCTATTTACTCCCAACATAGTTGCGACGTCACTAACGTTTTTATTGTTGAAATATCAACGTTTAGTGACGTCATAACCGTTGATTCCACAATACTTAAAGCATTGCAAAACTGTGTACAAGCTTTTCAATGTTTATTTTTTAGTGTTTAGAGGCTGTTAGTTTATAGTCACTAATCATTGTTTCTAAACGTTCAAGTGCTCTCTAACAATAGTGCATGGGTACTCTGTCTACTAACGGAAGAAATTATCTATAGCTCGTTCTATAAACAATAGCTCGTTCTGCAAAGTCAGACTTCCGGCGCAACTTTTGTGTCGATATGTTCCTTTGTTATAACAGCTGATTATGACTTCGTTACCTGTTTACTACGTTTATACATATGGTCGATCATTGTTATTTCTTCGTTTAGAACTTTGAACTTGATAAGAATGAAAGAAACTCCACACAAAAAAGTTCAATGCTCTTCATGTGACTCAATTTTTGTCAATTTAGTTAGCTCAAAAAAAAATCAACCAATGAATGTGTCGTATTTTGTTGGTCAGCCAATCACTGTTGTTGAGATTCACTTTACTTTACAGAACAAGCTTATACACACAAATATTGAGCCAGCTTCGAAAAATTTCCTTTATTAAAAACATCTGATTATGACGTCATTACCTGTTAAATAGGTTTATATAATATGGTTGATCATTATTATTTCTTTGTTTAGAACTTTGAACTTGATAAGAATGAACGAAAATTCATAAAAAAAAAAGTTCCATTCTCAACATGCACACAGGTATTGTTATATTATAATAATACCTAATGTAGGTGAAATATACTACAATTAAAGTATTATTCACATGACGCGTAAATTTGACGCGCGTCAACGTGCGTCGACGCGCGTAACAAAGTTGGAATAATGTAAACAAATGGAGCCGTTCACATGGTTTTTGAAAATTACATGTGAACGGCTCCATTTATTTACATTGTTCCAGCTTTGTTACGCGCGTCGACGCACGTTGACGCGCATCAAATTTACGCGTCATGTGAATAATGCTTAAGGTGTAATTCACTTAGATATTAAGTAGTATTGCAGCTTATAACTACCTGTTCCAAATTAAAGTGTACATATTGCAAAATATAGGATTCATATACCTGCCATATGTAGTAATTTTTATCCGTGTAAAATTGAAGAATCTAAAATAAATGCTATGCTTCAGAGATGAGTGAAATTGATTTGTAACATGAATATAAATATTTCAAAAATGTATGACGTCAAATCAAATCTACGTAAATGTTTTTGTATTTGAACTAAAAAAACAAAAAAAAAACAAGACTTTCTGTATTTATTTAATTTAATTAAAATGTCCCTCACACACAAAGTAAACAAACTTATTTTGAAATTAATTTATACAAAAAACTATACAACATGGTGAACTATATATCAACAACTAATTAAAATATGGAATTATAATTGGATTATTTTACATTTTGGATTAAGAAGGCCGCGTACTATAATTTTCTCTAAATAATCCTTAAAGGCTCAGACAGCATACATAAATAACTTTGCTAATGATAGCTGATATCCTCAAATCAATTTTGATTTGTCTACAATTATTGATTTCTAATTTAATTTTAATTCATTCTATTTTACCTTTAACAAAGAAGTTGAACGACTTGGTGCGGATATAATCAAAAGAGGAACTATATTTTCATAATAATTCGTTCTACGTTATTTATATCCAACAAAACAAATACTATTATTTTCAATTAAATTGAATGAATTTAAAAAATGTTTTTTTTTTTTTTTTGTACCAAAAAAAGCTTTAATAATATTTTTGATTTCAATAAAAATTCTAATTTGATTTTATAAGTTGGCGCTAAAGTTTGAATTTTTCACAATTTATGTTATCTTTAAAAAAGAATAACTGAAATATTTGATCGTGTTTTCGTGTTTGACGTAACTAAACTTTCAAGTGACATTTTATCTTTACTTCATAACCGCTTATGTTTACTCAAAATGCGGAAAAGAAAGTGCCGGAAGAGGAAACCACGTGACGGTAAAAGTGGGAGATAGCTCAAGGCTAGCTTGCTGCTAGCACCAGCTTTTCTAACACTTTTACCGTCACATGGTTTCCTCTTCCGGTACTTCCTTTTCCGCATTTTAGAGTAAAAATAAGCCATCCATGTTAATTTTATATATTGCGACCGTTCAGTTTTTGAGATATCAGCCGGTCACCTACTTCCTTAAACGATTCTACAGGTACGATATAGGACACGAACAATTTTTTTAAAATTTCGCGTGACATTTGTTCAATGTTATAACATAGGGAATTTAGCCAAAAAAAATTGACAATCGATATTAGCGTGTCGTATCGTACCCATAGAATCGTGGACTACCTTATGGTAGACGTCACAGTCAGCTTGATATCTTATTGGCTGTCATTCAAATTTGCCGCGAAAATTTCTCAAGCAAACTAAACTTTACCCAGGCTCTATACTCTTAAAACGACAACTTGTGCTAAAAGGCCATGCAGTAATATAAAACGAGAGAAGTAAACTGTGATATCATCAGATCTGAAATTAAAGTGAATTTTCTTCTCTCGTAGTTTTTGGTGTGGCGACGCTTCAACTTTTGAGCAAATAAATCTCACGTAACGCAAGTAAACAAAGTCGTATTTCAACTGGTTTTGTGCATAAATATCGCTTGCTCGCTCGCTCGCTTCCAAGCTTGCACACAAACCAGGGGAGAAAATATCTAGTATAAGAGAGATTTGAGGAGATTTAGTGAGGGGAGGGGAGGAGGGGGGGTTAATTGATTGAAATGTGTCAGTAAGTAGTGTGTGCTTAACCTGAGAGAGAGAGAGAGAGAGAGAGAGAGAGAGAGAGAGAGAGAGAGAGAGAGAGAGAGAGAGAGAAACTGTGTGTGTGTGTGTGTGTGTGTGTGTGTGTGTGTGTGTGTGTGTGTGTGTGTGTGTGTGTGTGTGTGTGTGTGTGTGTGTGTGTGTGTGTGTTAGAGAAAGAGAGAGAGAGAGAGTTGATTGAGATAGACAGAGATAGAGAAAAAGAGAGAAATATATAAAAATTGTGAGAGAGCGTGAGAGACAGTGACAGAGACAGAGACAGAGTCAGAGTCAGAGAAAATTTTTAAGTAAGAGAGAGAGAGAGAGAGAGAGAGAGAGAGACAGAGAGACAGAGAGACAGAGACAGGTAAAAATTTAAAGTAAGAGAGCTAAGCAGAGCGACGTAATATTTATGTGTCAACGACAGTAAGTATAATGTGACACCGTACAAATATTTACTTGCAGTGAGAAATCTCTTGATGCTAAAGTCGAGTAGTCCTCCACTTATCACCTTGCTCGGTTGCTTCATTATATCTCACGGTAAAGTAAGCTCGGGTTAAGTGATTCACTCGCTCACATATTTCAACTCAACCTACCTTGCCATGTCAGCGAACACAACATACTATAGCATACTTTTCTAGAGACACAAGCTCGTTCTGCAAAGTCAGACTTCCGGCGCAACTTTTGTGTCGATATGTTCCTTTGTTATAACAGCTGATTATGACTTCGTTACCTGTTTACTACGTTTATACATATGGTCGATCATTGTTATTTCTTCGTTTAGAACTTTGAACTTGATAATAATGAAAGAAACTCCACACAAAAAAGTTCCGTGCTCTTCATGTGACTCAATTTTTGTCAATTTTGTTAGCTCAAAAAACAAGATCAACCAATGAATGTGTCGTATTTTGTTGGTCAGCCAATCACTGTTGTTGTTGAGATTCACTTTACTTTACAGAACAAGCTACAGTTCACCTAGGTCTATACAAGAATGTCTAGGTTAGAGGTTACAGAGACTTTGATTGATTAAATTGGATATAAATGTAAAGGTCATGGTATCAACAAAAGATAATAAAATATTCAGGTTACGTTACCATTCAAAGTAAAGTGAAATATTGAAATTAACATTGTGTCTTATAGGCAGGCTAGGACTTATCATAAGACTGGGCCCTATTTAGTTTTACAAAAATTCTTATGAAAAACAAATAGGCCCATAACTCCGTGAAAAGTAAATACAAAAGATATTTACAAGGTACGATTTGGTCATAAAGTCCACCTAACCACCAAGTTTCATCAAAATCAGAGTAACACACATCGCGAACCCTCCTTGTTAGACCACCCTTTTGGACCCTCAGGGGTCAGTTACATATTTTTTTAGCCCAGTTACACCCCCAAAAAAGCTACAAAGAACCAAATCCTCACAGCAACTTTTTTATTCAGTCCAATCATAGTTATAATCAGGGGTAGAAGTGGTTTCATTCTCATGGCGGGACCTGTTCGGATCGCTTGCACCATGTGGGGGGGTCAGGGGGGGCGTAGCCCCCCCTGATGGGGGTCAAGGGGGCGGAGCCCCTTGCGGGGGTTAAGGGGGTGTAACCCCCTTACCGCCGGAGGCGCGATTTTTTTAATAATATACTGAAATTTTAACTATTTTGCAATTAAAATTGTGTAGTACACAGCCTGGCATTCGCCATGACACCCTAGAAAAACCGTGGAAACATCTAGGCAGGCTGGTCGGTGCAATCCAATCAATCATGCAACTCCCGAATACTGTGTGTTGTCATGGAATGCATGTAAACATGCATCGTGCAACGTGTTGTGCTCTCACACTTCACGTACGAGCAGTGGCTCGAACCTATATACTCGGTGAGGAGTACAGAGTTGCGAGCCAGCTGCCTTCACCACTCGGCCATATACCAGCTAAATAAATTAAAATTTAATTTATTATTTATTTTTATTATTATTTATTTTTTATTTATTTTCAAAGAACTATATTTTTTGCATTAATGCACAAAACGAATTGGTGCAAAAGCAAATAGAAGTGTTTTACTTTTAATATTTAATTTTACATTGATCTTTTACTTCTTTATTGAAAATAGAGTTAAAATTCCTCTTTTAAGACAAGGCAAAAAAAAAAAAAAAAAAAAAAAAAAAATCTAATTTTGAATAAATTAATAATACTTTGAAAAATGGTGCAAAATTTTAGGTAGCATTTCGTATTGAGCTCAGAATAAATCTTAAAAATGAACAATAGGAAAATAATTATATGCATGTAGATTTTGCGTAGAGCACGTATACTGCTGAATCTAAAACTGTTATTTTAAAAACAAGAAAAATTTGGCCCACCCGTGACCGGAAAACAATTATGCCAATATTAAAAGTATAATACATTTTATTTTTAGTATTATTATTATTTTATGTCAGGGTGCAATTCGTCACAGCACTAGTTTAGGTCACCAACAGGCTTTAAAATTCCTAATAATGAGACTTAGATAGCCTATACTCTAAAGGCAGGCTTCTCAAACTTTTTGGGCTGCGCAGCACCCCAAACACCCATCTTATTTTTTTACACTCATAATGTTGTATAGTAAATGGCAAAATATTTAATCTTTGTTTTTTTCTTTTATTAATTACTTAAATTTTAATCAAATATATTATGCAGCTAATTTTTTATTATTATATTTTTTTTTTGTCGCTTTTATCAAAATTTAATAAAAACAAAATCGTTGATTTTACATTAATTTTTACGAAGGACGTAAAATCTATTTCAAAATATTACTTTATTATTTTTATTATTATGTTGTTTTAAAACTACACTTTCCTATTTCTTTTTTTTTCTTCTTTTTTTTTTTAAATTTTATATTGAATTGGCAAGACGTTAAAGAATAATTTTTTAGGGGCAAAATTAAGTACATTAATACAGTAGCTGTTTAATTATAATTATCATTTTTATGGATTTGCCTATATACGGAGCACCGGCTGAGAAACTTGGATCTGTCCGCTTATTATGATTTTTATGCCTATGACGAATCGCACCTCAACAAACTTTTGAACTTTATTGAAGAGTTTTTTTTTCTGTTTTATTAATAGGATAGGCTCTATACAGTTAAATTATCTTCGTCTTTTTTAAGTTTAGTTAAATTAAAACTGGTTCTAATTTCACTATTATATATTATTGTGCAAGTTTATCAAAAAAAAAAAAAAAAAAAAAAAAAAAAAAATCTAAAGTATTTATTTTTTGCTTGCTTGCTTGAATGAATGAATATAAATCATCATCATAAAATTAACAAACAAATTAATAATAATATTAATAATTCTACACTATATAGTTACTGTATAGTAGATTAAGAAGAAGAAAGCAGAATGAATAATAATATTTTTATAAAATAATGAAAAATAAAGTAATAAATTTCCAGTTATTATTATTATTTTTTTATTATTTTTTTTTCTTTCCTTTTTCTGATATCTTTTGTAGTAAAGTTTATCAATTGTTATCAGAAAAACGGTCACCGGGACCAATCTTTCTAGGTGGGACTCGTCCCGCCTGGAAATCTCATGGCGGGACAGGTCCCGCCATGTCCCGCCTCACTTCTACCCCTGGTTATAATAGACTTAACTTAATTTCAATTAACTACTTTTAGTTTTTTATATGGTAACATCTCTTAATATTTACGTATCTTTGTCTCTTTTAGTCCTAAGTACCAACATGACAACATCCTAGGTCCAGTTGGCGATCAATTTTGTGACCAGTTGCTTTCCATTACTTCCCTTAAAGGCATAGACAACATAAAAACATTAGCATTTATATCACAAAACACTTGATAAATAACATTATTTGGTCGCAAAAACCATCTGTAGTGCCGTAGCAGTGAGCAGAAAATTTTGATTTATGCAACCCGCACAACATTTTCATACTAATTTTTGCATGTTTCTGACGTCATAAACAGAAATATTCACGAAAATTGCATACTTTACAGTTTTTTCACGCTCTCTTGTAGGGCCATATTTACATTCTGGTAAAAATTATCATCAGTATTGATTAAAAAGAACGTATTGTTTCATGTTTTCTATGCAAAGTAATTTTAATACGTAATTTTCCATAGAAAATATACAAACGTTTATTACAAATTTACTGTTTTGTTTTTTTCTTTGTTACAAAGCAAAACTATAGTGAAGTAAGAGATTCATAATACATTTTCTTTTAATATATAAAATACAAAGGTTTAATTTTTGTAATTTCAATCAGTTGCACACACGTGTTCTTTGATTTTGTAAATTAGTTGTGTGTTTTGATAAAGAACACAAAGAATATGTAAAGTAAATAATTTGTAATGTTAATACAAAAAAAAAAAACACTTTAAACTCTCAGGGTATATAAAGTTAAAACAAAATAAGTTAAAATTAAACAAGTCACATACACATACATAACATAAAATCATTACTGTTCAAAACAAACAAATATTTTTGAGCTGGATTGAGGTTAACACCTTGGGGGAATAACTTTTGTGTTGTCCCTAACTTTTAGCTACGTCATTAACTGTCTGCTCTCTCTCTCTCTCTCTCTCTCTCTCTCTCTCTCTCTCTCTCTCTCTCTCTCTCTCTCTCTCTCTTTCTCTTTCTCTCTTTCTCTTTACTGTCTCTCTCTCCTCTGACGAACACTCAGAAAACACATACACAATGTTTATACATTAGTTGACCGTTGCATGTAAACATGCAAATTGGTAATTAGAAAAATTTATCGACCGTCAACAGTTCATAATAGACGTGTTCAAACCAATGATTCTTTAGATAATGTAAGGTAGTGAAAACGCTTTTTCATTTCTCTTTTGAAATTTTGATTTCTTATTTCCGCGCTATTTTTTTACGTTTTGATGGTGGGAAAATAATTTTTTTTAAATTTTTTTTTCCATTTTTTTTTTTTTAATTTTTTAATTTTACCGGAAGTAAATCTTAGTGATCGAGCAAAATTTTAAAAAAGACGAACGAAATGCGCTTTCTTTATCTTATATTATCTACACTTAAATTGCTTTACCTCTAGTTATCAATCATCTTATCATTTTTATAAAATTTGTTTGGTGGCGCAGTGGTATGCATGCTGGTCTCATGTACCGACAGGAATTGAATAACCTGCAATACATTATCCTTATGGGAATATGAAAAAACCGGCAACATAGCTATTTCTAAGAAAAATAAAAGTCCCCTCCTCTACTTCTCCTCATCTCTTTTAGGTAAAATATCTCACCAGACTTGATGCATGCTGTATGTGATATATTTTGTTGACAATTTTGTTCTTTCTATCTGAATATTATTCAAAAAATAAAATATTTGAAAAGTTATATAAATAAAATATTACGATAAAAAAATATAGACAATGAAATAATTTTAAACAATAGTTGGTGAATCAAATGAACTAATAAATCTCTGGATATTAAAATTATTTTGAATTAAATGTAATAATGCAATTGAAATATTTCATAGTCTTTATGTAGTGTTATAAATTGTATACCTAAATTGCGATGTGTTGTTGCAGCTAATGCAGGACACACTCGCTACTAGAAGTAGAATGCTGTTCAAGTTATTATCATTACGTCGCGAGAACAATTTGTAACTCGTATTCATGGTATATTTTTTTAGGTTGCAATTTTAGAAGATAAGATACACTTGCACTTTCTTAAAAAAAAAAAAAAAAAAAAAAAAAAAAAACACTATACCATCGATTTTAGTGATTATTTTGTGATAAATATATATATATATATATATATATATATATGTCAAATTTATTTTTAAACACGTAAAACAAAAGTTTAAACTATATTACTTTACTAATTATAAGACAATGATAAATAAAATTCAGTTATATCAGAAATCATAATATTATAATGCTTCACGTGTCTTTTTATTTCCCTAATAACCACAATATTTATATTATATCAAAATATATAATATTTTAACAAAATTTATCATTTTATTACATAAATATGTTGCAAACATTGTAACATCAGTCAATATGTATTTATTATAGAGATCAAGTTTTTGGTTGTTTACTAAACGTGGTGAGCGTCGACTTGGTCAAAAAATAAGACAGGATGTGTTTGATATTACAGATAACAGGTATGAGGGGAACAGAGCGCTGAAATAACAGACAGTAGAACGGGCATACAGTGTTGCTTTTCGTTCTATTGTTGTGCAGGTTATTCAATTCCTGTCGGTACAAGAGGTTGTGCGTTCATTGCTCGCTGGGTACCATGTCAGAATTTTTAGAGATCGTGCATGGTATGCACCGAGTGCGCACTTATGTTCTATGCACGTTCATGCCTGTCTGTTTGCCAGTGAATCACAGGTAAAACTGTAAGAGAGATGTTTAGGCTTGACAGCTAAGTGTATTCATGTCTCCGGCCATGCAGTCCTGGCAGTGCAAGGTGGTAGTGGTCCACGTCAAGTCAGAGATATCTCGGGACGTTTCACCAATCTACACATTTCTATTAAAACACCCGTTGTTAAGTTTATCCAGTTTTGTGGGGAATAGAACTATAGTTTACATTTTTCATTTTTATTGCGGCCCCTCGGCTTCTTCGGTCAATATTTAACCTAAATATTGCAATGTCACCACATAATAGTTTTCTCAGTGTAGGTTCATATAGCTATAACTGCCATATATTACGTAATAAAACATAATATAAATATCCAACTTGTTATGTAGCAAGAAAATAAAACTGAAAAGCTTGCAGCAAATCTTGAGCTGTTTTGTTTTAAGTAAACCTTGCTTTTTTTAGCTCTTTACTGGCACCAATTTAACTGTCAAACAATTTCATACTTCGTGCAAGCTCACACGTGGTTCTAACGTTTTATAACTAACATAATATATGCACGGATAAAAATAAATATACGTAATAAGTATGAGTGCAATGAGGAAGACTAATGGTTTTTGAGACAGTATTTCACGGAAAAAATTATCTGCAGAGTTACTATTTAGACTTTTTTCATAATAAATTCGTTAGATACAAACTAAACTTTTTAGAATCTAAAGAGTTAACTATTTACCGCTAAAGAAATTGCGTTTGCACTAACGAGTTACTCTTTAGACTTTTTGCAAGAGAGTTATTGTTTAGTACTAAAGAGTTATTGATGTGTATCTGAATAATTTATTAAATTTATGTTTTCCGTGTAGGGGAAACATCATTTCTCCTAATTTTTAACATAAAAAGAGTTTATTTCTACTGAACGAATTTTTCTCATATTCTTCGAGCTTCTTAGGAGCTAGAAATAAGGCTTTGTTTGAGGTTTGAAGCTTCTTTTGCTATTAAAAATATAAAAATGACGATTTTCCTATGGTGGCCTATGTATTCCTGACCAACAAAATTGCAGCTCTTAAATATGAGTACAGTTGGTCTATTGAAGTCAATAGTTACCTTTATTAATTACATTTCAGTAATTAATTCACTTTAAAAAAATGATGGCCTCGCCCTCAAAAAGCTTGTGACTTTATTTTCCGTTACTCGTTTGTTTGAATTTGCAGCGGAGTTCCATCATCATCTGATAATCAATTTGAAATTTATTATGACTTTGAATTCAGTTCATCCTACTAGATTTCTATAAAATTAAAAGAGAGTACAGTGTTAAAGGCATAGACAAGAAGAAAACATAAGCATTTACATCACAAAACACTTGATGGGACTTACATAAATGCCGTAGCAGGGAACACAAAACTTAAACTTATGCAACCCGCACAACAATTTATTATAATTTTTGTCTGTTTGTGACGTCATAAACAGAAATATTCTCACAAATTGCATACTTAACAGCTTTTTTAACGCTCTCTTGTGCGGCCACATTTACATTATGGTAAAAATTGTCATCAGTTTTGTAGACCCTATTTAATGTTTCAAAAATATTGTTTAAAAAGAACATGTTTCATGTGGTCTATGGCTTTAATGCGCATAATTTAAATATTCCTGACGTATAAAAGTATCTTTTAAATGAATATTTTAATGAAACTGCAGCAACAAAAAACCAAACAGCAGTGAGAATTTTGCTGTTAATAAAATTATGTAAGATTAGAATATATGAAGCTGTAAAAATTAATATTTCTTAAGCTTGAGTTTAATACAAAACATTATCTTTAATCTTAAAGTAAAAGAGAAGAAAATAAAAAAACACTTCATCGTCGTTTACACATACTTTTAGTTTTTGTGTCGTCATTTGTATAATATAGCAGAGAACAAATTGTGTCATTTTGTCGCTACTTCAACGATAAATTTTTATTATCAGTTAGTGACTCTTTATACTTCTCTTTTTAATGTTGTCTATATATGAAAGGTTAAGAGAGAGAGAGAGAGAGAGAGAGAGAGAGAGAGCAACGACTTAACTGCATCATTGGATCTGGTGTGTTAAAAAGACTTCATTTATCATCTCTCTCTCTTCACCAGAAAACCTTTTCACTCACTTCTCTCTCTCTCTCTCTCTCTCTCTCTCTCTCTCTCTCTCTCTATCTCTCTCTCTCTCTCTCTCTCTCTCTCTCCCTCTCTCACTCTCACTCCCTCTCTCTTACAAGAAGCAGACACTGCGAAGTAATAGAGTTGTCAAACTACACAGGTAATATTTCTCACCTCACTTGAAAGGTACACTCCCAAACTATAAAAAGTTAACATAAAAGAATTCCTAAGGAATTCATTCATAATTTGGCAACACTGCTCTTACCTGACAATTTATTTTCTACCTTGTTCTTTAGAAAGTGGCATCGTCTTTTATGTTAACTTTATAAAGTCCGCGAGTGTACATCAATACATTACGCACAAAGTAGATAACAAGAGTCAGTGTTGAGATTTTATTTCTTTCATAAATGTTTAGTTTCAAATATGAATGATTTTAGAGTTTCTAGATAAATACACTTCTTCGACACTGTATCCAACACGTATGGTAAATGTACTAGTTATCTGCAGCTTAAGTGTCATAAGGTTCAAATTCCTATAGTATTGTTGAGAAAAGCAGCCTAACCGACACTGCCGCAGTTACCGGCACCCCTATTTATCTCGGCACCCCTTATTTAAATATTCATATTGTTCTAATTTAGTATAATTTATAGGGACATAAATGCAGCATAAATTACGTAATTTATACTTTACGTAAATATCTCAAGATTTCCATTGTTTGTATTGTTTTCAAATTCAATATTATTATCCGTGTAAAATTTTTACGCAAGATAACATTTTCTAATGTTCTAATGAGTCAAGTCATACAACTCTATATCTCTGTTCGTGAATAACGTAAAAAAAAAACTTAATTTTTTCCTTCTTTATATCAACTGTAAGTTCTTTACACATTAACATTATATCTTTTTTCTCTATATCAAATTTTATATAAAAGATTTTACTAAACTTGTATACCACAAAAAATAGGTAAGTTTTTTTTTTATTCAACTAAATTTTACTTTGCCGAGACTTTATTTGATAAGAAATAGTTGTTGAGGTTCAATTGGATCAAGCACAGCCTCTTGAGATCTCGTACGGTGACCATACCTGCGTACCTGGATTAAAGGCCTAGATCAGTGTAGCTTTATAAAATGTAAGGTAACGAAAACGCATTTTGTTCGTATTTTGCAAAATTTAGATCTTTATTTCCGTTATTTTTTACGATTCGTTAGCGGGAAAACATTTTGTGAAAATTTTCACATTTGCCGGAAGTACATCCTTGATCCTTGTCATGATTATGTTGTTCTAAAATGTATAACAAAAACTCCCACTAATATGTATTTATGTAGATAAATTCTCAATCAATTATTTTTAAATACTAACCAATTTTTGTTTTCTAATTAAACTATTAAGTGTATATATATTCTCAATTTAAATAATTTAAGTGAAATTTTTTTTGACTTAAATTAAAATTCCAGTAAATAAATTACCAAATTACAATTAAAAATTATCAATAAAAATCTTTTTAAAAGAATAATTTTTACGTTATATGTTGATGCTACTAACACATATTGTAACTGACTGTACTGTTATTAGTTGGGTTAAATTGAGAGGTTGTACGCCTGATTTCGCCCAATAAAAGCCGTTAATTATTATTATTACATCTTGGTGATCGTGCACAATCACAAAAGATAAACGAAATGCGCTTTTGCTAACTTATATAATTATCCAACTTGAAATCCAACATTATAATCCTAACTTGCATGAAAATCAACCTTGATTTGACCCAGACTCGTTAATTTCTAATTGATTTTTATTTGTTTTTAAGTGACTGTTATGAAGTCGCCTGTATTTGACGTCATGGCCAGCTAGGATCTCTGATTGGTTAAAATTGCCGTGAAAAACTTTTGAAAAGCATTGGCAGTAATTTGTGTGCCAGCCAATCAGAGGTCCGGGAGACTGTGACGTCATAAGCAGATGGCTCATAACGATTACTTACAAATAATTAAAAAATAAATTAGAAATCAATAAGTGTCACCGAATCAATATTGATTTTCAGATATATTAAGATATAATCTTACTTTAGACAATCAAGTTATTTTGTATCTTACCTAGGCCTTTAACGTTACTTACCGTATAGCGAGCTATGTAGTGGACGGTGAAGTGGGGGCTACTTGTTAGGCTAGCTACACCGCGGGGTAATGACTTGAAAAATATCCGTACAGTACATACGTATAACAACACCCGAGTCAAATTGCAAAGTATTTCTGAAGAGAGTGGTGGGTTAACTTTTTAAGGCGGGAAATCAGCTACTGCGGGATTTGACTAAAGATTTGTAAAGACAGAAAAATCTGAAATTTTGCACAGTGATACATTAGGATATGGTATCTTCAAAAATGTAAAAATTTTGAGGGGGTCATCATGCTAGATTTTTAATTATGATTTTTTGAAGTTTTAGTCCCATAAGAGCCCATGTTAATTTCAATAATTAATTTCTCTCTTATCTGATGGTCACGGGTTCTGAAAATTTTATCATAGGTAGCTGTAACTGTTAACTTTCAAGTGGCATCATAAAATTTCGAAGTTTTCTTTTTAGATTTTGAGATACAAGGCATCTGAATACAATCCTTAACTGCTTTTCATAAAGAGAGAAGTTATTTAAAATTGTGATTTCTTTATGTGAATATATAAACATTTAATTAATTTTTTAATTGAAATAAAATAATTAAATTAGCAAATAAGTTAATAATACTACAAGGGGAAACAAATTTACGTACCTTAATTACGGTACGGTGAATAATTACGTGAATTTATAGCAATATTTGGCACACATTTATGTGATCTATACTATATTATATAGCATAATTATAAAGTTATTTCAAAATTAAAGGCATAGAAAACATTGAAACAACATGTTCTAAACACAAAATGGGATCTACAAAACTGATTATATTTTTTACCAGAATGTTAATGTAGCCCCACAAGAGAGCTTGAAAAAAATGTAAAGTATGCAATTTGTGTGAATATTTCTGTTTATGACATCATTAACAGGCAAAAACTAGTATGAAAATGTTGTGCGGGTTGCATAAATCTAAATTTTCTGATCACTGCTACGGGGCTACAGTTGGATTTTGAGACTAACTAACGTTATTTATATAAGTCCCATCAAGTGTTTTGTGATGTAAATGAAAATGTTTTCATGTTTTCTATGCCTTTAAAGAAATAATTATGATGTACATTATAATTATTATGCTTTCTATATTATTATTTTTTGTTTATATAGCATAAATTATGTTGATTTATGAACGGAAAGTATGAATTACGTGATTTATGCTACATTTATGTCATGATACCATAAATTATACTAAATTACATTAACATAAATAATTATGCTATACCACATAATATTTATGCTTTGTAAAATGGTTTATTATACAGTATTATCATAGATTATGCACGGATAACTCAAATTACGTAATTTATGCTACATTTATGTCATGATACCATAAATTATACTAAATTACATTAACATAAATAATTATGCTATATAACATAATATTTATGCTTTGTATCTAGTGATCAAATGATTATGCAGTATAGCATAGATTATGTTGTATTGATTAAATTATGCTGAAAATGAGCTAGCATAATTATTACGTATTTATTGTTACGAGCTATGGCCGAGTGGTGAAGACAGCAGACTCGTAACTGTGTACTCCTCACCGAGTATAGGTCCGAGCCACTGTTGGGTGCGTACGTGAAGTGTGAGAGCACAACACATTGCACGATGCATGTTTACATGCATTCCATGACGACGCACAGTATTCGGGAGGTGTGTGATCGATATGATTGCACCGACCAGCCTGCCTAGACGTTTCCACGGTTTCTCTAGCGTCTCATGTCTAATATCGGGCTGTGTACTTAGGCCATGGCGGGCCTGTGTGTGTTTTTGCATTGATTGGAAAGTCCTTAACTGCCGATAAGACAATGTCTTGACTGGGACTGGTGTTGGTGTAGCACAATAACACAATATGGCTACTAATAATATGGTGTTACAATTGAGCTATCCAAATTATCGAGTATTTATTTTAGTTCAAGAAGACACACAGCAGAAATATTTGCTGCTGTAATGACGTCACATGAGTGATGACGTCATGACGTGCTAATTACACGAGATGTTGTTTTGTTCTGTTGTGTCCCTCAAGTTGTCTCAAGTCCATATACATACATACATACACGAGTCACGTTTTTTAATTAGACAAAATAACAACTAACTAACCCTCAACTTATGTATATGTGAAGTAGTAACATTTCTTGTAATAAAATAATGTTACTTCACACTTCTTCTAACTGAGATTTTCAAGTTTAGGACCACGTATGTTACACTCAGAAAGATTATCTACACTGACAAACATAAATACGTAATATATAGGGTGTATCCGCATGACGTCATAGCGCTTGGAGGCCATACTGGAGTAGTAAATAACATTGCTCAGCATATAGGATAAACTTCGTTTTAGGCAAGCTGAAGATAACGTAAGGCATCGACTGCGCATTTCGTGCGTCTGCTGCAAGATTTAAATATTTGTTTCCGGTATTTTTCACGTTTTCATGGCGGGAAAATATTATCGTGTGTATTTTTTTTTTTGAAAAAATGAAATTTTATCGGAAATAAATCTCGACGATCGGGAAAATTCGGAAAAGACAAACGAAATTCGCAGTCGTTGCCTTACGTTACCTTTCAGCTTCGTTGGTATATATAGAAGGTGGTATAATTTGCCCTTTTACTGTCACCAGAACTCGGTTTCCTACGTAAAACTTGTAATTTTGCCATACGTCATACAAGGTTACTGTAAACAGAGCCACGTGGTCTCTCAGGTACAATACATTATGTACCTGAAAGAGGAGGAGGGACACAAACTTTCCCCTCTTTTGGCGCTAAATTTCCCCTCTTGTTTTGCTTCACCTTGTGTGATGTTTCATCCCTGCTGCTACCTAGGCCAACTACACCACCACCACCACCATTATACATCTTGGGTTTAGGCCATTTTCTTTGGCAAATCGGTTAATTTTTAGTTATTGTTATTTTTCTTACATACTTGAGATACTAATTCAACATATTTACAGCATCAATGCTCTCAAATCTTACTTAATCTAAGTGAGTCACAACTTTATTGTAGTATACTGTATTCCACCTGCATTAGGTATTATTGTAGTATAATAATACCTGATCTAGGTTATGTATTACATTTACAGGATTTAAATACGCGCCTTAAGTATTATTTTTTCTCCGTGTAGAAAATCATCATTGAACTTATTTTTTCACTACTTTAATTAGCAATAAAAAAAATAATTTATTATAAAACTTTGGGTGAGCTATAAATTATTTTACTACTTTTTTTTTGTTAAACTAAAGTTGTTAATGATTTTTTAAGTGAAAAATGATCTGTACAACTATTACTATATTTCACGTCTGTACTTTACTTAATGTAAACATAAAATAAAGAAAATATAAAAGTGAAAAAAGAATTTAATGATAAAATAAAAATGAGTTGTATTCCAGCGCACAACAGGATAAACTGAACAACTGCAATAAAAACTACAACTTAAGACAATATTAAGTAATACAATGCTTCTTGACAGTGTTCAAATTCAAATTAGTTCTTTATTCAGAAACTCATTAATAAGGTAAATTTATTAATTAATAAAATAAGTTAAAGTATGCCTAGTTGTCGCAATTTATATTTTAAAGAAATCCATGCAGCAGTTTTCTCCAAAATCGAAAAATAGGAAGAAAAAAAAGTACTTTTTCCGTAAGCGTAATGTTAAATTACAGTGCGTCTTTTTGTAACGCACTTCGGATTGGAGCTATAGGGTGTATGCAGATGACGTCATATTTAATGCGCTTGGACGTCATACTGACATTGCATAGCACAAACTTCATTTTTAACATTTTCTTTGGGAAATTGGCTAATTTTTTCTTATTTTTATTTTTCTCACATACTTGAGATACTAATTCAACCTCTTAACAGCATCAATACTCTCAAAAATATTGCTTAGTATTTTTAAACTGGCAAAATGAGTTATTTTCTTATACCAGCCCATGTATTGAGTTTTCCAACATGGCATTGACTTTAGCATGAATGCATACACCTTATACGTCACCACCAATACCAAGCATTAAAAGAAAATGTGAACTGGTAATTTTGTTTTAATTTTTGTGACAAAAAAAGTTAATTTAAATAATTAGTATCGCCATTTAGGATTGCCCTAATTTCCTTTCGTTTGTTTGTTTTTTTTTTTTTTTTTTTACGCACCTGCAACCCTTTAAAACCTTTTGTTGCACAGGAAGTGTAAATATGAGAAAACGTGCGTTTCTGCTTAAGGATTGTATATAGATGGCTTTTATCTCAAAATCTAAAAAGAAAGCTTCTAAATTTTATGATGCCATTTGAAAGTTAATAGTAACAGCTACCTATGATAAAATTTTCAGAACCCGTGACCATCAGATGAGAGAGAAATTAATTATTGAAATTAACATGGGTTCTTATGGTACTAAAACTTCAAAACTTCAGAATTCAAAATCTAGTATGGTGACCCCCAAAATTTTTTACATTTTTGAAGATACCTAATCCTAAGGTATCACTGTACAAAATTTCAGATTTTTCTGTCTTTACAACTTTTTAGTCAAATCCCGCAGTAGCTGATTTCCCGCCTTAAAAATGATGCTTTGGTGTATTTGTGTCCTATAAATAAAATTAATTTATTAATATTTTATGTACAATATATATTCCAAATAAAAAATAATCTTCCTTTTTACCATTTGTTACATTTTATCTGAAGTCTAGTGTACATATATACTCGTAAAATTATTTATTTTGTAGAGAGAAGGAAGAGGAGAGAGAGAGAGAGAGAGAGAGAGAGAGAGAGAGAGAGAGAGAGAGAGAGAGAGAGAGAGAGAGAGAGAGAGAGAGAAGCAGAGAGTGAATCAAACAGAATAAAAGTATATTCTCAATTTTTTTATTTCGTTTTTTTTTTTTTTTTTTTTTTAGATTCGCGTGTAATTTTTCATGACATGTTTTCAAGTAAACTACTTTATATTTTTTTTCTTCTTAAAATCGTTTAAAAATTACTTTAAAGAAAAAATATTATAAATAATTTTATCATTTTAGAGAATATAATTTAATATCAAGCTTTATGATTGCTAATGTAATTATTCTTTAACTTGTTGCAAAGCAAAATTTCTTTTTTTATAATTATAATTTTATTTGCTTCTCATGCTCTAAGAATTAGCGTGATAATTTTGTTTCTTGTATTCATTGAATTTTGTTTATGATAATACAATAGTATCACAACACAAAGATATAAATACGTAATAATTGTGTTAACTTAAATTTTAAATTATAAATCCTACATCATTCATTTATTATAATATAATTTTTGCTATGTTAAATGCATAGAAAACATCAAACAACATGTTCTTTAACACAAAATGGGATCTATAAAACTGATGATAAATTTTACTAGAATGTTAATATGGCCTCACAAGAGAGCGTAAAAAACTGCAAAGTATGCAATTTGCGTGAATATTTCTGTTTATGACGTCAGAAACAAGCAAAAACTAGTATAAAAATGTTGTGCAGGTTGCATAAATCAACATTTTCTGATCACTGCTACGGCGGGTTCTGAGACCAATTAATGTTATTTATGTAAGTCCCATCAAGTGTTTTGTGATATAAATTCTAATGTTTTCATGTTGTCTATGCCTTTAAATTGGATAGAAAAAAAAGTACTTAATTTATGCTGCATTGTACGGGAAAACAGTTACTAAAAATTACTATTTCAACTTTTTCTGTAATAAATTTGTTAGATATATATACAAAGTTTTTTAAGATATGCAGAGATAATAATTTTACCGCTAAAGAAATTACGTTTATACTAACAAGTTACTGTTTAAACTTTACTCAACCAAGTTATTGGTTTGTACTGAAGAGTTACATCTATGTAACTGAATAATTTCTTAAATTTATGATTTCCGTGTTAATAATTGCTAAATTGTGTAGCACAAATATTTCTATTTTGATTTTGTAATAACATAAGTAATTATGCTATATCTTAACTGTGCTTTGTAATTATACAATATAGCATAAATTATGTTATGCATAAATGTTGTTGCGATAAGCTATCATAATTATTACGTATTTATTTTTGTACATGTGTATAGTAACTATAATACATAGTATTTATGTTGTAAAGCATATTTATTTATGTATTTTTTGTTGATAACAATCTAGCTATATTGAATAAAAAAGTTTTTTTTTTTTTTTTTTTGAACGAGAAAGTTTTAGAGTTGGCAACAATCTATAGCGCATTCTGTAGCCACTAACCCCAAGTATGAAAATAATGATAAACAAATAATGAAATTTATAACAAAAAATGATGAAATGTGAAAAAGGAAGATTAAAAAATATATTTAAAATAATTGCGTACTCAGAAAACAAATATTTAAGAAATTATTCAGTTACATAAATGTAACTTTACAGTATAAACTAATAACTTGGTTGAAAAAAGTTTAAACAGTAACTTGTTAGTATAAACGTTATTTATTGAGCTGTAAATAGTTAGCTATTTAAATTTTAACGAAAGTTGTATGTATCTGACAAATTGGTTTAACAAAAATCTAAATAGTTACTTTTTTGTTACTCTTTTCATACCATAGGATGTATGCGGATGACGTCCTATTTAGTGCGCTTGGAGGCCATACTGGAGTAGTGAATAACATATTGCTTAGCATAGGACAAACTTCGTTTCAGGCAAATTTCTTTGGGAAATCTGTTAAATTTTTGTAAATGCTATTTTTCTTACATACTTGAGATACTAATTCAACATATTTACAGCATCAATGCTTTCAAAATTATTACATAGTGTTTTTAAACTGTCAAAATGAGTAATTTTCCTTTACCAACCATGTTATAAAGTTATCCAACATGGCGTTGACTTTAACATGAATGAATAGACCCTACATACAAAAACGAAATATCTATCTAATTAGAAAATTCACATTATATATATATCTATATATATATATATATATATATATATATATATATATATATATATATATATATATATATATATATATATATATATATATATATATCTTTGACAAAAAAAATTACAGAGAAAAACCTGCAGCAAGTAATAATAAAACTCAGATACCAGTAAACTGCTACAGTTGTAAAGTAAATACTATATAAAAAGCATTACAAGGAAATTATTCTAATTAGTAATTAGTATAACTTCATTATTTACAACGTCGTTTTCTTTTAATTCTTAATTAAGTCCAAGAAATTAAATGTTTATTGCACACAGTATTCTAAAAGACTTTTCATTTTTTTATTAAATTATTTGGAATAAAAGATTTTTTTTTTTATTAAATCTTCTATTTTTTTTTAAACAAATTTTAAAGAACATTATTTTGATAATACTTATCAACCGGTAGAACTTTCTTTGCTTCAAGAAAATCAGTTTTTAAATCTACTTTTTTAAGTCTTTTTTTCAAAATAATATATAATTGTTTGAAAAAGAGAGATCGAGAAAGAGAGAGTGTGTGTGTGTGTGTGAGAGAGAGAGAGAGAGAGAGAGAGAGAGAGAGAGAGAGAGAGAGAGAGAGATTTTTTTTCATACTGTGGTGTTAGCAAGTGCTTTTTACCGCCACTTTCAACATTATAATGCTCTTCAAATTAGAAAAAAACAAACAATGAAATTGCAGCTGTTAATAGAAAAATGTAATAAAAAAGTTAATTATTTTATGATAGAAGCTAATTAATGAAGCACAATTTTTAATCAAACATTTTAATTATTTATTATGTTGTTATAAATTTGGATATAGTTACCGTGACCTAAATTGTAATGAAGAGAATCATGGTGTGTTTTCTAGCCATTGATTTTAACACAGCGTATATAGGTACAGTATATATATATATATATATATATATATATATATATATATATATATATATATATATATATATATATATATATATATACACGACAAACAGTATTCGTACTGTATGTAAATGCATGAATGTGTTTCGGTGTCGTAAATTACATTGACGTAATGTTTGCATTTGACACGGGAGTTACGTTGGCAATTATTATTGACAGAGAGAGAGAGAGAGAGAGTTAATATAGTATGAGAAAGAGACAGAGAAATATAGGATGTTAGATAGAGATTGTGTGTGTGAAACATAGACAGACAGAGAGAATGAGACAGAGAGACTGATAGAGAAAAGTGATGCAGACAGAGAGAGAGAGAGAGAGAGAGAGAGAGAGAGAGAGAGAGAGAGAGAGAGAGAGAGAGAGAGAGAGAGAGAGAGAGAGAGAGAGACCACATTAAATGTTTTGCGGTATTAAGAATAAATAAATAAAATGTATAAAATGCCACATAATAAAATAAAGATACCTCATTTTATAATTCATATTTAATAATCAAAACCAACCTTTTTTTTTTAATACGATGAATAAAAACACTAAAATATTTGAGGAGGATCGTGAATATATTATAGGATTTGTAGTTGATATTTCTCTGATACAAAAGAATCCACTGAACAAAAAAGTGGCATGTGTTTGAAAGTAACATAGAAAAAGGTAATTTCAGGGTGATTTTCAACTAAAAATATTCGCCGTGAAATTAAAAAGTTGAAGAATTTTTAAATAATAATGATAAAAAAAATTCGTTAAAAAAAGTCAGTTTTTCAGTTTAACATGATATGTAAATAAAATACTGAGCAAGAGAAAATTCTAAAAACTGTTCAACTTGACCAAGTTTTATTAAAATTTTGGAAGCATATTATCAAATTACAATTCAAAATACCACAGTGTTTTTCATTTGTTAAATCTAATATGATGTAAACTAACACATTATTAAAGTTAACAAAACATATCTTTGACTATTAGATCTGTGCAACCTGGACCACTGACTCTCAAGAGTTGACATCACTCGTGTTAGCAAGCAGTGGTCAAACTGCTAGCACAGCCACGCCAACAATTCTTTGTACGGTTTTACCCATCCAAGTATTGGCCACGCTCGACGTTGCTTAACTTGACGTTAGCAAGCAGTGGTTACACTGCCAGCACAGCCACGTATGCCGCCAGTATTTGTATGGTTTTACCCATCCAAGTACTGAACACGCTTGACGTTGCTTAACTTCGGTGATCCAATGGGAACCTGTTCAGACAACGCGATAAGGCTGATAAGAGTGATAAGACTGTGCATCAAAATGTGTGTACTGTATTCACATAGTAAATCACATCATTAAAAGTACTAAAAAAATTTATTGATTAAGTTCAATTTTCGTGTGTTAATACGCATGTATTATATCGTTAGTTCATGACGTTCATATACATACATCTGACCCAGTTGTTTTTTTTACTTATATATAACTACAAGGGTGCATAAGTAATGAAAGTACATGTACTAATGTTTTACACAATAAAAATTAACCACATTTTACATTAAGTATAACTGAAAGCAGCTAAAAATAACACGAAATTGTTTTTATTTTTTGTAACAGTCACGATATCCAATGTAATCATAACACAATAGAAATAATAATACTACACTGTGAAAAATATGACGTAGTGACATTGACAATCATTACAAAAACAAAATCATACTTACATCAACTTTATAGCCTCTATACACTACTAATGGCAGGTACACGAATTCTGTATTTTGCAAAAGGTACACTTTAATTTGGCACAGGTAGTTATAAACTACAATACCACTTAATCTAAGTGAGTCACAAATTTATTGTAGCATATTGCACCTGCATTAAGTAGTAATAATACCTGTATTCTAGGTTATATGTCTACCTATTACATTTACAGAATTTAAATACCTGCCTAAATTATTAAATTTTTTTCCGTGTACACTCGTGCACAATCTAAATATTTCGTTCAGCTAGTCTCTAAACATTTGTGTATTGTGAGTAAATATTTGTTTTCTGAGTGTAGTATAGGATGTTTACATTCATGTTAAAGTCAACGCCATGTTGGATCACTCAAAAACATGGGCTGCATTCCACTGCATAATTATAGGAAAATGGCTCATTTTCAGACTTGGTGATGTTACTAATTTTTTATAACTTCGTTACGTTACTCATTACTTCATGAAAAATTAACGATGTTACGTTACTCGTTACAGCTTTTGAAAAGTAATGACACTACGTTACTCACTACTCTTAAAAGTAGTGAACTTTTTTTTTACATTACTCTCCTTTCCTTATGTCAAATATTTTCTTAATAAAAATACTATATAATCAAAAACATTTTTTTTTGATAAATTATAAATAGACAGATTTAAATCAAAATCCCAACAGTAATTTTGAATGACTATATAATGAAAAAAGCATATTTATGTATATACTTATAAAATTACAAGTTTATTTCTTTCAGTGCTTGAATAATTATTAGCATGCAATTTTGTTACATGGTAAAAATTACTTAAACAAAATAATGTATTACCGTTACTCGTTACTGCTATACCAAAAAAGTAATGGGGAATGACGTTACGTTATTTTTTTTTAACAAAAAATAGTTAAATAACGCAACGTTGTTACTTTGTAACAAACTGCCCAAGTCTGCTCATTTTAGCAATTTAAAATACTAAGAAACATTTTTTAGAGTACTGATGCTGTAAATAGGTTGAATTAGTATCTTAAAGCCTTAGACCACATAAAACAACTTAATAAATAAACACGAAATGGGATCTGCAAAACTAATGACAAAATTTACCAAAATGTAGCCCCACGAGAGAGCGTAAAAAACCTGTAAAGTATGCAATTTGAGTGAATATTCATGTTTCTGACGTCATAAACATGCAAAAAATAGTAAAAAAAAAAAAAAAAAAAAATGTTGTGCGGGTTGCATAAATTGAAAATTTCTGATCACTGCTACGGAGCTACGGTTGGGTTTTGAGACCATAAACTAAAGTTATTTTTGTGAGTCCTATCGAGTGTTTTGTGATATAAATGCTTATGTTTTCTCTGGTCTATTGCTTTAAGTATGTGAGAAATATTATAATAACATTAAAAAAAAAAAAAAAAAAAAAAAAAAAAAAAAAAAAACGAAGTTTGTCCAATGCTGAGCAATAATGTTGTTCGTTAACCCTGTTCACTTGCACCAAAAAAATGCGCATTCCATTTGATTAACCATAGCTGATCGTCATTTTAGGTGCAAAGAACAGGGTTTACGAACAGCCTTAATGTTTGGTGTCTTAGCCAATAAATATGACGTCAAAAAATTAGCCGATTTCTTAAAGAAAATAGCCAGAAACGAAGTTTGCCCTATGAGCAATGTTTGGTGTCGAAGCGCAATAAATATGACGTCATGCGCATACACTCTATACTGTTTATATAATATTTGTGTGTTATGTAATAGATGAGACCCACGCTCGCTTATATAACATGTATTGTATTATAATTGGCATATTTCTCATTATATCATAACTATAGGATGAAAGTAATGAATACAGAATTAATAATTGACTTCCTTTCAAAAAGCACGTAACTTTTTCTAACTGCGTATTTTATAACAAAAAATAAATCATAATAAAAACGAAGACGGATTTTTTTTTATATTACTTTTACAACAAGTTTGAAATTTCATGAAATATTCATGACTTCTTCAAACTAAATAATTAAATACTTGGAATGAAATGTAACAATTGTAAATAACAAAAAAAAAATAATAATAATAATAAAAAAAGAGAATTTAAAGTATTGTTGATGTTAGAGTTGGCGTGATGGTGGCGGGTAAATGACCTGTATGACCAAAGTAAGTGCGTGACTTGCATCAAGTGGAAACGCCCAGAAAAAAAACTTTTATAATGTCGACGTTGTCACGTATTTCTGGCCTAATTTAACATTTTAACATAAGCTAAAGTAATAATGATAACAATAAAAAAAAACTTGAGGGGTAAATTTTATTTCATAAATTATAAATGAGGACACTTTCTTGAATCGATTGATATGTGCGTTCTACAGTTTTGAACACTTTTTTTAATTTAATTTTTGAAAATGAAAAAAATGACGTCACGGTCGGTAACTTATGTGTGTGGGCATATAGGAGAAAGTTAACGACTGTGACGTCATTTCATTGGGCCAAAAATGCAGTTAGGCCAAAACCTTGGCATTTCAATTTTTTTCCATGTCTCTAAATAAAGACGTTTATTTTATACTGAAGATTTTTGTCCTACACGGACATAAAAAACTACGTAATAATTAGGTTAGGTCATCTGTTGCCAAATTTATGCAATACCGCATAATTTATGCTTTATTGCATAATAACTACGATAAATAAGTATGAATATTATGTTGTATTGCATTATTATTTATGTTTTTCTAATTTAGCCTTATTTATGCTATAATAACATAAATGCAGCATAAATTACGTTATTTATTCCTTCCGTGTTCCAAAAGTTCCCAAAAGTTCCCGAACGATTTGTATATAGGCAACCCGCTACCACCCAATGCTATCTTTTATGAGGAAACGCGGCGTCCGTCGTTGCCCCGTTCGGGAACTTTAGGCCAGAGCTGTACATGGTAAAAAAGTACAACTTAAGTCTATAATTAATTCATTTAATTATCCTAATTAAATTTCATTGTAATTAGGTTAACAATAATTGGCCACAATTGCCGTGACATCGTCGATATGCCATTGTAAAGTGACCTACAATATTTGTGATTGTTATGGTGGATGGTAAACATTCACACCTGAGGTCTCTCTCTGCTTGCCAACATTGGGAATAATTATCAATAACTGTATATACTGATTGATTGGTTGTCAATGTTAATTAATATTCGATATTTTCTTGTTTGTTTCAGTTAAGAAAGCACGATATGTTGGAGTACAAGGTGAGTAGTGACGTCACAAAATAGAAAAATTAGTTTTTTTTGTTGTTATTTTTATTATTTTTTATAAGACGGTTTTTTATCTTACAGAAATATTTAGAGTTGTTAAAAAATAGAAAACACTCAAAATTTAGCAGAAATTTTTAAACAGCGAAGCTGGTCCCCATAAACTAAGGTTACCTGAGTAACAAACTAGTGTTGTTCGTAAACCCTGCTTTCTTGCACCAAAAAATGCGCATTACATTTGAATAACCAAAGTTGATCGTCATTTTAGGAGCAGAGAACAGGGTTTACGAAAGTTTGCAGGCGGCGATGTGTGATATGACTACAATGAAACAAAAACGTGGAAATTAGGGGAACCAATCAGGGGAGCTGTTCTTTAAGCTCTTGTTTCACTTCTCGGTATCGAGATCCATAAGGTCCAACAATGAATTCGGTACTGAGAAGATGAAACGAGAGCTTACGGAACATCTCCCCTGATCACACGTTATACGTATATGGCACCACGCATTGCTATGTAACGTTATATGTTGATATATTTAAAAAGTATTATAGAATTAACAGTTATGACGTCACGAAGCATTGAAGCATTAAAATTCTCCCAATGAAGATGTTATATTGATGACATCAGCATAAGAACCTAATGTGAGAAAATATCAGTTTTCAAAGGGCCATGACGTTTCTTTCATACGTATATATAGTAATTCTAATATTATTATAATATATTGTATAATTTTACCATGACAAATTATTTTGTAATGTCAGAGGACCACGCAAGTGGGTGTGTACCTTTCGTGGCCTCTAAATAATAATAATAGTTTTTCCAGTAGTAGAATTAAAAAAAAAAAGCTCTTGACGAAAATGCAGTTAAAAAATAATCATCCTGTGGCTGCGAACACCTCACAACAATTTCAATAAAATAAATAAATAAATAAATAAATAAATAAATAAATAAATAAATAAATAAATAAATAAATAAATATATAAATAAATAAATAAAAATAGAAAAAACACGTGCCGTCTTTCAGCGTAATGGCCACCGTCTTAACTTTAAATAAAAATTGAATTTTAAAAATTATTTTAAATATTAATGAGCATTTTTTACAAAGTGTTATATACACCAATATTATTTATTTTTCCTAAAAATTTTTTAAGAGCATAAAAAAAAAAGACAGGCAAATTGTGTGTTAAACTGTGTACAAGCTTTTCATATTTTAGAGTGTAGAAGGTTTTCCCTCACTTTTATCATACTTCCTCTCTCACAATCACCAGGATGGTTTTCTTATTTTAATATACATAATGTTTCTTTAAAGACACAGTCCAGGGAGGGGGGGGGGGGGGTGCTGTAAAAAGTGCGAGAATCTTTCTCGGTACCGAGTTTCTCGTGAGGACTTACAGCACACCCCCTCAAATCATACAAAATGCATTTTTAATTTATTAAACACAAAAAAGTATTTTCAAAAGTACAATTATTTTATCCAAGAAACTAATTTTGATACCCTAAACGTATAATGAAAATTTCAGCTTATGCAACCCACACAACTTTTTCTATTGAATGTGAACAATCCTGACGTCAGAAATTTTTAAATTAGGATTATATATATATATATATATATATATATATATATATATATATATATATATATATATATATATATATATATATATATATATATAATATATATATATATATATATTTATTTTTCTACTATGAAAACCTTATTTAACAACATCAATTCTCTGAAAAATATTGCCAAAACTAAATATTTTAAAACAGGGAAAATGAGTCATTTTCCCCATAACGTCCCATGTTATTTAGTGCTCACATATGGCGTCGGCATTTATATCAATGCAGACACGCTATAACTTGTAGTATAAAGTCACACGTGACGTAACAGTAAACAATACCTCCCCCCCTCCCCACAGCGTCATAGAAGAGCAAGTAATCCGGTTAATAACCGCTCAACTGAAGTAGAAAAATACACAACAACACTTTGAGCTTCACTCTTCTCAACAAATTAATAAAAAAACGTTTCAAGTATTTTTAAACTTTTTTTTTTTTTTTGTAAAAAAGAATTCACGGTGACCTTTTATAAGCTTATTTACTTGGAAATTTTAGTTTAAAATAACTACTTCATTTTTTTCCACGTAAAATGATAAATTAGGGTTACGAAACCATCATATGGTTGGATAATAACAAATTTCAAAGGAAGAAACCAACAAAGAACTATCCATAGTAAATATAGCGTGTATGCATTCATGTTAAAGTCGATGTCATGTTGGATAACTCAATACACGTACCGGTATAGAAAAATGACTCATTTTGCCAGTTTAAAAATAGTAAACAATATTTTTAAACATTGATGTTGTTAATAGATTGAATTAGTATCTCAAGCATGGATCTCAAGTATGTGTGAAGAATAATAATAACAAAAAATAACTGATTCCCTAAAGAAAATTGACAAAAATGAAGTTTAACAAAGTTAAACATACTTATATACTCTGTTCCATATCTTAATAGATTATTAGGCCACTCCCCTAGTTCAAGCAGTGTTTGCAAATTACCTTTGGTACTTCTCATTTACAAGACTAGCAGGTGTGTAAAATGGCAACAATGCTAGCGCGTTGTTGCCTACCTCAACATACCTGTATTGTAAATGAAATCTCACAATACACAGGTATGATTAGAAATATGGCAATGCTGCTTGAAATGGAAGAGTGGCCTAATAATCTATTTAGATATGGAACAGAGTATATAGTTATGCTAAGCAATTTGTTCATTACTCCAGTATGGCGTCCATGCGCATTAAAAATGACGTCATGTGCATACACCCTTTATTTCGATGTTTCTGGCTTCAAAATGGAGTATCAAATTTCAAATTCAAAATGGTTTCTTCTACAATATCCTACAATCCAAAGCAGCAATACAAGACTCTGTACTTTTGTTTAAGTTTGTTGTGGTATACGTCAAGTTGCATACGACTTTACAAACCTGGACACTACAAAAATATCTACACTTTTCACCTGGCAGCATCTGCAAATGATAAAGGAATAGACCAGAGAAAAACATAAGCATTTATATCACAAAACACTTCATGGGACTTACATAAATAACTTTAGTTTGTCTCAAAACCCAACTAGCAGTGATCAAAAAATTTCAATTATGCAACCAGCACAACATTTATAACTAATTTTTGCATGTTTCTGACGTCAGAAACATGAATAGTCACGCAAATTGCATACTTTTCAGTATTTTGATTTTCACGCTCTCTCGTGGGGCTATACATGTTGATTCTGGTAAAAACTGTCATCAGTTTTGAAAATCCTATTTCATGTTTATTAATTAAAAAGCACTATGTTGTTTTACGTGGTCTGCGGCTTTAAAGACGCAGAACATCTTGAACAAAAAACTTGCCTAATATCTTAACATACCTAAATGTCAACGTCAATTTGGCTGTGTGACTATACCCTCAATAAATATCATATCAAATATATGCTTATGTTGTGAATCATTCACTTCTAATTTATTTTACATTCAAGAAATGACAAATGCGGACTTTGACGTCACAGCTCGCCTGGTTCACGCGCGCGTAAAACAAGCGATCTGTGACGTCACAGTCCGCACCCGCATTTTTTTTAGCATGGAAACTAAATTAGAAATCAATGACTCCAGCCAAATAAACCTTGATTTTCAGATATATGTTAGGATGTTACACAAATTTTTGGTTCAACGTGTTCTAAGCCTTTAAAGTCAGCCTCAAAATAGTTGTTTCTTTATTAGTCAATTGTAACGCTGTTACGATGATATTGTTTTCTCAGTGTAGTATATTTTTTATCAGTGTAGTGCGGTGTGAACAAAGACGATAGTCCGCGTGATATCGAGCGACAGAAGGCCGGCCGGCCTCCATCAATCAATCAATGTACTCAATGATCAGAGAGACGCGTGTGCAATTGTTTGTTTGCCTGTACGTCGCAATTAGAGGTCTGAGAGGAGGGGGGAGGAGAGGAAATGAAAACCTGTGCTCCGAACCAGCCGAGCAACGTCAAAAACTAATCGCAATTTCGTCACCAGATGTCAAACAAATTAATACAAATAAAAACCTTTGTGCTAGGTTATCGCAAAATTGCTCATTTCCTAGGATAATTTTATTATGTTTCTATTGAATGGAGGTTACCAGTGTAAAGGGCTAACCAATCACAGGCAGTGCGGGGGAAATAACACTTGCAATTTCCTATCCTTAAGATATATGTTTGCTTGTTTATATATATATATATATATCGGTAATCATTGTTATCATTTTTGAAGATCCCATTTCGTGTTTATTCATTAAAAAGCACATGTTGTTTTATGTGGTCTATGGCTTTAAAATAGTCTCTTTCTTAATTTCTAGGCAGCCAGTAATAGATAGCTTACATATTTATTATTTTATATCAGGTTGTGACAACTCATGAGAGCATGAGGCTAGCTCGTGTGTACTTTTCAATTGATTGGAAAGTCTTTAGCTGTCGATAAGACAATGTCTTGACTGGGATTGGTGTTGGTGTAGCACGGTAACATAATATGGCAAGCAAGCAAGCAAGCAAAATAAATAAATAAGCGTAAACAATAATAAATCCAAAGGCTGGTTTTAAGCGGCCAAATAAGACCTTGAAAACTTCCGCGTAAAACTCTAACACATTCATATCACTACAGGAGAAACTTAAGGGGGTAGGTGACCGACTGATATCTCGCAAACTAGGACGGTTGCGAATAATAACACAAAGTAAAGAAGAAATGTTATTTGAAAATTTAGTTATGTCAAATATGTGAAAACATGGTCAAATATTTAAGTTATGCCACTTTAAAGATAACATGTAATTGTGGAAATTCAAATTAGAGCGGGAAATTTTAGTCAAATTAGATTTTTTTTTATAATTAAAAGTATCATTAAATTGTTTTTTTGGTATAAAATATGTTTTAAATTTACTTGATTTTATTTGAAAATTATAGTGTTTGTTTTACTGGAATTAAATAATGTACAAAAAATTATTGTGGAAATATAGTTCTTCTTTTAGCGATTTCCAGTCCAAGTCGGTCCCCCACCGCCTTAACTAAGTAAGTTTGACGGGTAACCGGAAGTTAGCTGGTGATTGGAGTATGCTACACTGTGAGGGAAGGTTATAACTTTTAAATGTATGTAATTATGTGCCGGAATCAGTTTTGATTGATATTTGACTCGACATAATGCATGACATGTTTGCTTACTGCTGTAGCTGTATTACATAGTCAGCTGCATCTCAATGTTAACTTTACACACAAAATATCTTGTAACAAATACTTGAGCAGATGTGATGAATCACAACGTACAAACAAAGTGCGGACAATAATAGTTTTATATTTCTAGTCTATAACAACAACAATATCTTGGCAATATCTTGTCAGTAAACATCACTGCTCGAGGTGTAATTATTTTTGGTAAATATATCAGTTAGTCACGTGACACAAGAGAGTGAGAGTAAGAAAGAGAGAGTGTGTGTAAGTGTGAGAGTAAGAGTAAGAGAGAAAAGAGAGAGAGAGAGATACGTGCAGTATATAACGTGTGTTCTTGTCCACACGATGCTAATAAGCTTTGCCCCATTATCAAGCAACATCTGACTTAACGCGCCACAAAGTAAACGTGGCTAATTAGTAATAATGTGATACTGTATATCACTGTCTTACAAGTTAGTCTCTTAGCCGGCGTTAACTTATGTAGGTAGGGATATAAGTAAGTGATTGGCTTTACGCTTATCTTGATAATTATTGAGTTTTTCAACATCAATATGAATGTGGATGAGCGTTCAGAGGGGTCGGAAATCATTGGATACATATGCGAGTGAATGAGTGAATGAATGAATGAATGAATGAATGAATGAATGAATGAATGAATGAATGAATGAATGAATGAATGAATGAATGAATGAATGAATGAATGAGTGAGTGAGTGAGTGAGTGAGTGAGTGAGTGAGTGAGTGAGTGAGTGAGTGAGTGAGTGAGTGAGTGAGTGAGTGAGTGAGTGAGTGAGTGAGTGAGTGAGTGAGTGAGTGAGTGAGTGAGTGAGTGAGTGAGTGAGTGAGTGAGTGAGTGAGTGAGTGAGTGAGTGAGTGAGTGAGTGAGTGAGTGAGTGAGTGAGTGAGTGAGTGAGTGAGTGAGTGAGTGAGTGAGTGAGTGAGTGAGTGAGTGAGTGAGTGAGTGAGTGAGTGAGTGAGTGAGTGAGTGAGTGAGTGAGTGAGTGAGTGAGTGAGTGAGTGAGTGAGTGAGTGAGTGAGTGAGTGAGTGAGTGAGTGAGTGAGTGAGTGAGTGAGTGAGTGAGTGAGTGAGTGAGTGAGTGAGTGAGTGAGTGAGTGAGTGAGTGAGTGAGTGAGTGAGTGAGTGAGTGAGTGAGTGAGTGAGTGAGTGAGTGAGTGAATGAATGAATGAATGAATGAATGAATGAATGAATGAATGAATGAATGAATGAATGAATGAATGAATGAATGAATGAATGAATGAATGAATGAATGAATGAATGAATGAATGAATGAATGAATGAATGAATGAATGAATGAATGAAATACGATTCCTATGTAGTATCCTGCAAGGTAGGCAGCCTGCTTGTCACAAAACTTACGCGAACAGTTTTTTGCATCATAATGTTTTGCCAGAAGTGCAGCTCTTTGCTTTAACTGAGACCAGAAACCATTAAAAAAATAAATTAAGCATCGTGGGAGTAAAGCAACGTCATACGTGGTCAACACTTGGATGGGTAACCGTTGTAAAATTTTCAAAGGTGCTTTATGGGCTATTTACAATGACGTGTAAATTCACGTAACTTTCACGTAAGGATCTAAATAACATTGATTGTCGTATGTTTACGTAAAGTATTATTCACATGACGCGTATAAATTTACTATTTGTAATTTTGGCGTTACAAAGTTGTAACAATGTAAACAAATGGAACTGTTCACATGGTGTTACATGTAATTTACCTGTGAACGTCTACATTCGTTTACATTGCTCCAGCTTTGTTTACCCGTCGAGGCTCGTAGACGCTCGTAAATTTTACTTCAAAATTTTCTGTTATGTGACTTATACTTAAAGGAATAGTTCAGAAGAAAAAAAGTAAGCTTTTATATCACAAAATACTTAATGGGATTTACATAAATAACTTTAGTTTGTCTCAAAACCTAACTGTTGCTCCGTAGAAGTGGTCAAAAAATTGCAATTTTCAATATTTTTTTTTACTAATTTTTGCATATTTCGACGTCTGAAACATGAATAGTCACGCAAATTGCATAATTTACAGAATTTGTACGCTCTCTCTTGGGGCTATATGAACATTTTGGTAAAAATTGTCTACAGTTTTAAAGTTCCTATTTCGTGTTTATCCATTAAAAAGCACATATTGTTTTATGTGGTCTATGGCTAAGAAGTTCTGTAAATATACGCGTCAGTTTGAACAACCCATAGTACAATATACACTTTTGAGAAATAAATATAAATGAATGTGAGTGGGAGAGTATAACATTTTGCTGCAAAGTTGAATTATAGAAAAATTATAAGTGTATAAAACTATGATTAAAGCATCAATATAATGTAGCATGATTATAATTGTGGACTTTGTTAATGATTACTACGCTACGTAAACAAAACTAAATACGTAAGAATTATTTCAGTACAATATATTTCAGCAACATTATTACTACATAATTTATGCTAAACTATACACTCTAAAAAATGGTGCATTAATTCAGTTACGAGTCCTAACTTATTTGAGATAAATAATTTTGAGTTATTATGAGCAGATAAAATAATGAATTGTAGCAAATTATTAACAAAAGCTATTTTAACTTAAAATAGCTTTAAAAATCTGATATCTGATAAATAATTAATTAATTAATTTACGTATATAAGCTACAATCTTTACACACTATAAGATAACTACACGCTTGACCATGGACCACCGCGAAATTCAAAATGACCGTCTAAACCAATCATATCCCGTGTTGATAATCACGTGATCTTAAATGCCCAATGACTACTTAGCCAAGCTTAACATTGGATCAAGTTTGATTTCGCTATCTTGTATAGGGTGTATGCGTATGACGTCATATTAAATGCACTTGGACGCCATAATTGAATGATAAACATCGTCATTGCTCAGCATTAGAAAAAATTTGTTTTTGGCTATTTTCTTTGGGAAATTGATTAAGTGTTTGTTAATATTATTTTTCTCACATACTTGAGATTCTTATTTAATCTAATAACAGCATTATTGCTCTTAGAAATTTTGCTTAGTATTTTTTTTAAAAACTGGTACAATGAGTTATTTTCCTATAGGGTGTATACGGATGACGTCATATTTAATGCGCTTGGAGGCCATACTGGAGTAGTGAATAACATATTGCTCAGCATAGGACAAACTTCATTTAAGCCAAATTTCTTTGGGAAATCAGTTAATTTTTTGTTATTGTTATTTTTCTCACATTTTTGAGATACTAATTCAACATATTTACAACATTAATGCACTCAAGAATATTGCATAGTGGTTTTAAACTGGCAAAATGAGTTATTTTCCTATGCCACCCGTGTTATTGAGTTATCCAACATGGTGTCGACTTTAACATGAATGCATACACACTATATAATATCTTGGTACATGTGACCTCCAGCCTGCCGTGTGTTGATGTTATGTAAACATGTATGTCTAGAGAACAATTTTTAATCAGTATAATTGTGTCACGTGACCTGATTGATTTCGTCACTTCAAGTCAATGTTTATTCAAGGTCTGTTTGTATGTCAGTCTCTGGCCTAGAAATGTCGCAACAATAAACTTACTTAATTGTTAGTATAAAACTTTTTTTTTTTTTTTTTTTTTTTTTACTTTGTATAACATTATTGGCAGGACAAAATAGTTGGAAGGTTGTCTTAAAATTTGTCATGTCATTACTTTGTACCGATAGTAATTGAAGAACGTTGCTTACATTGGGCTTATGGTAATATATAGTACGTTTGGCAACATTGCATTACATCGTCGGCCAGCGTTCGATACCTGCAGAGGAACTTTTCATGAAGAGTCACCTGTGCTTGGTGTGGAATGTTGGTTCGCGGTGTGGCTTGACTTGTGTGTGTGCTACTGAGTTGCAGAGGTCGGCCAGGCATCCAAGGTAATACTTGGATGTCGGCTGTCCACGCAGGCAGTTTTCTGTGGTTTCCTGCATGCACCACCCTGTCGAATGACTGGGCAGTTCCTAACTATATAGGCCTCAGCCGCTACCTTCCAATCCTTTCAACCAACACTCTACCTCTTCCTTTACATCGTTTTACCCCTCAAAGGGTAAATCAGGTTTAACATGGGCGCTTGTGCCTTTCCTGGCTACCTTCTGTCACTGCTCAACGGTCCTCTCGAATACGGGGGCTTAGTAAGACATACAGTAAATATCAAATAAAAATAAATAAAAAAATAAATAGAGGACGAGAGAGAGAGAGAGAGAGAGAGGGGTGGGGATGGAGAGAGCTCTCAAATGAAAGAAATAAAAAATCATACAATGTTGCAATGTATTTCTCGTTTCGGAACGTTTATCATGTATATATACATATATATATATATATATATATATATATATATATATATATATATATATATATATATATATATATATATATATATATATATACACACACACACACTCACACACACGGTCGGTAAAAAATACGTAATGATTATTCTGCCTCAATATCTTCAAAATTTGTTCAAATACAGTAGAATCTATGTTATAATAAATAAATAATCGTCTTTATTAAAAAAAAATGCATAGTGAAAAAAATAATTCAAATTTTTGATAGGGCGAGGTTTATGTTGCATAATAAATTAGTTACATAGCATAAATATTTTGTTATATAGTACTAATATTTATGTTGTTCTAATTTTGCATCATTTATACTATAGTGACATAAATGCAGCATAAGTTACGTTGTTTATTAATTCCGTGTGTATATTGATCCATCATATTACAATATATTGAGATTCACATACTAATGGTGCGATGACCAGTCGTAGATTTACAAACTCCAGTTCCGCCCTATGCATGTCCTAACTGTGGGAGTCTATTTTATTGTAAAGTCGAAACATCAAAAGACGCGAACATTTTGAAATATTTACATTGACACAAAGTCGTCTGTGTATTTGCATATAACGACATGGACATCGCTAGCAAGCAAGCAAGCGCTGCATTTTATATGAGCAGAATATTTATCTGTATCTGTCCGTCAGTCAGTCGTGTTAAATGTAAATCACAACGGTGAGGGGGTTCTCTTTATCTGATAGTGAGTGACGTCAACTATTGTCATCGTTTGTCGCAAACTTTGTGTTCTTGCTGGTCGGTCAATCAATCAATCAATCAATCAATCAATCAATCAATCAATCAATCAACCAATCAATCAATCAATCAATCAATCAATCAATCAATCAATCAATCAATCAATCAATCAATCAATCAATCAATCAATCAATATATCAATCAATCTTTCAATCAATCATTCAATATATCAATTAATCAATCAATATATCAATCAATCAATCAACCAACCAACCAATCAATCAATCAATCGATCGATCAATCAATCAATCAATCAATCAATCAATCAATCAATCAATCAATCAATCAAGCTGTTAATCAATCAGTCAATGAGGAAGTATCCATGAAATTAAGACCCAAGTTGTTTTGAGCATATATTTAGAAAAATTATACCTATTAGATTCTATTGAAGTCAATATTTTTACCTTTTTTAAATACATTTCAGTAATTAATTCACTTATAAAAAATGCCCACCTTACCCCCCTAGAAGTTCTGACGTCTTTTTTTTTTTTTTTTTTTTGCAGTGGAGTTTGATCATCTTCTGCAAATTTTAACACGCGAATTTTAAGTTTAACGTTAACATTTGAAGAAGACGATTAAATTCCACTGACAAAAAGACTTTTGTGGTGTGAAAATTTTTATAAGTGAATAAATAGCTGAAATGTAATTAATAAACGTAAATATTGACTTCAATTGGTATAAACTTTTAAAAATGTGCTCACAAAATCTAGGTGGGGACATGGAAATGTCCTCATTCAGTACTAGAAAGAGTATGTATGTATAGTCGAAGACAAATAAAAGGTGACAATTTAAACTTGTTCCTGTGGCAACCTGTAGTGATTTTTTTGTAAATTTTTTGAAAGAACGTATATTTAAGATAATGTAAGGTAAAAATCTCGTTTCAACATAAAGTTTAAGGCGCGCAAATGAGGAACAAGTTAAAAATGTAACCTTTTATTTGTCTTCAACTGTACTGTGAAGAGTAATGTGTATAATTTGATATATATTTCAGGCCCTTACTTTCTTTCCTGGCTAGAGTAAACATAATCACTCGTTATCTCAAGCTTCATAGTTGTAAACAACGGTATCAAATTTCTATTAGAACTTCAAAGAAATTGTTAAAAAATTGCATCACATTTTAGAACGCATAAAAATTAATATTGTTTTTTTGTGTGTTAAAATCCATTAAAAAGTTACAATTTTTTGTGTGAATAATTTGACAGTTTGTTTGTAACCCGCTTTCATCCTAGCTTGAATTACAAAGCCATGGGCCAAAGTATGCAAATCATTAGAGTATTGATATGAAACCTAAGCTCCGAGCTTGTTGTCAAAACAATGATGCCATATTTTAGTAATAACAAACTTTTTTGTATAACTTGGAGAAGAAAATGTTTGCACCACAGATCAAAAGATTTTCATGTACAACTTTTCTTTTTACAACTCTTCTTAAAATATTTCTCGCCAAATTATTTCCTTCTTCTTTCCCGCTTTGATTATTTAGACAAAACTTTTTCACTCGGTTTTGTCTTGTCACCCATTTACATTTCCACTAATTGCAAGGATATCACCATATATACATATTTATATATATATATATATATATATATATATATATATATATATATATATATATATATATATATATATATATATATATATATATAATTATATAGATATATATATATAATTAAGTTAATGTATTAAATATTTAATTTTAGGATTTTAAACAGATTTCTGCATATTAAACCATAATTTAGAATTAGTATTTTAAAGATAAAAAAAAAATATATTGTTAAAACCTCCCTTACTAAATTAGGAAAGTTTTCAAGCATTTCTTACGCACTATAATCTTGGGAAAAGGTTGGTTTTAAGCTCCCAAGTATTCTAAATTAGTTTTTATACAAACGTTAAGTTATATACGTACAAGATCTGGCATATAAGTACATACATAGTTTTTGTTATACTGTCTGTCTGTCTGTCTGTCTGTCTGTCTGTCTGTCTGTCTGTCTGTCTGTCTGTCTGTCTGTCTGTCTGTCTGTCTGTCTGTCTGTCTGTCTGTCTGTCTGTCTGTCTGTCTGTCTGTCTGTCTGTCTGTCTGTCTGTCTGTCTGTCTGTCTGTCTGTCTGTCTGTCTGTCTGTCTGTCTGTCTGTCTGTCTGTCTGTCTGTCTGTCTGTCTGTCTGTCTGTCTGTCTGTCTGTCTGTCTTCTCCCCAAGTGACAAAGCCATACAAGGTATTGCCTACAAGGTATTGCAAAGCGAGCACTTACTTTGAACCTAGATATTTAACTCCTAATGAAATAACAACAACAACGAGCAGTTCTAAAATAACGAGCACAAGTTAGGGTGTTTTTTTCTCTGCTGTCCTACACTATAGTGTTTTGCATGTCAAGTAGGGAATTCTAAATTTAACATGTGCGTGTTGGAACATATGTCGTATGTACAAAAAAATAAGCCATAATTTTACTGGATAATTTAATACATGCTACTTTTTTTATTATTACCCAAACACCACTGTGTTGACGTAAAAAATAAGTTATAAATATTTCAGAGATTAGCAATACTAAGCTTAAGTATTTTAGCAACAAAAAATAATAATAATAAAAAAATAAATACGTAAAAAGGCAACAAATGGACAAAAATAAATACGTAATAATTATGGTAACAATTTTTCAGCATAATTTGTTAAATACAGCATAATTTAAGCTATAATTTATTGAAACTATATTAAAAAGCATAAACATTATGTTGTATATATGGCATAATTTTTTATGTCGTTTGCATTTAGCATCATTGTTATTATGAACTAAATTTAGAATAAAATACGTAATTTATAATTTCAGTGTTTAATGTCATGAAATTCCAAAATAAAAACTGTATTATATGCTGTAAAATAAAGTAATTATCTACCGCACCATAAAATTACGTAATTATTATTTTACGTGTGTATTCCATAAAGTTGAAAATGACTCATATATATATATATATATATATATATATATATATATATATATATATATATATATATATATATATATATAATATGTATCACAGTAATTAGACAGTAGATTATCTCCTATGCTGAGAATGTCAGATTAGAGACCCTTAACAGAAAAGCGACAACCTCATGTTTTAGGCAAACCTGCAATACATTGTTTTGAAAGGCCCGCTAAAAGTACCCAAACTTTCTAGCGTTCTGATTGGCTACCCTAACAATCTCTCAAATCTGATTGGTTCCGACGCCACAGGCCTTCCTGTAATGTTTGCTAACCTGATGTATTGCAGGTCTGCCTAAAACATGAGGTTGTCTCTTCTCTGTTAAGGGTCTCTATGTCAGATCGTTTCCGCGCGCCTCCTGTCTCAAGCGGTTTGAACTATTCTGGGGGGAGCTCTCGTAACAAGTTTTTGCGAACATTTTATACGAAAATCCATAGCTAAAAAAAAATACGAAAGCTTCATAGCTTCATGGAAATTATGAAGCTTCCGTATTTTTTTTTTAGCTATGGATTTTCGTATAAAATGTTCGCAAAAACTTGTTACGAGAGCTCCCCCCAGAATAGTTCAAACCGCTTGAGACAGGAGACGCGCGGAAACGATCTGACATTCTCAGCATAGGAGATAATCTACTGTCTAATTACTGTGAATATGTATATATATTGCATCTGCAGGAATATTTAAATTAAAACTATTATGGATATGTTGAGTGGGTTTTTTATAAATATAGAAATACAATATTCTCTTTGCGATCAAAAGTTTAGACTATGATATGCGAAGAGAGATTCAGAGAGAGAGAGAGAGAGAGAGAGAGAGAGAGAGAGAGAGACAGACAGAGAGAGACAGAAAAGAGAGACAGAGAGAGACAGAGACAGAGAGAGAGAGAGAGAGATGTGAAAAGGGTCTGTTTTGTTGTTTCAAAATGCTCGTGCATAAAAGATTGTTCCGTGTGTTTCCCTGCCGCTCGTGCACAGATAAATAAACTTCAAAGAAAAGTTTGCTTCACTTCGTGTCGTCTATGTATGTATATAGTACAGTACTTTACAATACAGTACTGTAGCTTGGAGCTACAGCAAGAGTGGCTTCCTGTGACGTCATAGACTTGACAAACATGAGACCAAGTGACCGCACGACATCATAAAGTCACACGCATATACATTATACACATATACACATATGAGAACATTGTCCTTAACCGATACATATGTGAATTCCTCATTTTTGAATTTAATAAGTATTTATTATATAACGCAAAAAAAAAAAAAAAAAAAAATGCAGCTTATAAATATGGACAAAAAACAAACAATTATAATATTTATAATTTTCAGCATAATTTGTACAATAATCTGTGTTATACAGCATAATAAATAATATGTTACGTAGCATAAATATAATTTCTTCCCGTATAATTATTTATGTTAGCTGATTTAGCATCATTTATGCAATAATGAGATAACTGCAGCATTCAATTTAAAATTCTTTATTCATTTCTTTCATCCTACACACACAATACAATATTGCATACATGAGGAAAACTAATAATCATTTAGGGGTTCATTTTATTTAATATTTTAGAAGACATAGTACATACTGGCATTTTTTTTCATTCATTCATTCATTCATTCATTCATTCATTCATTCATTCATTCATTCATTCATTCATTCATTCATTCATTCATTCATTCATTCATTCATTCATTCATTCATTCATTCATTCATTCATTCATTCATTCATTCATTCATTCATTCATTCATTCATTCATTCATTCATTCATTCATTCATTCATTCATTCATTCATTCATTCATTCATTCATTCATTCATTCATTCATTCATTCATTCATTCATTCATTCATTCATTCATTCATTCCATACAGCAGAACACATTGAACAAAAAAGTTGCGTAATATCCTAACAAACCTGAAAATCAATGTTGATTTGGCCGGAGTCATTGATTTCTAATTTATTTTCCATTCACAAAATGGCACGAGCGGGCAATGACGTCACAGCTTGCTTGTTTTACGCACGCGTGCATGGACCAGGTGAGCTGTGATATAAGAGTCCACACGCATTATTTTATGATTGGAAAATAAATTAGAAATCAATGACTATGGCTAAATTAACGTTGATTTTTATAGGTATGTTAAGATATTCGGCAAGTATCAACGGTTATGACGTCACTAAACGTTGACATTTGAACGATGAAAGAGTAAATTACGTCACAATCGTTAGATTTACAATGGAATAAATATTAAGCTTGGCCTTTGGGAATCTAAAATTTTTTCATTCGATCCCAACGCTTGTGACGTCAGTTATGTTTTTATTGTTAAAATTTCAACTTTTAGTGACGTCATAACTGTTTATTTCACAATACTAAAAGCATTGCAAACTTGTGTACAAGCTTTTGAACCAGTTATTTTTTATAGTGTATTCTCCGTGCGTGCGAGTTCGAGTACAAAAATCCCTGCCTGTACGTACGTTACAAAAAACACGTTTGGTTAAAGTAAAAGTTATCACAAAGCACTTGAGTGACGTATGGTGGTCTTATACACTTTGGAGTTGTTAGGATTAAATCTGACCTCGGATAAACATGCAAGCCACTTCAGCAATCATACAATACCAAATGACTTTATTAACAATACAATACCCCACACTACTTTGGTATATTGATACTTAAATATTATACAACTAAATATTTGCTGGGAAAGTATATTATATAAAATATACTTATGTGAGATATAGTCGATGTTTTGTGGAAGTTAATTGAATAATAAGTGTAAATAAGATGAAAATAATTATTAAATAAATTTGAGATTATATTTTTATTAACATTATATAAGCTGAAACCTTTACTTAAAGCCATAGACCACATAAAACAAGATGTACTTTTTAATGAATAAACACGAAATGGGATCTTCAAAACTGATGACAATTTTTACCTAAATGTTAATGTAGCCCCACGAGAGAGCGTGAAAATACTGTAAAGTATGCCATTTGCGTGAAAATTCATGTTTATGACGTCAGAAACATGCAAAAATTAGTATGAAAATGTAGTGCGGGTTGCATAAATCGAATATTCTTATCACTGCTACGGGGCTACTGTTGGGTTTTGAGACAAACTAATGTTATTTATGTAAATCCCATCAAGTGTTTTGTGATATAAATGCTTATGTTTTTCTCTGGTCTATTCCTTTAAGGTGACCTGCTAATTATCGAAAAAAAAATACTACCTATGGCAGGTACAATCATTCCAATAAAAAATGAAATTGTATTGGCTTATGGCCATTCAATGCAATCAGATGGAGATTTAATTTGACGCCAAACTCTATCTAAATACATGTTATTCCCATATGCCAATAGAATTTCAATGACTGTACATGTATCCTGTATTTTGCAATAGGTACAGTACAGAGCTTAAAAATTGTTCACGAAATTACAATAGCAAAGGGTGTCTGCTGCTGCATTTCTCCGCCTTCTCAGACTGGTTGTGATTGCAGTGACCAATGACATAAATATACGCACACCTACTTGACTATGCACACCTTCTCTCTCTCTTCTATATTTCTCTCTCTTTTTTAAGAATCAGTGCTTGCTTGCTTGCTTGCTCACCAGTCACCAAACACCCGTCTGGTGCATCTCTCTCTCTCTCTCTCTCTCTCTCTCTCTCTCTCAGAATCAAAGTATTATGCTTGCTTGCTCGCCGAACACGCGTCTGGTGCATATCTCTCTCTCTCTCTCTCTCTCTCTCTCTCTCTCTCTCTCTCTCTCTCTCTCTCTCTCTCTCTCTCTCTCTCTCTCTCTCTCTCTCTCTCTCTCTCTCTCTTTCTTTAAGAACCAAAATATTAAACCTGCTTGCTAGACCTGCCGTGTGTTGCTCTCTCTCTAATTTCTCGTTCAAACAAAATATTTATTATAATATGCTTCCTCTAAACTTGTTTGCTTTTTCTCCAGAAAAAATACAATAGTAAGCGATATCATAGAAAGAGAGAGATGGTGCACGTTGGACAAGCAAGCAAGCGTATTATTTATTCTGAGAGTGAGAGAGAGAGAGAGAGACGTGGTGCGTGCTCCAGACGGCTGGTCGGCAGCAAGCAAGCATAATACTCTGATTCTGATAGAGAGAGAGAGAGAGAGAGAGAGAGAGAGAGAGAGAGAGAGAGAGAGAGAGAGAGAGAGAGAGAGAGAGAGAGAGAGAGAGAGAGAGAAGATGTGCATAGTCAAGGAGGTGTGCTTATATTTATGTCGTTGACCACTGCAATGACAACTAGCCTGAGAAGGCGGAGAATGCAGAAGTAGACACACCTTTATATTGTAATTTTGTGGAGCTATATTTCCTTTGTTAACATTTTATCTGCTCCCTACTGTACACTTAAATTTGGAACAGGTAGTTATAAACTATACAATATACCACGTAATCTAAGTGAGTCACACCTTTATTGTAACATATTGCACTTGTATTAGGTATTATTGTAGTATAATAATACCTGTGTTCTAGCTTATATATATATCTACCTATTGCATTTACTTGCCTTAAATATGATTTATTTTCCGTATATCTGAGAAACTGCAGGGTGGTGAAGTATAAAAGTAACAAGAAGTAAAGATGAAATGTTACTTTGTTTAGTTATATGTGAAACATATTCAAAGAACAATTAAATATTAAAATGAATCCATACATACCTTGAAAGATGGCATGAAAATTTAAGTTTTGTAGTGCTAACTTTCTTTATGAAAAATAGGGTTATTTTATTTCTTCTTAGTATTTTTCTCCAATAAAACAATTCAACCTACTAGCAGCACCGAGCTGGTATGGCCGAGTGGTGAAGGCAGCTGACTCGCAACTCTGTACTCCTCACCGAGTATAGGTTCGAGCCACTGCTGGGTGCGTACGTGAAGTGTGAGAGCACAACACGTTGCACGATGCATGTTTACATGCATTCCATGACGACGCACAGTATTCGGGAGGTGCATGATTGATGTGATTGCACCGACCAGCCTGCCTAGATGTTTCCACGGTTTCTCTAGGCTGTCATGGCGAATGCCGGGCTGTGTACTTAGGCCGTGGCCGGCCCGTGTGTGCTTTTCCTTTAATTGGAAAGTCCTTACCTGTCAATAAGACAATGTCTTGACTGGGACTGGGATTGGTGTATAGCACGATAACACAATATGGCAAGCAAAAAAAAAAAAAAAAAAAAAAAAAAAAGTTCTAAAAAACATCGCCAAGTATTTATAAACTACCCAAATGTATAATTTTTCCATACCGGTCTATGATATTTAGTGCTCACTTATGGCGTCAACTTTTATATGTGTGCAATCATCCCATGTAGACGCATGACTGCAACCTAGCTGTTATTTATTTACTAATGTTGTATAGCAGGTATTGTTTAGTTATATGTAACAGGGAGGTGCATGCAGGTAAAAAATCAGAAGTAAAAAAAAACTATAAAAAACACACAAAAGGATAAGAAAAAAGAAATTACTTTGGTTTTTATTTTTGATAAAATCCACTTTTTTTTTTTTTTTTTTTTTTTTTTTTGAAGATAAAATATTTTTTTTACAGTGACTTACAATATACACAAATAAAAATAATAACTTAAGAATTTTCTTTTGAAAGCCATTATTTACATTAGATAATACAAAAAAAGAAAGGCAAGAAGAGAAATTCAGTGAAGCGAATAATTTATTATTTTCCGATGTCGTATTAAAGATTAGTTAGCAAATTGTGTATTGAAGTCACTGTAAGTAAGCTGACGTGCGCATTTCCTTTGTTAACTCTGCAATAATAAGAAATAATGTAATTGTTATCATGTATATAATCAATCATCATACGTCACAAGGAGCAAGGAGTGCAGATATTTAAGATTTTTCTCTTTATTAACATACTCAAATGTGAAGTTATGACTGATGAATGCGAAGTACGAAAAAAATATATATTATTTATTATCATTAGAGTTTTTTTTTAAAGAGAGTTCATTTTCAATTAAGTAAGTCAAGTTAGAATTCTGCACACTTTTTGCATAGTAGAAATGTGGTTTAATCAATTAGCAAATACCACGAGATTTTTTTATTTTATAGCAAATTCATCATTCTCCTTCTTCTTCTTCTTTTTTTCTTCTTTTTTTTCAAACACAGATTATATACATATTCATTTAATATGGTATTTATATAATTTTAGCTTCAGAGAGCATGTAGCTTGTATTGAAGCGAAAAAAACAAAAACATATTAAATAGTATAGTAATGGTCTATGGTGAAATTCAAACAAACATAAATAAACTACACCAATCCCAGTCCCAGACATTGCCTTATCGACAGGTAAGGACTTTCTAATTAATGGAAAAGCACACATGGGCCGGCCACGGCCTAAGTACACATCCCGGCATTTACCATGACAACCTAGAGAAACCGTGGAAACGTCTAAGCAGGCTGGTCGGTGCAATCATATCAATCATGCATCTCCCGAATGCTGTGCGTTGTCATGGAATGCATGTAAACATGCAACGTGTTGTGCTCTCACACTTCACGTCCGCACCCAGGAGTGGCTCGAACCTATACTCGGTGAGGAGTACAGAGCTACGAGTCAGCTTCCGGTTACCAGCTCGGTAACCGGGAGCATCCACTTTTCTCGGATAGGCAACTCACATGTCATTTTTTTATGGTATTTAAAAATTCTTTAGAAAAAAATCAATAATATTCTTAAAGAATTTTTTAAGACTTTTTTAAGACCATAAAAAAAATGACATGCAAGTTGTATACACGGAAAACATAAATTTGACAAATTGTTTAGTTTCAGAGATGTAACTCTTCAGTACAAACGAATAACTCAATTGAACAAAGTTTGAACTCAGTAACTCGTTAGTATAAACGTTATTTCTTCAGTGGTAAACAGTTAGCTCTTTAGATCTTCAAAAACTTTGTATATAACAAACAAATTAGTAAGAAAAAGTCTAAATAGTAATTTTTTACGTGTATTCTAGGAATAAAGGTATCATTTATAATATTATATTGATTAACTGACAAACTTTGGCGTTTATATGAAGTTTTATGATTTCTCTCTCTCTCTCTCTCTCTCTCTCTCTCTCTCTCTCTCTCTCTCTCTCTCTCTCTCTCTCTCTCTCTCTCTCTCTCTCTCTCTCTCTCTCTCTCTCTCTCTCTCTCTCTCTCTCTCTCTCTCTCGACCAATAACCCCCATTGCGAAAAGTTGTTAGTTTAACGGGGTGCAACGTTGCAAGTAGCGAAGATGTGACAAGCTGGTTGCCTGCACCACAGGATACTTTCTATACTTGCAAGGTAAATAGATAGCTAAGGTATACCAAAGACAATATCTTTATTCAATTATCAATTAATTGGGAAAAACTAAAACTTCTTTCAATGTTATTCTTCTCGAGAAAAAAAAATTCACCGGACTACCAAATTTAAATAATTTGGTGTGTACTGCCTGCTTTCTTTAGGGTGCCTTGAATAAAAATATATTTTAATATAAACATTATTTCGTTGCCATGGTTGCAATGATGTAAAAATTGCATTAGTATTAAAATTTGTCATACATAATATATTCTCATGTAAGCCCATGTTAAACATACTCATGTTTTATTTACATGTGTCTGTCTTTTGTTCTCTCCCTCACGAGGAGACACGAAGTTCGCAATCAAAGTACACATGTTTCACTTTACCTTTGCTTAGCTGTTAATATGTATATGTAAGTAAGTAAGCGAGGCTTGGCATACGAGTTCACGTTACCTAATCCTGATTAAAGCCAATCAAGTCAGAGAATTTGATACTGGATTTGGCTGATAAATCTTTTCATACTTTGACAGAGAGGGAGAGAGAGAGAGAGAGAGGGAGAGAGAGGGAGAGAGAGAGAGAGAGAGAGAGAGAGAGAGAGAGAGAGAGAGAGAGAGAGAGAGAGAGAGTAACTTTACCGTCACCGCAATCCCCTTTTCTCTCTCTCTCTGCAATAAAATTTTACACGTATATGATGAGAATATAAAATAAAGCTCCAAAACGTAATAAATTGTGTCTTTTTTTAACTACTACTTTTTCCCAGTCTCTACCCACTTAAAGAATTTTTTTGATACACTTTCCCCTTATTTTTACTTCATTTCCGGTTTTCTAAGTATTTACACACACTCACCTTTTGAGCTAGATTAACATTCATTGGTTTATAGACAAAAAATAACAACGTAATAATTATGCTATCTCGATGAAGCAAAATTTATGAATAACATCATTATTTATGCTATATTGCACGGAAAACATAAATTACGTAATTTATGCTGCATTTATGTCATTATAGCATAAATGATGCTAAATTAGAACAATATAAATAATTATGCTGTATAGTATAATATTTATGCTATGTAACATGATATCTATACAGTATAGCATAAATTGTTCTGTATTGAATAAATTGTGCTGAAAATAATCTAGCATAATTATTACAAATTTATTTTTGTGCGTGTGTTACAACTTAATATTAACATAGCATAATAGTTAAGATGTTCAGGAAATATATAATTATGTTAATACAAAATAGCAACATCTGTGCTGTACAATATAGCAATTGTACAAGGCAACATCAATTAAGCAATTTATTTTTTAAGTTTTTATCATATCAGTGATGTTTACTGACAAGATATTGCCAATGTTCTCACATGCAGTTTTGTATGTTGTTGTTATAGACGAGAAATATAAAAGTATTATTGTCCGTACTTTGTTTGTACGTTGTGATTCATCACATCTGCTCAAGTATTTGTTACAAGATATTTTGTGTGTAAAGTTAACATTGAGATGCAGCTGACTATGTAATACAGCTACAGCAGTAAGCAAACATGTCATGCATTATGTCGAGTCAAATATCAATCAAAACTAACTCATGTCATATCAATACTAATTGTCTCTACTCTCGGTACATTTTTACATACACAGAAAAGGTGCCTTCTCACAGTGTAGCGTAGTGATTGCACTGGTCATGATTTTATTTAAGGTATAGAACAGAATAAAACATATGCATTAACATAAAAAATTACTTGAAAGGACTTACATAAATAAATTTAGTTTGTTTCAAAATCCAACTGTAGCGCCGTAGCAGTGATTAGAAAATTTCAAAATATATGCAACCCACACAACATTTTCATACTAGTATTTATCTGTTTCTGACGTCATAAACAAAAATATTCGTGCAAATAGTATATGTTACGACTTTTTCACACTCTCTTGTGGGGATATATCTACATTCTGGTAAAAAATTTCATCAGTTTTGTAGATTCCATTTTATGTTTTAAACATTAAAAAGCACATGTTGTCTATGTCTTTAATATATTGTAGTCACTAGACATGTGCTTTCTCTGTGTACATTTAGAAAACATAATGTCATGCTATCGTTAGTTTGGGTCTTCTTACGTCAAGATGACATTTCTACACTTTACAAATTTCCGAAGAATAGCCGATCTACACTTTACAAATTTGGTGCTACCTGGGGAATTCAGAATTCACACATATTTTATATAGCAGAAGCTCCAGGTAGCCGTGACTTTGTAAAGTGAAGATCGTTCGTTCCTTGGAAATTTGTGAAGTGTAGAAACTTCATTCTGACGTGAAAAGATCGATATGTTAATCTCTAATCTTGTTTTACAAAATGTGCTACGATCCAACTATACTGATATTACAAAACCACTAGCTCTATCCCTCCTGTATTTCTAATTAATACATACTTAGCTACCCCCCCCCCCCTAACATTAGAGGTATTAAGTAACTGCTCACCTATGTTGATGACAATACAAAATAAATTCCCACTAAGTAAGCGTATTAATTTTGAAGCTCAGATTATAATGATAATAGCTTTGGTAACTATGTAATTGGATACGAGATTTTACATTACGATTACAGCTTCCCATTGTTCACTTATACACTGCTAACTTGATATAGAAAATTATTGTAAGATGTTCTAACGTTTCAAGTATAGGGTGGTTTTATTTGTGTTAAAGTCGACGCCATAAGTAAGTACTAAATAACATGGACCAGTATAGGAAAATGACTCATATTGTCAGTTTAAAAATACTTCGTAATATTTTGAGAGCATTGATGCTGTTAACAGGTTGAATTAGTGTTTCAAGTATGCAAGGCAAATAATAATAACCAAAATAAAGTCTAATTTTCCAACGAAATTGCCAAAAAACACAGCTATGTTTGTCCTATACTGAGCAATGTTATTCATTGCTCAAAAAGAGCATCGAAAAGCACTCAAAATGACGTCATGCGCACACACCCTATACAACTCAGAGTCGGGTTAGCTATAGGGTGGTTGCATTCATGTTAAAGTCAACGCCATAAGTGAGTACTAAATAACATGGGCCGATATGGGAAAATGACACATTTTGCCATAGTTTAAAAATACTTAGCAATTTTTTATATAATTGATGCTATTAACAAGTTGAATTAGGTTTTTAAGTATGCAAGAAAAATAATAATTACAAAAATATATAATATAATATACTAATTTTCAAAAAAAAAAAAAAAAAAAATGTTTGTCCTATGCTAAGCAATGTTATTTGTTGCTCAATTATGGCATCAAAGTGCATTTATTATGACGTCATGCGCACACACCCTATAGGTTGTATCCGCATGACGTCATACTGAATACGCTACGACGACTGGAGCAATGAATTACATTACTCAGCCTAGGACAAAGAAGTTTTAGAAAATTAGTTATTTTTTTGTTCTTATTATTTTTCTCGCATACTTAAAAATCTAATTCAACCGGTTAACAAAAATAATGCTAAGTATTTTTAAACTGGTAAAATGAGCCATTTTCCTATACAATACCATGTTATTTAGTGCTAACATATGGCGTTAACTTGTTATATGAATACATACACCATAATTATAAAGATTGGGCCAGCAAATGCATTGGGTTTATGGCCCCTTCACGTAAGAAAACAATAACTTAATTTATGCTACATTGAACACTTTCTATATTGTAGAGCACAAATGTTGTTATTTTGTAATAACATAAGTAATTATGCTGAACATGTTAACTATTATGTTATGTAGTATAATCACTGTACAATATAGCATACATTATGTTGCTACATTGAACACTTGCTATATTGTAGAGCACAAATGTTGTTATTTTGTAATAACATAAGTAATTATGCTGAACATGTTAACTATTATGTTATGTAGTATAATCACTGTACAATATAGCATACATTATGTTGCTACATTGAACACTTGCTATATTGTAGAGCACAAATGTTGTTATTTTGTAATAACATAAGTAATTATGCTGAACATGTTAACTATTAGACTATGTAGAATACTCAATTATAGCATAAAGTATGTTTTTATGTAAAAATATTGTTATATTGGGCTATTATAATTATAACGTATCCTGTGACTTAGGCAATTTGTTGGTCATATGTGCTGTCCAGGTTGCATACACTACATGTTTTTACGGGCTGAAGAATTTTCCCATGAATTAGATACACATTGATTGATTGATTGATTGATTGATTGATTGATTGATTGATTGATTGATTGATTGATTGATTGATTGATTGATTGATTGATTGATTGATTGATTGATTGATTGATTGATTGATTGATTGATTGATTTGGCTATATATTTGTAATATGGCTATATTTTTAAGGACAAAAATAAATATATTTATAAATATTTTTCTAGGTAAATTTGCGCAATGTAATGATGTTTATGACAACGTAATTTTTGCTATTTTGCATAGTGAATATGTTGCAAACTATAAATTATGTTAGTACAAAATAATGATTTATGCTATCTACATCATCAAAAATAAATACGTAATAATTATGCTAGCTTATTTTTATCAATATAGCATAATTTTTGCTATAATTGCTGTGTTACATAACATAAATATTATGTTGTACAGCATAATTATATTTTGTTATAATTTAGCAACATTTATGCTATAATTACATAAAGGCAGTATAAATTACGTAATTTTTACTTTCCTTGGGTGCAAAAAATTTATTATTCATTGCAGTATAGATGACATATTTCTTTTTCAACGTATGCTTAGTGAAATACAAAAAAAATTCAATTTGCTGGAATGAAGATATAATACAGAGATGAGCAAGAAGTTCGTACTTGATATAAATTTGAAAACAATGGACTGGTTTAGTAAGTGAATGATGCAATATGCCGAGCAGCGAAGAGAAATAGATAAAAATTGTGAGAACTTGTTTGTTTGTCGTAACGTTGCTTTTTTATATCGTGAGTTTGGCACGGAGCTTCAGTGTAATATCTAGATCTAAGTCGTGGGGGAGAGAGAGAGAGAGAGAGAGAGAGAGAGAGAGAGAGGAAGTACAGGAGCTTCAGTGTAATATCTAGATCTAAGTCGTGGTAGGGAGAGAGAGAGAGAGAGAGAGAGAGAGAGAGAGAGAGAGAGAGAGAGAGAGAGAGAGAGAGAGAGAGAGGAAGTACAGGAGCTTCAGTGTAATATCTAGATGTAAGTCGTGGTAGGGAGAGAGAGAGAGAGAGAGAGAGAGAGAGAGAGAGAGAGAGAGAGAGAGAGAGAGAGAGTACAGGAGCTTCAGTGTACTATCTAGATCTAAGTCGTGGGAGGGAGAGAGAGAGAGAGAGAGAGAGAGAGAGAGAGAGAGGAAGTACAGGAGCTTCAGTGTAATATCTAGATGTAAGTCGTGGTAGGGAGAGAGAGAGAGAGAGAGAGAGAGAGAGAGAGTAAGTACAGGAGCTTCAGTGTAATATCTAGATGTAAGTCGTGGGGGAGAGAGAGAGAGAGAGAGAGAGAGAGAGAGAGAGAGAGAGAGAGTACAGGAGCTTCAGTGTACTATCTAGATCTAAGTCGTGGGAGGGAGAGAGAGAGAGAGAGAGAGAGAGAGAGAGAGAGAGAGAGAGAGAGAGAGAGAGAGAGAGAGAGAGAGCAATGGAACTTATCAGGGCTAAAAAAATCAACTGTTACGTTTAACTTCTGCAAGTAAAAATATTTCTAGTATTTCACATTATAATATTTTCAGAATAGATTTAGTTGTTCTACCAAGAAATGATTATAATTTTCTACAATGCTTAAAGGATAAGAATGCTTCTTACTGGTGATAAAATCTGAACATATCTATTGGCTTAAAATACTTTAAAATATTCCTAGTATACCTCAATCAATTTTTTTTCAGAATCAATGTAGTAGTTTTCTAAAAAAAAAAAAAAAAAAAAAAAAAAATCTTATAAGCGTGATGTTATATTAAGGATTTTCCCGCGTCTTTTTCTAGCGTATCTTTGATTGCTGCTACGTCACCACCGAAAATTAGCATTTGCTCATGACCGCGCTACATTTAATTCAGTAGTTAGCTAAACTGTAATATAACTTATACCGAGCTGGTATGGCCGAGTGTTGAAGCCAGCTGACTCGTAACTGTATACTCCTCATTGAGTATAGGTTCGAGCCACTGCTGGGTGCGTACGTCAAGTGTGAGATCACAACACGTTGCACGTATACATGCATTCCATGACGACGCTTAGCATTCGGGAGGTGCATGATTGATTTGATTGCACCGACCAGCCTGACTAGATGTTTCAACAGTTTCTCTGGGCTATCATAGTGAATGTTGGGCTGTGTATTTAGGCTATGGTTGGCCTGTGTGCGATGTTTGCATTGATTGGAAATGGAATGTTTTTACCAGTCAATAATAGAATATTTTAACTGGGAATGGGATTGGTGTAGCACGATAATACAATATAGGAAAAAAAACAGAACAAAAACGATTGTTTGCTTTTTATTTTGCCTCCTCCATGTTTCTATGTACAAATACTGACCTCATGTTTATTATTCTATGTTCACAGCGGCTCAGTTCAACTCTTATTGCACACTAAAGTTACAAAACGTCAAATCTACCACTGTCACAGTCAAGGGCGCAAACCCGTGTTGGGAACAAGACTTTCTATTGTAAGTACACCAGCAAAATTACTAGTACAGCTACATAAATCTTGTAACTTGAATCAGGTAAACATTACCATGGAACAGGTATTGTTGTACTACAATAACACCTAATGTAGGTATAACATTCTACAACTCTCAGTCATAATACTATATGAGATTCTGTACTACCTTATATACTTAAAACGTTACTTGAATATTTGTAGTTCAAATTGTTACCACAACCACCAAAAGAAATGTTATTTTTGGCGCCACCATCGTGGTCATTATTTGACTGCGACGGTGGCGCCACGTTACACTTAAGCCGAGGCCACAATTAAACTGAAAGCATGATTTCCAGCCCTGTGGTTGGCTAAAATAGGCCACGCCCATGAAACTGACCAATCGGAGAGCTTAAAATCAAGCTTAGTTTTAATTGTGGTCATGCAGCACTTTACTGCATGGTTGTGGCGAAAATTTGAACTACAAACATTAAGTGCATTTTTTTTTAATAAACAAGAGCTTCTTATCCTGTATCCGTGGTCTCGCCTAGATTAGGTTATGTTTTACCCAACGAAGCTGAAGGTAACGTAAGGCAACAACTGCGAATTTCGTTCGTCTTTTCCGAATTTGCCCGATCGACGAGATCCATTTCCGGTAAAATTTCATTTTTTCAAAAAAAAATTACACACGATAATATTTTCCCGCCATCAAAACGTGAAAAATACCAGAAATAAAGATTTAAATCTTGCAGCAGACGCACGAAATGCGCAGTCGATGCCTTACGTTACCTTTAGCTTCGTTGGTTTTACCTATATTAAGTGTTATTGTCTAGTAAATCAATACTTGTTTCAACTTAGTATTTGCTAATTGCAATTTACAGGATTTGTGCACCTATTTTTTTTATTCCTTAGATGCTAACAAGTTATCATTTTAATTAAATATATAGAATCTTAGCTGGGGTAATTAAAGCATTTGTAATGAATGTAGTTAGAAGGCTCATATCTCTCATAATCAAATGTTATATATTTTTTATGTATTTTTAAAGTTACATTTAGGAGGTAACAACTGCAAGACTGGTTTTTGTCACTATACGCAATACGTCATAATATTAAAATGTCATAATAGATAGTTGTTGCCACTCTAAAAATTGGTGCATTACTTTAGCTACGAGTGCTAACTCATTTTAAGATAATAGACCGGTTGCACTCATATTTAAGAGCCGCCATTTTGCTGGTTATGAATACATAGGCCAGCATAGGAAAAATGTAATTTTTATTTTTTTTAAAGCAAAAGAAGCTTCAAACCTCAATCAAATACTTATTTCTAGCTCCTAATAAGCTTGAAGAATATGAGAAAAATTCGTTCAGTTAAAATAAACTCTTATTAAGTGAAAAATTAGGAGAAATGATGTTTCCCCTATAGTGTGGTAAAAATAAATTTAACCTCGCGAAAATTGTTAACCGGCTAATTTTTACAGAACCTGGTAGAGAAAAAAATTCTGAATCCGGCAATATAAAATTGCAGATTTTTTAACCGGAGCTTCATGCTAATTAATTGTAGTTTAATCGGACAATTATGTTTCAGGAGAAAATTTATTCTAACTAATATAATAATGCTAGAATATTTTTAAATCCATCTTTACAAAGCTAAGATACCAGGCTAATAGGAAAAAAATAGAAAGAGCAAATTTAGCATTTAATTATAGTTTAATCGGTGATTAAATTTTTTTATGCACATAACAGTCGCTCAAAACGTTGATTTTGAGCATGAAATAACAATTTTATCCCAAAATTGTATGAAATAAAAGTTTTAGGAAATATTATTGCTATTTCAAAACTGTTTTTATTTTTATTGTGCTGTGAAAATCGGAAAAGTTATAGGGAAAGAAAGAGCGCGAGGAGCTCGCTCCGCGGCAAACTTGCTACGCAGCGCGCATACATTAAGTAGCGCGGGCTGCTATTGGAAAATATTTTCCACTCGTGCAAATAATTCCAGAGTAATGAAACTTGGTACACATTTACTTGAGACCCCGATGGTCATTTTGACCCTCGGTACCCAATTTTTCCGACCCTAAGGGACCCTTAAAGGTTCAAAGTAAGGGTGTTTATTATTTTACACTTAAACTGTGCAAGATAGAGAAAAATGTTTCAAACAAAAATTGTTGGGCATAATTTTTTACATGCCCATGTAAATTTTCAAACTGCAACGTTGCCAAATTTTTGCACAGTGTTGCCAAAACTATGCCAGTTATGGGCAAAATTGGGGTTTCGATGCTATAACTGGTTCAAATATTGCAAATAAGCAATTAAATAAATTATATTATTGAAACAATGTATAATTACTAATTTTTAGCTGAAACAACATGACTGAAATGAAAATAGGAATAAATATTCTTAAAAGAATTGGACATTTTCAGTTACTGTATAGTGTATATGTTTTGCCATATGATAACATGGTGATTGATTTGACGTAAATTCTCGGACTATAGAAAAAGTTATGAATGAGTTTAAAAAGTATCAAAATGAATTAATTAGATAGCAGAATTTGATAGTTGGTACCCATCGCTAGAGTCAACCCTTAACAACCTAACATCACTTAAAATTAGGGGTACGTGTTTCGAGGAAAATCGTACTTTTTTGACATAAAAATACAAACAACAAAAGTTTTTGTGCTTCATTCTGGTAGAAAATAACTTACAAAAATAATTAAGGTTCTGTAGCAACATTTAACTGTCAGTACCCATCGCTAGGGTCAACCCTTGGCCTCCCGATGTCAATTAAAGTTAGGGGTGTTTTTAATAAAATTACTACATTATACCTAAAATATGAAAATAATAATTTATTACTTCAGCACGGTAATAAAATATTATTTACAAGCATTATTTAGGTCCTTAAACATTATTTAACGATCGGTACCCATTGCTAGAACCAACCCTTAAGACCCTGATGACCATCATAGACCAATTTTTTTTTTAATTGTAATATTATTTTATTTTGTTATAATATGTAATACGGTGGTACTAAAAATACATTTTTAATTTTTCGCAGGAAGATATTTGTAAATAAATAAAAAAACTTTCCACCCCCGAGACCCTTGCAAGGGTCAGATATCTTAGGCCAGTGTCATATTCCTGTTAAAAAGCTCTGTAAATTGCATTGACTTTGTCATGTATAAAATCCTAAACAACATGCAACATAACAATTCAATGCAATTTATATACAGATGGAGCCAATTTTAACAGGAATATGACACTGGCCTAAGATACCTGACCCTTGCAAGGGTCTCGGGGGTGGAATTTTTTTTTTATTTATTTACAAATATCTTCCTGCTAAAAATTAAAAATGTATTTTTAGTACCACCGTATTACATATTATAACAAAATAAAATAATATTACAATTAAAAAAAAAATTGGTCTATGATGGTCATCAGGGTCTTAAGGGTTGGTTCTAGCAATGGGTACCGATCGTTAAATAATGTTTAAGGACCTAAATAATGCTTGTAAATAATATTTTATTACCGTACTGAAGTAATAAATTATTATTTTCATATTTTAGGTATAATGTAGTAATTTTATTAAAAACACCCCTAACTTTAATTGACATCGGGAGGCCAAGGGTTGACCCTAGCGATGGGTACTGACAGTTAAATGTTGCTACAGAACCTTAATTATTTTTGTAAGTTATTTTCTACCAGAATGAAGCACAAAAACTTTTGTTGTTTGTATTTTTATGTCAAAAAAGTACGATTTTCCTCGAAACACGTACCCCTAATTTTAAGTGATGTTAGGTTGTTAAGGGTTGACTCTAGCGATGGGTACCAACTATCAAATTCTGCTATCTAATTAATTCATTTTGATACTTTTTAAACTCATTCATAACTTTTTCTATAGTCCGAGAATTTACGTCAAATCAATCACCATGTTATCATATGGCAAAACATATACACTATACAGTAACTGAAAATGTCCAATTCTTTTAAGAATATTTATTCCTATTTTCATTTCAGTCATGTTGTTTCAGCTAAAAATTAGTAATTATACATTGTTTCAATAATATAATTTATTTAATTGCTTATTTGCAATATTTGAACCAGTTATAGCATCGAAACCCCAATTTTGCCCATAACTGGCATAGTTTTGGCAACACTGTGCAAAAATTTGGCAACGTTGCAGTTTGAAAATTTACATGGGCATGTAAAAAATTATGCCCAACAATTTTTGTTTGAAACATTTTTCTCTATCTTGCACAGTTTAAGTGTAAAATAATAAACACCCTTACTTTGAACCTTTAAGGGTCCCTTAGGGTCGGAAAAATTGGGTACCGAGGGTCAAAATGACCATCGGGGTCTCAAGTAAATGTGTACCAAGTTTCATTACTCTGGAATTATTTGCACGAGTGGAAAATATTTTCCAATAGCAGCCCGCGCTACTTAATGTATGCGCGCTGCGTAGCAAGTTTGCCGCGGAGCGAGCTCCTCGCGCTCTTTCTTTCCCTATAACTTTTCCGATTTTCACAGCACAATAAAAATAAAAACAGTTTTGAAATAGCAATAATATTTCCTAAAACTTTTATTTCATACAATTTTGGGATAAAATTGTTATTTCATGCTCAAAATCAACGTTTTGAGCGACTGTTATGTGCATAAAAAAATTTAATCACCGATTAAACTATAATTAAATGCTAAATTTGCTCTTTCTATTTTTTTCCTATTAGCCTGGTATCTTAGCTTTGTAAACATGGCTTTAAAAATATTCTAGCATTATTATATTAGTTAGAATAAATTTTCTCCTGAAACATAATTGTCCGATTAAACTACAATTAATTAGCATGAAGCTCCGGTTAAAAAATCTGCAATTTTATATTGCCGGATTCAGAATTTTTTTCTCTACCAGGTTCTGTAAAAATTAGCCGGTTAACAATTTTCGCCAGGTTAAGGTATAAATTGAAGTATTTTTACCACACTACTATGCTGGACAATACATTAGGCACCACAAACATGGCGACAAAGCGCAAGGATGTGAAAGGGGTCTATTACTTTTATAAGTGACCGTCCAGGCCTAACAACATGTCCTTTTAATTCATGAAACACAAAATGGGACATCCAAAAGCATATTCAATTTTTACTATTACTCAAACGTAACCCCACAAGAGAGCGCATAAAAATTTGTAAAGTAGGCAAAATGCACAAAGTAAACAAAGTTGGAACATTTTTGACGTCAGGATTGTTGACATTCAATAGAAAAAGTTGTACTCATAATAACTTAAAAGTGATTATCTTAAAGGCATAGACAACATGAAAACATGTGCATTTACATAACAAAACACTTGATGGGACTTACATAAATAACTTTAGTTTGTCTCAAAACCCAACTGTAGCGCCGTAGCAGTGATCAGAAAATATCGATTTATGCAACCCGCACAACATTTTTATACTAGTTTTTGCATGTTTATGACGTCATAAACAGGAATATTCACGCAAATTGCATACTTTACATTTTTTTCAAGCTCTCTTGTGGGGCTACATTTACATTCTGGTAAAAAATACCATCAGTTTTGTAGATCCCATTTCGTGTTTAGAATATGTTGTTGCAATGTTTTCTATGCCTTTAAAGGAATACACCAGAAGAAAAAATAAGCATTAAATCACAAAAGACTTGATTGGACTTACATAAATAATTTTAATTTGTCTCAAAACGCTGTTGCTCCGTAGCAGTGATCAAAAAAATTTCAATTTATGCAACCTGCATCACATTTTTCATACTAATTTTTGCATGTTTCTGACGTCATAAACATGAATTATCACACCAAATGCATACTTTACAGTATTTTCACGTTCTCTTGTGGGGGCTACATTAACATTCTGGTAAAAATTGTCAACAGTTTTGAAGATCCCATTTCGTGTTTATTTATTAAAAAGCACATGTTGTTTTATGTGGTCTATGGCTTTAAGTTAGTTAGTATTCGTAAGTAAAGAGTGTACAGTTTCGATCAAATGAATAGTTACCATTTAAACTCGATGTTTTTTACCGCGTTAAATTTCGTTCAATTTTGCAACCTTGTTTATGATTATTCATTGAACTCTATATTCTCAATCACATCTATATTCAAATTCATTGAGTCTATGTATTGTAATAGTTGACAAAGACACCACAAGAAGTCACCTGTGATGCACTCAGGTAGACAATCCGGCGGGTAAATATTTTGCTTGCTTGCTTGCTCATTCTCTCTCTCTCTCTCTCTCTCTCTCTCTCTCTCTCTCTCTCTCTCTCTCTCTCTCTCTCTCTTGTGAGAAATGCTTTCAATTAAGTATTTGTTTGATAACAAGTTTCGAACTATTTTCTTACCAAATTGCTGTCATTATATACAAATCATATTGATATAAATGATAAAAAAAAATCTTAATTTTAATCTCTTAATCGGGCAAATCGGTAAGTCAGCAGTTATTTTGAAACATAAAAAAAAACATTAAATGCATTTCTTAGAAGAGAGAGAGAGAGAGAGAGAGAGAGAGAATGAGCAAGCAAGCAAGCAAAATATTTATCCGCCGGATTGTCTACCTGAGTGCATCACAGGTGACTTCTTGTGGTGTATTTGTCAACTATTACAATATATAGACTCAATGAATTTGAATATAGATGTGATTGAGAATATAGAGTTCAATGAATAATCATAAACAAGGTTGCAAAATTGAACAAAATTTAACGCGGTAAAAAACATCGAGTTTAAATGGTAACTATTCATTTGATCGAAACTGTACATACATACAGCAAGGCTATAGAGAATTGCGCTCTAAATTGTGCAAAATCATGATAAATATTCATGTTAACCAAAGTACAATTTATGTCCTGGAAGCCATGCAAGCAAATAATAACCAATCACCATCTCGACAACGAGAACAAATTACAATTTTCTACATTATATAAAACTAGCACTGAATCATTTAACATATCGAAGTGATGTATAGTTTCAATGACACGTATACGTGCAACTAACGGTATTACAAAACTGCGCTTGTTTTTTTTACTTTGTGACAGCTCTTTTAATGAGGTTGTCTATATAACTACGTGAATCAAATATCGTCTCAGTTATAATTGCTATTAAAACAAAGATTATTATAAATTTTTAGAGAACCATGACAGAAAGGATCCCTATTGTACATTACCGTTCTTCTATAAACGTTCTTATATGGTATAACTTCTATACAATATAACGTAAATTATGTTGTTCATTATGTTTTAATGTTACTTCATTAAAGGCGTTGAACAAAAAAAATTGCGTAATATCCTAATAAACCTGAAAATTAACGTTGATTTGGCAGGAGTCATTGATTTCTAATTTATTTTCCATTCACGAAATGCTGCTGCCGGTCACTGACGTCACAGCTCGCCCGGTTTACTTGAGCGTGGACCAGGCGAGCTGTGACGTCAGTGACCGGCAGCGGCATTCTGTGAATGGAAAATAAATTAGAAATCAATGACTCTGGCCAAATCAACGTTGATTTTCAGGTTTGTTAGGATATTACGCAACTTTTTTTGTTCAAGGTGTTCGACGCCTTTAAGCTTACATAATTATTACTTTTATTTTTGCCCGTGTAGAATCCTAATCGTTAAGAATCTCATCCACTGGGTCGAACTGTTACTTAAATTAAATTCGGTCTCGCTTTATAATATTTCATTTCCCTCACCTGCCATCAACATTAATTAGACATTTCTCGACTTTACAACTGATTTCTTATAAAATTCATGTTTCAATGAAACACGGAAGTGGTTGAGATAAATTTTAAACTCTGCTCTAATCATGAGTTATCGCTTCGTAACTTTAATTATAATATATAAAAATTATATAAAAAAACAGGAAAGTTTTTCTTTGAATTCTCTGTTTTCCTGGTTGATTTAGAAAAAAAAAACGAATAAGGAAGATGACAAGAAATTAAAGATGGCTTTGAAAATATTTAATTAATTCTGAAAACATTAGAAAAGAATATAAAATCTTGAGCCGGTATAGCACTTTTTAGAATTATTTGACTTCTAAAAGTATTTTTAATTAATTTACTGTATGACATCATAACATAAATGTGGCTAATTTAAACAGCATCAAAATTATATAATATTTATGCTATGTAGCATAGTTATTATGCAGTATAGCATAAATTATGCTGTAGTAAATAAAAATATCTGAAAATGGCATAGCGTAATTATTATTATTTTTGTCCGCTCATTTTTATGCTAGCTTATTTTCAGCACAATTCGTTCAACGTAACTTTATTATGCTTTGTTTCTTAAAGGCATAGAGCTACAGTAGGGTTTTGAGACCAACTAACGTTATTTACATGAGTCCCATCAAGTGTTTTATGGTGTAAATGAAAATGTTTTCATGTTTTCTATGCCTTTAATAACTTTTTTACATAGCATAAATATTATGTTGTAGAGAATAATTATTTGTTATTCTAATTTAGCAACATTTCTGCTGTAATGACATAAATGCTAAATGAAGTTCGTAATTTTTTCTTTCAGTATGCACTGACAAGAATTACTTTAATAATTATGATAGCTCAATAAAGCCACATTTATGCATAACAACATTATTTATGGTCTAATATCTAGGGATTATACTACATAACATAATAGTTAACATGTTCAGCATAATTACTTATGTTATTACAAAATAACAACATTTGTGCTCTACAATATAGCAAGTGTTCAATGTAGCAACATAATGTATGCTATATTGTACAGTGATTATACTACATAACATAATAGTTAACATGTTCACCATAATTACTTATGTTATTACAAAATAACATTTGTACTCTACATTATAGCAATTATAGTTTACTTATCTACACGAAAAACATAAATATAAGAAATTATTTAGTTACATAGATTTAACTCTTCAGTACAAACCAATGACTTGGTTGAAAAAAGTTTAAACAGTAACTCGTTAGTATAAACGTTATTTCTTCAGCGTTAAATAGTTAGCTCTGCACATCTTAAAAAACTTTGAATATATCTAACAATTTTACTTTTTTTTTTTTTTTACGTTTTAGTTACTTTTTTTCGTTAAAAAAAAAGAGGACTCGCTCTATAGGGCCGGACGTTGTCACCTGTTTTTTATAATTAAAACAGTCTTTACTGTTATTATCAATTAATATTTAGTAATAGTTACTATATTTTAGAAATAAGAATTTGTCATGCAATTTCTCTCTATGTTTCTTGGCGTGAAAATTAAATATTCGTCTCCAATGATCTCTCTCTCTCTCTCTCTCTCTCTCTCTCTCTCTCTCTCTCTCTCTCTCTCTCTCTCTCTCTCTCTCACTTGGCACCTCAGAGAGCACTTGCCCTCGTCTACAATTGGCCACGTGTTTATGCAGATTTCAAATGGTCACTTAAAATCGAGGTCACTTTCTCCGCATGCAATCTTGTGCAATATCATCACTTCAACTTCAATTATCGTCTCAGCGGAAATTACCTAACGGAAAATTGCATTTTTATTGCTTTATAATGAAGAAATATTATTAATTTGAAAATAGAAAAGTAAACGATTTACAATATTTATCTAACCGTGAAAACATACATCAATGCATTTGAAGTTATTTAAAAAAAAAAGTAGTTAAAGGTTCAAATTAATTGTAATTTTTAAATGTAAAGAGTTTTTATTTTCTATATAGAAAGTTTAGTAAAGCTGATTACTTTAAGCTAACAGTAACAATGTCGAAACAAGTCGGGGACATGTGTTAGCCAATCAGGTGGAGCAGGAAAAAAATTAGTGACTCCTAATTTTCTATACTTTGCATTGCAAGGGCTGCATAAATCACGTGATTTATGCTGGATTTATGTCATTATAGCATAAATGTTGATGAATTGGAACATCATTAACATATACGACACAGACAAAACTAACAACTTATTATTTTTGCTACTTCACTTTCAGCACAATTTGTTTTCTATACAGCATAATTTATGCAATGCAGCAGTATAATAATGCATGCATAATACCTACATATCGATCTTGTTGCGAAAAAAAGGCCTATCTCGTTTTTTGTCAATGGAAGCAAAAGGCCTATCTCTTAATTTGTCAGTGGAAGCAAAAGGCCTATCTCGTATTTTGTCAGTGGAAGCAAAAGGCCTATCTCGTTCCCGAACGTTATGTAGATGGCGCTCGAGATAGGTCTTTTGCTTCCACTGACAAAATACGAGATAGGCCTTTTGCTTCCACTGACAAAAAACGAGATAGGCCTTTTTTCCGCAACAAGATCGATATAGGATTATGTTGTTCTATTTTAATTATTCATATTGTTATTGTTTATCATTATTTATGCCATAGTGACATAAATTCAGCATAATTTACGTAATGTATTCTATCAGTGCATATAAAACAAAATAAATGTATAATAATTATTCTATATAATAACATATTATTTGATATTTTATTATACACAATAACTTAAATCGATGCCTACGCGTCAAAAGGGAGCATCTACACTTTTCAGATTTCCAACAAAACGACTATCTACACTTTCCGAGCAGCACTGTAACCCGACTAGCGGCCATAAGCTTAACATTGCAGATGCTCGGCGGTGGAAAGTGTAGATAGTCGTTTTGTCGGAAATGTGGAAAATGTAGATGCTCGCTTTTGACGCAGCATCGAAATTGTATGATAAGGAAAAAATGGTTCTCATTTTTTTATGGGCTAGCATATTTATTACGTATTTATTTTTATCCATGTCTAGAATTACGTTTTTTAGCATAATTTATTATTATTATATTTATTTATGAAACTACTCTACACCGGGTTTACTTTTTATAACAAAGATTTTTTTAGTAAAAAACTTTTAATCGTATAAAATGTTTCAAAATTTATGTATTTTAAATTGCTGTTTATCACCGTTCAATTATAATAAATAATATATCAGGTACATACAGTTACTGGTTGTCACATTAACAATTATAAATGTGGGTCACAATAAAAATAATAATAATATACCACAATTAAGTACTGAAAATAAAATCATATAATGATTAAAAGTAAATATTTATTAATCTGATTCGATTATAAACTCATTAACTCAGAGGTTAAAATGTTTATTCAAATTGTTTATTTAAATCTGATTTGTATATAGTAAGAATTTTTTAAATTTTAATAATCGTATGATAGCACCTATTTTTACATTTACGGGTCAAAATAAATACGTAATAATTATACTGTATAGGGTCTATGCATTCATGTTAAAGTCAACGCCATGTTGGATAACTCAATAACATGGGTGGCATAGGAAAATAAATCATTTTGGTGGTTTAAAAACACCATGCAATATTTTTGAGAGCATTGATGCTGTAAATATGTTGAATTAGTATCTCAAGTATGTGAGAAAAATAACAATAACAAAAAATTAACAGATTTCACAAAGAAAATTGGCTTAAATGAAGTTTGTCCCATGCTGAGCAATGTTATTCACTACTCCAGTATGGCCTCCAAGCGCAATAAATATGACGTCATCCGCATACACCCTATAGGGTGTATGCGGATGACGTCATATTTTATGTGCTTCGATTACTGGAGTAATTACTAACATTGCTCAGATTAAGGCAAACTTTGTCTTTGGCTATTTTCTTTGTGAAATTGGTTTTTTTTTTTTTTTTTTTTTTTTTTTATTATTATTATTATTTTTCTCACATACTTGAGATACTAGTTCAACCTATAAACCATATCAATGCTTTTAAAAATATTGTTTATTATTATTATTTTTAATTGTCAAAATGAGTCATTTTCCTATGCATCCCATGTTATTGAGTGATCCAAAATGAATGAATGCACCCTATCAGGGTCGGACTGGCCATAAGAGCAAGTCCGCAATTGCGGACGTGGCCCCCCCTGTTTGGAGGCCCCTAAGGCCCAAAAAGGGGCGTAACTAGGGTGTTACGCCCCCTTTGTGGCCCCTAAAGAGGGTGTTACACCCCTTTTGCGGACGAGGCCCCTTGATTGCCAGTCCGACCCTGCACCCTATAGCTTATTTTCAGCATAATTTTGTTCAGTATAGCATAATCTATTAATTATGAGGCCAAGCATAAATATTATACTTTAAATAGTATGATTATAATGTAGCATGATTTATGCTACAGTGACATAAGTGCAGCTTACTTAAAATTACGTAATTTATTATTTCTGAGCTGCAAGATGATATTAAATTAAAATTGTTATGATAAAAAAATGAAATGCCACAATATTGAATAAATTACTGTACTGTACTGTACTGTACTGTACTGTACTGTACTGTACTGTACTGTACTGTACTGTACTGTACTGTACTGTACTGTACTGTACTGTACTGTACTGTACTGTATACTGTACTATACTGTACTATACTGTACTATACTGTACTGTACTATACTGTACTATACTGTACTGTACTGTACTGTACTGTACTGTACTGTACTGTACTGTACTGTACTGTACTGTACTGTACTGTACTGTGCTGTGCTGTATACTGTACTATACTGTACTATACTGTACTGTACTGTACTGTACTGTACTGTACTGTACTGTACTGTACTGTACTGTACTGTACTGTACTGTACTGTACTGTACTGTACTGTACTGTACTGTACTGTACTGTACTGTACTGTACTGTACTGTACTGTACTGTACTGTACTGTACTGTATTGTATACTGTACTGTACTGTACTGTACTGTACTGTACTGTACTGTACTGTACTGTACTGTACTGTACTGTACTGTACTGTACTGTACTGTACTGTACTGTACTGTACTGTACTGTACTGTACTGTACTGTACTGTACTGTACTGTACTGTACTGTACTGTACTGTACTGTACTGTACTGTACTGTACTGTACTGTACTGTACTGTACTGTACTGTATACTGTACTATACTGTACTATACTGTACTATACTGTACTGTACTGTACTGTACTGTACTGTACTGTACTGTACTGTACTATACTGTACTGTACTGTACTGTACTGTACTGTACTGTACTGTACTGTACTGTACTGTACTGTACTGTACTGTACTGTACTGTACTGTACTGTACTGTACTGTACTGTACTGTACTGTACTGTATACTGTACTGTACTGTACTGTACTGTACTGTACTGTACTGTACTGTACTGTACTGTACTGTACTGTACTGTACTGTACTGTACTGTACTGTACTGTACTGTACTGTACTGTATACTGTACTGTACTGTACTGTACTGTACTGTACTGTACTGTACTGTACTGTACTGTATACTGTACTGTACTGTACTGTACTGTACTGTACTGTACTGTACTGTACTGTACTGTACTGTACTGTACAGCTGTTATATTTGACCTTCTCTCTCTTCTTACATTCTCATATAAGCTTGGTATTATATATATATATATATATATAGCTGGAAGCATAGCCACGCGGTGCTCACAAAAATGCACTTTTGTAAAAGTTTGTGTGAACTTCAAAGTCCTTATAGCAATATGATCGAGTTAGGAAATTGTTACAAGTTTTTGCAATATCGTCTCAACTTTCTCTCTTATAGAGAGAGAGAGAGAGAGAGAGAGAGAGAGAGAGAGAGAGAGAGAGAGAGAGAGAGAGAGAGAGAGAGAGAGAGAGAGAGAGAGAGAGAGAGAGAGAGAGAAAATGCTATTTTCTATATATAATAGCCACAAGCGCTCACTGCATTACAAATGCAATATACGTTATGCCATGCTATACTACCAAGCAAAGGTTGAATGTGTTTTATAAAAATGAATTCTCGTTATTAAAAAGAAAGTAATTTAAACTGATGACTCTGTGCTAATGACATTTTCTAGCTCATACCTTATTTCACTGATAACAAACTCAGTTCAAACTCTCGTAAGATAAAAGCATAACAATGATGCAATAATGCACCACAACAATAATGCAAGCTAAAGGTTTAGAACATCTTGAACAAAAAAACATAATATGTAATATACTAACATACCTAAATATCAACGTTGATTTGGCAGGGGTTATTGATTTATAATTTATTTTCCATTTACAAAATGGCAGTTGCGGGTTTATGACGTCACAGCTTGCCTGTTTCTTCGCGCTTAGACTAGTGAGCTGTGACATCATTAACTTGAAACTGTCATTTTGTGATTGGAAAATATATTGAAAATTAATGACTCTGACGAAATGAACTTTGATATTTAGGTATGTTAAGATATTATTCAAATTCAAATTAGTTCTTTATTCAGCAACAGAGCAAGTCCAAATACACTGAATATAATAGAGTCAAAACAATACAAGAAGACAAAACAAACATAAAAAGACACATCGTCCATGCCTCAATCAGACCTCCCTCCAAAAGCATGCAAAGATACGTCTGGAGGGAGGATAGACCTCGGCATGGACGATATAAAACATAAGGAAAAAAAAAAGCATAAAATTTTGTTTTTGTGTTTTATCATTAAAAAGAACATGTGGTCTATGCCTTTAATATATGAAAGCATTGTCGGGCTTGAAAGCAGTTTACATTTTACCTCCAGTGGTATTTTAGTTCAAAGTTACATCAAGCTTTTATATTAAATAGTTTTTCCTTCATTCTCAACGTCAATTAGTTTTGGTATATGTAATCACAGCGGCAAAGTGATGCAATATTATACAGTAATTTGAAACATTATTTAAATTTTTTAATCATAGTAAAATATTATATATATAAATTAAAAATGTTTTATTTAAATTATATTTAAATACTTTAAACTTTTGCATGGACCAAAATATTACGTACGAATTATGTTCAGAACAATTTTTCAGCATAATTTTCACTATACTGCAAAATAACTATATAAATATTTTATTGTACAGCAAAATTATTTATGCTGTTTTAATTTAGCATTATTTATGCTATAATTTGATAAATGTAACATAAGGAACATTTTTATGTTTCCATGGAATGATAAAAGAAATCAACTTAACAATAGGACTTACTAGCGGAGTGCTCAAGCCAATCAAGCCAATCATGCCAATCAAGTATTTGGAACACCTTTAAAATTGCAAGGCCACTTTTTTTTTTTTTTTTTTTTTTTTTTTTTGGAAAATCAAATGTTGAAAATTTGTTATGAGGTATACTAGACCTACACTTTTATGTGTTTTAAGCCAACAAATTTTTTTTTTCTTTCAAAATACGACATGCAATAGAATGTTTTTAATGTTACAAACATTCTGATAATTTTTTTTAATTAAAAAAAACAAAACAAAACATTAAATAAACACTTGGATTACTTTACACATACAAAAAAAACTACGTAATAATTATGCTAGCTCATTATCAGCACAATTTGTTCAATACAGCATAATTTATGCTATAATGCATAATAACTATGTTACATAGCATAAATATTATGTTGTACAGCATAATTATTTATGTTGTTATGATTTATCATCATTGATGCTATAATGACATAAATACAGCATTAATTACGTAGTTTATTCTGTGTAAGTTTAGAGCCACTGTCAAAATTGGTGCATTTTTGTTACGAATACTAACTTATTTAAAATGTTCACTTTTCAGTTCTTACGAGTAGCTAAAATAATGCATTTTAACAAGTTAAATTAAAAATAACTAATTTGTTGTTTTAAGTTTCTTTTAAGCTTTTTTAAGTTTAAATAACTCTTGTTAATAATTTGCTAAAAATGCATTATTTTAGCTGCTGAATAGACTAAAAGTGATTATCTTAAATAAGTTAGTATTCTTAATTAAGGTATTATGCACCAATTTTTAGAGTAACAGTAAAAAAAAAAAAAAAAAAATCCTTTATTTGTGTTTAGTTTTTTTTTTTTTTTTCTTCTTCTTCTATTAATTTGATTGAAAGATTGTTGCATAAAAGTACACAATGCTTAAGTTCACCAAATATTGATGTAAGATTTGTGTAATAATACCCTAGGGTAAATATAAACTAAAAGTTGTTAAAAAAACAACAGAGCTGCTTCAGTAATACTTTGATTACATTAGGGCTTTACCATCAGGAAATAAACAAAGATAATAATATTCAAAATTTATATTTAAAAAAAAAAGCAATAATTCAAGGCTTTTAGTAAAAGTTATAAAAATAAAGCTTAAATCATTGGAAAAAATTTATTAAAAAAAATATCATGGTAAATTCACCAAAAAAAACTCTTTTCCCAAACACTTTCATTTAAATATGAAAAAAAGTTAGTATAATACTATGTATACATTTATCAATACACAAAATATGTTTTAATATGTAAGCCTGAGTTACAAGTTACAAACAAAAAAAAAAAAAAAAAAAAAAAGGACATTTATATTTGTAAATGTGAACCATGCATGTAAAAAATAGACATAAACTTATATATTATACAATACTGGAACTATAGAGAAAATTTGGTCATGAGTAAAAAACAGAAATTAATTTATTACTAAAGAATAATTTATAACTTCAAAGTTGATATTTGGTGGTGTGTGTGTATATATATATATATATATATATATATATATATACACACACACATATATATATATATATATATATATATATATATATATATATATATATATATATGGTGACTGCACAAGTCACGTCCACTAGAATATTGAGGAAAGCCACTGCTGGGGACTTGCTGCAATTAGATTCAAGTAAAAGAATTTTTTTTCATGATCTGATTAAGCCTAATTTTTATACTGATTATTATTATTTCAATTTTTAAATATTAATGTTATTCTAGGGTGCATGTGAATTATTTCATACACGGATTAAAAAAATGTAATAATTATGCGAGCTCATTTTGAGCACAGTTTGTTCAATATATGATAGCATAATTTGAGCTATACAGCATAATATGTAATATCATAATAGCATAAATGCTATGCGTTGTACAGCATAATTATTTATGATGTTCATATTCATCACCATTTATGCTATAATGAGGAAGGTGAATTTTTTTAACCCACACTTTTTATAACATTTTTGAAAAGAGCGTAAAGCAATCTTGAGGCGTTATTTTTTTCTTAGAACGATTGGAGTATGGGAAGTATTTTTAAGTAATTTTTGAAAATAAACCTTAAAAGCCTGTGACGTCATCAATCGTGCATTTATTTCGGAAAGTATTGACCTTAGAAGGTTCAGTAGCCAGTTTTTTGAAATCCTGAGAAGTTGGTTGGTTGGTTGTACGAGGCTAATTATTAAACTAATTAGCCTATTGTTTTGGCTGTGGAGCTTTAGCGCAGCTCACATCGCCACCATCGATTTGAAGCATTGCTTTTGTTTTCTATAATTGTTTAATTGGGTAAGGTAATTGGGATAAAAGGTTTGTGTTTAGGATTTTGTTAAAAATGTCCACGCCCTTGTGGTCATATGTGTGGCACTATAGGTCTTTGATATTGGTTTCGATTTATGATGATGATTGATGGAGTCAAGTAAGGAGGGAAGGAAACATTAAAACAAAGGAAAAGAGGCGTTACAAATATTTGGACGGAAGCCTCACTTGACATGTCATGACAAGCAAACCACGTGATATGAGAATCAAAATGGAGGTACTTGCCCACTGTACCGGGTTTACTTTTGAGGATGATTATAATGATTATGGAGATTGTGTGATGCAGGATTTTTAGTGGAAAGGGAAGAATAGGTATTTGGAAAGAAAGGAAAATTAAAACAAAAGACTAAGACGAAGTAATTAACGGCACAATAGAAAAGATTTGATCACACAATCACTAGCGATATGGATGATCAGATGCTCGCATTACGGATCCTGAAATCCTGAGAACGAGCTGATTTCATTAAACTGGTTACTGAACTTCAAACGATTAGTATTTGCCGAGAAAAAAGTGGACTGATGACGCCAAAGGCTTTCTAGGCCGATTTTCAAAAATTAATTAAAAATACTTTACATGCTCCAAACGTCCTAAGAAAAAATAACGCCTCAAATTTTTTAAAACTTTTTCCAAAAATATCATAAACTGAACAAATTTTTTTCAATTCACCTTCCTCATTACATAATTACAGTATAAATTATTTAATTTATTCTTTCCGTGTACTTAAAACGCTTCAACACCATAATGGAGCGATGAATAACATTGCTCAGCATAGGCCAAAACGTGGAATTTGGATATTTTCTTTAAAACAAAAAAGCTTTTTTTTATTATTGTTATATTTGTTGCATTTTTGTAAGCCTGATTTATACTGTTAATAGTATCAATGGTCTCAAAAATATTGCTAAGTATTTTTAAACTGGCAAAATGAGTCATTTTACCATACTTGCTCATGTTATTTAGTGGTCACATATGGCGTGGACGTTTATGTGAATGTAAGCACCGTGTATATATATATATATATATATATATATATATATATATATATATATATATATATCACCGCACTTCTTAACTTTTAAATAAACAAACAAATAAAAATTGAAAGCTTAAGACCATGCTGTTACATTTTTTTTTTGTTTACAGATAACAAATACTTTGTAGATTTAAACCACTTGTATGTTTATTTATTGTTGACCACAAACAAGCTTGCACTCCTCGGTGCATTGTACACATAGTATTTCATTAAGTACAATATTTAATGTAACATTAGACATTAGTACAGACATGCATCAATTTACACTAAACACAATTAATTATGACCTTAATTGAATTCACAGGATACAGTATAATTATATTAAACTGTATTATATATAATATATATATATAGGGTGTGTGCGCATGACGTCATTCTGAGTGCTTTTCGATGCTCATCTTGAGTAATGAATAACATTGCTCAGTATAGGGTAAACATAGTTTTTGGCTATTTTCTTAGGAAATAAGAAAAAAATTTGCTTATTATTATTTTTCTGGCATACTTGAGGTACTAATTCAACCTGTTAACAGAATCAATGCTCTCAAAAAAATCGCGAAGTATTTTTAAACCGGCAAAATGTACCATTTTCCTATACCAGACAATGTTATTTAGTACTCACTTATGACGTCGACTTTAACATGAATGAAACCACCCTATATATATATATATATATATATATATATATATATATATATATATATATATATATATATATATATATATATATATATATATATGCTGTATTTATATCATTAAAGCATAATTGATGCTAAAATCGTACAACATAAATTATTACCTGTACAACATAATATTTATGCAATGTAGCATAGTAATTATGCAGTAGCATAAATTCAGCTGCATTTAACAAAATGTGCTAAAAAAATAAATAGAATAATTATTTCGTACCTGTTTTCCCCTTGTATATCTGTCAATTCCAGTATATTTAGTTTTATTTATTATATTTAAATAATGAGAAATACTTAAAATTATAATTAACTTCTTTTGTTTAATGTGATAAGTTTTAAAAACAGCAACATAAAACATAACAATAATATTTAGGTAGATATAAAATATTGGTTAGAAAACACGTGAACGTAACAAGGGTCTGTAATTATTATTTTGTAGTTTATAATATATTGTCGGAATGTTGTTATGTTATGTGTGACCGCATACCTTGTAGTATAATTTTCCTGTATATTATATTAACACCTGAGCTCCTGGGTTAGCGCTGCGCACTTCAGCTCTACAAAATTATTATAGACTTGTGTTCTTGTGCATCTTCTTATACATTAGTGAGCTTAGCAAGGTGTTACTGCTCGTTTACTGTAATATAATTACAGTAAAAGTGACATTTTACATAGTTTTTATTACAGGGAGAACTGGAGACGTTTCAACTGTCTTTAATCAAGATAAATTGCAGTATAAGTGCAGTAATTTAACATAGTGGAAATTACAAAGAATATTAAAGACATTTTGCTAGTTTTTAGTGCGTAAAATTACAGTGAAAATACAGACTGTTTTACGTAGTGGATTTTGCAAGGAAGACATTATACTTTTTTTGCTTTACAAAAATTACAGTAAAAGCGCAGGTTATTTAATCAGTGGAAATTGCAACAACTATTAAAAACGTTTTACTGGATATAAATGTATTAAATTTACAGTAAAGTACAGGACATTTTACGTAGTGAAAATTGCAAGGAGAATGAGATATGCTTAATTCTCTATGCTGTAGAAAAATTACAGTAAAAAATATATTTTTTCTATAGTAATCATTGCATAAATAATGGGAGATATTTTAATTGTCTTTTACTGTATAATTACAATAAAAGTGACATTGTTTCATAGTGGACCTTGTAAGAAATATTACAGACATTTTGATATTTTTTACTGTAATAAAATTACAGTACAATTGCAAACTATTATACATGGAAATTGCAAGAAGTATAACAGACTGTCACTTAATAACCGTTACTGTAAAATAATTACAGTAAATATGACATTTTACATTGTGTGCATTGCAATGAGCATTATAATCTAGAGGAGTTTTACTGTTTTTTACTGTAATAAAATTAGAGTGAAGGTGCAGGACATTTTACATAGTAAGAATTGCATGGAAAATAGGAGATGTTGCAATTTTTTTTGGTGTAACAAAAATATAGTACATTTTTATAGTAAAAATTGCAAGGAGAATTAAAGACGTTTTATTGTTTTTAACTGTAGCAAAATACAGTAAAAATACAGGGCATTTTTTCATAGTGGACATTGCAAGATGTATAGTGCTCGTTTGTACTAAACAGCAGTAAAAGTGATATTTGACACAATGAAAATTGCAAGGAACATGGAAGACCATTTACTTTCTTAAATTTAGCAAAATTAGAGTACAATTACAGGAAAGTGAATATTGCAAGGAGAATGTCGTACTAATTTACAGTGTATGTAAATTACCGTAAAAGTGACATTTTTACTTAGTGGACGTTGCAAGGAGCATCAGCAACGTTTTACTGGTTTTTGCTGTAGCAAAATTACAGTAAAAATACAGGACATTTTACATAGTGGATATTACAAGGAGAAAATTTTACTGGTTTATACTGTAGAAAAATTACAGTTAAAGTGAAATTAAACATAATGAACATTGCAAGGTGTATTATAAACCTTTATGTAGCAAAATTACAGTAAAATTACAGCAGATTATTACGTAGTGGACATTTGAACGGAGAACTAGAGATATTTCAATTGGTTTTTACTGTAATAAACTTACAGTAAAAGTATCACTTCGATAGCAAAACTTCAATCATATATAAATGTGAGTGTATCTTTTACTAATTAATACATTGATAAACTATTACAGCAATTAGTTAGGTTACTTTTGATTGGTCGTAGTTATCACGCATGTTGCAAACGTAATCAACCCTTTGTTACGCAATAAGCCTAAATTTGTGGGAACTCATTCCTCTCCTTCAATTCTATAATTTGTGCTAGTTAAAGTCATTTTTTTAAGCCTCACCCCCCTAAAAAATAGAATGTAAAAATTTTGCTTTTCTGCAAATTGTATAAGTGAGCTCGTCAGCAGTTAACTTTTATATAAAGAGACTTTTTTGACTTCTAGTTTTACAATCTAATTTGAATGGTTAATTATAGTGACTCAATCAAAATTAATTAATGTGATCGTATATACTCTGCACTGAGAAAGCTCTTTCGTAGTGACAAAGAAATCATGACCATTACATTGTGCGTACTGCTATGCACTGCCTGGGTCAATAAAAAAATTTCTATTTCTATAAATCGTAAATAATTAATAAAATAAATAAATAATAGTCTTTATTGTTCAATTAAATAATTAGCAGTGGATAAATTATAAATAATAATATATAAAATCTGGCAGTCAGGACAATGAGTCTTATCAATTGAACCGGAAATAAGTAACACGTTATGAAAATAATAATATATATAATATAATAAAAATATTAATAAAATAATAATTACATGTAAAGAAAAAATGACATGGAAAATGTTGTATTTATGTAGTTATAGCATAAATTATGCTAAATTAGAACCGTATAAATAATTATACTGTACAATATAATATTTATGCTATGTAACATAGTTATTATGTAGATAGCATAAATTATGTTGTATTGAACAAATTATACTGAGATGAAAATTACGTATTAATTTTTGTAAGTGTATGTAGTAGCTATACCAAAGTTCACCAAAAGTCAATATTTAACCTGTATTTATAAACGCTAATTTTTTTAAGTGTATCATTTGAGTTAAAAGTTTTATTTTAAAACCCTTGTCAACTTACTTTTTTATCATTTAGAATACTAGACTAATAATTACCATACCTTAATATCTATGAATTAGACACCATCACGTTGATTATGTATTTATTTTCCTTTTTGCGGTTATATCACGTTTTTTTTTTTTTTTTTTTTATCACTCATATACACATGACGTCACAATGTACCGATGTGGCCGTGATAGGGGTAAAGAACTTGACAGAGGGGCTTCCATTTATCTCGTGACCAGAGCGGTGACTGTGATTGGCGGTAGTACATTGTGACGTCAAATACGTGATATAACCGCAGAAATGAAAATAAATACAAAATAAACGTGATGGTGTCTAATTCATGGATATTAAGGTATGGTAATTATCAGTTTAGTATTCTAAATGATAAAAAAGTAAATTGACAAGGGCTTTAAGTGTAAGATTATATCATAAGAACCACATTAAAATTATAAGTCAAAAGATTCTGAATAGTAAATTATATTATCACATTGATGCGTACGTACATGAAAAATGTTATTAAATAAAACGTGTAGTAAAATTGTTATTAAATGAAAAGTGAGATTGCAGTGTTGTCAAGTGTACGCTTGTGAGGAGGTGTGAAGTGAGAGAGATAAAGAAATGACAGAATTGAGTTGGAGAGAAATATATATAGAGAGAGTGAGCTCGAGCGCTGGTAATCCGCTCAGCAACTTTTTGACATTAACTTATAGACTGTGAGAGGGAGAGAGAGAGAGAGAGAGAGAGAGAGAGAGAGAGAGAGAGAGAGAGAGAGAGAGAGAGAGAGAGAGAGAGAGAGAGACAGAGAGACAGAGAGAACACATGACAAATGTCAAACCATAAATATTTCGTTCTCTCTCTCTAACTGTTAGCCGTGATATTTTTGTAGTAATTATTTCTCGCTATAATTACAAGCGTAGAAAATCTAGATAAAATTTAGTACAAAGTGATTAAAGTATTTAAAATTCCTGGAGTTATTTTAACATAATAGTTAAAGTTCTGCAAAATTATATGCAAATATTGAGCTTTTAAATCATCAGTTTAGAATTTTTTACCCTAGCTTTAACGCCTGATCATGACGTCACTAATTGTTTATCACATTTACGTATGGTTGATCTTTGATTTTTTTTTAAACTTGAAAAGAATAAACGGAAAATAGGGGGAAAAAATATACAAACTAATTTTAATCAACTCAAAATAATAATAATAATAATAAGCACGTACAAAATTAATTACTTATAATGATTACTCTAGCTTAAAGGAATAGACCAGAGAAAAACATAGGCATTTATAACACAAAACACTTGATGGGATTTACATAAATAATATTAGTTTGTCTCAAAACCCAACAGTAGCTCCGTAGCAGTGATCAGAAAATTCGATTTATGCAACCCGCACAACATTTTCATACTAATTTTTGCATGTTTCTGACGTCATAAACATAAATTTTCACGCAAATTGCATACTTTACAGTTTTTTCACGCTCTCTCGTGGGGCTACATTAACATTTTGGTAAAAATTGTCATCAGTTTTGAAGATCCCATTTCGTGTTTATTCATTAAAAACCACATGTTGTTTTATGTGGTCTATGGCTTTAATGCATCAACATTGATACATATCATTTTAATCTAGAAATTCATGCTATATTGTATAGTAACTATACTGCATAACATAATAGTTAAGATGTTCAGCATAATACTTATGTTATATTATATAATTATACAAAATATAAAACATAGCACATAGCTTGACATAAAAATTGTGCAATGCAGCATCAATTACATAGTTTAATTTTTACGTGTACACGGAAAATATTATTTAAGAATTATTTAAAAATTTAAGACATTATTCAGTTACATAAATGTAACTCCTCAGTACAATCTAATAACTTGGTTAAAAAAAGTTTAAAAAGTTACCCGTTAGTGTAAACGTAATTTCTTCAGTGGTATTAGCTCTTTAGATTTTAAAAAACTTTGTATATATCTATCAAATTTATTATAAAAAAGTCTAAATAGAAACTATTTAGTTATTTTATTCCCTGTACCAATGAGAGTGTATATTTTATTCAGATGAGCCAATCATTGATCAAGTTACTGTTTGTTCTTCACTTTAATTCACAGACCCAACTATTATTCAAATACTTCAAAAAATGTTTGAAATATTCAATATTGAGATCCTAAAATATTTGCCGCAACGTAGCTTGGTATTTGGAGTTAAGTTTGCACAGTTTTGTCTCCTTGTTTGATATGCTGGCGCCCGTTCACGTCCAAAAATAACTTTAATTTAAAATCGTGCTTTTAGCTTGATGTTGGTGTTCAAATTAACGTGTTTCAAAATCTTGTGAAGCGAACATTCGAAAATTTTAAACCTTAATGTAAAATTTTATATATAAGCCCTATACTGAACGAAAGTAATAATTCATGATAAAAAATACTGAACAAAGGTTAATAAGAAATTTATAAAGTTACCTTTTTGGGTATGGTAAGATTAAAATAATGCTATCACAAATAATAGCAAGCCAGTAGCTTCCAAAATCTGGAATAAACTACAATAAATACAAACATTTTTTTTAAATTATTATTATGTTTGATTAAGACCTGATTCAAACCACTAACGTTTTTTCGAATTTTTAGGCTGTTACGTTACGTATGCTGGGCTTTTGCTTAACAATGAGAAAAGCAAGAGAGAGAGAGAGAGAGAGAGAGAGAGAGAGAGAGAGAGAAAGAGAGAGAGAAAAGGGGGTAATTTTATTACATATTTTAAAAGAAAACATAGTTTTGAATCGGTGAATTGGTAATTTTTGAATTTATAGTTTTTTTTTATTAATTTTAGAAAATACAAAAATGACGTCACAGTCGGCAACTTAATGTGCATGTGAGCATAGGAAAATGTTAACGAACTTGACATCATTTTGCGACTTTCAAAAATTACTTAGAATTTTTTAATATCCTCAAAGATAAGAATTTCATGTATCTATCGATTCGGGACGTTGACTTTCTTTAGAACATGAAATAAAATCCCCCCTTATAAAAATAAGACTTCCTTATATCTTATTTATACTGAAAATTCTAGTACTTCTTATGGAGTGGTCATTGTTAAAATTATAAATAAAATATTAGGATCTTAGATTGATGTGCAGCTAAACGAGTTTAAATGTTTGTCGGCAAACAACCGATGTTTCTAAGTAACCATCCCGATTGTATAAATCACTGTAAATTTCATATAGATCCACCTAGTCTGTGACGTATAATGGTAATCGTGCCAGTTTGACGTGCGAGAGATCACGAGTTCGATTCTCAGTGGATACGTGACTTTTTTCAGAGGCCATGGTATTCACTGTGAGTGCTCTCTCGTGTTCTCCGCACGTTGATGTCCATGCATATGTCAGTGTGTCACAAGTAAAACTGTAGAGGAGATGTTTAGTGTTGACAGCAAAGCTAAGTGTATAGGGATAGTGTCTATGCATTCATATTAAAGTCAAAGCCCTGTTGGAGTACTCAAAAACACGAGCAGCACAGAAAAATGTCTCACTTTCTCAGTTTAAAAACACCATGAAATATTTTTGAGAGCATTGATGTTATTAATATAGGCTAAATTAGTATCTCAAGTATGTAAGACGTAAATAATAATAACAAAAATATGAACCGATTTCTCTAAGAAAATAGCTAAAAACAAAGTTTTTCCTATGCTGAGCAATGTTGTTCACTACTCCAGTATGGCCTCTAAGAGCATTAAAAATGACGTCATGTGAATACACCCTATTGATGTCTACAGTCAGGGCCAGCTAAGGATGCGACCAATAAGAGAGCACCTAAAAACTCTAAAGCAGGGTGGTGCTAAATTTAGGAACCTAAAAAGGTAGTACGGTCAATTAACCAAAACGTGCTTCACACCGTCCTATCATAACCCGTCCTATCATAAAAAATCATAGCGCAACTAATACGAATTGTCAAGGCATAAAAATTCTATCAGAATATGTCTAAACAAGATAGCTATTGTTTTTAAATCTATGAATATCATCCTCAGTTGATTAAAATTGTTAATTAGTGATTTTATGAGGCGTTGGAATTGTCCGCGGAGATTGGCTGCCGAAGTGGCTTCGGGAAGCTTTGCAAAAGTGTTTTATCTTCTTTACACCAATCACAGGTCTATAAATATCGGTCATGCCCCCATTACACCCCCTACATAAGAAGAATGCGGTGACCTTTTTATTAATTGAGTTGATTGAGCATTGTGGGTTACCTAGAACGATTTTTACGGAACCTATTTGAGTTGATACATAGCAATAAGAGAGGTGCACACTGCTGCACTTCGCGATGAGTAACATAATGCAAACAAGAGAGAGAGGGGGGGGGGAGGGGGTTGGCGATCACATTTTGTTGTGTTTTATATAAGTGCAGTATAAGGTGGAGAAGTGCAGCAGTGAACACCTATCTCATTGTTATTCATCAACTGGTCTTGACTTGATGCTCAAGGTAAAAAGCGTAAAATCCTTTGACGGACAAATTCCAAAGTCTAGGACAGTGGTCCTTCTTATTCCTTTCCTTGTCGCAGTGATAAGAAGAATTTCGACCGTGGATAAGGCCAACGCAGCCGTCAGTCGGTCGTTTTGCGACAAGGACCGCTAGAGTTAGGATTGGTCTAACTTTTGCGCTAAGCCAATCGATAGTCGCAGTGATAGTTGTCGCATGTTTATCGCTCAGGAACCGATTGACGGCTGCTTTGGCCTTAAAGGCCAGGACAGTGATAAATTCTTATCGCACTTTAGGCTCCACCCTTGGGATACGGTCCTTAAAGTTTGCATGGTCCAAACTCTCATCACTGCGACCAGAAATGGGATAAGAAGGACCGTTGTCCTAGTCTTAACTTTACGGACGCTATCCCAGGGGCGGAGCCTAAAGTGCGATAAGAATTGACCACCATCCTGGCCTTATGTATCCCACAGTAATATCCCACGTCAAGTAAAAGACGTCGTCTCATTCACTTGTTTGAACTGCCACGTTGGTGAGTTTGACGTTCAGTATATCGTGCAGAGATAGGGACTTCAGTTGATTATTAATATTTCAGTGAGACGGCAACACGGGCTTGCTGATTGAGGTGTGGAGCAAGGGTATGATCTAGGACCGTGCGCTATTTAGTCTACAACTAATTGCCCCTAACTGACGTTCAGTATATCGTGCAGAGATAGAGAACTCAGTTGACTATTAATATTTCAGTGAGACGAATGACGTCAACACGGGCTTGCTGATCGAGGTGTGGAGCAAGGGTATGATCTGGGACCGCGCGCTCGGCTACAACTACGTGCCCCTAACTGACGTGCAGTACGCTAACGAGGTAAGATGATCACATCAACAAATGACGAGCAATTTTTACACTTCACGCAATTTTTTTTTATTCACGCAAAAGTTACATGCACAAATATTTTTCCGCCTCCAAAACCCCTCGGAAAGAAACGAAAAATATATCTATCGTTACGCACAACATTTTTAGAAAAATTTCTATTAGTTTGAATGAAATATTCAGGTTAAGATACGATTATTAACACACAACAAGTCAATGTTACATTGAGAAGGTAGAGTAGGTGAAATAAAACAACGTAATAATTTATTAAGCTTTTAGAAATATATCATTTACAAAACGCTCAACTAAAATTGGCATTAAATTTTTTTTTTTGCTTTGGACATTTATTTATTTATTTATTTATTTATTTATTTATTTATTTATTTATTTATTTATTTATTTATTTATTTATTTATTTATTTATTTATTTACTTATTTATTTACTTATTTATTTACTTATTTATTTATTTATGCGTTTATTTATTTTATTTAATTATTTACTTATTCATTGATTTATCTATTTATTAATTTATTACATTTACTTATAATATTCATTTCATTCATTTATTAGCTGAATTCCGATAAGCAATAATAAATATATTCACAATTCTAGGGAAATTTGTCTGCACATCTAAATGATCAAAAGTCAACTTATCTGCAACGTATAACGACTTAATCAACTTAAGATTTGGATAATAATTAACAAAATAGAGGGTCTACGCTTTACACACAACACGTGTTTTTTTAATCAATGATTATGAAAGGTAGTGAAAACGCTTTCCGTGCGTCTTTTGCAAAAATTTTCATTCCGCTATTTTTGCACGTTTCTATGGCAAGAAAAATATTTTCGTATGTAATTTTTATTTTAAAAGTTGAATAATTACCGGAAGTAGATCCTGGAGATCGGGCAACATCTCAAAAGATGAACGCAATGCGTTTTTGCTAATAGTGCTACCAGGGATAATAAGGTCCCTATTACTGATTTTAATTAAAGCTGAATGAGAGCAAGATAAGCTTGACAAAAGTATGATCGTGTTGAAGAGAGATAACTCAGATGTCCAAGCAGCAGCGGCGATGCAGTGTCTGGTGCGTGGTATGTTCCTCGCGTGTTTGCATACATGGCTATAAACTACACCTGAAGTACTTACTTACTTATGCATGTAAAGTCTCATCAGCATGTTGTATTACACATGCCATATCTTGTCTGTCTCTGCTACGTCTTATTAACATGTTCTCTGTCACGAATAATTTAATCAACGTAATTTATTTTATTGTTTCAATCATTTGATGCTCGTTTGAATGCATGGTGTATGTACGTACATGTGGTGACGACTAATCGATACAACATGCGTGGGAAAATAATAATAAAGGGGTGCTATATACGTACTGTCTAGCAGTGTGGGAACATATTTTAAGTGATTTTTGTGTGTGAAAATAAAATATACAGCAGTGCATGCAGAAATTTATATGATGTATATTATACTTTTCATACCTCTCTCTCTCTCTCTCTCTCTCTCTCTCTCATACACTCTCTCTCTTCTCTCGCTCTTTTCTCTCGCTCTTTATTTTCTCTCCCTCTTCTCTCTGCCTCTTCTTCTCTCTCTGCCAAATTAGCAAGCAAAGGCATGTTTTTGCGAGATTATATATATATATATATATATATATATATATATATATATATATATATATATATATATATATATATATATATATATATATATATAAACAAAATAAAAGAGCGGGTTGTTACGCCAGTTATTTATTAATTAATCAGTTGGTATATAGTATGCGACTTTTACCTGGTACACAAGCCAGCTGCTGTACAAGTCAGGAATCTCAAGTATTTGTTACATTTTGTACATTACTTGCTAAACATTATTGAGCTTGTGTACGGCTTGCGTAACCAAACTTGGCGAACTTGAGAATGTTGAAAAAAAAAAAAAAAGTCTTAAAGTATGCTTCTTCTTTTTTAATGAGAAATTACTTTAAAATTGTAAGGAGCTTCAATTATTTGCAACTTATTAACAAAAAGTTTACTTTATAAAATTGCTGACTAATTGTGGACTAGATATAAATTTAACAAGCTATACAACCAGACATGACAAAATTGTACATGAAAAAATTACTGAACTAATAGCGGAAAATTGTCAATTATACTGGGGTAAAGATTATAATAATTTTTTGAGATTTTGGAACTTTTTTTTTTTTTTTTTTTTTTTTTTTTTTTTGAAATTACGTTGCATGGTAATGATACACACGTTTTTGATACTTTACTTAATCATTTAAATCCATTGCATGTTTTTTCTTATAAGAATATCATTGCAAATTTAGCGCGAATTTTTGAATGGAGAAATTTATTATTACAATCGTTTTTACAATATATATACACCTTTATCTGAACCACAGGCTCACTTCCGGTTACCTTGTTTATGTCAGGTAAAGCTGTACCGTCTATATTGTAAAATGGGAGAGCATCTAAGATAAATATGGCTTGTCAATTGTTCTTATATTGAGATAACATCGGAATTTTATCTTGGTTTAATTTCACCATTATTTTAGTGCAGATTGTGTGTAAAAAAAATATTGTACATTCCACTGAAAACCTGTGGTCTGATCGATAAAAAAAGGCTAAAATTATATTTAGTAATGTAAAAATTACTAGAAATATTAAAATTATCGTTATTATGATCGTCTAAGTATAAATACTATAAACAAAATAGGCAAAAAAAAAAAAACACCTAAAACTAATGTACTCAATTATAGGTTAAAATACACCTTAATTTGTAATTTATTTTACATATATTAGGTAAATATTAAGTAAATTATATCAATTTATTTACCTGGAACTAATTTAACAGGTAAAATACACTTTTTAGTTTATTTTACCTGTAATAAGTTAATCAGATCAAAAGGTAAATATTTACTTAGGTATAATGTACTTAAAAACAGGTAAAATACACTTTTTTTAGGTAATTTTTATCTGCATTAGATATAATTAAAAATAAATCAAACTAATAGGTAAAATATTAACCTGGAACGCGATTACAGGTAAAATACTTTTTAGTATATTTTTACCTGCATTAACTCTAATGTATATCGATATCATCCCAGGTAAATATTTACCTAACTGAGAGAAGAAAATTTTTCTATGTGTAAAAATGTACTGAGAGTAGAGACAATTAGTTTTGATGTGACATGAGTTAGTTTTGATTGATATTTGACTAGACATAATGCATGAGATGTTTGCTTACTGCTGTAGCTGTATTACATAGTCAGCTGCATCTCCATGTTAACTTTACACACAAAATATCTTGTAACAAATACTTGAGCAGATGTGATGAATCACAACGTACAAACAAAGTGCGGACAATGATACTTTTATATTTCTAGTCTATAACAACAACATACAAAACTGTATGCGAGGACATTGGCAATATCTTGACAGTAAATATCAATGCTCGAGGGGCAAAAAATAGTATATATACATACAGTATAAGAAGTAAATTTTCTACACGTGTAGTTATTTTCATAAATTTTATACCAAATTATTTTTACCTGTCAAAGCTATTATATTTTGAGTTCCATCCTCACAAAGGCTTAGTTGTATACATTTGTCAATTTTATTGCGCAATAAAACGTCCCTGGAAAACAATAATGCTTGGTGTTTTGTTTAGAATACGCAATACGAGGATATATTTTACATCAAATCCTTGATAGTTTCAACTTCGCAATTGTACGTTTCAAAGCATGTATAAGCGAAAATGTTGTGGATATTTTGCTGACACAGATTACAAGTCCCTGGGCGAATCTTCCGTAATGTTGCGTACGTAGGTTTGGTAGGCTGGCGTCGTTTGTCAGCATGGACTGAGGGGCGGGGGAGAGAGGGAGGGAGGGAGAGAGAGAGAGAGAGAGAGAGAGAGAGAGAGAGAGAGAGAGAGAGAGAGAGAGAGAGAGAGAGAGAGAGAGAGAGAGAAACAGAAATAGACAGACCGACAGAGAGAGAAAGAAACAGAGAGAGAGAGAGAGAGAGAGAGAGTGAGTGATACAGAGAGACAGAAACAGAAAGAAACAGGCTAAAAGAGAGAGACAGAGAAAGAGAGGCTAAAGAAAGTGAAAAACCTAGAGAGAGAGAGAGAGAGAGAGAGAGAGAGAGAGAGAGAGGGCAAGTGAGATACTGCTAGAGAGAGAAAGGGAGAGAGAGAGGATAAAGAAAGTGAGAAACGGTGAGAGAGAGAGAGAGAGAGAGAGAGAGAGAGAGAGAGAGAGAGAGAGAGAGAGAGAGAAATGGCGAGAGAGAGAGAGAGAGAGAGAGAGAGAGAGAGAGAGAGAGAGAAATGGCGAGAGAGAGAGAGCGACCTTACCAGCACTATAAGTCTTACCACTTTTGCACCAAAAACAAAGAAATAAAGAAAGATAACGTCTTAGGGGACCGCTTGAGAGTCCAGAACTGAAGTAGGTAAGAAATACATCGAAAACCTAAACTTTAGTGCTCTTGTTTACCACCTTGGTAATAAATGTCGCGCCAGTCACATTAAAATAAATGTTATACAGTTGAAGAAAAAAGTTTGAAAAACTAAAATATAATAATAAAAAAAAAAAAGTATTTGCGTGTCACAAATCGGTATATAAAAGTCAACAAAACAATAAAATATTTAAAATTACAGGATGTAACTTAAAGATATTATTTTACTTCAATTATTTTCTCATTTATTTACAAAATAGCGTGGCTAAAATAATAAACATTGAATATATTATATCATTACTTATTACACACTGTTGCAGAAATATTATATTGAAAAAATTAAAAGGTAATATAAATATCTTTGAAATTTATTTAAAAAATAAATTTATATTTTTTATTATTTTAAAAGTGAAAGATAACATTTTAAAGTGATATAAAAAGTTTAAAAGCTGCAATAAAATGGTTCACATTTTCACTATCAGACGTTAGTTCGATATATATTCTCTCTCTCTCTCTCTCTCTCCGGTCAAAATGTTAAAGGTTAGTCTAATGGAAAAGAGAAAGAAAGGTTGAAGTATCACGCATGAAAATTATTTCATTTTGATGTAACGAAGTGGTACTCACTTTAGACGGTTTTTAAATTACTTGTGGAAGTAAAATGTGTTTGTTTTACTTAATTAATTTGCTCAGAAAGTTGAAGGTGTACGTGCGCTTCAATCTAAAAAAAAAAAAAAAAAAAAAGTTGTAAGTACACAGTTTTGTAATACTTTAAAGAGTGAGTTCAGGGTTTACATTATGGCTACTTCAATGTTAGATAATGAGAAGATATGTTCATAAACTCACAAATGATGACACAAAGCCCTTCCGTAGCCCCGCAAACTCGTGATCATCCTGTGAGATATGCAAATCGTCTCGTATCTTTTACGTCATAGTTACGGCTTTACTTTACTATAGAAAACGTTGTAGCAGGTTGCAAATCTTGCAGGATGAGCGCATGTTTGCGGGGCTACTGAAGGGTTTTGGGTCAAAATATGTAAGTCAATGAAGTCATCTCATTATCTAATATTGAAGAAGCCATCTTGTAAACCCTGAACTTTCTCTTTAAGGCGGAAAATCAGCTACTACGGGATTTGACTAAAAAGCCGTAAAGAAGGAAAAATCTGAAATTTTGCATGGTGATACATTAGGTTAAAGCAACTTCAAAAATTTAAAAATTTTGGGGGGTCACCATGCTAGATTTTAAATTATGATTTTTTTGAAGTTTTAGTCCCATAAGTAGCCATGTTAATTTTAGTAAATTTCAAAAATTATTTTCTCTCTTATCTGATGGTCACGGGTACTGAAATTTTTATCATGGGTAGCTGTTATCATTAAGTTTGAGGTAACATCAAAAAGTTAGGTAGTTTTTTTTTTTTTTTTTTTTTTTTTTTTTTATTTTTTTTTTTTTAGATTTTGAGATACAAGCGAACTAAAGACAACCCTTAAATAATTTAGAATTAACGGTTATGACGTCACTAATCTTCAACGATTAAAATGTTAGTAAAGTCACAAGTGCTTTAGAATCACAATGAAATACACGTTAAGCTTTGCCGCACATTGTAATTTTTTTTTTTTTTTTTAATTAAAATTTTAAAGTTTAAATTTTTAATCGGTTGACTTTCAACACTTACAATTAGTGACGTCATAACCGTTACAATACTTAAAGCATTGTGAAACTGTGTACTGTCATTTTACTTAAAAATGGATTCCTTATGGCTTTTGACCATACAATGCAATCAGATGTAGATTTCAGTTGACACCAGTAGTCCATCTCCTATAGCGGGAATGTCAGATCGAATGCGCGCCATAATTCCGACTGGGTGAAGGTGACAGAACTAGAAGCCGTAATTTGAAGTAATGTTACGTGTAGTTCTGACAACTTCACCCAGTCGGAATTATGGCGCGCATTCGATCTGACATTCCCGCTATAGGAGATGGACTACTGTATAATATACTGTGAGTTGACACAAAACTCTATCTAAATACATGTTATTCCCATAATGCCAAAACAAATGCATTTTCAAGTAAAATGACCATATAAGCTTTTTAACGCTTTTTTTTTTTTTTTTTTTTTTAGAGTGTAGTGCCTCTCAATCTTTTAGCTTTATATTATTGTATTGCCTGCATTAGAATACAGTTAAAACTAATATCAATATAATACACTTAAATAACTACGTAAAATATAATTATGCTACCTTAATACAGCAACATTTATGCATAACATAATAATGTATACTATTTTTTTTATTATAGTAATTATACTACATAGCATAATAGTTACGATATTCAGCATAATTACTTATGTTATCACAAATTAGCAGCATTTGTGCTCTACAATATAACATTTTGCTCAGTCCCGCAGAAATCCTTTTTTTTTTTTTTTTTTTTCACGCGACAACAATCAAAATATTAACCTCGAAATTTGTTTATTTTATTTTTGCAATATTTTAAAAAAGTGAACTGTAACAGATAGAGAGTGAGTGAGAAAGAGAGAGAGAGAGAGAGAGAGAGAGAGAGAGAGAGAGAGAGAGAGAGAGAGAGAGAGAGACATGGATGTTCTTTTGGAAAATTATGATTTTCTTTTTCTTTTCAGATTTGCAATATAGAAATTTGAAAAAAAGCATAAAATATTAATCCCCTGGGTAATATCTAAAAATATACATTTGTTAAAAAATATTGCCTACATCAATACGAGATTTTCTCGTTTTTCGTGGGGAAAAAACAAACAAATTTAAACTCCATGTTTTCAATATTATTTTTATTTAAAATTTATTATTATGATATCAAATTTCTTTTTATGATTATATTTCAAATATAAAAATAACATTTAAATATTATTTCATGTTTTAAAAAAATGTGAAAAAAAAAGAGGTATTGCACAATAGAGCAATTTTAAGAAAAAACAATAGGTAGATATATTGCAAATAAATATTGTAAAAATGAAATAGTATGAATGATGTCTGATTTTGGCGTGCATTGCGGTGCCTGGGTGCATCGGGCAGTGCCTCATTGCGGTAAAAAAAAATGTTGGTAATTTTAAAAAGGCTCATCATGATTAATTAATTATAATATAATTATTTTTTGTATTAACAAATTAAAATTAACAAATTAAATTAGTTAATTAACAATCAACAAAATATGCTATATGAAACCAACTTGAAGAGAGAGAGAGAGAGAGAGAGAGAGAGAGAGAGAGAGAGAGAGAGAGAGAGAGAGAGAGAGAGAGAGAGAGAGATACGTAGCTCGTGAGTTTAATTAGATTGTAGTTGTCCCTAGCCTGGGTGGTGAGGCAGGTGAAGGTAATGTGTGTAATTGTGTGTGAGAATGGACATTGGAAAATAATAACAATTGCCACCTACCTACTTGTTGATACCACAACCAAATACAACACTTTCTGCAATCTGCTGCAAATATCTTTCCTGCTGCTTATTTTAAGTTAACTTAAAGGAATAGACCAGAGAAAAACATAAAGTATTTATATCACAAAACACTTGATGGAACTTACATAAATAACTTTACTTTGTCTCAAAATCCAACTGTAGCTCCGTAGCAGTGATCAGAAATTTCTATTTATGCAACCCGCACAACATTTTCATACTAATTTTTGCATATTTCTGACGTCATAAACATGAATTTTCACGCAAAGTTGCATACTTTACAGTATTTTCACGCTCTCTCGTGGGGCTATACATTAACATTCTGGTAAAAATTGTCATCAGTTTTGAAGATCCCATTCCGTGTTTATTCATTAAAAAGCACACGTTGTTTTATGTGGTCTATCGCTTTAAGTTTTTTTTTTTTGGTACAGAGTAGATAAATCTATTCTTTAAAACCGGAAACAGCTGGTCAGCAACGTAAAAATTAAAGTACACTAGAATTTCCCAAGTATTCTAGCCCCATAAGAAATTTATAAAATTTTCTCGTTGTTGAGAGGTGACGATTGCCATTTAAATGCATGTTATTTTAGCGAGGTTTTCAATAATATAAAAATAAGGTGGTCAGAATACTTGGTATATAGGGACTTTAGTAACAATGGCATTTGTTGAGTATTAATGTTACAAATTCGTAATCGCAAAGATTTTAGTCAGCGCAGTAACGCTATATTATTATTTTACATTATAAAAATGTATGACACTAAATTTAATTTTTTATTATTTCAATTTATGGTTTAGAATATATTAAATGACTTCAGATTTCTCGTTTAACGTCACATATTTTTTTTTTAAATGAGCATAAAAAGATAAATAATTAAATACTAATTAAATTCTAAAAATTTATCTATATAATAGTTTTCTTTCGACACTTCAGGTGAATACCGGGGCAAATTATTATTTTTAGGCAACAGCTGCCTCCCTCCCAGTACTAGTTTTATCCTCGGTTATCCTAATCATCCTTTCATCTATTATAGGAATTGTATTTTGCATATTTGGATGAAAAACGTGTTCAACTTTCACGTTACGTATATATGTTTATAAGTACTGTTCTATGGAGTGAACTGATTGCGGTAAAGTAACAAAATTAAGAAGAAGTGAAGATGAACTGTTACTTACAAGTTAAGTTATCGCAAACACATGCAAAACCCGGCAAATATTTATAATAAGGGGGTAGGTGACCGACTGATATCTCGCAAACTGTACGGTTGCGAATAATAACAATAACACAAAGTAAAGAAGAAATGTTACCTCAAAGTTTAGTTATGTCAAACATGTGAAAACACGATCAAATATTTAAGTTATGACACTTTAAAGATAACATGTAAATGTGGAAATTCAAATTTGAGCGGGAAATTTTAGTCAAATTAGAACCTTTTTTTACAACTAAAAATATAATTAAAATTTTTTCGGTATAAAAAAATATATTTTAAATTTACTTGATTTTATTTGAAAAATTATAGTGTTTGTTTTATTGCAATTAAATCATGTACAAAACATTATTGTGAAAATATAGTTCTTCTTTTAGTGATTTCCGATCCAAGTCGGTCCCCCATCGCCTTAATCCACTTTGAAAATGAGATAATTTTAGTTTTATTATCTTTTCATACCCCTACGCTTTTTTTTTTTTTTTTTTTTTTTAGTTTTTTTTTTTTTTTTTTTTTTTTTTTTTTTTTTTTTTTTTTTTGCACTGAGGTTAGAAATTTTTAAAATGAGGGATAATAATACTTTAACGTATTTTCAACTACTAAAAATATAAGTTTTTTTTTATCACATGTAATACGCATTACATATAAGTTGTAAAAAGTTTGTATAATGATAAAAGTGTATGTATATGTTTGATCTTTTTGTGTGTGTATGTATGCGATAACGTTTGTTGTGATCCAATCATGAGAATTAAACTGTTATAAAGATCAATTTCACATGATTTTACATTGCAAATGAGTCTTAACTCCCTTAGGATTTCCCGTGATCTCAAAGAAAATAACAGCTTTTCGTACGTGTCTCGACTAACAAGCAAAAACGTCGCAAAATTTTTTATTTTAAAAAAAAAAAAGATGAAATTGTACTTTTTATTTTTTGTATCCGTGCTGCTCAGTGTTTCATTTAAAAAATTTATTTTTATAACATGCCGAGAATTTCATATATTTTCATCGCACGACCATTTTTTTTTTTTTATTAAACTTTTGAATTTTGTTTTAAACACTAAACTATGTTCTTACATGTTTTTTATTTATTTGATAAAAAATATATTTTTGTTTAATTTGCGTGCAGAATATAAACTTTTTGCTGTAACTTTTGCCTTGAAATAACTTACTCTAAACTGATGATTGCAAACGTAAAAATTTGTCACATTACGTGAGTACACCTGGGATATTTTTCACTTGAGTTGTGAATTTTTTTTTTATTTAGAATTTTGTGCATTGAATTCATGTATGTATTGTACCATAATTGGTATGGTTGAGTGGTGCAGGCAGCTGACTCGTAACTCTATACCGAGCGCAAGTTGGAGCCACTGCTGGGTGCGTACGTGAAGTGAGAGAGAGCACAACACTTTGCACGAGCCGTGTTTTCATGCATTCCATGACGACGTACAACATTCGTGGAGGTGCATGATTGATATGATTGCACCGTCCAAGACGTTTCCATGGTTTTTCTAGACTGTCATGGCGAATGCCGGGCTGTGTATTAGGACGTGGCCGGTCCATTGTACCTGTCAATAAGACAATGTCTTGACAAAGCTATGGAGAAGGTGTAGAACCAGGACCACCTTTTTAGAAGGTGCCTACGTAACCACCCACGCAGTTTACGGGTTATTTAAATTGAAAAATTCGATTCAATTATTGCCATCAATAAAATATACAAAAATAAGTAATACCTTTGCCCTAAAATGTTATAGAAATGATATATTAATGCAGTTGAAACCTTAAACTTATTTTGGCATAACTTGTCTAGTATATTTTACAATGAAATTACAAACTATATTCACTCTAGCTTGTATATATTGTGGTACTTGGGGAAGTACCAAAGTTAGAGCAAGTCTAGTATATGACAAGAGATGGATGGCTGGCAATCGCTCACGCACTTGCTGCTCCAATTGCACGAGAAATCTCTCTCTCTCGCCACAACAAAGTACAATTAATCTCCAACGTACGAGTGCCACCGACACAAGAACAATTTTCACTAAAACATTTCACTAGATTTACTCTCACATAAAATATCACGCATCATGTCATTTTTATAATTAACCACTCCTGTGCTGATGTACCCAGCTTGACTTTCATGTTTCTGACCTGAGTTCAGTACCAGGTTGTTGTTTTTACATAGACATGTGCCAGGTGTATGGCATACATACGGTAGTTGTTACCGCGTGGTTCACTTGTTGTTTTATGTTAAATAAATAACACAATGCAGCAGCGCAAAAAAAAAAAAAAAAAAAAAAAGTTTATTTTGAAGAGATGCTCGCATAAAAAATATATATACACTCTGGCCAAAATAAGGCCGTTCCCACCAAACACTGTGGAATTATAATTAATTACGTTGCTTAAAAAAGGCTAGCAAAATAAATTTCCTGCATAATATAGCATTACTATTTAGTCAACTTTTCATGTAGTGGTAAAACTTACTGGCACAATAATTTTCACTTTTTTTCAAATATGTTAAAAAAATAAATAAGCAGAAGAAAAAATAATAAAAGGAAATGGCTTGTAGTCTTTTTCATTTGCCGCTATTCTAGATCTACTATAGAAGTAAAAAAATGTGTCCCCCTCGTTGACAGGTAAACATTACGTGAGAAAGTGCACATATTTGTTACACTGCCGGTAGTTTTGCTTCATTGACGCAGCTTCAATATTAAACTGTCCAAACAAACTGCAAGCCTGGACTAAAAATAGCAAGAAATTACACTGAGAAAATACTTCTTTTGTAACATGCAGGGACAAAATAATAACTATACTACTACTTACTATGCATAATTACTGCCAATAACCCCCCCCCCTCCCTGGATCTTCCCCTGATGTGCTGAGAGTAGAGACAATTAGTATTGATGTGACATGAGTTAGTTTTGATTGATATTTGACTCGACATAATGCATGACATGTTTTCTTACTGCTGTAGCTGTATTACATAGTCAGCTGCATCTCAATGTTAACTTTACACACAAAATATCTTGTAACAAATACTTGAGCAGATGTGATGAATCACAACGTACAAACAAAGTGCGGACAATAATACTTTTATATTTCTCGTCTATAACAACAACATACAAAACTGCATGTGAGGACATTGGTAATATCTTGTCAGTAAACATCAATGCTCTAGGTGTATATTACTTTCATCACAAATTGTTCAATACAACATAATTTATGTTATACAGCATAATAACTATGCTGCATATTAAATAGCATAGCATAGCATAGCATAGCATAGCATAGCATAGCATAGCATAGCATAGCATAGCATAGCATAGCATAGCATAGCATAGCATAGCATAGCATAGCATAGCATAGCATAGCATAGCATAGCATAGCATAGCATAGCATAGCATAGCATAGCATAGCATAGCATAGCATAGCATAGCATAGCATAGCATAGCATAGCATAGCATAGCATAGCATAGCATAGCATAGCATAGCATAGCATAGCATAGCATAGCATAGCAAAGCAAAGCATAGCATAGCATCATAGCATAGCATCATAGCATAGCATCATAGCATAGCAGCATAGCATAGCAGCATAGCATAGCAGCATAGCATAGCATCATAGCATAGCATAGCATAGCATAGCATAGAATAGCATAGCATAGCATAGCATAGCATAGCATAGCATAGCATAGCATAGGTTGTATAGCATTATTATGAAATCTGCTTTAATTTAGCATAATTGATGTTATAATGACATAAATGCAGCATAAATTACATAATTACATAATTCCGTGAAGACTGGTGAACACACGGTAGTTTTCTCAGTGTAGGGTAATTGAGAGCAGGTTAAGTTATTGCTTCTGTTTATTGCACACAAGTTGATGTTGATATTGCGCCTGGGGTGCAGTTGACCCTCGAGGTGGGTTGCCAAAGTCCAGCTTGGCTCTATGCCATGCCCAGTGTGCAAGACCGCGCTTGCCTGCATATCGGCTTCATTCATCTGTTGTTCTCTCAGCTACTACGCGTCATTGCTTAAATATTAAGCCAACAAATAAGCTATATTAAAGCGGGGATCTTACTAAAATGTGTCAAGCCAGAAAATTGGGCTTTTTTTTAAACATAATTATATTAAGGATAAAACAAATCATACATACATAGAGGGAGGGAGTCACCATGCATATTTTCAAAATTTTAATCCCATTAGCTAATAGTTCATTAAAAAATAAAATAATAAATAACAAAATGAAAAAAAAAATCTTCAAACTTAAAAATGATTTTCGAAGTTTTACGAAGCGCATTATGATATGACCAGCTAATGAAATGCAATTATCTTTCAAATAACGGTTATTCTTACTGAATACTTTTCTTTCTATTAGGTAAATAATTTTAAACAGATGTCTTTTATTTGAATTTAGACAATTGAAAACTCTTTAACATTTAAAAAAAAAATCATACATTTTAAAATAACATTTTTCAATTCTAGTTTCAAATACAACAAAAATGACATTCAAAACATCTTATTCAATTCAATTCAAAATAGGCTTTATTGTATAAAAAACACATTACATCAAATACATATTTGGTGAGTATCCTGTACATGTAGGCAATTTGTGTGACATATGTAACAAACTGGTTGCATACACTAGCATAGTTGCAGGGGCTAACATCTCGGGTGCTTTCCTATGTTTTTATTTATTTTTTTTATTTTTTTTATTTATTTACCTATTTATTTATTTATTTATTTATTTATTTATTTATTTATTTATTTATTTATTTATTTATTTATTTATTTATTTATTTATTTATTTATTTATTTATTTATTTATTTATTTATTTATTTATTTATTTATTTATTTATTTCCTTATTTATTTATTTACTTATTTATTTATTTAGAACTGCTACTGCAGTTAGGAGGAATGTGAATTGGTACCCCACTTCATGGATTATGCATACTTTTGTTTTGTTTTTATTAAATATTAGAAGCTATTCTCTCGAATAGTCCAGATATACGATATTAATATCGTAAAAATACAGTAAACATAAAATCTATGTACACTCACTCGTTTCTAAAATTATCCATAAAAGGGAAGCCGCTTTCTTTAGCAAATAGTCAACGTGTAATCTTAAGTAACAGCGGCGGTGCCAGATTTAACAACCTTCACTAATGTAGCTGCACATGTTCTGTGAGGTTAAATCTGGCAACGCCGCTGTCACTTAAAGGAATAAACCAGAGAAAAACATAAGCATTAATATCACTGAATACTTGATGGGACATACATATATTATACACCCAACTGTAGCTCTGTAGCAGTGATCAGAAATTTCAATTTATCATATTTATGCAACCCGCACAAAATTTTCATATTAATTTGTCATATTTCTGACGTCATAAACACAAATAGTTACGGCAATTTCATACTTTACAGTATTTTCACGATCTCTCGTGGGGCTACATTAACAGTCTAGTAAAAATTGTCAACAATTTTAAAATATACGATTTCGTGTTAATTCATTAAAAAGTACATGTTGTTTTATGTGGTCTATGGCTTAAATATGACATGTTGACCATTTTCTAAAGAAAGTGGCATCGCTTTGATAAGATTAACCTTTGTACTACCTGTACTACCTGGATAGCTACTTCACCTGGAGAGGACTGAGTTCACTACTTCACCTGTAGTGAGCTTGACTTATTTCATATGTCACTGTCTATATTTAGGCACAATTTGAATCATAATCTTTTTTGAGATATGCTTTATATTTATGCTGATTTTGTTTGTAAATGACTATTTTATGCTTTTTTTTCTCTCTCTCTCTCTTTTCTTGTTTTATATCGTCCATGCCGTGGTCCGACCTCCCTCCAGACGTATCTTTGCATGCGTTTGGAGTGAGGTTTGATTGAGGCATGGACGATGTGTCTTTTATGTTTGTTTTGTCTTCTTGTATTGTTTTGACTCTATTATATTCAGTGTATTTGGACTTGCTCTGTTGCTGAATAAAGAACTAATTTGAAATTTAACTGTGTGACTATCAAACCCATGAAAACTCATGAAAAGATTTTTTTTTATGACATTGAATATTCCTAATTGAGATGTGACATTAGCGCTCTGGCAGTTAGGTTTGGATATAGCACTGTACACTGAGAGAGAGAGAGCGAGAGAGAGAGAGAGAGAGAGAGAGAGAGAGAGAGAGAGAGAGGAAGCGCCTGGGTGGGCGCCAAAATTCTCTCTCTCTCTCTGTGCTTTACTATGCGTGGCCGAGGTGAACTTGCACAGCGTCACTTATACAAAACTTTGCAAGCAACTTTTCTGCTAACAAAATGATATTTATTCGCTTCAAGTAACTTGATGTTCAAAGTTGTTGTTGTTCATAATAAATATCTTTGTAAATTTTCTCTTCTTTAGATAAATTGTAAAACTGTTAGCCAACTTGACTACGTTTGCATATATACACTGCGGTTTTATTAACTTTATTAAAATACATTACTATACTTTGTGCCACCAAATAAATAAAGATTTAATTATTTTGTACTGGAATATTACACTGCAAAAACTTTTACGTACTGTTTGGATATTCAATCAATCAATCAATCAATCAATCAATCAATCAATCAATCAATCAATCAATCAATCAATCAATCAACAATCAACTGGATGAATACGAGTCTCTAAGCGCAGTAGTTACATTTCAAATTACGAGCACGCATAAGTGTATGTAGAAAAATTGTGATGTTAAATTTTTTTATGACGTCACAGGGTGTTTTTAATAATTTCTCAAAATGCTATTTAAAAAGTACTGCTGACTTGTGAGTTTAAGAAAACAAAGTTTTAATTATGCAATGAAAATCATGCAATTATTCTACCATAATCCATCACTAAAGTTGTGCACCTAGTAATTGTCAGTGCACTGCACACAAAGTAGGACAGGACAACAAATGAGAGCCATCTTGCTGCACAGTTGCTCCTTGTCATTGCATCGCGGCGAGGATATAAACTTGTTTAAAGTATTAAGGATTCTCTTCAGTTCGCTTGTATCTCGAAATCTAAAAAAAAGTTTCTAATTTTTTGATGCCATCTTAAAGCTAATGGTAACAGCTACCCTTGATAAAAATTTCAGCACCCGTGACCATCAGATAAGAGAGAAATTAATTATTTAAATTAACATGGGCGTTTATGGGACTAAAACTTCAAAAAATCGTAATTCAAAATCTAGCATGGTGACCCCCCAATTTTTTTATATTTTTTAGATTATCTTACCCTAATCTATCACTGTGCTAAATTTTAGATTTTTCCTCCTTTACAACTTTTTAGTCAAATCCCGCAGTAGCTGATTTCCCGCCTTAACTTGAAGTTGCCGACAAACATGATTAAAATCTTTTAATACTTTTTCTCCCTCTCTCTCTCTCTCTCTCTCTCTCGTCAAGGTTTTTGCTCAAAATGTCTCGGGGCTAAAAATAAAAAAAGTCTTTTTATTTTTATGGAAATTACATTATCTTTATGATTGACAAACTTTTAGTTAGCACTCAAAAGATTTTCAAAAATATATTTCACGACACGTCTTGTCTTCCGAGAGAGAGAGAGAGAGAGAGAGAGAGAGAGAGAGAGAGAGAGAGAGAGAGAGAAATCACAGAAAGTTGGCATATAGACAGACAAATCCATAAATTAAAAAGACTTCTAAATTACATTTCAAGAAATAAGATAATTTTTATCACTTCTTAACTTTAAAAAAAAAACGTTAAAAAGAAATTAAGTTAAACTTCATTTAATGAGAATATATTTGATTATAATTTTTTTTTCTTAATTTAAAATACGTAAGACACAGCTAAGTTTTTTTTTATAATTATAATTTAAAGTTGGTAAAATAAAGACATAATAAGATTGAAAGCTCGTCGTCTTACAAGACTTACTTATAGTAAACAATCATTTAATTAATATTAAGTAACTACACTGAGAAAACTGTTAGCTGGTGACTTTGCAATTTTTTAACTTCTTAACGAATGAAACTGCTACTTTATGAGTGCAAAGCTAAATCTTATAAAAATTATAATTACAGGTGAAGTAGCTAGCCAGGTAGTACAAAGGTAAATCTTATAAAAATTATAATTACAGGAAAAGTAGCTAGCCAGGTAGTACAAAGGTAAATAGTTTGAAAATGATGACTACAGGTGAAGTAGCTAGCCAGGTAGTACAAAGGTAAATATTTTGAAAATGATGACTACAGGTGAAGTAGCTAGCCAGGTAGTACAAAGGTAAATGTTATAAAAATGATAACTACAGGTGAAGTAGCTAGCCAGGTAGTACAAAGGTAAATCTTATAAAAATGATGACTACAGGTGAAGTAGCTAGCCAGGTAGTACAAAGGTAAATCTTATAAAAATGATGACTACAGGTGAAGTAGCTAGCCAGGTAGTACAAAGGTATATGTTATAAAAATGATAACTACAGGTGAAGTAGCTAGCCAGGTAGTACAAAGGTAAATGTTATAAATATGATAACTACAGGTGAAGTAGCTAGCCAGGTAGTACAAAGGTATATGTTATGAATATGATAACTACAGGTGAAGTAGCTAGCCAGGTAGTACAAAGGTAAATGTTATAAATATGATAACTACAGGTGAAGTAGCTAGCCAGGTAGTACAAAGGTAAATCTTATAAAAATGATAACTACAGGTGAAGTAGCTAGCCAGGTAGTACAAAGGTAAATCTTATAAAAATGATAACTACAGGTGAAGTAGCTGAAAGTTATTATTCAATTAATATTTACCCATATTGGTCCAAATTCACGTGAATACATTGGAAAAGTGCGTTACTAAAAAAAAAAAAGTGATTTAAGAGAGTTTTGATGGCAGGCAAACATTTTTTCATGTAATTTTGTTTAATTTTGTTTGAAGTTTTCAAGGCTTAACGAAATAAAATGTTATTGCCGTATGTTAAACTTATAAAAAATTCCCAAAATTAGATCTTACTTTCTTTATGTTCTTTCCTTATCTCCAGTTTTACTGTCATGGTCCAGATAAATTAAAGACGCCGTCATGTTCTCTCAGTGTAAGAAAGATGGTAAACATTGATTAAAATCGTAGACTTCAAAATCAAATTCCAATCTACAAACAAATTCACATACCGTCTACCGTCTTATTGAGATAATTGAAAATCTTAGTACGAAGCTGCCTTTAACCCAATTGAGTTAGTAAAAATATGAGTCTTGGGTATCTTGAATATTATGTAGATTATGTTTATTCTACAACTACATGCGATGCAATGAGATAGAATGCAATACGGTGCGATGCAATGCCATGCAAATCAATTCAATTTCGATGCGATGCAAACCGATGTAATTGGAAAGTCCTTACCTGTCGATAAGACAATGTCTAGACTGGGACTGGTGTATAGCACGATAACACAATATAGCATGCAAAAAAAAAAAAAAAAAAAAAAAAAAAATGCGACGCCATGCGATGTAATGCAATATAATGTACTGTACAGCGATGTGATGCAACACTATTTGTTAACATTATGACGCAGCAAGAGATATCTACATATAATAACTTCTTTTAATGAGATATTTTGCTATTACTTCTTTCTTTACAAAGTCTCTCTCTCTCTCTCTCTCTCTCTCTCTCTCTCTCTCTCTCTCTCTCAATAAAAAATAGATTATTTCCTTTTTATTTACACTGAAAAAGTTTTTTCTTCCTTTTTTATTGCCTTTTTTTTTAAATCAGTTTTATAAATACATGATCATCTCAAAGTTATTATCTCTCACGGAAAATGATAAAACTTTGAATAGATGGAAAACGTAAAACCAATTACAGACGAACAGACGATAAAAAAAGCAAGGAAAGCTTGATATCCTTACCTTGCAATCAAAAGTTTTATTACATTTTATTATTTTTAATATTTGAGAAAACTAATGCATTGAGGTCATAATAACTAAGCATATTTACAAGTATTTTATGTTGTTTTCATAACTTTTAATTTATTTTTGTTTATCAACCGTGTTTTACAATAAAAATTGTTGTTTTAAAAATAGTAAATAAAATAATTAAAGTAGAATAATATATTGTATGATATTTGTAACTTTCATACGTAGAGTTTGATATATAGGTAAAGTTTGGCCAGACAAGAGACATGTTGTGATTGGTTGAGTTTGTGTGTGTGCCAAAAATAGAGAGAGAGAGAGAGAGAGAGAGAGAGAGAGAGAGAGAGAGAGAGAGAGAGAGAGAGAGAGAGAGAGAGAGAGAGAGAGAGAGAGAGAGAGAGAGAGAGAGAGAGAGAGAGAGAGAGAAAGTTTGGTTAAACAAGCTAAAAGTGTCGTGACAATCTCACGAGATCATATTATACAATGTGAGCTCCTGTACTGGAATGTACATACAGTAAGTTAGTTTAAAAATGAGACACAAAGTATTGTTACCTCACCAATACAATATGATGTATAAACAATAATATAGGTGTTCACTGCTGCATTTCTTCACCTTTTACTTGACTTCTATCATGTTGTGATGATAGAAATGTTCAAGACAGGAAATGAGTCAACTAGGGCGCTGAGTAAACATCATGCAAACTAGAGAGAAGGGGGGTGGGGGTGGTGAGCAAATTTTGGTGTGCTTTGATACAAGTCAAGTAAAGGGTGGAGAAGTGCAGCAATGAAAACACCTTTCTTATTGTCATGCTGTTGGGTTACATTAAAATTGCAACTCAAAAGATTTCACGTATTTTTTTATCTAAGCACCAATAATATTGTTAATGTTAAAGCCATAGACCACATAAAACAACATGTGGTTTTTAAGGAATAAACACGAAATGGGATCTTCAAAACTGTTGAAAATGTTTACCACACTGACAAAAATAAATATGTAATAATTATACTAGCTCATTTTCAGCACAATTTTTTCAATACAGCATAAATTATGCTATACTGCAGAGTAAATATGTTACACAGCATAAATATTATGTTGTATATATAGCATAATTATTTATGTTGTTCCAATTTAGCATCAATTATGCTAGAATGACATAAATGCAGCATAAATTACGTAATTTCTTCTTTCCGTGCAGGATGTTAATGTAACTCCACGAGAGAACGTGAAAATACTGTAAAGTATGCGATTTCCGTGATTATTCATGTTTATGACGTCAGAAACATGCAAAAATTAGTATAAAAATGTTGTGCGGGTAGCATAAATTGAAATTTCTGATCACTGCTACGGAGCTACAGTTGGGTTTTGAGTATTTCGTATATTTACTTTCTAAATAAATGTGTATGTGTTTTCTAAGTGTTCAGTATATGACGCGACATTTTGTGTTATATTTACAGGAAGGGACTGGACAGTGGCTGTCTTTAGAAGCTGAACTAGTGATGAGAGATGGTGAAGTGGTGGGCACCAAGAATCCTACCGGTCACTCTCTTCTCGTCGACTGTCGCTTTGAGATGCCGTTTGGTGAGTCACTATAGCACAACATCCACTACCTTCCGCGAGTCACCCTTTCCCCTTGCCTTGCCTTGCCTCGCAGCAACAACCCCACACCCCTGCATGTCTCTATCCTTCACACCTATGTGTAATAATAATTAGTCACTCATTAGTCCTGCATCAGCTCATTATCATATTTAGAGGTATGACATTAATACATAGCAACAATTACGTTCCCTATCACTGAAGATAAACTACACTATTACTTTTCATAGCGTAATAATTATTCTAGTTATATTCCAATTAAGCTACTAAAAAATAAAATAAGAAAATAAAAAATCTGGAATAGGTTATTTTACTTTTTTTTTTATTCGTACTTTTTGGAGTACTGGATTTTTTTTTTTTTTTTTTTTTTTCAGTTACATTGAAAAACTTGAAAAATATCTTGCCAATAGGATATATATTTTAAAGCGGCATAATTATTTTAAACAATGTTAATATACCAATCAAATTAATAAAAAATAATAACAATAGATCTCAATCAAAGTTTGACAAAAATTTATTTCTTAGAATCTAATTATATAGAAAAATTCAATGATAAATCATTAGATTGGATCGTTATACATTATTATACTTAATGATCGCAAGTTGTAACAGTTCGTATTTTTTTTTAGTAAAGTTGACGTCAGAAGTTAGAACTGTATATTTAAAGCAGTTTGAGCACTTCTCCAGCAAATCTTCAGGGGCTCTTTTTTTTTTTTTTTTTTTTTTTTTTAGGCTTGGTTCGGAGCCTTTAGCTTAAAAACAAGCCAGCTGGAGTTCTGACTTTGATTGACTCATGCACAAGGAAAAAAAATGAGCTTTTGAAAAAAACACAAGCTAAAAATCATTTTTTGTTTTAAAAAAATGCCTTATTTTTCTAATTTTTTTTATTATTACAATTTTTGTTTAATATGATGCTTTAAATTCTCTAATATGTAAAGTAAATTATATTTAAAATTTTAAAAACTTTTTATATTTTAATTTCCGATTTATGTCTTTAAAAAATCAATCTTCAATTTTTTGTAAGGAAAAAAATATATTTTTTCCTCATAAACTCAAGAACTTATATTTTTAAGTTTTGGATCAAATCTCGAGATTACCCTTATACTTATGCTTTGAATTGAAGTTCAATTTTAAGTTGAAACCAGGTTTCAAGTCCAACCAGCTAAAAAAGTTGCGAGTTTTTTTTATAGCCCCATAATGTATATGTATGACAGTCTAATCTCATGATTTTTAATTTGGACCACAGTGACCTTTTAAAATATTTAAAAATAATTAATTTTTAATGTGCAAATTAAGTTTTTAACGCTAATTGATGTTTATTTACTTAGCAATACATTTCAACTAAAAACATGATAAAAACACACATTCAATTCATAAAAATAGCCGCGAGAATAAAAAGTTATTAAAATACATTAATTTAACGTAGACTGGGGGTAAACATCACTGTGTTATGTTTATTTAGTTGGCGAGTTAATTTTTGTATTAAATTGCTAAATCCTTACGCCTGAGGAGAAGATTTGATGAGCATAATCACTAATTATTATCAAAACCAATTAGACACGTCAATGGTAGGATAGGGATTATTTTAATAACATATTTGGAAAAAACTCTTAAGCCAAAACAGCAATTTTTAGTGTTTTAATTAATTTTTGTAAAAGCTCGAATTTGCCTGCAGTTAAAATAAAAATGTTTCAATTTTCATTTCTGTTGTTCAATTGTTTTACTGACCTTAAAAAAAAAAAAAAAAAAAAAAAAAAAAAAAAAAAAAAGGCGGGGGGAATGGAATGAAGACATTTGTTTATGTATCACTACTAATTTTCTGCTTAACATTGACTCAAATCAATGTAAAAAATATATTTATATGATACATAAAAATGTATTCATTGCATTTTTGAGAGGGTACGTAAACAATAGACAGTGCAAAATAAAAAAATTAGCAAACAAATTTAACTACAAACTTTAAAAAAAAAATCGATTTTTTTTAATTATTTTTTTATTGCAATATTTTATTGAAATAGTTTAAAGCAATGTAGCTCAGATTTACGCATATCGTACAAAAAAAAAATGTGTTCTATAATTATTATTTAGATTTTGTAATTATTATCAATGTTCATAAACCCTGTAATCCAGAACATGACAAAACTGACGCTCACCTTTATTTTACATTTTTCTATTACAATTGGCGGCAAATTCGAGTTTCTGTCAATAATAATTTTTTTTTTAATTTGTTTTTCAATAATATCAACTTTTTCCAAATATATCTAGAGTTAATAAATCATTCAAATTGTAAGCTATAAATTCTGTATTTGCATTACTTTTTTTAAGCGTTTTAAACTTGTTTATCAAATTGTTTAACAAAAAACTAACTATGGAAAAACAAGATAAGATTGCAACAATGATAATTTTTTTAATGCAAGTCAGGAATTATATTCTCTTTCCAAATATGTTATCAAAATTTACGTTAAATTTATGCAGTTTTTTTTTTAAATATAATTTAACGATATTTTGTTTAAATATATTTTTCTTTGCTTGATCTTATAAATTTATTAAACAAAGTTATCAAGTTTAAAATTTACGTTTATAGTTTTTCAAATCAAAATCAAGTGAAACTAGTGCGTAAACTTTTACCAAACACCACATTAAATTATCATGGTTACCTTTTTTTAGTCGCTTTTAACCCTTAATCTAAACCTAAATTATACAGGACAAATAATAGAAAAGCAATTTCCTTGTACAATTATATAACCCATGCTTAGAATTGTATAATATAGTTATCATTTCCAAATCATTCATTTTAATGCCATACCTCTAAAACATCGCAGCCAAATTGTGAAGGTGATTTTTGTTAATCACGCTGTGCAAGAAAACACCAAACTACAAAAAAAATAATATATATAAAAAAAAAAAGTGTCAACGAAGAAGCATGGATTCCAAGACTGATAATGTGCGCGCGCACGATGTTTTTGCCTGCTCTCTTTTCAGCAATTTTAATTAAAAAAAAAAAAAAAATTAATAATAAATCAAATTTAAAATGTAATTATTTTATCTTAAAAACGATGTAATTTAGTTTTAAATAATAAGATTTGAAAGCCGCATGGTATAGTTGCATGTTGTAGCTTGCTTTATTTTTATATTGTTGTGACATTGTTATTGCTCTGACGTAAGAGCAGAGATGAAGCCATGCTTGCTTCCATGCAATTTCTTGCTTTGAATCCACTGCAATCTAACTTTTTTCTTCTTATTCTAACTGTTTATATTTTTCAAAGCACACTTTTCATATAATATTTATTCAATGTAACAATATACTACTTGCAAATCTCATAATTAATTTTTTATTAAAACAAAAACGTGTTTATATCATTAGTCGTTTTAATTAAATTATTAATTAATTAAATGAGAGAACTATTTTTCAGTTATGGTTCCAAAAATATTAATCAGACCTTTTTATATCTTTTAACACGACAAAAAATGACATAATAATTATGCTACCTCATTTTCAGCACAATTTTTTTAAATACAGCATAATTTATGCTATACTGCATAATAACTATGTTAAAATAGCATAAATATTATGTTGTACAGCATAATTACTAGAATTGTTCTAATTTATCATGATGTATGCTATAATGACATAAATGCAGCATAAATTACGTAATTTTTGCTTTCTGTGAACTTTGTAAGATCCTATCTGAAAGAGATCCTGGCTTCAAATTCAAACAAGTTAAATTCATGAGATGGGAGCATCATACATACACATATTATGTCACTTCTGTAGCCTCACAAACTGGGGTTAAAAATCTGTAAAGTAGGCAACTTTAGGAATTCATGACGTCATGAAATCCAGTTTATTCATAAAATTTGTAATGCGGGTTGTCAACTTTATAAGCTTTCTCTCCAGTTTGTGAGAAATTGAAGTGAATTGAGTAATGAAGGGGTAAGAGATAAAATATGTGTATTTAATATAGTACCAACTCGTGAGGTATTATTAAGGGAATTAGTTTTCTTTCGTTTTTTTTTTAATGCCAGGATTTCTTTTCTTGCAAAAGTCAGTTTAGTGATAAAATAAACAAACTGACAGCCCAACAATACTAACAAAGTGCTAACAGATGACTTTGTGTTCCTGTCTACATTTAACATGCTTTCTAATGGGGCAATGAAGCAACTTTAACTTGAGTTAAAATCATTTCTCGGAGCCGAAATTTTTACTATAGCTTATTGAGCCTTAAAGCTTTTGTTTTCCTGAATTTTAATCCATTGGGTTATAAATTACTTTTTTTTACCCATTTGACTTAAAATCCAGGAAAATAAAAGCTTTAAGGCTCAGTAAGCTACAGTAACAATCTCAGCTCTGAGAAATAATTCTAACTCAAGTTATAGCTGCTTCATTGCCCCATAAGAAAGGATTTTAAATGTAGACAGGAACACAAAGTCGTCTGCTAGCACTTTGTTAGTATTGTTGAGCTGTCAGTTTGTTTATTTTATCTCTAAACCTACTTTTGCAACGTTTGCTATTAACTGTTCAATAACCTCCTATATGGGTTTTCTGAGTATTTTCATTCTACTTGTAGCTTCTATTAAACCAATGCAATAATAATATCTGCAATATTCAATGCAGCATAAATTACATAATTTTTTTTCCACGCATAACCTTAAAAAAAAATTAAAAACTTACGTTTCTGAACTTTTTTATATTATGGCTTTCTCTCTCTCTCTCTCTCTTGTTTTAAATTACATTTTCACACCGTAAGTTCGACATTTTGCTATAAGCACGTGCTTCCATATCCCCAGTTTTACTTCAATACGATGATTTTGTTGTTATTTTAAAAGAAGAACTGAAAGCATTTGCATGTCATACATTCTAAAACTCTCTTTGATCCTATATGTCAAAACTTGACAATAATATGAGAATTGCAAGTAACACTAAAAACAAACAAAAACAACAACCAAATGTAGCAAAAGAGTTTGCATTATGTTTGAAAAATATATTTTTTAATTAAAATCTTAGATATTTATATGCTATTGTAATATAACGCTATTTTGTTTGTATATATTATAAAATATTTGAAGCACCTCTTCTTCTTTTTATTTACATAGATGCATAAAGTCTTAATTAATGATGCAAACTGTTGTGCCAATTAGTTGTAAGTGAAAAATTAATTAAAAAAAAATTAGGTTTACTAGACAAGGAAGATAGATTAAGAAATAGCATGAAATTTTTAGAATAGTTATTTTATATAAAGTGATTTAGTAAGGCAGAGAAGGTGACAAAGAAAATTGAGATATTTTATTACAACGCTGGGGTGAGGTAAATAACAACTATTGTGGTTCCGGAGTCGAAAATTTCCTTTTTCCTACACCTCTACTGACACATTTTCTTTTTCTATCACATTCTATGCAGCAATTTATTTATTTTATAAGTTATCGCTTTTTAGCCTTTTTTTTTTTTTTAATTTTTAATCAATTTTTACATTGAAAATTATAAAGAGAATATAATTGCAATTTAAAGGTATTTTTATTTGTTTATAAAATTAAATTAAGTTGATATTCTGACCATTTTCTGAAGTAAAAGTGACATTACTTTATTTCCATGCGTGTATTTCCAATTCTAAATTTTCATATTTATTCATCATCACTTTTGTTAACTTAGCGCTTTATTTAATTAAGTTCTGGTAAAGGTCTTAATAATTTTTGTATTGAATGTGATATCCTAATTTCTTTATACCTTCATCCTAATAAATAAGTAAAAATAATAAAAAAAAAGTTGAAAAAACCAACTAAAACTGTTATTTGCAAAGTTTGGTGGCGGCGTGTACTATAAACCAGCCCCAGCCTTACTTGTGTGTTATTTTATTTCCCTGACCCCCCGCCCGCCTGCCCGCCTGCCTGCCTGCACCGCCTGCCTGCCTGCCTGTCTGCCTGACTTGGGACAACGCTGTACGGTATACAGGCCGCTTGCCGGCTCGTGCCAACTCTGCCTTAGCTGGGACAGCCTCACACCCAGCTCGACTTTCACGTCGATCTCTCTCCGATGATATGGATGCCCTTGCTACGGGATATGACACCAATGATGCGCCTTACTACTCATTTCGTCCCCGAGCCAGGAGGCGGCTTCTGCCTCGACTCTCGCGCACTAACAGCGCATTAACGTCAGGTAGGCTGCGAGGGGGCCAAAAAATAAAAATAATAATAATAATAATCGAAAATAATAATCCCCATTTCTCACAATTCCAATCACTATAAAAAGTCACTGCCCTAATGTTTTGTCTCTCGCATCCTCTATCTCTGTCTGTCTCTCTGTCTCTCTTGATGTCAATGTATACCCTCTCCCCTCTCCCTTATCGTTCAGGTGCTCACTCGCTCGAGTCCAGTCTACAGTAACTAAAAAGGTAGTACGGTCGATTCATCAAAAGCAATATATTTGTTTCATGCCACCCTTTATAAACGCATGTTAAAAGAAATCACTTTAATAAAATCACAGCTCAACTAATGCGAATAGTTTAGATATATATATATATAAAAAATCTTATCAGATCGTGTCTAAACAATTCAACAATTAGCTGAAAACTTCTGAAAATCCTCCACATTCGAGTAATTTTGTTAATTAGGGATTTTCTGAGACTTTGGGATCCGTCGCTGAGATTGGCTGCCGAAGTGGTTTCGGTCATCTTCGCAAAACTTTCTTCTCTCGTCACGGTGAACTAACTGCAATTTACAAATTTCACTCAAAATGAACGATCTACATTTGATACTTCTACACGTTTAAGAAAAGTAAACGGATGACATTGGGATTGAAATACGCAGATGGTTCATTTTGAATGAAATTCGTAACATTTAGTTCGTCATTTTGACTTGAGAAGAATTATTTTCTTTCCACCAATCACATGCCTGGAAAGCTCAGTTACGCCCCCCTACAGGGTTGACCTTACTACCTGTTAAGTTACTATAGTACAGTCCAGTTCCAAATGTGTTGCACTCAATTGCCATGGTGCCTGCCCTAGCTGAATCAATCACCTAAATATAATTTTCTATCTTCTCAATGTGAACTATAACCAAGCACACAAACAGCACCGGAAATATCTTACAGTTCAAACAACCCCCAGTCAGCAGGTAGACTGTAGTTATCACATTTTTAATTGTTTAAATTAGGTTCTTTAATGGTTCTTATTAAGAGAGCATGTTTTGTGTTAGTATAAGATAAAGTACAATATATTTTGATGTTGTTGCGAGCAAAATGTCTAAATCGTATTTTGTAATGAGAAGCAAAATATCTATCTCGTTTTTTGTCATGCGAGAAACAGAATGTCTATCTCGTATTTTTTTCATGAGTAAAATGTCTATCTCGTATTTTTTCATAAGAAGCAAAACGTCTATCTCGTTTCCAAACGTTATGTAGATGGTGCTCGAGTTACACATTTTGCTTCTCGTGACAAAATCGAGATAGACCTTTTGTTCGCAACAACATCGAATTGATGTTAAATAATTGATGAAATATCTTACAAATTAAAGTAGGGAATTTTAAAGACTTTACAATCATACTTAAATAAAATGATCAGTTATTTAAAATAAATAAACAAATAAATATTAACAAGTCAAGTACACGGAAAAAAAAATACTATTCATGGCAGGTAGACTCAACAGACTCTAAATGTACTCATCAAAGGAATGCCACTTTCATTAGAAAATGGTCAACATGTCATCTTAAGTGTCAGCAGCGTTGCCTGATTTAAACACCTGCAGTTCCATTAGTGAAGGCAACGCTGCTGTTACTTAAGATGACATGTTGACCATTTTCTGATGAAAGTATTATTATTTTTTTTTATGGGTACTTCAGAGTGTGTTGAGTGTACATGAATTTTGTATTTTGCAAAAAGTATCGGAAAGTAATTGAATGACTTTCACAACAATACAAAGAATTGCAAGACTGTATGCCCATTCTCTTCTATTTAAAAGGTATGTTCCTTTTATACCTGTTATCTGTTATCAATGATGTCAGTTTTCCTATTTTCCCATAAAGATAACATGTTGAAAGTTATTCATTTCATTTCGGTACATATTAGCGTGGAACAGGTAGTAAAATACTTCAATAATACCTAATCTAAGTGATTCATACCTTTATTGTAGTATATTTTACCTGCATTAGCTAGTATTGAAGTATAATAATACCTGTTCTACATAGGTTATTATATGTCTACCTATTGCAATTTAGAAGATTTATATATACCTGCCTCTAGTAGTATTTTTTTCCAGTGTAAAGTAATTTCGTTATTCTGACTGTTTAATTTAAGTTCCATACAATTTCAGATTTTTTAAAATATTATTCCAAGAACTTTCCTAGTAATTTTTGAGAATTTTAAAATGTTGTCTCTAATGTCAAGAGTTTTTACTTTATTGTTGCGTCGTTTTTTGCTTAAAACAAAAACAAAACAACAACAAAGGAAAAGAACATTTTTGTAATGCTAATTAAGAAGGATTTGGGGGGGGGGGTGACTTAAAGCAATTTTGATAACATCCATTTCATCGTACTGCTCATGAATACTGGCCTCTTATGTTTACTCAAAATGACGGAAAAGAAAGTGCCGGAAGAGGAAACCACGTGATGGTAAAAATGGGAGAAAACTTCACGTCAGCAGCAAGCTAGGCCTGAGGTACCTCCCAGTTTTAGGTCACGTGGTTTACTTTTTCAGCACTTCCGTTTCCTGTCGTTAAAGTAAACATAAGTGGTCACAACGTAGAAACGGAAGTGAAAGTAAACAAAATTGCTTAACGTCACCCTCAAAACACTTCTTCTTTATTAGTCAGTGCGATATGAGACTAATTTTGAAACATTATTTAAAAATTTAATTATTAAAGTCCAGAAAGAAAAACTGGTTCAAAATGTTACTTGGAATTTAAATATGTGGTCAGAAATGCGAAATTATTTTTATTTGACTCGTCTAACAACTAGAGTATTTTATGTAGAGAAACTCGTTACCTCAAATTTAGGCTTCCTCTGCAACAGGGTCTAAATAAGTTGCCTAAATTCACAGGTAGCACAATGACCAATTAAAAGCTCAAAAATTAGGGAATTTAGTCAGATCTTCAATCAGATCTGAATGGTTTTCTTTATGTACTCGCTTTGGATTGGTCTTACAACCGGCTGCGAATTTAGGCAATTATTCTAGATCCTTAGCTGCACAGGAGGCCTAAATTTCCTAAATTTGTTGGAACGCACTTCTTTACATAAAATACTCTAGTTTTCTCTAGTTCTAATTACTCAAAATAATCAGATGATGCGCTACACTATTTTAGTCAAATTAAATCATAGACTTTAAATACAAAGCCACAGCAATTAATTGCCATCAGAAAATAAACATGAATTTAACTACAAATAAATCTAAATACAAAGCACTTACTCAAGAAGTCGCATTAATTTTAATTTCAAATTATTTAAACTCGACAAACTAAAGAAAATACCTGAAAACGTCGAAGATTTTATTCACTTGATGTTAAATGTAATTCTACGTAAAGTTAGGTTTTATATGTGTTAGGTGCACGGATGTTGTTCTAATGGCTGCTTATCAATGTTTGCTTGTTATGAGATGTACATTCGATTGTGATAACCATTTTTTACTATTCAAATCCCTTGGTAAATTACGTGGCAAAGAATGGCAACATTGCATAGCGTTGCTGTTGTGGCTATATCACACTTATACTTTTAGTGGGTTTGGTAATTTTTGATCTTGTACGTTTATTGGAATAGCCATAGAAACACGTACCTAAATTTACCGCGATGACAGATATAAAACACTTCTACACCTGTTTATTCTATAAAGAAGTGTTTTTTACCTGATGTTACGATAAATAGATGTCTGTTTCTATGGCTATTCCGATAAACTTAAATGCGTGAAAATAAGCAAATCCGTCATCAGTATAAGTGTAATTTGGCCGCACCAACATTGATAGGCTATTCTTTGTACAAGACACATTTTAATTTTTTTTTTTTTTTTTTTTTTTTTTTTTTTAGCCAATACGTGACGCTCAAGTTTGCACCTTTTTAGAAAACCTTAACAGAGAAGCGACAACCTCATGTTTTAGGTAGAGCCGCAATACATCTGTTTTGAAAAGCCCGCTAAATGTACCCAAACTTTTATGCTAAATGATTAGTTACTCACAAAATTGGAGCTTTCTCATTGGGTAAGAGTAGTTCGACTGTCATTTAAGTTTAGGTACTTTTAGTGGGCTTTTCAGAACAAATGTATTGCAGGTCTGCCTAAAACATGAGGTTATCACTTCTAAGTTAAGGTTCTCTATACCTTTTACCATAAGATACTACATACAAGATAAGGACACGCTCGCTAAATTTTGGCCACCGTGAAATTCAAAATGAACTCTAAGCCAATCAGCGCCTGAGAGTAAGGGCACGTGATTAAAATTGACCAATCACAACTGCGCTATAATTAACATGGAACCAGTTGGTGCCACTATCTTGTATGTATTAATATGAGAACACGCGAGACAACTAGTATAAAAGACCGACAAATAATATTTATGTCTTATAAGATAAATAGCATATGAAATTTTTACCAATTTTTGCCCGCGTAAGTTAGCAAAAGATTTGAATGGTAAAAATTGTTATCACGATCGTGTGTATGTGTGACCTTGCGCGCAATAGAGGTCAAGTGCTCTCGCACGCACACCATATATATCAACAAACAACAACAGAACATCAGTAACACTGTTATAACATACTCTATATTTATGTGGGCTATGTTAACTATGTTATATGTGTGCTTCATTAGAGTTTAGCTGGCTTTTTTACGTGTTTTAATTTTAATGAAGAAAATATTTGAGTTCTCAATGTCGCAATTTTTTTTTTTTTTTTTTTTTTTTTTTGAAGTTGATAAATGTGTAAGAAGAAAATGATGCAAGGAAATAGAGACTTGAGAGTTCACCACATGAATAATAAAATAAATTAGCGTGGAAATGGAATAGAAAAAAATAACAGGTTTGCAAAAGTCTACTTTACGTTTATTTCATTGCGGTCGAAGCACTTATGATGTAATATACGTTACTTTTAGAGTTATTAAAATATTGAAATAATGTGTTTGAAATTTAGAGTTTTTTTTTTTTTTAAAGTTTATCGTTTATTTAAAAGGTCAGTTGAGTTATACAAAATAGTGATAATTAAATTAACTAAAGCTTTAGGAAAAGAAAAACTGAATTATTGCAATCTGTAAACTTAAGGAATAAAGAAATACTATCTCCTTCCCCCCTAATTGCATCTTATTTAAATTTTAAAAATAATATGAATTTAGAAGAAAAAATTGGCTCATAATTTGCACAATTGGCATAATTGGCATAATTGACACAGAATTGGCGTTATAAAATTAAAATCATTGATATTTTACAGTATACGTAAGTTCATAGCTCATTAATTTAATTATTTTTCGTGTATGCACATAGTAACAAAAGTTACGTAAACTTTGCTATTTCGTCGTCACTTCAAGGCAGTTTTAGAGATGCCAGTGATTTGTGACGAGAGAGATTGTGGCATACATACATACATGCACTTTACATTATTGTGCTCTGAAAAGAAACTTTGGTATTGAAAAGAATTAGAGCAAAATCTTGACACAAAAGACGTCGTCACAGTTTCTACTTTGTCAAAGCTAATTGCATGCGATATGGTGTCATCAATTTGGGTCAATTGAAAAATAATAATTATTGTTTATAGATTGCGATATTTAGTGATGAAATACTACAGTAATAAGTAAATTATGAATGAATGAATGAATGAATGAATGAATGAATGAATGAATGAATGAATGAATGAATGAATGAATGAATGAATGAATGAATGAATGAATGAATGAATGAATGAATGAATGAATGAATGAATGAATGAATGAATGAATGAATGAATGAATGAATGAATGAATGAATGAATGAATGAATGAATGAATGAATGAATGAATGAATGAATGAATGAATGAATGAATGAATGAATGAATGAATGAATGAATGAATGAATGAATGAATGAATGAATGAATGAATGAATGAATGAATGAATGAATGAATGAATGAATGAATGAATGAATGAATGAATGAATGAATGAATGAATGAATGAATGAATGAATGAATGAATGAATGAATGAATGAATGAATGAATGAATGAATGAATGAATGAATGAATGAATGAATGAATGAATGAATGAATGAATGAATGAATGAATGAATGAATGAATGAATGAATGAATGAATGAATGAATGAATGAATGAATGAATGAATGAATGAATGAATGAATGAAAAGAACTTGTACAGATATTGTGAAGTAAATTTTATACCAATGCCTTTACAATACTACAACGTATTCTTATGGAAACTTCATTAACATAACATACAAATTCATGTTTATTTCATGTTGTAATACAATATTATTTTGTTTAACAGTGAATTTGGAAATATAGAGATATCATACAAAAATAACTGAAATATAGCTGCAAATGATAGGAGAAAACAGCACTATGGTTTTACCATAGTGAAGAGAGTCCCATAGTTTGGTGTAAATTTTGCTAGCACAGATATAAAAAACTAACGAATTGTATAGCTTTCGGCACTAAAATATACAAGAGAAGTGGAGTGTGTTTTGCCTTTGTCAGTACTTACAGATTCAGAAAGAAAAAAACTCATAGTTTCTCTCTGAGTCTGTAAGGACTGATGAAGTCAGAAGATACTCCATCTCTCTTGTAGTTATTGCTGAAATATTTCCAATGTGTTAGTTTTTTATATCTATGCTAGCAAAATTTACACCAAACTATGGAAATCTCTTCACTTTGGTAAGGTCAGCGCTGGTTTCTCCTAGCATTTTTTTCAAATTCATCATATCTAACTGAGATGGTTTAATTTCCTTATTATCTCAACGCAACATGATATTGTATAGTAGCTATATTATTACATTACATAGCATATAATAGTTAGCTATATTTATTTCATTACAAAACAGAGCTATACAACATGGTTCAATGTTTTCAAGGAAATGTTTGTAGTAAACAAACATCATAGTATTTTTTTTACGTCAAAATAATTATAGAATATTCTGTTGCACAGATGCCTCCAACATGTTGATGTGAGTTTTTTTTTTTTTTTTTTTTTTTTTAACTCAGTTCAGTGACCTCAAAACTTCATAAAAAAAAAAGTAACTATAAATTGCAATGGAAGTTAGTGAAGCGCAGAAGTTATAGGTGACATATTTCACCCACTGGCTTACATTAGTTGAAAACAAATCAAGATGATCTCGTGTCAGTGCAGTTTATATAGTACGTGAGATTTATAACCGTGGTGTGATGTGGGGCATATCTATTTGCAGCTTTGGATAAACTTTGCATCTTGTTATCCTTCATTTTCGTTACTTCTTATACGTTTTTATGGCAGTAAAACATTTTTACATCTTTTTTTTTTCGGATTTTTTTCGGATTTTATTTCCGTTTTATTTCCGTTTTTTTTTTTTTTTTTTTTTTTTTTTTTGCTATTGGGCAAAATTACAAAAGACGCGAGATATGCGTTTTCACTACCTTATATTAAGCTACGTTGGTTCAGATATGATTCATCATGTTGCTACGCTGTGGTGCGTATAACCTATCGAATGCTTGTTTTGTTTACATCATTACGGGCATGTATTTCTATTTAGCCTCGCTATAGTGTCTTTGGTTCGGTAATTATAAAAATACAACAAAGCGTGTAATTGGGAAGTTTTAATGGGTCTAGAGTAGAGTGATAAGACAATTATTGGTTAATTAAACACGCTGAAGAAAAAACATGTCTAATATCCGAATATACCTAAATATCAATGTTGATTTGGCCGGAGTCATTGATTTCTAATTTATTTTCCATTCTCTATACGGCAGATGTGATTTTATGACGTCACAGCTCACATGTTTCCACGCGCGTGGACTAGCAAACTGTGACGTCATAAAACCGCATCTGTCACTTCGTGAATGTAAAATAAATTAGAAATCAATAACTCCGGCCAAATCAACGTTGATGACAAGAAAAAAATGAGTCGTAACTAGCCTAACTAGGTCGTAACTAGGTCAAGTTTTTGTAAAACAGGGCAGTCAAGACCTCACAACGCCTTAATAAAGTTACTTATTATTATTATTATTATTATTAAGACCAGTCAAGGATTGCTGGGTCAGCCTTATGGTCAATCCGAGCCTAATCATATGCGAACTATTGTTTTTTTTTCAAGTCAGAAATTAATTATTTCCACGAATCATTGGGGCGCGACTTCAATGTATTATTGATTTTATATCATAATAGATTGAAAATTTCATGATTCATTTATTATTTTATAATAAATAATTTAAAAGTTTCCGTATGACAGATAAAATCAGTAGCGTGTATATTTGTGTTGTTACATTTTCTATGCTGAAACCACAATTCAAGAAATTACAAAACTAAATTTAGCAACAGGAAATTTTGTTGCGTGTGTTTCTTTTGTTTATTTAAATATTTTTATAATAATTAGCTTTGCCGGGATTTTTTTTCTTTATCATTTAATTACTTTTTAATTTTCATTCAAAATAACTTAAATGAAAATAAATATGTAATATTTATGCTAAATCAAATTGTTTATTTAAGAACAAAATAATTCATGTTATATTATACAGCGAGTCTGATACATAAAATTATTATATAGACCGGTTACACTCATAATTAGGAGCCGCCATTTTGTTGGTTAGAAATACACAGGCCAGCAACTTCAGGCTATTTAGGCGTCATATTTTTAAAGACAAAAAAGGTAAAGTTTTACATCACAGTGCTTGTACACAACATGTTACGTAAGCTGATATAAGGGTTGCAAAGAATTGCCAGCCAAGCCAGAGGCTGATATACATAGACACTAAATGTAACCATGACTTACAGGCAAATAATATGTTCTGCAATTATTAAAATATGAATGTTTAATTACTATCACAATCTTTCTCGTTGAAATAAATATTTCAACATATTCATTAACTTTTTCATACTTGAAACAAAATAATAATTATGTAAACTACAACATAAGTGCTTTACTTAAACCTTAAGGTGAATTTGCATATTTATATTATAATTATTATGCGCTGAAAATTGTTAAATAGCATAGATTTAAATTGGAATATAATACTTTCTATAAAAAATTCAAGAATTTGTTAATGCACCTTTATTAATTTTTTTTATTCTTTTTTATTTTTCAAATTGATGCAACAAACGCAATAACAATTTAAATACGGTTTAAATAATTTTAGTGTTGTAGCCACACTCCTAAGCTTCTATGTTATTGCTCTATCTAAAAAGCGTTCCCTTATTGTTTGTAGTTCAAATTTCCGCCACAACAATCGAAAATAAAAAATAATAAAAAATAAACAAATGTTATATTTGGCGCCACCGTCTCGGCCAACACCATTTGGCCGAGGCGGTGGCGCCACCGTTACATTTATTTATTGTTGTGGTGAAAATTTGAACTACAAACATTAAGGGGTCGTTTTTTAAAAAATAGCTTCCTATCCTGTATGTTTATCCGTGGTTGTAACTTACGGGAGTATAGTTTTATACATAAATATTAAACTTTGAGCTTTTAAATCACATTCTTTTAATCACATGTCGTTGATTTTAACCACGTTTTTGTGCAGTTCCTGAAATGATAAAAATATGTCTCTTTTGTAAAAAGGTTCTCTTACTTTTGCGAACCCTCTAACCACTCTAGAATACTGAAAATAGAGCTGACAAAAATGAGTAAATTCAAGGACATTTTCTTCCGATCCAATTGTTGTATTTTTATCTCAACTTATTCTAGCCTTTTTTTTTTTTTTTTTTTTTTTTTTTTTTTTTTTTTTTTAGCCTATTTTTTATTGAATTATCTGATGTCCGCTGTATTGTATACTGAAACTTAAGAGGTTATGTAAATTGAATATGAAATGATGGCACTAGGTATAAAAGAACAAATTAAAAAACAATTAAATCCAGTAAGTAAGTCATTAACTTAGGCAATGCTTATTACTGGTGATGACGTGTGCAAGAAAACTGCAGAGGAACCATAATAATATTCAATACACATATGAATAGCATTGCGGGATTTTCAATGCAGTGATTGTTGAGAAAACTTACGCATTAAATTTGAAAGGAAGTAACAATAATAATAATAATAAATAAAAAATACTAAAACAAAATAAAATAAAAAAATAAAAATAATACCTAAATAATAGTCTTTATTTTTCGATCAAAGATTAGCAGTAGATGAATTATACATATAGTAACATTTAAAAAGCATTATTGATTGATTTGATTTTTTGTCTATAAAATCATGAACATGATTTAAATACACTAATTGTAGTATAAGGTATAATGGTACTATAGACCCTCTTGTAATTTGGCCCTGGTTAATTTTAGCTCTAATTAACGATGCTACAAAATCTGCGTCATTCAATTACCTAAAAAACTATTTAAAGTTTAAAAAAATTATTTTGATAAAATAAACTTCAAATTTTATTTCATTTTTATTTCAGAGTATGAAGCAGCTATAGAGTTTTAAGTTTGACAGCATTTTGTGTCAGGAAAATTAATTTCTAGCAAACGATAAAATTATGAAGTCAGCAATTATATATGATAAGGTTTTATAATTACATACTATACTTAACCTGAGAAACATTAAAATTCTTCATTAAAAAATTTTATTGTTACTTAGGGGCCAGTTACGCCCACTTTTGGGGCAACTGACCCAAAAGTAGCCATAGAAGGGAGTAACTACTCCTCAAGGGGCCAAAAACCTAAACTTGATTCACCAAGCTGATCTTATATGGCAAACTGATCTTTGTGTTAATGTTATACACAGTAAAAAATAAATACGTAATAATTCCGCTAGCTCATTTTCAGCACAATTTTTTAAATACAGCAATGCTATACTGCATAATGCTAACTATGATAAATAGCATAGATATTATGTTGTACAGCAAAATCTCTACTTGAGCATTATTAATGCAGTATAAATTACGTAATTTATTCTTTCCGTGTATTTTAATTTCAAATGTATAGGTGTACACACATTAGCAATATGCAGCCAGGCTATAATACACTTCAACTAATTATACTCTACAACTACTTATTCTCTCTTTATCTCTCTCTTTCTCTCTCACTAATTTTCCTCTCTAAGGTCTCTAATTAAGCACAATAATACTACAAAATTAAATATTATGTAAATATTTTATTAATATTATTTATAATTTGCTAGCAATGTATGCACTGCCTGAATACTTTTTTGATTTTGCTACGAATTTTGCACGTTAATTTATTTTTTATGGATTTTGGTTTTTCTGCTTGAAGTGGTTTTATTTTTTTTTAGTAATAGTTATGCACTTGCACTGTACAATTATTTATAATGCATAAATCAGTTATGCATAATTTATTGGGAATGGGAGTCAAGCTGTGTGCTTTATAGCATTTGTTTGAAACAAACAGAAAGAGTTTAAAAATGTTATATAATATATGTTTTGTAAATAAAAACCACAACTAAATCTCCTTAAATTTAAAATGAAAAATATTAAATCAGTTTAGAGTAATTTTTATAACATATTTAAAAAGAACATAACATGATAAGCAAGGTTAGCCTGCAACTGAATGTGTTTTAAATTATTTTTTTTAAAAATATGTAGTTAAAATAAAATAAAAAAATTAAAAAAAGAAACAGTTTTCTAAACTTTTAAGTTCGTTTAAAAGAAACAAATTGAGCTAACATTTTATTATTTTTTTGTTAACTGATTGTATTCAAAATTAATAAAAATAATTCTAACGCTCAAATTTTTTTTTTTTCGAAACAGCTATTCTATAGGCTTAACATTTCAGGTTCTTTTTAAATATGCTCCCAAAGTTAAATAACTATTTAAATTCCTTCTTTTTATATTTATGGTTGATAATGGATAAACAAATTATAAAGGAAATCCTAATTTTAATAATATAAATATGGTTATTGTACTAGTTGTTGGCATGCTTATCGCAAATATCGGCAGTTACTTTTTTTATAATACGTTCCACTCATTTGATAGTTTTGAAACTATTACATAAAAATTATTGCTTTAGAATCTAATGGTGATAAAATTTCAAAGCCCTAAAATTAGTGGAAGGCATTAAAAAATATATACAACTGACGATAACAAGTACAATTACCATACCTCTATATAGAACATTTCTATAGCTATCATATTTAAAAGTAAAATATTAAAACGTAGGACTGTTGTGATTTAACAAAGAAAACAAACAAGTTATTCTCCCTATCTCTCCTAATTGAATATGATGAGACTAAATCAAGTTATAACTTTAATAACTTGTGATCTACTTCTAGTTAATCATGAAATTGAGGTTCATTTGGTGAACAGGGAATACTTTTCTCTCCCTTACTGTTCTAAATAAAACAAGAACAATAATTTTCGGTGTTGACATTCCTCATGGGGATTGGTTAGCAATGGAAACGTGAACTTAAGATTCTACATCACAAAGCTAGCATCTCAATAGAACGCCACTTGCAGGAGCATATCGATACTGTTGCGGCTAAAACACACTTCTACTTTTAGTGGATTTGCTCACTTTCACGCATCTACGTTTATCGCGATAGAAATAGAAACATCTATCTACATCAATAGCGACAACAGGTATAAAACATTTCTACACCTGTTTTCCACCTGTTTTTCCATTTTCCCCTTTTTTTTAGAAGTGTTTTTTACCTGGAGTCGCGATACATGTAGATGAGTGTTCTTATGGATATCGCGATAAACCTCAAGACAGCGGTCGTTTCTTAGCGCAATTCTTATCTTATCCCTGCGATAGCGTCCATAAAGTTAGTCCAAACTCGTATCGCTGCGCTAAGAAAATCGCTAAGAAGGAATGGCTGTCCTAGGCTTAAACATTGTTAAACAAATAGCAAACAGATAGCAAACCCGCTAAAAGTAGAAGTGTGGCTTAGCCGCAACAGCATCGAAATTTATTGTTTAGATTGCATCGATATGGAAGTCTTATAGCAAATTAAGGTGGTAATTTTATTGCATATTCTAAAAGAGGACATTGTCCTGAAATAAATAGATATGTAGATTTCTAATTTTTAAGAAAATCAAGTATCTCTAATTAATTTTTTAATGCTGAAAAATGACGTCACAGTCGGTAACTTTTCTATGTCCTCGTGCATAAATTATCTAGCGTGACATCATTTTTCTATTTTCCGAAAATTGAATAATTTTTTTAATGAACTTAAAAATAAGGAATTTGCATATAAATCGATTCAGGACAATGTCCTCTTTTAGAATACAAAGTAAATTTAACCTCTTCAAACTTTTTTTTTGGTCTTCCTTATAGATAAGTAAGAGCAAATGGATATTAAGGTATGGTAATTATCAATCTAGTATTCTAAATGATAAAAAAGTAAGTTGACAAGGGATTTAAAATAATAACTTGGTGTGCAGTATTTGTGAAGTAACATGTCCGACCGCCTTGTGATGTAGAATCTTGACGTAGTTTGCAAGGGTATATTGTGAAACTGTGAGAAGGCGTGGTTATATAAGTAATACAAAGAGACGCTCCGCTGATGTGTGTAGACGCGGAGAATACGGAAGCTGGAGATCTGCAACGTAAACTTGAGATGTTAAACAACGTGATGGACCAGGAAGCACGAGCGGAGCAGGCTCGCAGACAGATGCAGTACTTTGGACATTGTGAGTAATTTGATTGATGCTGCACCGAGGTTACATACAAACCACCTGTTTGTGTATGTACTGTACATACATTACATTACAACAGATTTATACTTATTGGTGGAACCTTTGGCGTGTTTTTTTCATCTTCACTTATTGTGTACAATTATCAAACTTAAATAAGAACAATGATTTAAAAATAAGTCGTGGCTATGTATTACCAATGTAGCTTTAGATAATAATAAAATAATAATTTTTTTTTATTAGAGGCCAAAAAAAGGTGCAAACCCACTTACATGGTCCTCTGACTTTATTTAAACAATATGCAATAGGCAGAGTATTTCTTCATTAAATCTAAATGTTATACATAATTAACAAAGAAAATTCATTAATAATGCAAGAAAAACCATTTTAAGTAGCATAAAAAACATTCCCACAAATTAATGCTTATTTATGTTCATATCACAAATTAGGTAGAAGTTAAAAATTTAAAAAAAAAATGCACTCAAAAATATTTTCACGCAATAAAAAAAAGTGGAAATGAAGATATAAATTTTGCAAGAGACGTATGAAAAGCGATGTTACTATATTATTATGATTATCTAAAACTACATTGGGTACTACTACTTCTGATTTGTTTAATAGAAAATTTGAATGATGGGGTTAGTGAAAAATAATAACAACTTCTAGCAGACAACTTTACGCTACTGTCTTGATTTAACATGCTTTCTTATGGGAAAGCAGCTAAAAATTAAGTTAAAAATATATATATATTAGATGTTGAAAATTTTACTGCATCTTACTGAGCCTCATGTCTTTTTTACTAAATTTTAATCAATTTAGCTACAAATTACTTTAAATTTAGTTGAACAGTAGCTTTGAGGCTTAGTAAGCTACAATAAAAACTTTAGCGTTATATTTAGAAAAATAAATCTAGCTCATTTTATAGCTGCTTCATTCGTCCCCATATATAAAAACTAACAAGTTAAATGAAGACAATAACACAAAGTCGTCTGCTAGCACTTTGTAAGCCTCTCAGTTTTTTTTACTTTTTTCTCTAAACTCATTTTTGAAAAAAAATTATACTCTAATGACATTTTCATTGCATTTTTAAAACATGCTTTTGATATTCTTAACTTTAATTCATTGGTTAGTGTATATACATTTTTAACTTTAATTTATTAATTTATTTCTGAATTTCATTTATTATCTAACATTTTATTTACATAAAAAAAAATTCAATCATTCCTAACAAATTCAGGTTCCAATAATTCAGGTCCCTGTATGTTTCTAGATTTCAAAATATTTAGAGACGTATTTGGGAAAAAATTCTTGTAGAGATAAAAAAAATTCTCTCAAAGATTTTCAAAAATCAAACTAATTTTATTTATTTTGCAGCTAAGAAGAAATCATAAAAATCATCAAAAACATTTTTAATTAGATCCTATATTTAGCCCCCCCCCCCCTATATATATATTAATAGATAATAATACCTTAATTCTTATTCTTCCGATTAAAAAAATATTTCGAGATTTATTTTAGAAATAATCCCGTTATAGTTGCCAGTCTAACAGAATAGCACAACAAAATCAATGAAATAAATGAAATTTTGTCAAAGTCGCACTTTTATTATAATATGCATTAATCACTCACTTTTTAATTTCCCGTAATTAAGAGGAGACGTCGACTCATGAAAAGTATAAGTGTCATATTTTTTTTTTTTTTTTTTTTTTTTTTTACGAAAAATTTAATTTTCTTGAATAACACGTAAAAAATAAGTACGTAGTAATTATGCTATCTCAATGCAGCATCATTTATATATAACATCATAATTTATGCTCTTTTATATATAATATACATAAGAGAGCATAAATTATGATGTTATAGCGTATTATACTACATAGCATAATAGTTAAGATGTTCAGCATAATTATTTATGTTATTACAAAATAACAACATTAGCATAATACTCACTTTTTTGTCAATATTTCAATATACTCTAATTTTTGACGCTTGAAAATATATTAAATTTTTTTATAAAATTTGACTTTGAATTATTCGACCTCTCCTCTTAAAAAAAAACAATATATTATTATCCTACTTATATTTTTGAAAGCTTGAAAGTGAAATATCTTGCTATGAATTATCTCGTCTTACTTGCTAGAGTTTCAATTGATTGATTGATTGATTGATTATCAGTGTTGCCTGTCAGAGCCTGAATTAGATTTAGCACGCTATTTTATTATATACTCAAAAGTAATAACGAAATAATAAAATGTTAATATTTTTAATTTTAAAGTCCACTGTTAAAATAAGCGTTGAAAAGTTTGTACATAGTTTTGTAATGTTTTAAATATTGTACAATTAACGGTTATGACGTCACTAAACGTTAAAAGTAATAAAACCGTTAAGGCCGAAGCAGCCGTCAATTGCTGCCTGAGCGATAGACGTGCGACAGTCTATAAAAAAGCTAGTCTATCAAAAATCAACGGTCTACAAAAAAAAAAAAAAAAAAAAAAAAAAAAAAAACAGTCTATCAAAAAGCCGTCAGTCAGTCTTTTTGCGACAAGGGCCGTTAGAGTGCGCTAGAGTTAGGATTGGTCTAACTTTTTGCACTAAGCCAATCGGGAGCCAGCGATAGTTGTCGCACGTCTATCGCTCAGGCAGCGATTGACGGCTGCTTCGGCCTTTAAAGTGATGTCACAAGCGTTAGAATCTAATAGGAAAATCACAAACGGTTTCAACTTTGTCATTTATTTTATTAGGGTTCTAAGGTTTGTGATGTCATTTACGTTTTTATCGTTAGAATTTTAACGTTTAGTGACGTCATAACCGTTGATTGTAAAGTATTTAAAAACATTTAAAAAAAACTGTGTACAATAGTGTTATTCACATGACGCGTAAATTTGACGCACGTCAACGCACGACGACGCGCGATACAAACTCGGAACAATGTAAACAAATGTAGCTGTTCACATTGTTTTTGAAAATTACATGTGAACAACTTCATGTGTTTACATTGTGCCAACTTTGTAACGCACGTCGACGCACGTCAAATTTACGCGTTATGTGAATAATACTTAAGGCTTAAAAAATTGCAAATTGTTGTAAAATACTGCAATGAATTGAATAACTGTAAATATTAATAACGTAAATAAGTTTATATTAAATTTAATTCAGTATTTTTGTTTCTTTGTAATTAAGTGATATAACAAGTTTATGTAAGACGTATCTCTGCAGTAGATACTGATCGTCTCTGTTGTTGATACAGCTGGATACTCCGAAGATAGTGATTATACCAGTGACCTCAACTACCCCGTGGGCCAACACCCTAATTCCTCCGCCTCACAATTCCGCTCCGCCGCTCACCAAATGCACACACCACAACGCTCGTTGGAGACAAGTAGAGAGAACTCTTACGAGCGAGATGATGGACCACCTGGTCACCAACATGGCCGCGCAGCAAACTCTACTGCGCACGATGAATACGGACATAACACTGAGACTGACCCGCTGTATTACAACTCTCGACCTCGAGGATACAAAGAATACAGGTACGCGATGTCGTTCTATTTTATATGTCTTATCTTACAGGACGAGTATACTTTAAAATACATTCATAATTTTATTGTTATGTCTTATTTTATACAGGCCGAGTATACTTTTGAACAATAATTTTATATTCACATAATAATTATTAGTTTTCAAGTTTATAGATTAGAATTAGAAATTATAAGAGTAAAAATACTGACTGTATTTCTTTTTATCCGCTGATTGATTAGAAAATTTCATACTTTTTAATGAAAAATCTTAAATAGGGCTCAACGATAAAGCGTAATAGCCAATCATAGGCAACATTGGAAGACAACAACATAATTTCCTATTCCTTATATATATAGAATTGCAAAACTTTTTTTTAATTGCTGTGTCTAAATAAATAAAATCTTTATTGCAAAATATGCAAATGGTGCAGATTGGGCCAGATCGAAAAAACAAATTAAATTAGGGGCATAACACAAATTGATTTTTAACAATCCATTTTTAATTGACTAACAACGAATCAACTGTTTTGAGGCTGACCATAAGCGACTTCAATCACACTCTAAAAAATGGTGCATTACTTTAGTTACGAATACTAATTTATTTAAGATAATCACTTTTACGTTGTTGTGATTAGCTTAAATAATGCATTTTAGCAAGTTATTAACAATAGCTATTTTAACTTAAAATAGCTTAAATAAACTTAAAACAACTTAAATTGTTTCAACTATTCAAATTGTCAACTATTTTTAATAACTTACTAAAATGCATTATTTTAGCTACTCATAATAACTTAAAAGTGTATATCTTAAATAAGTTAGGATTCGTTACTAAAATAATGCACCATTTTTTTAGCGTGCACATACGATTTCGTTTCATCTTACTGCACATGCGTAGTACGTAGAAACGGAAGCGGATGTGATCAAAATTGCTTAAAGTCAGTTTCAAAACAGTTGCTTCTTAATTATAGCTAATAATTTTTAATACCCACCCCATGATCAATCTTTGCCGGCAAAATAAAACTAATTATGAATTGGCCTTTTAATATTCCCTATCTATGTATATTTAAGCTGTTTTTTGATTAAATTTTAAAAGTATTCTCGGCCTTTGTATTGATGAACTCTGGCTGCCTGGTGAACACTGTAGCTTGTCAACTACAGACATACATTTCTCATGAATCTGCATCGTTTTGTCGTCCTGCTGCTAATTTGCATAATTTCTGCAAACTTGATTGCAAAAAAAAAAAAAAAATCAACATGAAGATTTTGGTTGGAAAATAAAATAGATTTGTGAATACTACATTTTAATAGATGTTACCGGCTAAACGTGTTATTCAATGATTCTTAGAGGTGTTAAAAATTTAAATAAAAATATATGTTGTCTTAAAACACTCTAAATTATGTTTTGTATTTCTTATTTAAAATTTTCTGGAATCGATGTATAGTTTTTTCAAAAATCGTATAAAAAAAAAAAAAAAAAAAAAATTAAAAAGATGTAACAATTTTAAAATTATAAAAAAGAGCGTTTTTTCCCCCATGTGTAATGTTTAATTAGTAATCCCGCGCATATTTATAAAGCACATTTATACAGCGTGCCTCTAATTCACTTACTGGTTAGTTTACTTTTTTCATATAGCAGCATATTTCACATTTCGTCAACATTTTTTTTTTAATTAATAACTACTGCACCGAATTGAAAAATGAAATACTAGAATCACTCACGTGTTTTCAGCCAGTAAGAACTATCTCGCCGGTAACATCTATTATTACAGACGTTAGCTAACCCATATTGACACCCTATCTATATTCTGACATTTCCCTTCGTGACACAGATACACTTGAGAGGTAGAGTTTTGATGTTGTATTTTGGTTGCTAGAAGTTTTTGTGCACTCATTTTTTTAGATTTCAGTAAAAGTAGATGGTATTTTTTATTTTTTTTGACAAAAACTCTCTGAAGTAGTTTTTGTTTTTAGCAGTTGATTTTTATTTTCTGGGTGTTGTATAATGGTTCTCTCTGATTGGTTAGCAACAAATTGTTCATATAACAAGAAATATAAGAAATCAACTTTTTAGAGACCCATTTGGATATAGAAATCAGGGTTTAAAACTAGATTTAAAATAAAAATCAAAAGTTTGAATTCAATTTTATTGCAAATTTAAATAGAATTCCTGTAATACAGTATTATTTTTAAGTTTAAAGCAATGCGTCATATTAAAATTTAAAAAAAAATAAATAATGCGAAATTTTTGCATTTTAATATTGGAACTTTCCCCCCCTAATTTTAAGGGATTTTGGTTTTACACTTAAACTTTTTGGATTAATTTTTCTTCAATTTCTATTTAGTCAAAATGATGGCAGATGTTCAAAATTGCATCCATTTTTTATTAAAAGGTTAACGACTTTTGAAAAAAGCCTATTTAAAGTTTGATTGAATTTTAATAAACAGCAAAATTAGTTATAATTTATGATTGATATTTATTTATTTAGTTGTATATTTTAATTATAATTATTATACAAACACTCTTTATTTAAAACAGTAAAATTATAGCATTTAAAATATTTGGATGATTTAAAAATTTTAGCATATAAAATTGTAGTTTTCTGTCCATTAGGGTCTCTAAAAAATTTCCCAAATTTTCTGCTGCCGTATTTAATGTAGAAAAAAACAAACTAATTTTTCCACCATGTAACTATACTGTGCTTTAAAACTTAAAAAAGCTTTCTTTCTTTTTATACCTCATCTCTCTGTAATCTGTATACTTATACTGTACATAAATAATGCTTCTATTAAATCCTATAAAATCTCGTTTTTACTTAATATTTAAATATATATTACATCTTAGGTATTAACCAAGTAAATTGTCTTTACAAATTTATTCAGAATAAAATAAATAAATAAAAAAGATTTTATTTTTTGTTGCTATGATTATTATGTAAATGTTAGAGAGAACAAGCTATCGAGCGAGAGAGTGTGTGAAAGCTTAGTTAAATAAGCGCCCGCACTTTTGACCGTACGTCTTTTGTTTGGTGTTTTCAGGCGGCCCAAAGATCACTCGTGGGACTCAGAGGATAGGTAAGGACCAACAGATGTAAATAACAGAAGTGGCGCAGTTTTCTTCTTTGTTTTGCTGTACATATTGCACCGCTTTACTTATTTTTACTTATATTAATTTGCTTATGTGTATATTGTATTTATTATGTTTAGTTTTGCAAAATGACGTTTATTTTTTACGACACAATGGCAGTAAAGTATGTAACTCTGGTCAAAAAAAAAAAAAAAAGTTTTTATCAAAAATAATTTTTATATTTTGAAGTTCAAAATAAACAAGTTTATTTAAAATTAATTTAACGTATTTTTTTAAACTATACGCTATCAGGCAAATTATTTATTGTTTTTATTGATAGTTGGAAGCATTTTTAAATATTTTTTATTTGCAAGTTACAGAGTTGGCTTCAGTTTTAGCTAAAACATTCATTTGTTTATAGTTGAAATGTGCTCATTATTATGTAATTCTGTGAACAAGAAACAAAGCAACTAGAAAAGTAAGCAAAAATATGAATTTTAGTTACTTTTGTGATTTTTTGATTTTTTAGATGTTAATATTTAAAAAATCTTAAAAAATTTATTTAAAAGTTCTTCCAATGCCCGAAAATTTCTGCAAAAAAAAAAAAAAAAAGTAAATCTCTTTAAAAAAAAATTACATAGAACAATTATTACTCAGAAAAAAATTACGTGAACAATAATTTTAAGTTAACTTTCTTATTTTGAATTAATTTAACTTGTTAATGGTGAAAAAGCAACGTAAAACATTACGAGTATCGTGGCATGAGTTACATAGCGTACTGTCCAGCTGACGACTATCATCACAAAATATCACATAATTTACGTATTACGTAAAACTAGAGAGTGACATCACAGGAGAAGTGTGACTTGTGACGTCATATAGCGAAGAGCACGATTTTAAACTTTGTCGTGCAACACAACACAAAACACCACATAACTATGTACATTGTACATACATTGAGGGATCCTCTATCTCACCACCCTGGCATTTGTAATTGTCCGTCACTAGCAAACATTTGGAATGGGCATTCACTAATTGCAACTTAGAAGCCATATGTGAGCATAAACCAGCATAGGACAAAATGGAAACCCAAATCCACTATCTCAAATACCTTACTATACCCATCATGGTCTATCAACCAAAATCCCAAATTTGACACCACTTTTAATTAAATTTGCGAATGTGAGATATTAAAAATTTCATATCAAAAAATGACCAGGAAAAAGAAAAAAAAAAAAGATGAAGAAGCTTTGCCAAACTCATATAGGAAAAGTGTCATTTTATTTTCGCCAACGGACCACTTGCAATGATAGAACTTTTTAAAATGATTTAAAATATTCTCAATGCATTTCTTGTGGAAAATTCATGTTTATTTACACTTTGCAACAATTAAAATCATTTCACTGCAAGTAGTCCATTAGAAGAAAATAAAACTTTTTCAATCAGCCATAATAAAATGGTAAAAAACAAACAAACAATTTCTCTTCAAAGAAGGCTAAAAGTTACATTTATCCCATGCTGGTTAACATATTCAAATATGGCGTTAAAGCGTAAAATCATGCAACCATCCTATCATGTCTTAGCAATAAAATAGTAAAGAGAAATATAGCAATACTTTTATATTTATTCAGAAAATCACTTTAACTCACATTTTCCACATGTAATTTTATTTTTTCTCTTATCTTACACTGTACGTACAATTAATCCCAATTAAAAACACAAATCTCAACTTTTTTCGATAAAATTCTCACTTAATCTTTTGTTCTAAATTTCAGCACAATGATCACTTTATCAAAAAAGAAAAAAAATGTAAAATATAACTTAAAAAAAAAAAAAAAAATAAAAAAAAATTTGTTCCTCGAAACCGACTAAATCATGAAATGCAACCATCATACATAATAATATGATCTGTCTCTTAACTTGTCTCTAGCCTTAAAAAAATTGGAGTTAAAAAAATGTAAAGTAGGCAACTTTCGGTAACCGTGATGTCATTAGTTGATTGATTGATTGATTGATTGATTGATTGATTGATTGATTGATTGATTGATTGATTGATTGATTGATTGATTGATTGATTGATTGATTGATTGATTGATTGATTGATTGATTGATTGATTGATTGATTACACACAGGTAGTTTACCTGTTTTACAAAAATTATCAAGCTACTAGCAAGCTTAATATTTCCAAGTTATTGCCTACTTTACAAGTTTTATACCCACTAAATAAGGGTTTAATTAAGGTTAATTATGTTTTTGAATGGTGCTTCTATCGTGATTTATCAGTAATAAAAAAAATGAGTATAGTACCTTATTACATATTTTAGGTGTAAAATGCACTTCATTTTTAAATAATAATATATTCAAGATTCGTTCATTTTGATTGAAAGTATTCATATAAAACGATAAAGCATTCAGAAAACTTTATCATAAAGCATTTTTTACATTTTTTTTTCATATCCTGTTATAATAAAAGCTGTAACATATATAATAGAAGTCTATTCAACAATTTATTTTTGCTACATTTTCCCAAGAAGTGCATGCTTTGTTATAAAACTATTTTATTGAGCAAGAATGCAATTTCTCATTGCAGTCTTTTATAGTGAACAATAATGCTGATGCTTTTCTTCTTTCTTTGCATCATTTATATACGAAATTAATTTCCCTTTATTTCTACAGTTCTAGCATGTTCAATTTTTTTCTAGTTATTTTTTTTGTTCTCTAATGTAAAGTCATATTTTATATATATATATATATATATATATATATATATATATATATATATATATATATATATATATATATATATATATATATATATATATATATATATATATATATATATATATATAATATGACTTTACAAGGAATGATATTACTGCTTAAAAATATATAGAAAATTTTGGTTGAATTCAGCGTAAACTTCATATAAATTGTAACATTTAGAAGTCATAATCATTTTGTTTACAAATTTAAGTCTCTATTTTCAAGTGGAGGGGTCAGTAATGGGATCAAAAAAGTAATCACCAACTGAATCTGATTTTATCGTATTTGGACCATCCATGATTTGGACCCCTTTATCTCAACCTTATGGGGTGTCATAGAGCAAAATTTTAGACCCGTAAGACATAATCTTTATTAAAATAGGTGGTTATCCCTGAAATTTTCAATTTTTTTTGTCAGTATAGATAATAAAGTTTAAAATGATATCAAATTCAATGGTATTGAAAATAACAAAAAATTGGGGGATGTTGTTGAGCTCTGACCCTTCCTCTTTAAATGTTTATTGCTGCAAAATTAGGTAACGTTAAAAATTTCAAACATTTTACTGATATAAATTATAGAAACTTATTTAGAGGTTTATAATTTGAATTATTATGGTGTAATGCTTTAGGAATTAGGAACTTTTTTTTTAATTATGACGCTGACACTTTGAGAAAGTAGGTTACGACAGATGGCAGCACGGTATTTATTTTTTTTAATAAGATACTACATACGAGATAGGGACACAAACTGTTTACATGTTAAAAATATCGCAGTTGTGATTGGTCTATTTTGATCACGTGTCTTATAACTAGGATGCTGATTGGCTTATACATTTATTTTGAATTTTCGCTGCGGCGCAAATTGGTCAAGCGTGTCATTACCTTGTATGTAATATCTTGTCTTAAAAATTAAGCTGTGCTGCCATCTACGATATCCTATGTTCTTTATATTTTATAAAACAGATAAAAACTTTTCTTTAACTTCTTATTTGCTGAAGTTCACAATAAAATACATTTAATTGACATCTTAATGTTAAAGTATATATTATAGAACAATAATCGTTGCCTAGGTGAGATAACTTTAAATATTTCATATGTTTTGTTAAATTATAGGTATGGCATCTTGGTTACGATTGTAAAAATTTAGAGAATTTTAACAGAATTGCTAGAGAACTTTAACAGAGAAGCGACATCCCCATGTTTTAGGCAGACTGCAACACTCAACAGTTTTGACTTGGCAACGTTGCTTTTTGAAGCATCAATCACAGGTCAGAAGTGGACCATTAAAGGCACCAATCAGAGAGCGCGCTATAGTAATTTCGTCTGCAGCGTTGCCAAGTTTAACGAAATGAGTGTTGCGGGTCTGCCTAACACATTGGTATGTCACTTCTATGTTAAAGTTCTCTAGCATGTGCTGGACTACCTTAAACATGAGGATGTCACTTCTCTATTATAGTTCTCTATAGTAATAATTTGAACCATCGTATTTTACTGTGACTGAAATTCTCATGCTTTGAATCAGCTTATTTCTTCTTATAATTTTGTTGTGTTTCTATAAGTGAGATTAGCATGCGTGGATGCCAATGGTTTGCTATATGCTGACAGTACAATGAAGGTGACATAAGTAACCTGATGTTGATGTTTGCAGCACGGATGCTTGGTACTACGGTGCTAACTACCCTGCCTACGCGGCGCAACTCGAGGACCCGCGAGGCGTCTTCTCTGATGGCGGGAGTACCTACTCGTGTTCAAGCACCAGGCGTACCAAGAAAGGTAAAACTTAGCAGAATAACTAACACTAATTTCTTCGTTCAAATTTAAGAGGCTGATATCTGACAAACTGAACTATCGTAAAATATTAAATTAACATCAAGTAAAGATGAAATGTGTTGCTTAAAAGTTTAGTTAGGTCCAACATATGAAAAACACGACCAAATATTTCAGTTATTCCACTTTAAAAATAGCACATTAATGTGAAAATTCAAATTTTAGCGCCAACTCTGAAGTCAAATTAATTACTTTTTTTAAATTGAAAATATCGTAACAACTTTTTTCGGGACATATTTTTTTAATTCGTTTAATTGTATTTAAAAATTATAGATATATATAGCATTTGTTTCCCTAGTTATATATATAAAGAAAAAAGAATTGTTATGAAAATATAGTTGCTCTTTTGACTATTTCTGCACCAAGTCGGTCACCCTCTTCGTTAATTGAAACTCATAAAAATGTTTAGATTAATTAAACTGAAAGAATATCAAGACTTATTTCTTTAAATAGTTTAGGTTACATTTACTCTGGAATAAAAAAAAAAAAAAAAAAAAAAAAAAGAAAAAAAAAAAGAAAAAGAAGAAAGAAAGAAAGAAAGGAAAAAAATTAGCTTCGTATCAAATATTGCATACATTTTGCAAACATATACATGTATTAGATAAATATGAACTACAATAACAAATAAGCACGCCAAACATGATATTTATCTTATAAAACATAGCTTCTTTTGCAGTATGATATAATTATGCTATATTGCAATTAACACTGGAAATAAGCTCTTAATTAGCAAGTCTACAAGAAGTTAACCCCTAGGTTTGAATACGTCATTAGAAAGAGCAAAAGTAGTAGATAAACTTAGTCATGACTAATAAAGGAATAATAATGAGACTGCCTTTAAGCGATTTCGCTGACATCCGCTTCCGTTTAAACACACTGCGCATGCGTATAAGTACAAACGGAAGCGGATGTGAGTTAAATGGCTTAAAGTCGTCTTAAAAGCAGTTGTTCCTTTATCAGTTAATAGGGAATTACCTGGAAAATTGACGTTTTATTTAATAAAAGTAGAAATGAAAATTTTTCAATTCTCAACCTTTGCCGACCATTTGTTTACATCCAAATTTCAATTGTTTTCTGGATTTCAGACGCTCTGATTGATGAATGGTGGCCGCTTGGCTGTTATTATTAGTTTTTTTTTTTTTAATTCGTAACGGTAGTATAAAATCGAGAAGACAATTGAAATTTGGATGTAAACAAATGACGTCACTGTCGGGAAAGGATTGGGAATTTCAATGTTTTATTTCTACTTTTAATAAATAAAACGTCAATTTTGCAGGTAATTGCCTATGCTAAGTTTATCTACTATTTTTTCTCTTTCTAATGACGTATTCAAACATAGGGGCTAACTTGGTGAAGACTTCCTCATTAACAGAATACAATGTCCTCACGTGAAAACTATATGGATTTATTATTATTATTATTTTATTATTATTTTGTTTTTTTGTTTTTTTCTTTTGACACAAAAACACTGGAAACCTATTTAATTCAAGATGAAGGCGAAGGTGAGAGAATGTTGATTATTAAATCATAAAACATAATATTTATTCTATATATTGTCGGGTTAGTGCACAAACTGTGTACACTACGAAAGCAGCAAAGTAAGTCGAAAATCTTATCTTTTTGTATATAATTTTGAACTTTGTTGCTTTTGTAGATACACGATTTGTGCTCCAGCCCGATGATATAACATCGTTATTTTTTGCAGTATAAAATTGTTGTATTGCAATTATTTATGGTGCTGTAAATAAGCTACAAAAGACTACAAAATTTTAGTTCGTAATTTTATTTCATATATTCTAAAAGAGAACAATATCCTTAATTAATAGATATACGAATTTCTAATTTTTGAGTTCATTAAAGGCGAAGAACATCTTGAACAAAGAACATGTCTTATATACGCTAACAAACCTAAATATCAACCTTGATTTTGCCGGAGTCATTGATTTCTAATTTATTTTCCATTCACAAAAAAACAGCTGCGGGTTACTGACGTCACCTGTTTCACCTGTTTCCGCGCGCGTGGACTAGTGAGCTGTGACGTCACAAACCCGCAGCTGTCATTTTAGGAATGGAAAATAAAATAGAAATAAATTACTCTGGCCAAATCAACGTTGATATTTAGACATAATAGGAAAATAGACATGATTTTCGTTCAAGGTGTTCTATGCCTTTAAATATTTGTATTTTTGAAATTCTCGTAATGATGTCACAGGCTGGAACTTTTTACTTTTATGCCACATAAGTGACGCCTCTTTTTGATATTCCAAAATTGTTTAAAAATACTAAATGAAATCAAAATTAGAAATTCGTGTATACGTCGATTTAGTCTTCTTTTAGAACATGAAATAAAATCACCCTCTAATTTTGTTTGTAGTATTCCCCAATATTACAATTAACGAAAGAAATTTACTTAAAATTTAAATTAATAATTATTTAATATAATAATTAATTAATTTTATTTTATTTAAAATTTTCCTCGCAAAAAACTATATGGATTTATTATTATTTTATTATTATTTTGTTCTTTTGTTTTTTCTTTTGTAACACCACCAGCACCTGAAGCCTGTTCGATTCAAGGTGAAGGTGAAGGTGAGAATATTTTTATTTTGTTTGCAAACTTTCATATCATCGTTGAAAGTACCTGTAGAAGCTGTAGAAGTATTAGTTAAGGCTTGTTTTGAGATGGCTTGCATCTCAAACTCTAAAAAGAAAACTTCCAAACTTTGTAATGCCATTTTAAAGTTAATAGTAATAGCTACCTACGATAAAAATTTTAGAACTCATGATCTCATGATCATCAGATAAGAAAGAAAATAATTACTTAAATTAACATGGGCTCTTATGGGACTAAAATTTAAAATAACCATAATTTAAAATCTAGCATGGTGACCCCCCAAAATTTTTACATTTTTAAAGATACCTTATCCTAACGTACCACTGTGCAAAATTTCAGATTTTTCTTTCGTTACAACATTTTAGTCAAATTCCGTAGTACCTGCTTTCCCGCCTTAAATTACAATGAACTTTTGTGAGAATTGTAATAGTCAAAGTAGCATAATACTAATCATGTTCGTAAACCCTGTTCCCTTGCTCCAAAAAAATGCGCAATGCCATTTAAAAAGCATTAGGTGATTGTCATTTTTTTTGTGGTTTGGGGCACGAAGAACAGGGTTTGCGAAAATCACTACTGAAATCCATAGACCACATAAAACAACATGTTCCTTTTGCATGCTTAAACACAAAATGAGATCTCCAAATCTGATGATAAAATTTACTAGTATGTAAATGTGGCTTCACAAGAGAGTGTGAAATACTGTAAAGTAAGCTATTTGCGTGATAATTCCGTTTTTTTACGTCAACATTTTCTGATCACTGTTATACGGCGCTACAGATGAAGTTTGAGACAAACTAATGTTATTTATGTAAGTCCCATAAAGTATTTTGTGATGTTTTCTTCTGGTCTGTGTCTTTAAATGAACTTTTCAACACGTTTTTTTTAGAGTGTATGTAAGGAGAAAGTGCAGTTTACTGTCTTTAAATTTTCGTAGATTAATAAAAAAAAAAAAACTAAAAATCTAATAATGATGTTTGCAAACCCTTTTTTTCTACTACTAAAATGACGACCAACTTTGGTTATTTAAATGTAATGCACATATTTTGGTGCAAGATTTACGCATAATATTAAATGTAATAAAAAATATATTTACTCAAAAAAAAAAATGGTGTTACGAATCCTAAATTATTTGAGGTAAACACTTTTGAGTTATTACAGCAACTAAAATAATACATTTTAGCAAAGTATTAAAGGCCTTGCCAAGTTACTTTTTTATCATTTAGAATACTTAAACTGATAGTAACCATACCTTAATATCCATGAATTAGACACCATCACGTTGATTTTGTATTTATTTTCGTTTATTTTCCTTTTTGCAGTCATATCACGTATCTGACGTCACAATGTACTGCCACCACGCTCTGGTCACGTGATAAATTTAAGCCCCTCCCTCAAGTTATTTACCCCTATCAGTACATTGTGACGTCAGATACGTGATATAACCGCAAAAAGCAAAATAAACAAAAATAAATACAAAATCAACGTGTTAGTGTCTATAATTCATGGATAATAAGGTATGGTAATTATCAGTCTAGTACAGGTCTAGTATTCTAAATGATAAAAAAGTAAGTTGACAAGTGATTTAACAATAGCTATTTTAAGTTAAAATAGCTATTGTTAATACATGCTAAAATGCAATATTTTTGCTAATAATAACTCAAAAGTGTTTATCTTAAGGGTTGTATATAGATGGCTTTTATCTAAAAATAAAACTTACAAATTTTATGATGCAATTTGAAAGGTAACAGTAACAGCTACCTATTATAAAATTTTCAGAACCTGTGATCATCAGATAAGAGAGGAATTAATTATTGAAATTAACATGGGCTCTTATGGGACTAAAACTTCAAAAAATCATAATTTAAAATCTAGCATGGTGACCCCCAAATTTTTTGACATTTTAAAAGATAACTTATCATTATGTATCACTGGGTGAAGTTTCAGATTTTTCTATCTTTACAACTTTTTAGTCAAATCCCGCAGTAGCTGATTTCCCGCCTTAAATAAGTTAGGATTTGTAACTGAAGTAATGCACACTTTTTTTTTTAGTGTTGTACCTTGTACCATACTTTCTTGTTACAATATTATCTATTATAAAAAGTAACATTGGTTAATCAATTTTCAAATTTATAAGCGTCAGAGATAATTAATGTTATGAAACTCTCGTTAAAGCTTCATTATCATGTACGTACACAGAGTGCAATTACAAATGCATTAACATGATAAGAATTATTTTCAAATTAAGACTTATAAGATTTTATCTACACAATAGACTTTGGCGAGTGATTGGCGCGCCCTAATTTCTTTGTAATCTATTACAAACAAAAGAGTAAGTAAGCACCTTAGTGTGACGTCATTAACGTCTTACTATATATGCTGTACTGGAAGACGCTTTGCAAAAGTCTTAACGGAGAAAAAAAATTTTAATCTTTACTGGCATTGTTTGACGAAGAAAGAAAATCTGTTGGAATTTTTACTCAAATGACGCCCAAGGTTTTTTAAGATTGTCTCGTCTGAATGTTTAATAATAAGAGAGGTCTATATTAAATGGTGACCCTGTAACTTTTTAGGATGATCTTTCGCGTCAAAATGAAGCTTCTACACTATACAAAATTACCATAAATTAACAATCTACACAGTTTAAAAATTAGCGGCTACCTGGAGCTACACCTGTTTGATATATAGCAGAAGCTCCAGGTAGCCGCGACTTTGTAAAGCGTAGATCGGTCAATATTTTGGACATTTCTAAAGTGTGAAAGCTTCATTTTGACGCGAGATACTTGACATATTCTTGGTTATTATTTAAAGGTCTACAGGCTATCCAAAGAGAAATTAAGCACGCGACAGTAGCTTACTGCATAAGAAAAGTGTGTGGTTCCGGTAATGGCAATACAACTCATTTTTACAAATTAATCATTAAAAAAAAAGAAAAAAAAAGCAAACACAAAGCACTCTTATCCAAAAAAAAAGAAGAAGAATAAAATCCTTTATTTTGTCATAAGTGACATATTCTATTGTATCTGTGCTCCGTGCAGTTCATAGAAATATCGTACTCTGAAATTTTAAGAAAAAAAAAGTATATCGTCCTGGTCCCGGCAAAAGGCCTCATCTACAGTGATCAGCATTTCATTCAAGGCCTTATCTCCAGTGCTAATATTATGGCATAATCAATGGAGACAGGGCCTTTGTCACATTGCTGATCACTGGAGATGAAGCCTTTTGCCACGACTATGACGATATATATATATATATATATATATATATATATATATATATATATATATATATATATATTAATATATATATATATATATATATATATATATATATATATATATATATATTTATATATATTATATTATATAATAATATAATATATATATATATATATATTATATATTAATTATATATATATATAATCACAATCGAGTGTACATAATAGGAAAGTCAATAATAAAATTTAAAAAAAAAAATTAAAAAAAAAAAAAAAAAACTCACATAATATATTTGTGATAAATTTTGAAATCCAAAGCCAATATTATCAAATTTCTCTGCATTTTATTTCCAATACACAATATAACTAGCCGTTATTTCAAATAATTCTTATAGTATTTCAAACTTTTCTTCGACTAATAAATCTTGACAAAGTTTGTTCATAAATTTTTTTTTATCTCGCTCAAGTTGAAATATGAAAGATTGTCACATTTAAATAACATATCACTGCATATGAACAGTGTCTACATTTCTTTTACTTTGTTGTCGTTCGGGCAGAAAATAACAACTTGATATTTACTGCAATGTAAAAAAAAAAAAAAAAAAAAAAAAAAAAAAAAAAAAATCACCGAGTGTTCACACGGTGTCATAATTTTAACATACTTTCGGTTGGAAAGGGTTTTTAATGATAAGATTCATACACCATACCATATAAGGCACAAGTAGTTAAACTATAGTCCATCTAAACTCTTACCCTAAATAATGGTGCATTACTTCAGTTACGAATCCTAACTTATTTGATTGGTTTACTTTGTTGCAACTTTGTTTATCCGTCGACGCGCATCAAATATACGCGACATGTAAATAATACGTTATTATAAAATGTCATTGTTACATGTTGTTGTGGAGTAAACAAAGTCGCTAGAAAACCATTATTTCCCAAGTGTACTGCCTGTCTTCTTAAGGATGCTTTGACCCCTAATTGTAATTAAATATCCTATATGATAGTTTTATCCATGTAAAATACCCGTACACTCTAAAAAAAATAAACGTTGAAAAGCTTGTACACAGTTTTGCAATGCTTTTAGTATTGTGAAATAAACGGTTATGACGTCACTAAACGTTGAATATTTAACAATTAAAACGTTAGTGATGTCATTAAGCGTTGTGATCGAACGAATAAAACGTATATTTGCTACGGCAAACTTTTACGTTTATTACATTGTGATTCTAACGCTTGTGACGTCATTTACGCTTTTATCGTTATATTGTCAACGTTTTAGTGACGTCACAACCGTTGATTTCACATTACTTAAAGCATTGTTCAAAACTGTGTGTACGCTTTTTAACGCTTATTTTTAGAGTGTAGTGATTGTGGAAAAATGCCACAATGTGTTTATAATAAATAACATAATGTGTTTATGCCACGTATTATAAGTTTGTTTATTTTTACAGCGGGTCCACACCGGCGGCCGAGCCTGGAGCGACAGACGACCCTGTACGATGACCAGTACTACGGCGGTGATAGTTACTACGCCGGCACTGAGGAACAAAGCACGTACCGAGATAACAGGTATTACCTCGAGTCTACCACCTCGCAACCTCCACACCTACAAGCAGAGTATAGACCGACCTCATCCTCCAGGTAACACGTGACCTCTACAGTTGACCTCTCTCTGTGTCTTTCTTCTTGATGTGCACTTCACCTCGTCCTACAGGCTGGACCACGTTAGAAATTGTCAAGTGTCACCGGAGTAAGGAATTGAAAATATTATAGAACAAATCTCAGGTGTTATAGATGTATGTTCACCTGATTTTTTTGTCTATTAGTTGTTTTTTTTACCTGGTTGACACCTGAGACTTTTCTTTGTGGTTCAGTTTACATCTGTCAGTCAATCTAATATACGTAAAACACACGGCAACATATTGGAAAATTATAAAGTTGGAAATATAAAGTCCACATTTTCATTTATTTTTAAAATTTTATTCAAATAACCTGCAAAAATAAGCTGATACCAAAATTGATGATTCAAATTTAGAAATACCTGAAGGTATGATCTCATAAAATCTTTGGTATATTTAAGGTCAGATTGAGATTTACACTTATATTTTTATTAGTAAGTTAAATATAATGGATCAGACGTCTACATAAATTTTAAATTTAATAAATTTAACTTTTTATAATTTTGGCGCTTATTGTTATACGTTACCACTGATAAAAATTTTGATGTAACTTCACCATTGAAATTAGAATGAAAAAATTATTAAAATTTACATTGATTATATGGGCTTAACATATTATAAAAAATAATAAAAATAAAATAAAAGTCCTAAAATTTTGTACTTTGACACCTTTAATTTTCATTTCTTTTGGAGATTCCTCTTAATCCAAAGTAGAGAACTTTAACAGAAAAGTGACATCCCCATGTTTTAAAGCCATAGACCACATAAAACAACATGTGCTTCTTAATGAATAAACATGAAATGGAACCTTTAAAACTGATGACAATTTTTACCAGAATGTTAATATAGCTCCACGAGAGAGCGTGAAAAAACTGTAAAGTATGCAATTTGCTTGAAAATTAATGTTGATGACGTCAGAAACATGCAAAAATTAGTATGAAAATGTTGTGCGGGTTGCATAAATCGCAAGTTCTGATCACTGCTACGGGGCTACAGTTAGGTTTTGAGACAAACTAAAGTTATTTATGTAAGTCCCATAAAGTGTTTTGTGATATAAATGCTAATGTTTTTCTCTAGTCTATTCCTTTAAGCAAACCGTATACGTATACAGTAACCCTACATTACTTTATTTTAAGGCACCAATAGCAGCCCAGAACAGGCCATTCTAAGGCACCAATCAGAGAGCACGAAAACACACTTTTGGCGCCTTCACTCTATCGCATGCTCTGATTGGTTCCTCAAAATGGCCTGTTCTGTGCTGTTATTGGTTCAAATAAAGTGATGAAGGCTTACTGTATTACGTATGCGCGTCTGTCTAAAACATAGGGATGTCACTTCTCTGTGTAAGTTCTTTATAATTCAAAGTACCTCTTTGTCGGAAATCAGGCCCAGTTTATGTTCACGTGATCGTCATTAGTAACTCCCAAACATCCTAACTGATTCCTCTCTTTATACTCCAGCTTGCTCTGTGTGTTCTACTGTATGTACAGTTAATGTGATGTCAAATTTTACTGTGCTCTCTTATGACAATACCATGTATGTACATATTTATCAATGTAAAATCTGTAAAACATGCATCGTATCAAAATATTTTATCTATCACATACTGTTCATATTTTTTGCATTGATTTGAGGAAATGTAACGTAGAAAAATATGTATGTGACTTAAAAAATGTATTCGAAGATTTTTTTTTTTTTTTTTTTTTTTTTTTAGATTTTGTAAGGTAGCAAAAGTGCATTCGTTCGTATTTTGCAAATTTTAATTGCTCATATCCTTCCTTTTTTGGTGTTCTGATGGCAAAAAAAAAAAAAAAAAAAAAAAAAAAAAAAAAAAAAAAAATGACGTGTATTAATATTTTTTTCATTTTACTACCGGAGATAAATTTCGATTATCGGGCAAAATAACAAAACATGAACGAACTACGTTTTCGCTGCCTTATATTATCTAAAGTTACATTGATATTTATATGTAGAAATACTGAACGTAAAGTCTCCATATAATAACATTGTATTGCCATAAGACACAATGTTAAAATTTGCCTTGACATTGACTATACTTTCCTGACAGTTACTGATTATCCAGCCACTTTATTGTACTGTCTGACCACACTACTGTTAACATGCACTGGTGTGGACTCATGTAACAGTCAAATCTAACTGACCACCTCACATAAGCACAAACAACAACTACAATCTCACTTCCACTTGATGTTGTACTTTTAACTACAGTCTAAATTTTATAAACAATACACGCAATTAAGCTGGATTTAATCAATTTTGTAACCAAAAAAAAAAAAAAAAAAAAAAAAAACATTATATTTTAAATTTAATAAAACTTTAACATGTAAAATGTAACTTTAACGGAGAAAAATTTACTATAATTATGACAGGTACACACGTGGCCACTGTAAACTTAACATTAATGGAGATACTGCTTTGTAAAGTAAAATGTTAAAAGATGAATTGTGTTAAGATTGCCCGCTTGCGAGATATATGTACAAAATGAAATGAAAACTGTGCACGTGTTTTGCAAGCTGGTAACAAAGCACTTAACTCGATTTTCAGCTTCTTTCATCACAGAGCAACATCACCTTTGATGTTAAATTTACAGTGGCAATAAGTGTGCATTAATCCTGTACAAATTGCAATAGATAAATTTTATCCTAGAACAGGTAAAGATGTACAAGTAAAACAAGTACATAATGCAGGTAAAACATAATATCTCACCTGGATTAGGTGACATTGTATCAATGTATGCCAATGCCTGTTCAAGGTTAATTCTTATTGCAGTTTATAGAAAAAATCATTTTCCTGCCATTTAGTTGTAAATTTTTTCCATGTATACTCGTAAACATACTAGTGAATCATGAGATAGAACACACATGTTATGTCACAACCCTTTTGTAACCTCACAAACTGGGGATAAATATTGTAAAATAGGCAACTGATAAAATAAATTTCATCCTGGTCACGGCAAAAGGCCTCATCTCCAGTGATCAGCATTTCATTCAAGGCCCTAACTCTAATGCAATCTAAATGCAGCATAAATATCGTCATTTATTCTTTCCGTGTAGATAAAGCTTTTTGCCTACTTTACAATCTTAGTTTGTAGGGCTACATAGAGGTTAATTGACATAACTTGTATAATGGGCTGTTCACAATACGCATAAATTTACGTAACTTTCACGTAAGATTTTAATAACATTGATTGTCGTATTTTTACGTAAGAGTTATGTGAAATTACGCGTCATTGTGAACACACCATAGAGATTTTTAAGGATAGCAGTGCGTTGCCACAAATTTAAGCTTCCTGAGTAACAAATGATCTGAAAGGGTTGCCTAAGTGCGCAGGCTATGTTGCGTGATGACTTACGTAAAAATTAGGGAAAACATTCAGATATCTACGCAGCGTTATATAACGTGATAACTGATTGATTTTCCTAATTTACACGCTTATAATTGGCCATAGAGCCACCTGAGAACGTAGGCAACTCCTCGTTAGGCAGGTAGCCTAAATTTGTAAGAACGCGATACTTCATTTAAAATTTTCTAGTATGTAAAAGTATGAAAGTCCTGTCACATGATTTATAAGTGACGAGATATATTGTTTATAAAAATATTATGTTTTGCTTTGGTTGTTAAATCTGGCTTAATCTGTGTTTAAAAACGTGATTTAAATATTTGATGTCAACTAAGCGGTCTGTGTTCCTCGCTTATTACGAGACCTGATGCAAAGTATCAGCTTTGTCCCAGGTCTTGTCTAACCATTCTAAAGTTAAGATAGGACACGTAAATATCGATTGTAAATTTTTTGGCGTAACTCCTTATCTTTTAACATTGAACAAATGACACGCAAAATTTCAAAAATTGGTTCGTGTCCTATCGTAACTTTAGGATCGTTGGTTTTCTCACTTCCTAATTCTTCTGCTTCTTCTCTCCTTGCATGCGTTTCTTGTGCTTACTGCTCTCTCTCTCTCTCTCTCTCTCTCTCTCTCTTCTCTATGTGGGCGAAGGTAGCTGAGTGAGTGCTGGAATGCTTTTTTCTCTCTCTGTCTCTCTTTTCCGTTTAATGTAAGTGCTGAGATGATCCTATTCAAATCAAATTTAATAGTGCAAAAAACTTTTTTTTTTTTTTTTTTTTTTTTTTTTTTTTTTTACAAATTGCCCTTTTTATTATGTCAGTAAAGCTAAAGCTACATTCTTGAAAAAAAATTCGTTGTGTGTTACATATATGTATACATATTTTCTCTATTCACCAAAAAACTGAAATTCCTAAAGTTTATTCAAGGGAAAAAAATTTATTTAAAAAGGATTTTGCATTTAATACACTTTAAAAATTAATTTAAGACAATTTCTCGTAGAAATTATGTATGTAATACATAAAACAATTATTATTCGATGGGTTATTTTCTGTGGGTGTAGGATCTATTTCCCTGAGCTAACCTCAGCACTTACATGGTAAAATACAAGACAGAAACATTAATACACGGAACACGCATTAAAAATCTAAATGGTTTGTAGTAGCGAAACAAGGAAAATATTTTATAACAGTTAGAAATAATATAGCTAGCCGATCTTTTATGAAACCTGCGTTATACTGGTTCTTTACTGCATTTATTTATTTATTTATTTATTTATTTATTTATTTATTTACTTACTTACTTACTTACTTACTTACTTACTTACTTACTTACTTACTTACTTACTTCCTTACATACTTATTGCTTTATTTATTTACTTATTTATTTATTTATTTATTTATTTATTTATTTATTTATTTATTTATTTATTTATTTATTTATTTATTTATTTATTTATTTATTTATTTATTTATTTATTTATTTATTTATTTATTTATTTATATTTTTTTAATTTTAAACTGTTCCATTCAAAATTTCTATCAATAAAATGCCTTTTAATGTTGGGTTTCGTAAGGTAAAGTAGCTAAAGAAATAGTTATACATATCTAGTCAAATACTACTTATAGATATAGTGACTTTATATACCCAAATATTGTAGTTATGTACATCATACTTGTCAGTGACTTAGATTACGTCACCGGATGACCCTCCTCACCCCCCTCTCAGAGATAAACGACAGAACAAACTCACTATAATTAATACTGCTAAACAAAGTCATTGTCATTACTCTCCGCCACACATACTGTAAACCATTATCAAAACAACATGAGAGGTTGACATTGAGTGCTTATGTTTACTCTCAAAAACGGTTGAGGAAGTGCCGGAAAAGGAAACCATGTGACGGTAAAAGTGGGAGAAAACTTCGCGCTAGCAGCAAGCCAGGCCTCTTTTTTTAGTTTTTCATAAGCAATTATTGACTGTTTATGTTTACTCAAAATGCAAAAAAGGAAGTGGCTGGAAAAGGAAACCACGTGATGGTAAAAGTGGGAGAAAAGTTGGTGCCAGCAGCAAGCTAGGCCTGAGCTACCTTCCACTTTTACCGTCATGTGGTTTCCTTTTCCGGCACTTCCTTTTCCGCATTTTGAGTAAACATAAGCGGTCTTTATTTCAACCGGAAGCACCCCCTTTTCTCGGTTTTTAATCAAATTACACGAATAAAAATTATCACGTATTAACTTTAATATTACATCGATTGGTAATTATTATTGATTACTTTTGGTATTTATCTGGAGAAATTTATTTAAGAAAAATCTGTTATAAAAATCTCTGGTCTTGTTTTGGCTACGTTGTATAGGGTGTACGCTCGTGACGTCATATTTAATACACTTGGACGCCATACTGGAGTAATGAATAATAATGCTCAACATATAAGACAAACTTCATTTTCGTTTTCGTTTTCGTTTTTTTTTTTTTTTTTTTTTTTTTTTTTTTTTTTTTTTTTGCGAATTCGGTGAATTTTTGGTTATTATTATTTTTCTCACATACTTAAAATTCAAGCTATATCAACAATATCAATGCTCTCAAAAGTATTTTTTTAGTATTTTTAATTGCAAAATGTATAATTAATTTTCCTATGCTATACCCATGTTATTGAGTGATTCAACATGGCGTTGACTTTAACATGAACGCACTCTATATAGTACATCTCTGCCAAACTGACCTAAATAATCAAATTAACTTGATAAATTCTGACAGTAAAACAAGTCAAAGCTATAAAAACGAGAATATTAGTCTCGCTTACACACAGTTTTATTGATATCCCACCGTTGTTATTAAACTGCATATTTTTATTTATAGTGTTACTTAAAATATTATAGTACTTTTTTTACTTTAATATAAATATCATGCATGTTTTATTACAAAGTTTTACTATATGGTTATTGAAATAATAAAATTTATGGTTTAACTTTTAAGACCGTATAAAATTATAGTAAAATGTTTCATAAAATTTACCACATAAATCAAAGTTAAATTTAATATTAGTATTTTATATCGTGCATAAATATATTACACTAATATACAGATTGTTTTTTTGTGAAGTATTTTAATTTTAAAAATCAAAACTATAGGAAGGTTTCATTTGTGTTAAAGTTGACGCCATAAGTGAGCGCTAAATAACATGAGTCAGTATAGGAAAATGACTTATTTTACCAGTTTAAAAATACTTCGCAATATTTTTTAGAGCATTTATGCTGTTAACAGGTTGAATTAATTTTTCAAGTTTGCAAGAATAATAATAATAATAAATAGCTAATTTTCCAAAGAAATTAGCCAAAAACTACGTTTGTCCTCTGCTGAGTAATGCTATTCATTGCTCAAGAAGAGCATCGAAAAGTATTCAGAATGACGTCATGCGTACACACTCTATAGGTTTGGTCCTCATATATATATATAAAAAAAAAAAAAAAAAAAAAAAAAGGAAGAGAGAGGAAAAAAAGTATTTTTGTGCGACTTAAATTCTTTATTCAAATTTTAAATGCAATTAAGGCAATATTAGGCAGTTTTTTTATATTAAATATGATTTTTCTAAATGATCGCAACGTTAAAATATAAACATAGGATTCTACTTTAATACATGCGAGCTACCCCTTCAATATTTTCACATTGTAATCCCACTAACAAAACTAAAAGAGAGAGAGAGAGAGAGATGTATTATGGCAGAGTAGCAAAATAACTTTGCAGTATGTTGTGGATGATTTTAGTGATAATTTGATCTTGCAAACTAGAGAAATAAACGAGCAAAAATAATTACATAATAATTATGCTAATTCATTTTCAGCACAATTTAATCAATATAGCATAATTTATGCTATACTTCATAACGTTATATAGCATAAATATTTTGTTATACGGCATAATTATTTGTGTTGTTCTAATTTAGCTTAATTATGTTATAATTAAATTAATACAGCATAAAATACGTTTTTTTTTTGGTACATGGAAAGAAGAAATTACGTAATTTATGCTGCATTTATGTCATTCTAGCATAATTAATGTTAAATTGGAACAACATAAATAATTATACTGTAAAACATAATATTTATGCTGCGTAACATATTTACTATGCAGTATAGCATAAATTATGCTGTGTTGAAAAAATTGTGCTAAAAATGTGCTAGCATAATTCTTACGTATTTATTTTTATCAGTGTACGATATTATGAAAATGAAATTCTTTATGGAGCATAAATTACGTAATTGATCCATGTTCCGGGAGAAAGTAGAAAATAGTGAGTAAGGGAGGGAGGGAAGGAAGGAGGGTAGCATCAATATACGATAGCTGGCTATTCTATAGCATGCAGGCAGGCAATCCTGGCAAGCTGAAGGTGGGTGAGTGAGTGGGTCATTCAGTCACTATATCTCTCTCTCTCTACTATACATACACACAACCGCATAGCAGTCGTACTGTACTGCGCATGTCCATACTACTATAATCATTGAGCAAGCTAACACCATGTAGTTCAAACCATCACTTCCAGGTAGCACCACTATGTTACTTCATTCACAACTTTTTGTCACAATTACAATATAGTATTTATATGTTTTTATTAATAAGCAATAACATGTGATTCATTTATATTTTATTAATTAACAATTATGAACGTGCATTTATACATAGTCAATTTTTTGTTTTAACTTTGTCCAGCAATTTTTTTTATAAAATTGTTTTAAATAAGAATTATTTTGCTGCGCAAAGTTTAAAAAAAAAAGAAAAAAAAAAAAAGAAAAAGAAAAAGAAAAAAAAAAAAAAAAAAGAAAAGAAAAAAAAATCCCTTAAGGTGCCCATCCTCAAATGTGAATGCATTTTGAAAGCGCCTTGCTTCTTATGCAATTTGTCAGCCATAGGTAATGCACAGGTTGCATAAACTGCAGGATAGATACTGCATCGTCCGGCATTAAGAAAAATACCCTCTCAAAGATAAATCACAAGATAAAAACATACAAACAAAATTATGTCATTTAACCCTTAAGTACTCTTACAAAATTGAGAGAACTTTTTTGAATTAAAATAACCATGTTTTCATTTCCAAAAGGGTTTTATTGTTTAAATTCATACATATTTTGTATTGTAATCTTGGTGACGAGCTGATATTATTGAAATAGCTACAGAAGTAAATAATTGTAGAATAAAATCAATGATCGATATTGGTGTCCTCATAAACTAGGGAGAAAACTTGTAACGTAGACAACATTCCATTCCAGTAGACACCAATGAGGAAGACTAATAATTTTTGGGACAGTATTTGAGCACATTTTTAGAAATAGTATAATTAGTCAATTCTATTGCCGTGAATATTTACCTTTATTAATTAAATTTCAGTAACTAATTCATGATTTAAAAGTGGCAGCCACGCCTCCAAGAAGCCTGTGACGTTATTCATTTGTTTGAATTTGCAGCGGAGTTCAATCGTCTTCTGCAAATTTTGACGCGAGAATTTTAAATTTTGTGTACATTTCTAAAAAATGTGCTCAAATACTGTCCCAAAAATTATTAGTTTTCCTCATTTCTATTATAAACCCGTGACGTTATGAAAGTTGCCTGCTTAACAGTTTTTTAACCCCAGTTTGTGAGGCTACAGAAGGGTTAAATGACATAATAGGTGTATGTATATTGCTCCCATCTTATAAATTTTACCTTTTTTATTTAAAGGCGTAGAACAAAAAAGTTGCGTAATATCCTAACAAACCTGAAAATCAACGTTGATTTGGCCGGAGCCATTGATTTCTAATTTATTTTCCATTCACAAAATGCCGCTGCCGGTCACTGACGTCACAGCTCGCCGCTGGTCTACGCGCAAGTAAACCGGGCGAGCTGTGACTTCAGTGACCGGCAGCGGCATTTTGTGAATGGAAAATAAATTAGAAATCAATGTCTCCGGCCAATTCAATTCAAGTTACTTTTATTGAGCTATATTGTAATGGTGACAAAAGATGTTAGTGGTTAAATAACATATCCCCGTAAGTTACAACGTTAATTAGATAATCGTAGTTAAGTTATTATTTTGATCTTATATAACTAATTAAGGTTTTACTAGTAGTTGGAATATAGAAAATTTACTCTTAAGGTAGAGACAGTGCATGGTAAAAATATCACATTTTTATTGTGACAGCGATAGTAACCTAGCTCTCTGATTGGCTAGTGAGTTGCCTCTAGCCAATCAGAGAGCTAGTTTACTATTGCTGTCACAATGCACTAGCCAATACTATGGGTTATCACTGTCACAATAAAAACGCGGTATTTTTACCAAAGTCAGCGATTGTTTACCTAATTTCCCGCAACATGCATACAATAATAGACACATATCTAACATTCAATTATATACATATCAAATATCAATCTATGACTAGCCTAGAAACTTTTTGCTCTGTGCTGTGTGTTAATGTTTGCATGAGGTTAGAACATCATTACAAAGAAAACCTTTACTTTGTTTAGCCTTTTTTTTTTTTTTTTTTTTTTTTTAAATCTAAAGTTTTACTGTTAAAGCATTATTCACATGACGCGTAAATTTGACGCGCGTCAAAGTGCGTCGACGCGCGTAACAAAGCTGGAAAAATGTAAACAAATGGAGCCGTTCACATGTAATTTTCAAAAACGAGGTGAACGGCTCCATTTGTTTACATTTTGTTCCAACTTTGTTACGCACGTTGACGCACGTCAAATTTACGCGTCATGTGAATAATACTTTAATTTTGTGTTCCAATATTAAGATAATTACAATAATAATAATTAAGTGACTTTGGCTCAATTTTTAAATCTTATTTACTCCCTAAGTTAAGCTAATTTAAACGTGAAATTAACCTTAAAGTAAAGCGTGATTTTTTTTCTATCTTTTAGTTTTTGTTTCATGTTTCTATGAGCTTTAGCTAAGGAGTAAATAATTATTTAGCCAAAGTCACCTCATTTGACGGTAAGGCGTTGTGAGTGCCTCTGATAACCCTATTTTACAAAATCTTGAATATAAATGAACTCGTGAAAGATAAATAATAATAAGCAAAATATAGAACATTAACTAAGAATAATAATAATATACTATTTAAGAATACTATGAAAATATTGCACAAAAAATTACAATCGTTTTACACAATTAAATTTTGCTTTTTTATAAGTATTTTTTCCACCAATCTTTATATTTTAATTACGACAAATGGCTTTAAAAATACTTATTACCAAAACTGACCATATTTCTCTAAATTCCAAACAAGAAATTTTAAAATTAGTTTTTAATGTTTGATTTAAACATATATTGAAGGAGATGGTTATTATAATATTAATATGTATGCTCTTTTTAAGTATGCAATCAAATTTTTTACACTAATAAAGATAAATAATATTATATTTATTACCTGGAAAACTGCTTCACCTAAAGTTACAATTTTCATAACATTCATAACAATTTTCTTAACATCTGGTCAAAAGTTTAAGAACGGGGCAGCGGCGGCCGCAGCGTTTTCCCATAAGGATAACATAATGAGGTTGCGGGTTGCCTATACAAATCCTTCTCAAACTTTTGGCCAGAGCTGTTGATATATATATTGGAATGCTTTGGTTATTATTTTATTATAAAGAATATAATTGCAATATCTAATTATCTTTAAAAAGAAATCAATGTAGTTACAAATTGATATAAAAAGTAAAGGTTTTGTTTTTAGTTCTACCGTTCCTCCATGTTATAAGTATTACAATATTAGATATAATAGAAGACGTTTGCAAAAGTAGGTTTAGTGAGAAAATAAACGAACCCAGAACCCATGCAACAATACTAACAAAGTGCTAGCAGACGACTTACAAAGTCTTACTATCTTCATGCTTTCTTATGTGGTAATGAAGCAACTATAACACAAGTTTAAAATTTCTAAATACTAAAAATTTTACTCTAGCTTACAAAGTGAGCCACAAAGCTTTTGTTTTCCTCAATTTCACATGAATATAAAAATAATATATAATCAAATTTAGGGAAACAATATTAACGTTCAATTATAGTAAAAATTTCAGGGTTGAGAAAAATTTATAACTGAAGTTATAGCTGCTTTATTGTCCCATAGAAAAGCATGTTAAATAAAAACAGTATGCAAAGTCATCTACTAGCATTTGGATTAGGAATATTAAAAATATAAAAAATAGCAGGTAATTTTATTTCATATTCTAAAAGAAGGCATATAAATTGAATTAAATAGATTATACGTTATACGTTTTTTTTTTTAATTATTGAAGGTTTTTTCTCAAGTTTTGGAAATAAAAAAATGATGGTACCTTATGCACGTGAGCATAGGAAGAAGATACAGATCGTGACGTATTTCGTGACTTTTAAAAATTATTATAAAATACTTAAATGAAATAAATAATTAAATAATCGCATATGTATCGATTTAGGACAATGCCCTCTTTTAGAATATGCAATAAAATAAGATTTTTTTTTTTTTTACTTTTTTTTTTTTTTTTTTTTTTTTTAGCCTTCCTCATTATTGGCTTCTCAGTTTATTTTCTCACTAAAATATTGCAAGAGCTGTATTGTATTTTAGTATATTAGACCTATAACATAATAACTAATGTAGATGAACTGTTGAGCTAGTAATTTTGAGCCCGCCATGTCCATTATGTGACTAACAGGGGCTACGGTCATCATCGCTTCGCAAGTCCAGACTATCACTCGACTGAGAGCGGAGGTTATGCAGGGTACCACTATCACAATGACGACCCCAGGTAACCCTTGTGCCATAACATCACTTTTATTTTTATTACTTCTTTTTGACATGCTTTCTTAGAGCTTGATATTGTATAGTTTTGTGAACATGATAGAAAAGTTGAAGTTATACAATGTTCACAAATAAACAGGATTTAAATCAAGCATGTTTTTGTTTTCTTTTAATAAAAATAATTTTTTATATTTTCAGTTCACCTTAATACTCTTGTTTTTAGCAGCTGCAATCACTTTTTTCTTTCAACTTAAATTTTTTTTTTTTTTTTTAAAAAAGTACACAGGATTATGATAATATATTTTAACATTTAAATACAGTGCATGTTAACATTAAAAATTTGGTGCGAGTTTTTGAATAGTGTAAAATATTTTATCACAATCGTGTGTACAACTATTTTATAAAGTGAATTTTTTTTAATACTTCTGTTAATTATAACTTACTTTGATTTTTACTTAGAAAGTCAAGAATATATATATGTATTATTTTTTCCAATCAGCATTTAAAGAGATCCTGCCTCAAAAAAAAAAAAAAAAAAAAATCATGAAATAGGACTATTATACACATATTATGTCACTTCACCTTTCTACGGCCTCACAAACTTAGAAGAATTTCATGACGTCATTGATTGCTAAATTTATCTACATAAAAATATGCATTCGATTTTTTTTTTAATTTTTTTTTAATTCACGTACACTCCTTTCGAATAAATTTGACCGCAGCGTTCATGTCTTTCAAATATATGGAGAAACTTTAACAAGACGAATAAATCTGACCTGTCTTGTTAAAGTCTCCCCATATATTTAACATTTAAAGACATGAACGCTGTGGTCAAATTTATTCGGTAGGAGTGTACATATAATTAATTAATTAAGTCACATATTTTCATTGGTAACGCATACGTGTGTATGTATGATAGTTCCAATTCATAATTTTAACTTTTTTTTTTATTTTTTTTTTTAAGTAAGGATTTCTTTAATTAATTTTTCTTGTATTCAATGTTTAAATCGGCCTGATTGTTTGTACCTATAGTTATACTAATATATGATTTTATGTTGTTGGTGACTAGATACGACGAGGATCGTCAGTGGGACTCTGGAGGTTACTACCAAGATAGTTACACAGGCAGGGACCAGCTTGAAAACACAGTTAACACTAGAAATACACCAGGTTATACAGAGAACTCTTATGCACAATACGATGGTGGTGGGTATAGTGCTCCAGAATATAACAATTACAGTGAAGAGACTCCGTTTAACTCACAACAGAGAAGTACAACAACAGCAACAGCAACAACAACAACAAGTAGACGTGGTGGAACTAGACGATCAACAAGTCGTCAAAGTTCAATTCATGAAGAAGAGTTGACAGAACAAGTTACCCCTACTACTTCTAAGAGTAGAGCCTTGCCTTATGGTGGTGGTGTGCCTTACTCCCGTCAACAACCAACCCCTATTACTGCTACTACCCCTTCTGTTAGCCTTCCTCAACCTCCAGTTAATACAGAATATTATGAAGGGGATGTAGGGTTAGGTTATGAAGATGATGCTGGATATTATGACCAACAACCACTTACATCTAGCACCGCCACCACCGTCCCTTCATCAGTGCTCAGTAGTGTACCCCTTGTAACAAGTGCTAATACACGGACTACTCCCCAAATACCTGCCACCACATATGATCAACAACAACAACAATATCAACAACAACAAATGCAAACACAACAACAACAACAACTAATGCAACAACAAGAACAACAAATGCAAGAACAAAGAATGCAAGAACAAAGAATGCAAGAACAAAGAATGCAAGAACAACAAATGCAAGAACAACAACTTTATGATGAAGAACAATATAATTACGGTCAAGAAGATGAGTATAATAGTTATTATGATAAAGATGGACAATATAATGAAGATTATAATTATGCATATGATAGTATTGATAATATGACACCTCCAACTCATGATTCATCATATTTACAACAACAACAACAACAACAACAACAATATCATAATAATACATCATATATAGAAGATCCATCTAAAACTAATACAGTACCAAATAAAACATTACCAAATAGGACCAATAATCTTGCATCATCTATCACATCATCCATAACTTCATCAATAACTTCTTCTTTATCTACTTTAATGAAAGGTAAAGATACTTTATTACAAACTATTCCAACATCACAACAAAATCATTTACCACATCAACCTGCCAATCATTTAGATGATACACAAGCACAGCTCAAACAACAACAAATGCAACAACAACAACAAAAATTACTACAACAACAGCAACAACAAGCAGCTGAGGATGAACGGAAATTAAGAGAACAGCAAATGCTTCAAGAACAAAAAGTTAGAGAACAGAAAGTAAGAGAACAGGAACAGAAAAAGAGGGAAGAGGAAGAAGAACGTAAACGTCATGAGGAGCAGATGTTAGCAGATCAACAAGCTCATGAACAACAAATGCAGGAATTAAAACAACAATCACAACAGCTAGAAGATGATTATTACTATGATACTAATGAATACTATACTTCAGATTATAATGAATATACTGGTGAGAGTTACTATGAAACATATGAGAATGAAGAATATATGGACGATAGTGGAGAATTACAAGATACATATAATCAAGATGAGTATCCAACTAATGAAACATTAAGTAAGAAACAAGGGCTTAACTCCAGTTTAACACATAATGATTCATTAGATTCTAGAGAAGGTGATTTTAGAGATTCATTTGATACAGCAGCTTCTTCTCAACCACCATCTGCTCAAAGAAAAACTGGGGAATATCCTGCTGTATCTAATGCAGATACTGTAGCTCCAACTGCCGCCAAACCTGCACAAACTACTCAAGCGCAAGGTAAACCATCACTAGCAGAAACAGCACTCAAGGGTGTCACTTCTGGTGTATCTTTGTTTGGTGGAGCGCTTACGTCTTTCATGCAAAAAGCAGCTCCTGCAGCAGCAGCAGCTGCAGCTACGGTAACAAATTCCAGCGTGATTAATCCCGCAGCGTCCAAATCCACCACATCTGTTACCATAACACGTCAAGCTAGTTTTCAACGTGGTTCCTTACGACAACAAGAATCACTTGATACAATGCCTGAAGAACTTAAAGATGATGAATATAATAATAAACTAAGACGAGAAACTTCTATAGATCAATATGATAATAATACAGAAAGAAGAGATTCAGAATTAGATAGATATGAAACAGAATCATTAAGGCGTGATTCTAGTTTAGATAGATATGAATCTGATACTTATAAACGTGAAAATTCATTAGATAGATATGAAACTGATACATTAAGAAGAGAATCATCTTTAGATAGATATGAATCTGATACATTTGAACGTAAAACATCATTAGATAGATATGAAAGTGATACATTAAGAAGAGAAAATTCATTAGATCGTTATGATGATGATAATTTAAGACGTGAATCATCATTAGATAGATATGATTCTGAATCTTTAAGAAGAGAAGCTTCTTTGGACCAATATGATGAAGATGGTGATGAAATGATGATGGATGAACCACCTGAAAATAGTTTAATTCAACCTTATAAACCTCATTCACCTGAATTACGTGAAACACCTATGATGTCACCTGCTGAAAGACCTGATAAAGCACCAAGTGTTTTATTAGATGGACAAAAAATGAGTGTAGATGATGATAGTAGAGTTAAACCAGAAAAAACAAAAAGTGTTTCATTTGAAGAGGATGAAAAACCACAACCTGAAAGACGGAAGTTAACTGCTAGAGAACGCTGGCACTGGGCGTATAACAAGATCTGCATGCAGCTCAATGTGAGTGTTACTTTTGATTTGTTCGCATGTCTCTCTTTTGTGTGTTATATTCTGATTGACAAAAAAAAATGTCAGATTTAGAGGAAAATGATTGTTCTCCACCAATAACACGTACTTTATCAAGATATAAATATAATCAAAGTAAATTCTTCAAGAATCTAACTAAAGATGTAAGTTTTTGCACTTTTTTTTATCTTTATTCTTATCTATATACAGGATGCGTGCACCATATCTTACGACTGATAGTAAATTGAAGTAAAAAAATACGACTTTTACTTTACATTGCTTAGAAATTAAGTATAATATTAAATTAATTAACTACACAGATTGGACCACTTGCAATAAAATGTTTTTAATTGTTGCAACAAGTAAGTGAAAATGCTTTTTCCATAACAAATGCATTAATATTTCAAATTATTTTAAAAAGTACGTTCATTGAAAGTGGTCCATTAATATATTTTAATGAAATAAAAATGAAATTAATATGCAAGTATTTTCAATTTAACGATATTGTCTATTAAAATACATGGATAATTAACGTAATTTATGCTTTAGTTAATTTATGGCGTACAACATTATTTATGCTATTTTATAACGTACTTGTTGTACAATATAGCATAAATTGTGTCACTAAAAATATTACTTATACTTAACTATAGCATAAATATTACGTATTTTTAAGCAAAAAAAATTAATGGTAAACTTAAAAAAATAATAATAATAAAATAAAAAAATATAGGCATCCATGAAAATTTAGGCAGATTTATTTGATTGTTATTATTATTAAATATCATGTACAACATAGTGTACAGGCCTAAAAGTTCATTTATAATAATAATAATAATTAGCCAAAATCAGGTTTAAAAGCCTGACAGTTGGTTACAAATTGAAATATATAATAAAATTATATATTATATTATAGTGAATATATATAACAATTAATTCATTATTTTAAAGTTTATCAATCAAATTTAACTTGTTGGAAATAATTTTAAGAACAAAAAGATTTAGAAATATTGTATATTAATTTATATTATGAATCAAGGAATTAAATTCTTAAGCTTTTACCATATACAGATATAAATAGATACTCCATTATAATAGAGTTTTGTTTTGATTCATGCTTTAAAATTTTAACATTGAGTAAAATGAAGGTTACGGTGTGACCTAACTCTGCATTTGAAGTCAAGTTTAAACAATTTGTTAACCTCATTCTTTCAACTGACATTTGATTAAGTGCAAAATAATATTGAAGTTTTGCTTTTTACTTTAGGATTATCATGCTGTTTACAGTGTTAAGAAGTTTTTGAAGCTAGAAAAAAAAATTATAATTAAATATTGTAAGCCCAATATTAAGCTAAAAGGAAAAAAAATGAATATATTAATAAATTATTTTTATTACGAGGCCACAAATTTATATATCCTTTCCCACAGACAAAAATTAATATGTAATAAGAACGCTAGTTCATTGCAGCAATATAGTTTATACTATTGTACAGCAATGAAAGTTATTGGTTTAAAAAATTCTATGTCTGAAAGTACGTAAAAGTATGTCTAGTATTTCTCATATAAATTTCTCCGAAATCGGTAAAGTAGTTTTCTCAAAAGTCGCAAAAAAATAGTAATAATAATAATAATAACATGTGATTTTCCCCATAAGCGTACTGTTAAATTAGGGGACCCTTAGCTTTCCCCGTATCTCCCCGCGTGCTAAACCAATCATCTCCATTTAACTTTAATAGCATAGTAGTTAAGATGTCCAGCATAATTACTTATATATTATTACAAAATAGCATCATTTGTGCTCTACAATATAGCAATGCAGTATTATTTACGTATTTTTTTTTCGTGTAATTTTTGCCATAAAGATGAATCGTAAATGTCTTTGCTCAATATGTTTTCTTATTATTAAAATATATATATATTTTTAATTACAATATAGTATAATATATTTTGATTAGCAAAAACTTAAATCTATTTTAACCATGAACTGCTGTAAGACATGTAAATATTATATTTACATATTAAAATTTGAAAACCACGTTTGTATGCATAATATATCAATCCACAATGTATGCATTACAAAAAAAAACATTAAGTTATTTGTATTTTAATTTGCGCTATATATTTATATATAATATTACAACAAAAAGCATGGAATGTAAATGAAAAGCTGACAAGTTACATTAAAGCAGTGAGTGTTGTATATGTATATGAGAGAGTCAGTGAGATATAATTGTATTTTATTTAACGTGTATATATATATATATATATATATATGTATGCTGAGGTGAGAAGGAGTTGATGTGTATACACGCTACAGTGACATGTAAACACCAAAGATTTAAATATTATGTCAAGCACAGATGGTCTATCTACAAAATACTTTGTATCATAAGGTTGTTATCTCTATTGTATTAAGTAGAATATTGAATCTTATAGCGTTGACTATTCATGTAGAGTATATCGTATTTCCGTGCGGCTAAAAGGAACTCTACAAGGTAATTAATTTCTCTCTCTCTCTCTCTCTATTCATCTCCGCTCACGTTGGTCACGACAATTGAAACTCACTTCATTGTTGTCACAGCAGAAGCTATTGTTAATGTTTAATGCTAAATTTAGAAACAGTTCACTCACTTCCAACACTCGAGCTTTTTTTTTTTTTTTTTTTTTTTTTTTAGAGTAGAGTTTTTGATGATTTTATACACAATCTTTTTAAACTGCAAATTATTACTATTTTGTTCATCCAGCGTACTTAGAATTTCCACGGTTTCTCTATGTTGTCATGGCAAATGCCGGGCTGTGTAATTAGGCCGTGGTTGGTCCGTGTGTGCAGTTTTCATTGTGCCTGTCGATAATATAATGTCTTGACGGAGCTATGAAGAACGATTATACTAAAAGAAATTCCACTCTAAAAAAAAAATTATTGAAAAGCTTGTACACAGTTTTGCAATGCTTTTAGAAATGTGGAATCAACGGTTATGACGTCACTAAACTTTGACAATCTAATGATAAAAGCTTAAATGACGTCACAAGCGTTAGAATCACAATGGAGCAAACGTAAAACTTGGCCAGTGTTTATTTTTTTAGAGTTTCAGCAAAAAAATAAAAAATAAAATAATAATTATAAACTATTGCAAATACTTGAAATTAATTTATTGTGGGGGGGGGGGGGAAATAATTGGTTCACGTACAACATGCACATATCTGCACTTGCATCATGTCATGCAAGAAAGTAATAATAAAACATGGTAGGAGAACTGATACAAAGCGATAGATTGCCAATAAAGATAAACTAGTTTTTTTACTGCTCAAACACATCAATACGAGTTCGTATAGTCTTGAGGGAGCAATACTTCGCAAAGTGGCTTCTTACAAAATATTATCGTACTTTACGAGCAAATATCTCGAGTAATCAGAGATATATTTAAATACACATAATGCAAGATTCCTATATAAATAAACAAAGAGTGAATGTTAAAATGCATACAATTAACCCGTATCATATAAACAGTACACCCGCATAAGTAAGCGAATGGTGATATCATTATTAGTTTTCTAATTATCATTCAAGCTTATATATAAACTATTTTTTTTACGTCATATATTAATTTTAAATAGGTGTTACCGGCATGGATAAAAAGAAATACGTATTAATTATGCTAGCTTATTTTCAGTACAATTTGTAGCATAATCTATGCTATATTATATTGCATAATAACTGCGTATGTTACGTAGCATTAGCATAACTATTATGTTTTAAAGAATATACAATTGTATTGTTGTAACAATATTATTTATGCTATAATAACTTAAATGTAGCACCAATTACATAACTTATACACTCCCGTGGGTGAAACATTCTTTCTATAAAAAAGTGAATTCACAATTTTTTTTTGTAACTTTTCGCAGACAAGTAATTATTCCTATTTAAAACAATGTTATATAGTTACGCAAAGTAATAAAAAATAAATATATGCACGATAATTACGTAATTTATGCTGCATTTATGTCATTATAGCATAAATATTGCAAAATAAAAAGTACACAAATAGTTAGGCTATATGCAACATAATATTTATACTATGTAACATAGTTATTATGCAGTATAGCATAATATATTGTTTTGAACAAAATGTACTAAAAATGAGCTAGTATTAATAATGCGTATTTATGTTTGTTCGTGTGAATGCTCCATAATATTTTTTTCGTTTGCTTAAAACACGTATAAATTTGAACCTTAAAAAAAAAAATAAAAAATAAAAAAATAAAAAAATAAAATTGTTGTATTGCAATGCTAAAAGATAGTAATTTAATGATATCGCGTCTTTTGCCACACACCGCCTGTGCTTGGCTAACACTTTATACTGGTAACCTATATTTAAAGTTGCAATATATATTTAATTATCTACAGATGGTACTAAAATATACAGAGTGGAGCAACACAATGCAAGTACAAAAAATTTAATATAAACGTTTATTAACTTTTTAATAATAACATTAAATATTTATATTATTATTTTTATATTTCTTTGCTTAACTCTATATTTTAGTATCGTCTGTATAAACAATTCATTAAATATAACACATTTTTACTATATATTTTTTAAATGTCCTAGGCAGTTTTCTGTCAAAGAACAAGGAAAATGTATTTTAAAATACTGCAGTTAGTGACAAAATAAAGATAGTAGAATTGTCGATTCATAAAACCACGACAAGATACGTTTCAGTTCCTCTTTAGAAAAAAATTCTAGTATATTTTGTGAATAACTTTTTATTTATATATATATATATATATATATATTATATATATATTACTTCTATATGTTTAATACTAAATGATTTTGAATTTATATTTTTACTGTAGATTTTCCACACATTGGCTGTGTAATAATTAGAGTACCAAGTAATTAACATGGTCTATTTTTATGTTGAGAGCGGGCGCAGAAAAATTATCTCAACCACAGTTTCCTGTCGCTGGTTATAGCAATGGAAACTATTTATCATACTTTGAGAGAGAGAGAGAGAGAGAGAGAGAGAGAGAGAGAGAGAGAGAGAGAGAGAGAGAGAGAGAGAGAGAGAGAGAACCCCAACACACTTGAAGTGTGACGTAACTTTAATGATATAATTATTTATACCGCAATATTGCATAATATAGAAAATTACCAATGTACTTTTTGCTGCCGTCTTATTTATGTTTTAAATAGTTGAATTAAATCTATTTATTTATTTATTTAATATATACAGTAGTTTATTAGTTAATTATTTTAAATATTGATTATTATTATTAAAGATTAATTATTTTATAGATTGATTAGTATATTTATTTTATTTTATTTATTAATTTACTGCACAAAAAAATTATTATTTACTTCATAAAATTTTATCGAGTTATAACAAAAAGCTTGCTTTAGTTTAAAAATATTGTATGCAGAAAATTTATTAGCAATTTCATTTTTTCCATCTACGTATAATAGTAAAAAAAAAAAAAAAAAAAAAAAAAAAAAAAAAAAAGAGAACGGTTTGATCATGTACATACAACGTACAACATTGCAATGCTTTAAATTTTGCATAATAAGTAAGCATAAAAGTGACGATCGACTAAGATAAGTTAAAATTGATGATGTCGTTATTTTGTAATAGCTCGCTCGCTCATGATAACAGCCACTTGGTGAACAAACGAGACACGGTGTCAACTCACAAAAACTTTTACGTCACTTTTTGTTGTGTTCTTTGTCGAGCCTAATGTTTACCAAAAACCAAGTTCAAAACTTTCTACAGTCAAAGATAAAAACTCAGATTTTTTTCTTTCTTTCTTCCTCTCTTTCTTTATCAAAAATTGGTCATGTATAATATGGTTTGCGTCAGTTTTAAATAAATTAGAAATATAAAATTTCTGGTAAAAAGCTTCATTTTTAACATCTGATATTAAACTTGATTTCTTTTTATATTTAAACTGTTTTTATTTACATTTAAATTAATTTAAATTTAGTTTTTGGATTTAATATTTAATTTTAAGACTTATAAAGCTATAATTATGTATGTTTATTCATTATAATTATATATTTATAGAATCTACAGTATGTATTAAAAATTGACGTGATTATTTGGATGCTACTGAAACAAAAATCAATCAATCGATCAATCGATCAAAATCAATCAATCAAAATCAATAAATCAATCGAATATCACAGTGAAATGAAATATAACTTAAAATCATACAAGCAAACATACAATAATTCGTACTTTTTCAACTAGACTTTTATTTCAGCAATAATCGTGCTCCGTAAAGATAAATTTAGATTTAATTATAAATATTGATAAATATATGTTGCTAAAGAAATTTTACATGCAAAAAGCTGAGATTAGTTATGGGAAGTGGTTATAGTTAAAGTTGCTAGAAAATATCAAGTACTTTTACCGCAACTATTGAAAATCTTATTTAAAATAAGAGACACTTAAATGGCAAAACAATGGCAGTGATAAAATAAACAAACTGACAGCTCAAAAATAATAACAAAGTGCTAGCAGATGACTTTGTTCCTGTCTACATTTAACATGCTTTCTTATGGGGCAATGAAGCAGCTATAACTGAACTTATGTCCACTCAGGCTCGGACTGGCCATAAGAGCAAGTCCGCAATTGCGGACGTGGCCCTCCCCCCCTGTATGGAGGCCCCTAAGGCCCAAAAAGGGGCGTAACTAGGGTGTTACGCCCCCTTTGTGGCCCCTAAAGAGGGTGTTACACCCCTTTTGCGGACGAAGCCCCTTGATTGCCAGTCCGACCCTGTGTCCACTGCACACCTAAAGCCTAAATTGCGTATGTCAAGTGAACGTATGTCTATTGAAAGTATGTCTCGTGAGAGCGACTCTAACTTCAGTAAGCTGAAGAAACTTTATATAAACAGTTAACTGGCTTAGACTGGCTATAAGGCTGCTCCAACAATACCTGACGTGCCTTAGACCAGTTACGCCCCTTTTTGGCCCAATTACACCCTCAAAAATGAACAATAAAATGCAATCTTTGACATTTAAAAAAAAAGTCATTCCAACTTTAACAGTTATATAAACTTTCAAAAATACATGCCAGCACTTGTGTTCAAAATAATGGCCAATACTACAACACTTCACCTCCTATATAACCACTAATTTTCTACTATGTCTTGGTATTACATAGTAATATGTCATTCGTAAACCCTGTTTCTTTGGTCTAAAATATGAGCTATTCCATTGAAAAAGCATTGTGTGACGTCATTTTGTCGTATTTTGAAGGGTTTTACAAACACTTCTGTATGTATTTAACGGGAGAGCTATAGAGTTATTTCAATACAAGAGAGGTCATGGTTTCACCTGCCTCCTCTCTACCTTCACCTTGCTCAGGGTCATCCTTGCAACCACGCGCGACCTTGCAAGGGGGTAGGAGGAGAGTACAAGAGAGGTAGGCGGGGCAAGGCCACCTAATATGCGGGTTAAAGTATATAGACGCTATTTCCATCTCTCGTATATATATATATATATATATATATATATATATATATATATATATATATATATATATATAATATATATATATATATATATATATATATATATATATATATATATATATATAATATACATAATATTTATACGTATGTACGTGACCCGTATACAGTGAGAGTGAGCGACACATACCGGTCATATCGACTCTATTTAATGATGAAATTCTATAAATATCGTTACGTCAAATTTATTCCTATAATATGTCAATAATAATAATAAACCAAATGATGAATCACATATGTGTGAGCGAGCAATTCAATTGTTGCTGGGAAAATAATTCAATTGAAACGGTTACCGTCGTTGTATCTGTGTTTTATATAATTTTACTTTTAATTAAATATTTACACTGAAAGAAAAAATATAAAGTATTTAACCCAAAATACGAAAACTGATATACTACACTGTTAAAAAAAATGCATTGAATACATTTTTTTTATTACATAATACATATTTTCTGAAATAATTTGAGGCAAAAATATGTATAATATGCTACACAAAAAATGTATTCGATGCACTTTTTTTTTTAAAGTGTACTTGATAAATTTGTTTGATAATACACGGAAAAAATTAGTTCCTCAATCCTGATTTGATGAATCCTGTATTTTGCAATACATAGGTACACTTTAATTTGGAACAGGTAGTTATTAACTACAATATCACTTAATCTAACTTGTAAGTGATTCACACCTTCACCTGCATTAAGTATTAGTATAGTATAACAATACCTGTGTTCTAGGTTATGTGTCTTACCTATTGTATTTAATACCTTGCCTTAAATATTACTTTTCCGTGTATATCAGACTACCTGGGCCAGTTAGTATTGTTAAATACTTTCTAATTAAGTGTCCTATTACAGTTTTAATGTATCGATATATTTATTATGTGTTCTGTTATGTGTGTTTTGTATGGATGGACTCTGTAAAATACTTGGATCGCAGTCAAATCTTTAAACTTTTTTTTTACGTGCCACTAATTGTGCCTTCAGATAATGTAAGGTAGCGAAAGCGCAATTTTTCGTCATTTAGGATTTTAAAGCATCGCTAAAATTTATTTCCGACAAAAGTAAAAATTTTCCCAAAAATTAATAATATTAATAATAAACAATAATAAAAAAAAAAAAAAAAGTTAAGATATTTTCCTGACCATATATAATACTAAAAAAGCTGAAACAGATCATTTTAATTTGCAAAAGAAGAAGGAAAATGCGTTTTCGTTACCCTTATATTATCTTTAACTACATTGATATCAATAAAAAAACAATAAAAAAAAGTAATTGTGTTACTTTTAGAGACAATTAATCGATTATTTTATATATTTTAATTGATGTTTAATTTGTGATTTTCCATATTTATTTTAATTATATAGTGTTAATTAAAAATAAATATTTAAGAACAAAACCTGTACCCGTGTAATTTTAAAATCAATTTAAATGTTTTTGATTGGTTTTAAATAATTAATATGTTTTACAATACGTTAAATTATAGAATTAAATTAATGTTTACGTATCTCAATTTATTTCTCATTAATTAAAGATTTAAAATTGAAGAAATAAAAAACAAATAAAGATTTTTAATTACATTTTATAGTCATTGAAATTAATCAAAATTTAAAATAGAAAGGACTAAAAAGTAGATAATTTTATTATTACTTTCTGCTTATAGTAAGAAAATGAAGGGAAAAATTAAAAAAAAAAAAAAAAAAACATCTCGGCGTTTTTAATTTAATGACACCAAATTGTGAGTCTATAAAAACAACACCAACAGTTTATTACATTTTTTTTTCTTAGGAAAACAATGTGGCAATTATCTTGAAAAGCAAAAGAAGGGAGAAAATAAAAAACGAAGGTCATAAAGCAACAGCGTGGTACACTTAATTATCAAAAGAAAATACAAAGTTGATAACCTAGTAAATAGTTATCACTCCAACAGAAATACATATCATTATTATTATTAACCTACTTTTACTCTCTTGTTTTTATTGTGGAAATAAACTTGCTATTATACTGTAAAAATATAAAAATTGGGGGGAAATTTTATTTCTCAAAATTATTATTCTAAATATTAAATTGTTGACCAATTTTTCAGGTATTTTTACTATTAATGCCCATCAAACAATATTTTAATGTAATTTTCTACTGTCTGCATATATTTATTCTATATAATATTCTACCCATATTTCTTTTAAGGAGAGTAAAGAAAGGTTTATCTATTTAGGAGCAAATACCCTTATATGCATAATATTTACAGAAATAAATATAAATGAAGTTTTAATATTACTGCACCAGTGTATTCAGTTTGTTAATATCTTCTTTTTTTGGGCAAATAAGTTAATATCAGTTAATAAATAAAGCAAAAAAAAATAAAATAAAATAAAAAATAAATAAAGCAAAAAAAAAATAATAAAAAAAATAAATAAATAAATAAATAAATAAACAAATAAATAAAGTAAAAAATAAATAAATAAACAAATAACAAATAAACAAACAAACAAAAAAACAAACAAAAAACAAACAAAGAAATAAAGAAAAATAAATAAATAATAATATGAAACAATCAATTAAAAAATGATATCTATTTTCAAGTAGCTTCATAAAGAAAGACTCCAGAATAAGTAAAATTTAAAATTTATTTGGCCGACTCTACGTATATGATTTTTTTCCACTTACAAATCTATGTTTTATCTAATTTATACATTTATTAAAATCTCAAGAGAGGTGAGGGGGGGGGGTAGGATTACAATCCTCACCGTGCTAGATTGAATGTGCTGTAAGCTAGCGCGTAGAGCTCGAGCTTTTTTTGTTTTTGTTTTTTTAATGTATTTTACAATATTTAACCAAGGCAAGAGTTGGGTACTTTGAATATAAGTGTATATAAACATAAAAAATGACAAATATTATAAATAAAAATATAAAATACAGAAAAAAAAAATCGATCACTCAAAAAATGTGTGCATTAAATTAGTTACGAATCCCAACTTATTTGAGATAAACACTTATGAGCTATTATGAGCAGCTAAAATAATGCATTTTAGCAAATTATTAACATTAGCTATTTTAAATAAAAATAGTCTAAAAAACCTGAAAACAACTTAAAATAATTATTGTTAATAGTTTGCTGAAATACATTATTTTTACTGTTTATAATGACTTAATAGTGTTTATCTCAAATAATTTAAAATTCGAATGCACTTTTTTTTTGAGTGAATTGATGCCGAAGTGAATGCAAAACTTAATGACATTATTTGTGTTGTGTAGACAGAGAAAGTGGTTGACATATATATGTAAGTCCTGACACGTCTACTCGCTCCCAGTGAGGTCTTTTGTGGTCCATATAGACAGAGAGACGTCCCAGTGTGAGGCCGGTGGCTCACTAATGCAATCTCGATGTAGCCCCTCACTGGGGCTGTGCGGGGGGGCTCCACAATATTGTCTTCTTGGAGTGCTGTACAGGAACACGCACAAATACACACACGCTTTCTCTGACTTACAACAATGCTTATTACTGGTGAAAAAAAAATATATATGGGCTTAGAGGCATAGAACATCTTAGACAAAAAACATGTCTAATATCCAATCATACCTAAATATCAACGTTGAATTAGCCGGAGTCATTAATTTATAATTTATTTTCCATGCACAATATAGTGCGTGCGGACAATGACGTCACAGAATGTCTGGTCCACGTGTGCATAAAACAAGCAAGCTGTAAGCGAGCTGAATGTAAAATAAAATAGAAATCAATGACTTTCGCCAAATCAACGTTGAAATTAGGTATATTATAATATTAGACAAGTTGTTTTGTTCAAGATGTTTTACTCTTACCTTTAAGTCTCGTATCCCTCATTTAAATTGTTCTGGAATCAATGCAGCAATTTTTTCAAAACTCGTAAAACAATTAAAAAAAAAAAAAAACTCGTTTCTTCCCATAAGCGTAATGGTAAATTAGGACCCAAATTTACAAAATTAGCACCTTTTTCTAGAGCATCTCTAATTGGTGCTTCATCACCGCCAGTAAGAAGCATTCTAAACTCATAAGAATAAATTGGTAATAATTATGCTATCTAATTGCAGTAACATTTGAGCACAACATAATTTATGCTATATTGTATAGTGATTAGGCTGCAAATCATAATATTTAAGATGTTCAGCTTAATTACTTATGTTATTACAAAATAGCTACAATTGTGCACTATAATATAGTAATTATTACAGGTAGCATAAATTACGTAATTTATTTTTACGTGTATGTATAATAACATACAAAGGCTCAGTAAAGTTTGATTTTTTTTTTGTCTTTTTTTTGCTGTAAAGAAGTTTTTTTTTTTTTTTTACCAAGAGGACCCCAACTATACTCCCAACAGTACATACAAATTTTATATATTATTGTCTCATTATTGTATAATATATTTATCTGGAGATTTTAAATAACACTATGCTCCATATGAATACATGGTATAGTCATAAGACAATGCAACTTCTATATATATTACGTAAGATACAAGAGAACTACAGAAATTTGCATCAGATCTGCATGTTGGCCTCGACCGACACAGAAGTATTATATATATATATATATATATATATATATATATATATATATATATATATATATATATATATATATATATATATATATATATATATTAAATAACTATAATATGTTCTCGAATAGTGGGTGGGTGAGTGCGTGACCCGACCTTGCAATAATATGCGGGCCCAATACTATTGACACTTAATACAAGAGTGTGTGATTGGTTTGTATTGTGGTTGAGAGGAAGGAAAAAAAAGAGAGAAGGGAGAGAGAGAGAGAGAGAAAAAAAAATAAGGTCCCTCTATCGGGAAAAAATAAGTGGAGTGACTTTACATTAGTGTGAATGTCACTTACTAGTTGATCAGACATTTTTATAATAAACGGTGAATGTAATTATGTGTATGTGTATCTACAACCGGAAGTGATATTTAGTGTTATCATCAGTTTACACGGAAAAACAAAAAGTTAATATTCAAACGTCTTTTTTTTTAAATTTTTTTTAACATTAAATTTTTTTAAGTTTCGTTCAACTGTTTACCGCTGAAAAAATTACTTTTATATTAACGAGTTACTGTTTAGACGTTTACTGCATTGTACTGGAGAGTTACACCTATGTAACTGAGCAACTTGTGACTTTTCAGTGTATACATAGCGTGTTGTTTAAGTTAAAGGTGTAATCATGTCTGATTACTCGTTAAATTACGAGGAGCGTAGTACTCAGTTCGCGCTGATATTTCCACTACGTGCAGGTCTATTCAGTGTTAAGACTAGCTCCTCTACTTCTCTCCCAGCCCCCAGTGGTGACCTTTCCTCAAGTCACGAAGATGTAGAGTACAGAGTGAAGAAATCACGTTTATCACGACGTAGGGGCTCTAGTATGTCTGAACTGGACCGAGTCCAGATCTCACAACTGGAGTCCTGTGAGAGTGATGATGTTAGTTTACCACCTCTATCATTATCAGCTTCTAGAAATATGGGTTATGATACGGCACCTCATAGTCCAGCAATGCCAAGACGTTTAATGGTAGAAACAGATTTTGTACGTGGAAGTATAGGTGATTTGATGAATTTGAAACAGTATGGTAGTGTGTGGAGTGTACGTAGTGCTACTGAAAGTATTGCACATGCGGTACCTTTGACCACCGTGACGCAGAGACGATTAGCGGTGCAAGAGTCTCTTATATCATGTGACTCGGTACAAGAGGTGTGTCACTCGGTGGTTGTATGTGACGTCACTGATACTCCAGATACTGTTATGGTTGATGAACCTCCAGAGGTATTGACTACGTCACAGAGAACTGAGAGATTATCCAGACTCATTCGTGAGCAAAGATCTTCAAAGACTATAGAAGTAAGTGGAATTGTATTTGGTGTTGGGAGAGCGGGATTTTTTGAAAATTTATTTCTTTGTGTTTAAGTTATATTACAGTACAGGAAATACAGCGTTAATTTACTCTTTTAAAAAAAAGTGATGGGGCCTCTATTATGTTACTTAACCCTTCTATATCCTCACACACTGGAGAAAACATGTAAAGTAGGCAACCTGCGCTACAATACCTATTCTGGACTTGGATTTTATGACGTCATGAAAACCAAAAGTTGTCTACTTTACAGTTTTTTAACTGTGAATAATGAGGGACATAATAGAAAGTCCTATTTCATGAATTTTTACGTTTTTTAATTTAAAGTTTTGAGGCTACGGATACGTTAAGCACTTGTCAAGTACAAAAAGAAAAGTATGTTTTTGTCGCGTAAATTTCTGAACTATAGTGCTGGAGAGAGTGCTGCACTTTTACTGCACTGGACATGCATTTGTCCGACATCAAAATGTACGTGACAAAACAAGTCACTTCACGTGACTTAACGTGAATCTCACTTAAAAACTTGGATTACAAGTAATATGTAGACACATTCGTGATAATATGCTTACCCGTCCAAGTGAACCAATTACTTTTTATAAATTTTGTTCAAAATGACAGATTTACAATTTACAAATTCCAAGTTCACCCATCTAGTTATCCTGTTAAAACGTGTAGAAGCGCCAAACGTAGAATCGTAGATCTACGTGTACGTCGCCAAGCGTAGGAAACGTAGATCGTTCATTTTGAGTAAAATTTGTAAAGTATAGTTCATTCACTATGACCGGTAAACATCAATTTTACTATTCAAAAACTGGCACTAAATTTTCTATGTTATTCTTATGAGAAGCACACGCACTGAATTTAAATGATAAAATATATAATCAAAATTGTTTATACATGTTTGTAATAATACATTTTGCTATTCAAAAACTGGTACTAAATTTGCAACGTTATTCTTATTATAAAATTAGCTTTAAATAAAAAAATGTTAAAATATTATTATCACCCCCTTTTGTGTTGAGTTCAAAATTGAGAAAATGAGCCGGACATGTCGAGAAATCTGAGCTTATAGTATATTTGAATACAAGATTAAGTAATTAATTCCAGTTGTAATAATTTATTAATTGGATTACCAATAATACCCGTATGTATTTGTATAATTTGAAATTTAATCCTTATATTCATGAAAGAGATCAATTTAAAACCATAATTATACAAAATTGTTTTAAGTGAAATCAAGCATAATTTTTAAATCTCAAACGACTAAAAAAACACATAACTTTAGTGAATAATTTGTATTAATGCGTTGTTATTTTCAAATTACTTTTATAATTATGCTGCAAAATATAATTGATTCACTATATACATATAAACATGTAATAATTATGATACAGCTCAGTGCAGCAAAATTAAATAAAATCACAATGTATGCTATATTGTATAGAGATTATACTACATAACATAATAGTTAAGATGTTCAGCATAATTACTTATGTTATTACAAAATATCAACATTTGTGCCCTACAATATAGCAATTGTATGCAGCATAAATTGCGGAATTTTTGTTTTACATGCATGAAATAAAAATGTGTTTTTACTTAAGGTGGTGGGGGACCGACTTGGACCGGAAATCGCTAAAGGAAGAACTATATTTTCCCAATAATTTTTTGTACATGATTAAATTCAAATAAAACAAACACTATAATTTTCAAATAAAATCAAGTAAATTTAAAATATATTTTTGTATAGCAAAAAAAAATTTAATGATATTTTCAATTGTAAAAAGTTAATTTGACTAAAATTTCCCGCTCAAATTTAAATTTTCACATGTACATACTATCTTTAAAGTGTAATAACTTAAATATTTGATCGTGTTATCACATGTTTGACATAACTAAATTTTTAAGTAACATTTTTTCTTTACTTTTTATTATTATTATTATTCGCAACCGTCTTAGTTAGCGAGATATCGGTCGGTCACCTACCCCCTTAATTATAATAATACCCGGAAAGGAAAGAGTGTAGAATTTCTTACTTAAGCTCAATAGAGGAAAGTTGACTGTCATCAGTCATCAGTAAAGAAATAAAGCATCGCTGTAAAACTGTTTTACAATACAATAAAATTAATAAATATTAAAATATTTTTATTTAGAGGCCACTAAAGTTACAAACCCTTTTATATTTATAGTCTTGCAATCAGAGTATTTCAACCATTATAATTAATTAGTTACTACATGTCATTATGTAACCTCCATATAAAACAATATTATGTTGTAGAAGCGCAGGTATGATGTTGTACAACATGAGTTATGAAATATCATTTTTTTTTTCCTGGTACTAATTAATTATTTCTCGTTATATGACCTAAATAATTAAAATAGTTATAAAATAAAATTAATTACAATTATATAAAACGGATGCTGTAGTAAACAGCTGAGACTGTGGTGCATTGTTTGTATTATTGCAAGTATGCGAGTATGGCATTATCAGCTTACAGTGATAAGATACTGCATGTCACGTCACGTCCTTGAGTGAAAGTGGCGGTGCGAGTGTTCACTGCTATAGTGGGGTGGGGAGATAAAAGTCGTGTGCCCCACAGTCATCAAGTCAAATTACACGTTACAGTCATCAGTATACAGCTAAATTACGTACTCATTTACATCTCTGCAACTCATGATTCGTACAATTTTATTTTCACTATCGCGATATTTAAGAAAAAATCAAATTTTATTAGCAATCATTTCAGTTGATGCAATGATTACTATTTTTATATGTTTATTGTATTTAGTGTATGTGAACTTACTCTGTTGCTGATTAACAAAACTGATTTTGAATATGATAGGAACACAGATATGTTATACAAAAAAGTATTGGTCTACTATCTTCAACTCTAACATATCAAATTCACTTAGCTAAAGGCGTAGAACACATTGAACAAAAAAAGTAGTGTAATATCCTAACAAACCTCAAAATAAACGTTGATTTGGCCGAAGTCATTGATTTCTAATTTATTTTACATTCACAAAATGCCACTGGCGGTCTCTGACGTCACAGCTCACCCGGTTTACGCGCGCGTAAAACAAGCAAACTGTGACGTCAGTGACCGCCAGTGGCATTTTTTGAATGTAAAATAAATTAGAAATCAGTAACTTCGGCCAAATCAACGTTGATTTTCAGGTTTGTTAGGATATTACACAACTTTTCTTCCGTATTTAAAATCTAAGCAAAAACAAAATGAAGAAAAGATTTTTATTAAAAGTTGCTCAGGTCCTCTGACATTTAAAAATTATTTTGAGAAATGTATGATGTATAGTAGTTTTTAGACAAACACGTTTAATTATATATTCACAAATTTTAATGAGAAATCTCTTGTAAAATTTTGAGTTGCAATTAGTAGACTTCATCTGACATTTAATATTTCACTTCATATCTTGTACATTATTTACAAATTTAGCAATTTATGAATTGTACAAATACACAAACAAAAAATTTCCTTGGATAATTAGTTATATGCATCACATTTAATTAATGCAAAAAAATGTATGTCACATAGAAAAAATAATTTTTTTTTTTTTTTTTTGTATAAACTATAAAGTGTCTAATATTAACTCAAATTTGATATTTACCTTTACAAAATAGAACCAATTGAAAAAAGAGCTTTTAATGGTGCCAATTTATGTAGATAAATTTAAGATAAGAAAGGTTATCAATGATTTATCGGGGGTCAATGACCTGAAAGTCTGCTGGAACACAAGGCAAACTTTTGCTTTTTGATTTGGCACTCAATTTCATAGTCATTTTTGCACTAAAGAATCGATGATAATAGCGAGTGGGTGGTTGAGGGAGAGAGAGAGAAAGAGAGAGAGAGAACAAAAAAACTCTTCTCAGACATACAGTAAGTCTCTTAATATCTGCTTGATTTACGGCTGAATCATGACGCCTTTGGTAGCACATGAGAGAGAGAGAATGAGAGAGAGAGAGAGTGAGAGAGAGAGAGTCTGGGTTACACTTAGAAACTGCTCCGTTTCCTTCCTCTATCATTTTATAGTAATAAAAAATATATTATTACATATAAATTTTAAAACTAGTTTTTTTGATAGTTTCTCTTAAATATAGAAAACATAAAAAAAAAATCTTTGATCTTTTTCTTTAATATAAAAATCTTTATCATAAAATAAAAAAAACAGAAAAAAAACCAGCTTTTAGTTTCTAATAAACGTATAAAAGGATATTGATAAAATATTTTCCGCTTTTAATACATCATATATAAAAATAAAAATTGTAAAAACCATTTAAGAAAATGAGTCTTTGATTAAAAAAATGCGTATAAGCTTTTTTGTAAGATTAAAATTTATTTTACAGGTAAATAAAAAAATATCAATTCTGAAAAGAAGAAAAAAAAATCTTTTTTTTGTGTGTCTTGACAAACGTAAGATTTTTTTTTATCCATTTGAAAGCGATTAGATTTTTACACACGAAGCAATTAAGCAAAGTTGTCAAAGCTCCGTCCCTCTGCTCTCGATTGTTTGTTCTGTAAAACGTCGAGGGACGAGCTAAGAGATTTTTTTTGTCGTAAGAAAACAGAAGTAAAAAGAAGAAGTAAAAAAACTCAATCTTAGACACTTACAATTGTTTTATGTTGCAATGTTTTTGTAACAATTTAAAATATTTTTATTGAGGGTTTATATTGTAAATAACACGTATAACGTTTATTTATTGCTGAGTAAATGCATTTTTTTTTTGTACGAGGTTGTAAGTAAATAAGATAGTTTTTTTTTTTGTATATACATAATTATACACGTTATATTTTAAGAAATTATTCAGTTAAATAGATGTAACTCTTCAGTACAAACAAATAACTGAAATGGAAAACATTTGAACAGTAACTTGTTAGAGAATAAACGTTATTTAATTCAGCGGTAAATTGTTAGAATAAGAATTATTTATTGACCCAAGCAGTTTATAGTAACATGTGGTGTTACAACACGCGTTGGTTTTATCAAAAAATTTAGTTGAATATTCATAAATTTTTCACTACGTAATTTTTTAAACAAATAATTACATGAAATCGTTATCATATTCACATTCTAAAAGTAAATAAAAATAACATACAAATAAATATTTTAGACAAAATTTAAATTCTCGTCCTACATCTAGAATGCATGCAAATCAGCTATCAAATACAAGATAAGTAACATGCAACTATACATGTATACTATGTATGTACACATTAAAGATAAATAAAATATGCAACTAAACTGCATACAATAAAATTAATATGCAAATCAACTGCATAAAAGTAAGTTAATATGCAAGACTGGTATATAAACATGCAGAAACTTTTGCTATAGGAGGATGCAGGCATAATTTATTATTTTTTTATCTTTTAGACATGCTACATATATGTATAGTACAACATAATTTAACTTTCTTTCATGCACAGTACACATGATTATCATAATTAAATTTAACATTCAAATTAAGTGTTTGTTTTTTTCATATGAATAACATTGTAAATTTAAAGCTAGTTTTTGAATGGTAAAATATATATTTCACAATCGTGAAAACTCAATATGAAAAAATTTTAAGTATAAAAGCAAGCCCCCCCCCCCTCCCAAATAATAATAACGTTACAACTATTGTTAAATCGTCGCATATTTCCTTATTTTTAGTTTTAATGAACCATTATTATTTATAATAATGATTTTCCTATAAGAAAATACATTAAAGCCATAGACCACATAAAACATATCGTCGTTGTGGCGGCGAAAGGCCACATCTCTATTGTTGTCAAAAAACGGCGAGGTCACATCTCAATTGTCGCGAAAAAACGGCGAGGTCACATCTCAGTTCTCGTGAAAAAACGGCAAAGTCACATCTCAATTGTCGCGAAATAACGGCGAAGTCACATCTCAGTTCTCGCAACAATGCGGCGAGGACACACCTCAATTCTCGCGAGGTGGCGGAAAAGACACATCTCACTTAACGTGCGGAAAAGACATAACTCATTGTTGATTTTTCAGAAACGTTAAAAAAATCTCCTTGAAATGAATTGTTTTAAAAAAAAACTATTTTTACTAGTAAGATATGAGAGTTAGAGACTTGCACCCGGCAAACTTTTTAATCTAGACTATATTTCGCAGCTAATCATATCTGTTACAAAAAAATATACTAATTTTTTCGTGTTAAAAAGCTTGCTCAAAAAGAGGTCTAATTTTTTCCATTTTTGTTCCTTGCAAGCGACCCTGTAAATTAAATTAAGCCTACCATGAGTTGAATGTGTTGCATTTTATACGCTCTTTACAGTAGTTATCATTTCAGGGTCATTTGGTGCTTGTGTTTATTATTAAAGCAAAAATGTTTTTATTTTTACTTGACAAGAAAGGGTACCCCCTTCTCAATTTTTTTTATATCAAATTTTTTTTTCACATTTTTTTTCGTGACACATGTTTATATAGTGATTTGAACACGAAAAACACGAATATGGTGTCAAATTTGAAAAAAATTGCATTTTGGAATCGCTATTAGAATTTTAACTTTTTTTGCCATGCGTATACTATAACATAACTCGTGTAACGGAGGCAATGGCTTGCCGTTATTTTCCTAATTAAGGTAGCGCAACGCAACTTGGTACACTTAGAGGAAAAATAATGAGTATTTAGAGGATGTTTTTATTTTTACCTTATTTTAATTTTAAGGGTCGAAAACGCACCCTGAACCCAGAAGTCAGTTTTTCAGGGTGGGAAAACCCATGTTAAAGTGAAAATAAAAAATAATAAAAATTTAAGTTTTCCAAAATTAACCAAATTTAAGTTACGGGGGTAAAAAAATATAAAAAAATAATAGTAACAAGTTTAATTGCCCTCAACCTCTCCCTGAACCTTAAAAAGGTTCTTTTGCCCTTGAAAATATAATATTTTTTAAAAAATCGCATTTTAATAGAAAGGGTGTCGATTCGTAGGTAATCGACCACGCTTACAACGTTTATGTCATCTTAATTTATCCATGACCCTTTCCTGGTCCTCTAAGGGTTGGAGAACGACCCTTTTCTGCAAAATGTCAGTTTCAGTCATACCAATAAAAACGATATCGTTTCCTAGTAATTCAACCACGCTTAGAACGTTTATGCTAAGTAAATTGACCCACGACCCTTTCAAGGTCCTCCAAGGGTTAGAGAACGATCTTTTTCTGCAAAATGTCAGTTTCAGACATACCAATGAAAACGATGTCGTTTCCTAGAAACTCGACCATGCTTAGAACGTTTATGCTTAGGTAATAAACTTAAGACTCTTTCCAGGACCTCCAAGGGTGGGAGAATGACCTTTTTGTTTGAATAATGTCAACCTTAAGACATAACGTTGAAAACGGTGTCAATTCATGGATAATCGAACTCGTTTAGAACGTTTACGCTTAGTAAATTGACCCACGAGCATTTCAAGGTCCTCCAAGGGTTGGAGAACGACCATTTTGTCCGAAATATGCCAGTTTAATCATAACGTTGAAAACGGTGAAGATTCATAGGTAATTAACCTCGCCTAAAACGATTATGCTGACAAAATGAACTCAAGATTTTTGCCAGGCCAGATCCTCCAAGGGTCAGAGAACACCATTTTTAACGTTACGTCTTAATCTGACTTTTTTCAGACAAAAAGGTCATTCTCCAACCCTTGGAGGATCTGGCCAGGCAAGGTTCTTGGGACCATTTAGTCAGCATAAACGTTCTAATCAAGGACGATTACCTATTAATTGACACCGTTTTAAACATTATTTCTTAAACTTAATTTTTTGAGACACAAAATTTTGTTCTCTGACCCTTAGAGAGCTGGCTTGGCAAGGATCATACTGATCATAGGTCAATATACTAACAAGTAAGCATAAACGTTCTAAACGAGGTCAATTACCTATGAATCGACACCGGTGTCAACGATATGTAATAAAGTGACATTTATCAGAAAAAAGATCGTTCTCTAACTCTTGGAGGACCTTGAAAGGGTCGTGGGTCAATTTACTTAGCATAAACGTTCTAAGCGTGGTTGAATTACTAGGAAACGATATCGTTTTTATTGGTATGACTGAAACTGACATTTTGCAGAAAAGGGTCGTTCTCCAACCCTTGGAGGACCAGGAAAGGGTCATGGATAAATTAAGATGACATAAACGTTGTAAGCGTGGTTGATTACCTACGAATCGACACCCTTTCTATTAAAATGCGATTTTTTAAAAAATATTATATTTTCAAGGGCAAAAGAACCTTTTTAAGGGTCAGGGAGAGGTTGAAGGCAATTAAACTTGTTACTATTATTTTTTTATATTTTTTTACCCCCGTAACTTAAATTTGGTTAATTTTGGAAAACTTAAATTTTTATTATTTTTTATTTTCACTTTAACATGGGTTTTCCCACCCTGAAAAACTGACTTCTGGGTTCAGGGTGCGTTTTCGACCCTTAAAATTAAAATAAGGTAAAAATAAAAACATCCTCTAAATACTCATTATTTTTCCTCTAAGTGTACCAAGTTGCGTTGCGCTACCTTAATTAGGAAAATAACGGCAAGCCATTGCCTCCGTTACACGAGTTATGTTATAGTATACGCATGGCAAAAAAAGTTAAAATTCTAATAGCGATTCCAAAATGCAATTTTTTTCAAATTTGACACCATATTCGTGTTTTTCGTGTTCAAATCACTATATAAACATGTGTCACGAAAAAAAATGTGAAAAAAAAATTTGATATAAAAAAAATTGAGAAGGGGGTACCCTTTCTTGTCAAGTAAAAATAAAAACATTTTTGCTTTAATAATAAACACAAGCACCAAATGACCCTGAAATGATAACTACTGTAAAGAGCGTATAAAATGCAACACATTCAACTCATGGTAGGCTTAATTTAATTTACAGGGTCGCTTGCAAGGAACGAAAATGGAAAAAATTAGACCTCTTTTTGAGCAAGCTTTTTAACACGAAAAAATTAGTATATTTTTTTGTAACAGATATGATTAGCTGCGAAATATAGTCTAGATTAAAAAGTTTGCCGGGTGCAAGTCTCTAACTCTCATATCTTACTAGTAAAAATAGTTTTTTTGTAAAACAATTCATTTCAAGGAGATTTTTTTAACGTTTCTGAAAAATCAACAATGAGTTATGTCTTTTCCGCACGTTAAGTGAGATGTGTCTTTTCCGCCACCTCGCGAGAATTGAGGTGTGTCCTCGCCGCATTGTTGCGAGAACTGAGATGTGACTTCGCCGTTATTTCGCGACAATTGAGATGTGACTTTGCCGTTTTTTCACGAGAACTGAGATGTGACCTCGCCGTTTTTTCGCGACAATTGAGATGTGACCTCGCCGTTTTTTGACAACAATAGAGATGTGGCCTTTCGCCGCCACAACGACGATATGCTTTTTAATGAATATACACGAAATGGGATCTTCAAAACTGATGACAATTTTTACCAAGATATTAATGTAGCGCTGCGAGAGAGCGTGAAAAATACTGTAAAGTATGCAATTTGCAAAAAAAAAAAATCATGTTTATGACGTCAGAAACATGCAAAAATTAGTATGAAAAGTTGTACGGGTTGCATAAATAAAAATTTCAGATCACTGCTACGGAGCTACAGTTGGATTTTGAGACAAACTAATGTTATTTATGTAAATCCCATCAAGTGTTTTGTGATATAAATGCTTATGTTTTTCTCTAGTCTATTCCTTTAAGAATATTTAAATTCTTTTAAACAGTTCGTTTACTGCAAGTGGTCTATTGTCACAGTATTGAATTGTATCGATGACGATGGAGAGATTTTGAATTGTTATAAATCTAACATTCTGATTGGCTACTTTTAATTGACTTCACATTATTTTTTTATTGATATTTGTTATGACTGCAATAATGAAAAAAAAATTGAACTAAATTACATTTTAAAAACAGATGACATTTTTTTTTTTTTTTTTTTTTTTGTTCCAGACTGGAATTCAGTTTGAGTTGTAAAAAACTATATAGATATATCGTTTTGAATGTTTCATTATATTTGATGCACTTACTTTTTATTACTCTTGAATAACAATGAGTTTCAAATAATAACCATACCATTGTAATAGCAAATCTACAAAATATAGTAAAAAAAAAAAAGTGTATTTTCAAAATACCGTAAATTTTTATTTCATTTTTTTCTGCATTTTTACAAGCATTTGTACTATCCCATTTAAATATACTGTAGTAGTTATTTTATATTTCCACATTATAATATATATTTATTTATGTTAAAAAAATAAAAAAAATAATGATATTGAATAATTTTGATACATGAAGTATAGCTATATACTACTGATTCTATAGCATAGCTGCTATGCTATATGCAACATATTTGTTAGCCAATATTACATAAAGAATGTTGCTATACGTAAATATTGCTAAATTATTGAGCCCAGCATAATATAGGGTGTATCCGGTTGACGTCATATTTATTGCGCTTTGAGGCCATACTGGAGTAGTGCATAACATTGCTTAGCATAGGACAAACTTCATTTAAGCCAATTTTCTTTGCTAAATAGGTTAATTTTTTGGATACTGTTATTTTTCTCACATACCTGAGATATTAATTCAACATATTTACAGCATCAATGCTCTCAAAAATATTGCATAGTGCTTTTAAACTGGCAAAACGATTTTTTGTCCTATGCCACCCATGTTATTGAGTTATCCAGCATGGCGTCGACTTTAACATGAATGCATAGACCCTATATATATATATATATATAATTTTGTTTATGTTTAATTATTACATTCTATAATTTTTTTTAACGTTGTTACATACATTTCACCTGTCAATAACATGACGTGATTTTGGTGACAGTTCTACATTTGTAACAAAATGAAGAAGTTTCAATGAGGAAGACTAATCATTTTTGGGACAGTATTTGAGCACATTTTTAGAAAGAGTATAATTAGTAGATTCTATTGAAGTCAATATTTACCTTTATTAATTAAATTTCAGTAATTAATTCTTTATTTAAAAGTTGTGGCCACGCCCCCAAGAAGCCTGTGCGTATCAAAATTTGCAGAAGAAGATCAGACTCCACTGCAAAAATTCAAACAAATAACTAACGGCACAGGCTTCTTGGGGGTGTTGCTGCCACTTTTAAATTATGGATTAATTGCTGAAATTTAATTAATAAAAGTAAATATTGATGTCAATAAAATCTACTAATTATACTCTTTCTAAATATGTGCTCAAATCCTGTCCCAAAAATCATTAGTCTTCCTCATTGTTATTCCTTGCAAAGGTAGCCTATATTGAAAATTTTATTTATGTTAACTGGCACAATAAGTTTTAAAATTATACCAAAATTGATAACAATATAGCCAAAGAAAATCTTGAGATATCAGTCTTCTGAACGATCCCCCTTAAAGTTTTAAATTAAAAAAAAAAAAAAAAAAAACAGTAGACAGACAGTGAGATCTCGACAAACCAAAACCTAATTGAATTTCTTTTATTCACACGCTGCTCTCTTTTCTTTTGTTTTTTTTTTGTATGTGGTCCAGCCGCAGCATCAGCAAAGACGTTTAGTTTTTGTGTTGTGTTTGTATGTTTGTTTGTTTGCGACAGCTTGACAAGCTAACTAGGACAGATGATTGTTCGTGGTGTACACAACTATAATTAATTATATTGTACACCACAACGCCTATGTAACTGTATATATATACAGCTGATATAACTTGTACCGTGTATAAGTGATAAACTTGCCTTTTACATCAATGAAACTGTAGGTAATGTAAGTGAGTGACTGCGCATTTCGTGTTTCTTCTGCAAGGTTTAATTCTTTATTTCCAGTTTTCACGTTTTCATGGTGCAAAAATATTTTCCTTTATTTATTTTGAAAAGTTGAACTTTTACCTGAAGTAGATTTTATGGCAATTTAGCAAATTTGGAAATGACAAACGAAATGCGCAGAGTGGTTACCTTGTTACCTACAGCTATGTTGGTTTACATTAGGCTTGTGTGAATATCTTAAACATTCTAAAAAAAATAGCGTTGAAAAGCTTGTACACAGTTTTGCAACGATTTTAAGTTTTGTGGAATTAACGGTTACATCATCACTAAAGGCCGAAGCAGCCGTCAATCGCTGCCTGAGCGATAACCGTGCGACAACTATCGCTGGCTCCCGATTGGCTTAGCGCAAAAAGTTAGACCAATCCTAACTCTAGCGCACTCTAACGGTCCTTGTCGCAAAAAGACCGACTGACGGCTGCGCCGGCCTTTAACGTTGACAATCTAACGATAAAAACGTAAATAACGTCACAAGCGTTAGAATTACAAAAGAATAAACGTTCAACTTAGCCATTTTCTTCATTTTCTGCTAATGCTTGTGACGTCTCCTACGTTTTTATCGCTAAAATTTCAATGCTTAATGACGCCATAACCGTTTATTCCACAATACGACCAATCAAAAGCTAGGAAATTAGGGATAACCAATTAGATTGAGTGTTATATAGCACTATGTAGCGCTACGTAACGTGCGATCTGATCGTTTCCCTCAATTTCCACGATTTTGATTGGTCGTATAGTTTTCACGCAATTTCACCTGAAGGCTACCTTTTCAGACCTTTTGTTTACGCAGGATCCTAAATTTGTAAGGTGCTTCTCTCCTTTACATTCTGTAGTTGTGAGAAAACTTCGGTCTGCATACAGCGCTCTACTAGAGATAACACATGCAATGTTTGATCATTGCACTAGCTGTATTAGATAGAAATGTTAACTTCACCTATATACCTAACTTGTAATAAATATACTTGAGCAGGAAACACTGAAGGTGATGAATCATAACCTACAAAAACGGTTGGATAAAAATAGTTTTACATTTTTCATGTATGATAAGAACATGCAAAACTGTGCTAGATTTACCCGGGTAAAAAAAAAAGAGCAATTAATGTTGCAATGAATAACTGCTATATTGTAGAGCTCAAATGTTGCTATTTTGTAATAACATAAGTAATTGTTCTGAACATTTAAACTATTATGCTATATAGTGTAAATGACACAATATAGTATAAATTATGTTGTGAGCTAGCATAATTATTACGTATTTATTTTGGTCCATGCATACGTGTTTATTAAACAATTGTATTAATATCTCAGCTGCTTATATGTATTATTGATGTCTGTGGTCAGTCCTGATTGCAGTGCAAGGTGGCAGTGACCCTCGTCAAGTCACAAGTTCACCTCATCTCATTAATTCTATTAAATCTCACGTTGTTGGGTTTATCATGTTGTGTAGCATGGAAACAATTTTCAAAGTTGTACAATCCCTCCTCCAAAAAAAAAAAAAAAAAAATGCATCACACAGTTTTTTTTATACATTTTTTTTTACATACATATTTTACATTTTCCATAAGTGAAAAAAGTAGGAAAATTTTTTGAACTATTTAGTAGGGTAATATTACCAATGCAAGAATTTGGCTTGCCTTTCCATACACTTAATTAGACGTATTATCAGATTATGGCTGCATAATCTATGATCAAAGCCAACCGACAGAACAGAATGGATTCTGTACATACAGAATCCTGTGCATTTTTGTCAACCTAAAACAACAACAATATTTTATATTTTTCCACTAATATTAAGTCAATGTAAATCAGAAATATGTATGCAATACTTAAGGTGGAAATTTAGCTACTGCGGGATTTGACTAAAAAGTTGTAAAGAAAGAAAAATATCTGGCATTTTGCACAGTGATACATTAGGATAACTCAACTTCAAAAAAAATAAAAAAATAAAAAAAAAAAAAAAAAAATACAATAGGGTTCACAATGCTAGATTTTACATTATGATTTTTTGAAATTTAAGTCCCATAAGAGCCCGTGTTAAGTTCAATAATTAATTTCTTTCTTATCTGATGGTCAAGGCTTATGAAATTTTATCATAGGTAGCTGTTACTATTAACTTTCAAATAGCATCATAAAGTGTTGCATTTTTTTTTTCTAAATTTTGAGATACAAGCCATCTGAGTACAACCCTTAAAAAAAAGTATCCAATGCATTATTTATGCAGGACTTTACCAATGCAAAAAGTATGACCTCATTATAAATTTTATTTGCATTTGCAGAAAAGTCTCGTGATTTGCGTGAATCTCGTGCTCCATAATGATGCAGGAAAAACAAACACAAACTACTATACTAACAAAGTTAATTTGAATCGCAAGAAGAACACAAATAACGAATCTTATATAAGAATACTTGAATTTTCAAACTTTTAATTTTACTTCTTTTAAGTTTGTGTAATGTGCGGTTACTAAAGCAAATATCTTTGATGTTCAAAACTTAAATTAATTTTAAAGTGGTTTGAAATGAACGTAAATATTAGTTCATCATGATGAGATAACTTGAAATAATTTAAGAGGAAATTAGTTCATAGTGAAGTATAAATAAATATTTAGAAAATACTTAACTCTAGTTTAAAGTAAACTAGACATGTAATTAACTTTCCATATTTTGTGATTTTATCTGCAAATTAAATATAATATGTAATAATAATTATTTATCTATTTATTATTTTATTTAATAACTATTAACGGATTTTATTGGGAGAAATCAGGCTACAGAACCTCTCAATTTAACCCAACTGTTTAACAATACAGTCTATAGGGCTTTGGATAGAAACCGGTTTACAGCAAACTGGTTACTTAACGATTCAATTAACCAGTTTCATTGAAAACTCGTGAACCAGTTAGTTGTTAGTGAGAATCGATAAACACTTTTACGATTTTAGAAATCGTTAAAATCGCTAAGCAAGTTAATGAATAATGATTTTGAGAATCGTCAAGTATATTTGCGATTTTAAAATCAATAAGCTATAAAAAATGAAAATCCTAATCAATGAGTATTATCAAATTTTCACATATTTATATAATTTTATTGACTTTTAGAGTATAAATTTTAGAATATCATTTTTTGATGCCTTGCAAAACATGTTATAATTATACTTACTTGTATAATAACTTTTATTTATTTTTTGAACTTAAAAAATAATTTTAAAAAAATGAATATCTGTTTGCAGTAATGCAAGTAAAATCATTTATGAACTCTTTTGTGTAATAATTTTTATAATAGAAAAAATATGCCAACAGGAAATTTGCATTTTTATGTGTGCAAATAATAAGCAATTTTGTTATTTTTATTAATTAATAAGAAATTTTAATAATTTTATTAATTAATTACTAATTATAATTCTTTTTACTGAAATCGTTAATAGGATCTAACGATTTTTTAAAATTAAAAATCGTTAATAATGTTACCGATTTTAACGATTTTAAAATCGATAAAGATTTGAAGCGGTTTTGACGATTATTTAATTATTAATCTATTAAAATCGCTTTATTTTGCAAACCGGTTTACGCTTACCGGTAAGGTTTCTTAACGATTAACCGGGTTTGAAATTTTTAGCGATTATCTACAGCACTAGTACAGTCAGTTACAATTTTAAATGAGTTCAAACCAAATTTTTCACGATGTTAATAGTTTTCTTTTCACTTATTAAATTTTTTTTTTTTTTAATATTCCATGTTCATAATTTTTAATTTTCATAAAATGTTACACGGAAAGTATAAATCACGTACTTTATGCTGCATTTTTATATCATTAATGATGATTAGTACAACATAATTAATTTTGCTGTACAGCACAATATTGATCCTATTGTAACATAGTAATAATTAAAGGGCTCCTAAAATAAAATCAAAAACGTCACATTCATGAGATGGGACCATTATTGAGGATATTAAGGATATAATATTATTATATCCTTCAACCCTTCTGTAGCCTCACAAAATGGGATTGAAAAACTGTAAAGTAGGCAACTTTAGGAATTCATGGCGTCATCAATTGTGGGTCTACAATAAAAATTGTAGCGCAAGTTGTCTACTTTACAAGTTTTCTTCCTAGTTTGTAAGAGAACTGATGAGTTAAGGCACAAAATATGTGTATTTATAATAGTCACATCACGTGATTTATCATTGAGAGGAAATTTTTTTTTTTTAAGGCCAGGGGCTCTTTAAGTATATAGCATAGATTTTGCTATACTGAACAAATTGTGCTGAAAATGAGCAAAGAATAATAATTTTACGTAATTTATTTTTGTTTGTGTAATAAGCATACTACATACTACACTTAAAAATAAAATAAAACTCATTTCTTATCACTTTGTGTGTGTGTGTGTGTGTGTGTGTGTGTGTGTGTGTGTGTGTGTGTGTGTGTGTGTGTGTGTGTGTGTGTGTTGTGTGTATAAGGGCGGGGCAAAACTCATATATATATATATTTTTTGACAAGCCATGCACAAAATGTATACACCCACTTAAATGGTGCTCTGACATACTTAACATAATTTTTTTAATCATAATTACATTTAATAATATATTATATAACATGACATTTCACACGAATAAATTAAATTACGTAATATGTGTCATAAAGCATAAAAAATATTGCTATTTTGGAAACTATTAACCTATCTACACATCATTTTAACATTAATTTTGAAATTCACGCGTTAAAACCTGATACGCTTGCAGAAGAAGAACGTAAAAATGACGAAAGGGTCTTTTAGAGGGACGTGGTAGGCACTTTTTAGAGGGTAATTAATCGCTGAAATGTAATTTATAAAGGTAAATATTGACTTCAATGGAATCTACTATTTATACTTTTTCTAATATGTGCTTAAAACAGGGTCTTAACTTTATGGAAACAACTTTAAGATATCAAAACTTTTGCTCTATGATATAAATGCAGTTTAAGTTATGTTTTTTTCAGTGCACGTACCAAAATAATAAAAAAACGTAATAATTATTCTCGATCAATTCAGTAATATTTAAATATTTATGCATTCTTTATGCAATTATGCTATAATGTATAGCGATTATACTGCACAGCATATCATCGAATTTAGAGTAAATTCAATGCTATAGTACTGCAGTTGGATGTTTAGATGTTTATGTGTTACTAAATATCAACATTTTTGCTCTACAATATAGCAATTATTCAATGCAGCATAATATATTAAAGGCATAGAAAACATGAAACAACATGTTCTTTTGTTCTTTTGAATCATTAAAGACAGAATGTGATCTACAAAACTGATGATAATTTTTACCAGAATATGAATGTGGTCCTACAAGAGAGCGTGAAAAAACTGCAAAGTATGCAATTTGCGTGAATATTTCTGTTTATGACGTCAGAAACATGCAAAAACTAGTATGAAAATGTTGTGCGGATTGCATAAATAGAAATTTTCTGATCACTGCTACGGCACTACAGTTGGGTTTTGAGACAAAGCAATCTTATTTATGTAAGTCCCATCAAGTGTTTTCATCATGTTTTCTATGCCTTTAAGTAATTTATTTTTTTTTCCGTGTAAAGAACAAGTAATAATCTCAATCCATTATTCCAATATAATATAAAAGTTGTAAAAGTAAATCATGTTAAAATTTTATGTTCTTATTTTTTTATAAAGTTTTTACATTAACTAAGATTTCTATAATAAAAATTTGCATGAATAACAAGGTATTAGGTTAAAGAGATAAGCTGATGTGTTTAACATGCAGGTTTTAATATCAACTTTTTTATCATAGAACTATGAGAGATGTGGGGCGTGGTGCTTGCAGCGGGATACAGTCCCAGATTGTACTTCCTTTTCTCTCTCTCTCTCTCTCTCTGTCTCGTGTTAACCAGGCCAAGGTTTAACACTGCAAATCTGCATTCTGACATTTTCATCCATCAACACCCGAGGCGGTATAGAAAAAAAAAAAAAAAAAAAAAAAAAAACGTGGCAAAACTTTATGTTTTTATAATCTCTAGTTTTTATATTATATAAATATACTCTCTTTAATTATTATTATTTTTATTGATTTTTATTTACACAAAAGGTTAAAGAATACAATGTACACTTGTGGATCTGTGGGAAACTAAATTTTAAACCTTTTGTGACTATAAATGACTATATAGTAAAATAAATAAATAAATAAATAATAGTCTTTATTGTTCAAACAACAAATTAGCAGCAGATGAAATATACATAATAAATTATTAAAAATTGAACAAAAGGCGCAGTCAGGACAATGAGTCCTATCAACTGAACCGGAAATAAGTGACGACACTGTATGGAATAATAAAAATAACCAATTATAATTAACATATTATTTTGTGTCCACTTATAACATTATGTTTTAATAAGAAAAGATAAGTACAATAATATATGAGCTAGTTACTAGCATAATCTTTTAGAAATAGATTTTTTAAACATTGAGATTGTAGACATACAACATACATCATCAGGTAATTTATTCCATAGTAAAAGTCATCTACGTAACATTTTACGTATTGTACACTGATTTACAATACCAATTGGATGGTAACGCTTTGACTGTTTTGTTTAGTGTATTGTCTCTCTCTCTCTCTCTCTCTCTCTCTCTCTCTCTATCACACACACACACACACACACACACACACACACACACACACACACACACACACACACACACACACACACACACACACACACACACACACACACACACACACACACACACACACACACACACACTTACACACTTACACACACTTTGACTTCTACTTATTCAGGAGAGAGAGAGAGAGAGAGAGAGAGAGAGAGAGAGAGAGAGAGAGAGCAAATTTTGCACCTTTAATTCATAAAAAAAAACAGCTACAAAGTATTAATTCCAGTAAAATTCACCTTTCTTTCAATGTAATATTTAACATTATAAACTCTTAACTTTAGCTGGATAATCAAACTGAGGACAAATTTAACATTTTTCTCCCCCTAAATATTAGGATGTATGTTAAGAGAACATATATTTAGAGCCGTACAACTGTGCTAATCCTAGAACTCAAGTTTATTAAACAGAAAGTATTTTAGTGTAAAAATGTTTTGCATGTTTGGTGTACGAGAACGAGGCCGTGCTCCATAGGGATCAGGTTACTTTACAGCCGCGTAGTGAGCTTAATATGGCAATATCATTGTGAGGAGCAGTCTTAAGTAGTTTTATATCTGATTGTTAGCTCAGTGCATTGTTGACTATATCTCATTGTTGTGGTCCGCATTGTCATCAATTATTGTTTATCTCTGCTCAGAGAATTTTTTTTGTAGTGTTACGTTTGAGAAATATGGAGAGAGAGAGACAGAGAGAGAGACAGAGATTATGTGTACAGAAATTCACTATACATTATGCTACACTGATTGCAAAGTAGTAGAGGCTAGTTGTTTATAACTGATACTTTATTTAATATTGTCTCTTAACATTCATGTTTATGTATTATTGAATTATAATACATATAAAGTACCCAAAATTATAAAAAAATTCAATTTTAGAGATTAAACATTTAAAATGTTGACTTTTTACCAGTGAATGTTCACTATTATTTTAATAGTAAATTTCAAATTCAAATTTTATCGAAACGCTTCAACACAGTTTCACAACGATTTAAGTATTTTGTTATTAACAGTTATTCATTACGTAACTAAACATTGACAATCTAACAATAAAATACGAAGAATAACAATGGAATAAACGTGAAACTTAGCCTTTGAAGACCGTCATTGCTTCCATTTGATCCTAACGCTGATGACGTCACTGACGCTTTTATCGTTATAATTTCAACGTTAGTGACGTCATAACCGTTAATTGCACAATACTTAAAACATATATTGCACAAAAAACGTGTGCAAACTTTTCAACGCTTAGTTTTTCTTTTTAAATAAAATAGAAAAGAAAAAGATCTTTATATAATTTCCTCTCTGCACTAATGAATAATTTGAACGTTAATAATAAATTTTTGTGCTTAATTTTGTATCTGAAAATCATCATTATCGTATAACCAGAAAGTGAAGAGCCTTCATAACATCATGTACTTGAAACTGTCATTTTGATGATGCTCACAAAAATTGAGATATAAAATATATTTCAATTGATTGAATATTCGTATTGCTTTTATCTCTGTATCCCTGCCTGCCTAGCCGTCACTAGCTGTCGCTGACCCATAACCTTTCAGACTTCAGCTCAAATAAACTTGTGGGGGAGAGAAAGAAAAAGTTTGGAGGATGCTAAAAGTATTTGCGTGTAAAATCATATTTTTGATATGAGAAAATCAATCAATAATATAAGTCAAAGATTGGTATAAAGCTTTATGTTAGGCTTCGAGACAAAGTTAATAAACAATGATAAAAAATGCATGTTCTGTAATATTTATGAAGCCCAAGTTTTTACATCATACATACATTTTCAGCTTTATAAAAATACTTAAATTCAACTTTTTTTCTTTCAATTTTAACATTACATATTTTGCGCATAAAAGATAAATTAATTAAAAAAATGCAAAATAGAAAAAAAAAAGATAAGATACGTAAGATCAGAAAAAACGAAATAAGGTTTGTCTTTTGTAAATTTTATTTCTTCTTTTTCCCGCTATTTTTCTGGTGATGGGAAAATTGTACAAAATAGTTGTGCTATTAAATGGTGGCAAAAGAATTTTACGTGTTTTTCAAAAAAAAAAAAAAACTTTTACTGGAAGTAGATCTTGATGATCGGACAAAATCACAAAAGAAGAACGAAATTCATTTCTGCAGCCTTGTATTATCCAATGCTACACTGAAAACTAAAAAAAAATTAGTGGAAAAAAACTTTTAAAAGCTTATAATATGATATGAAATGAGTAATTAAAACTCTATCGGGGAAAATATTGCAAGACTGTCCCGCCCACGTTGCTCACCGTCGTCCTCGTGCATGCATGATCATAAAGTTACGTAAAAGTTACATTATTGTAAACAACAATATATACCGGCACACGCACGAAACAAATCTTAACGATTTTATAAAATCCAGAGTTAAATTCCCAATTGTCGTAATACGCGTGCAATAGTAGCGGAAAATAACGAAACGTTTCCCAGATTTCTTCACCCGCCAGAGAATAGCTGAATTTTAATAGCTTTATTGGTATTGTATTTTGTATCGATTATTGATGCTTATATAATATAAAAAATATTATTGGTATATCGGATATTTAACACTGTTATCATCATGTTTGATTAAGCTTTTTGTTAATGTGATACTCTTTACCAATAATAAGCGAATTTACATGGAAATAAAAATTACGTAATATACGTTGTATTTAACAATTTCTATATTGTGGAGCACAAATGTTGCTATTTTGTAATAACATAAATAATTATGCTGAACATGTTAACTATTATGCTATGTAATTTAAACGTTATATAATATAGCATAAATTATACTGTTATGCATAAATGTTGCTGCATTAAGCTAGCATAATTATTAAGTACACACTATAAAAAATAATCGTTAGAAAGTTTGTACACAGTTTTGCAATGTTTTAAATATTGAGGAATGAACGGTTATGACGTCACTATGCGTTTAAAATTTAACGATAAAAACGTTAGTGACGTCACAAGTGTTGGGACTGAATGGAAACAAATGTAGATTTGCAACAGCTAAGTTTAACGTTTATTCTATTGTGATTTCTTTTGACGTCACTAACGTTTTTATAGTTAAATTCTTAATGTTTAGTGACATCATAACCGTTGATTTCACAATACTTAAAGCATTGTAAAACTGTGTATAAGCTACTCAATGCTTACTTTTAGAGTTGTATTTAATTTTTGTCCATGTACACTCGCGGGCAATAATCATGTCTGACTGCATTGATCTCTCCTAATGTTATTTATATGGGAAACTTGAATGATAGCCTGACATATTTATTGACCGCCAGTGTACCTAAAAAAAATTGGTACGTCATATAGGGTGTATGCATTCATGTTAAAGTCAACGCCATGTTGGATAACTCAATACATGGGCCGGTATAGAAAAATTATACATTTTTGAGAGCATCGATGCTATTAACAGGTTGAATTAGTATCTCAAGTATGTGCGAAAAATAACAATAACAAAAAATTAACCAATTTCCCAAAGAAATCTGCCTTAAACGAAGTTTGTTCTATGCTGAGCAATGTTTTTCATCGCTCCAGTATGGCGTCAAAGCGCATGACGTCATGCGGATACACCCTATAGTATTGGCTGCTAGGAATGCAATTTGTTGGACGTATGTAACACACAGGTTGCATAATACTGCAGGATAATATTATGTGTAATACATACACATGGTTTAATTACTTGTGCCTTACCATGTATTATGTATAATGTTTGACAATAAAAACCCTTTGAAATTGAAATATCACTTAACACCTTCTGTAGCCTCACAAACTGAAGAGAAAACTTGTAAATTAGGCAACTTTGGCCACAATATCTATTGCAGACCTGGATTTCATGACGTCATTAAAGGCATAGACAACTTGAAAACATTTGCATTTACATAACAAAACACTTCATGGGGCTTACATAAATAACATTAATTGGTCTCAAAACCCAACTGTAGCGCCGTAGCAGTGATCAGAAAATTTCAATTTATGCAACCCGCACAACATTTTTATACTAGTTTTTGCCTGGTTATGACGTCATAAACAGGAATATTCACGCAAATTGCATACTTTACAGTTTTTTCAAGCTCTCTTGTGGGGCCACATTTACATTCTGGTAAAAAATATCATCAGTTTTGTAGATCTCATTTCGTGTTTAGAACATGTTGTTTCAATGTTTTCTATGCCTTTAATTTCAAATTTTGTCTTCTTCACAATTTTTCAACCCCAGTTTGTGAGGCTACAGAAGTCTGCAGAAGGGACATAATAATGTTCGTAAAACCTGTTCCCTTGCACCAAAAAATGCGCACTTCCATTGAAAAAGTATTGAGTGATCGTCATTTTTTTTTGTGGTTTGGAACACTAGAAATAGAGTTTACGAACAAAATTAATATGTGAATAATGGTCATATCTCATGAATTTAATATTGAAAGACCTTGATCACTTTATCATTTTTGCAATCGTAACTAACACCTATGAAAAATATATTTTTGCAGTTTGATAATAAGGACTTTTCTTTAGAGTTTTTAAATGATGATTAGCGTTTTCTTTCACGCGTAAGTCCTAATTATCATTATTTTTAATTGATATATTTTTCATATTTTTTCATATTATACACCTTGACTTGTTCTCATACACTGTAGTACATTATCTCCACTGTACATGTATGTGAAAGTAACAGTTTACTCTGCTAACGATTTTATATTCATAAAGCCGAGGCAGGCAGGCAGGCAGGCAGTTCTCCGACAACTTTAACATCAAAGAGTCGCTCATAACATACATAATTTAACATAGGTCAACATAAAACTTTAAGGAGAAGGGTCACAAGTTTGTTATATCAGAATTTTATCATCGTTTTACAGAAAATTTAAAGTTTATTTTGTTACAGATTACTGGTCAAAATTGCATGGTTAGTTACCATTGAAATACCAAAAGAAAACATATTTACTATGTCCTCGCATAGTTTTGTATGTTATAGACTAGAAATATAAAAGTATTATTGTCCGCACTTTGTTTGTACGTTGTGATTCATCATATCTGCTCAAGTATTTGTTACAAGATATTTTGTGTGTAAAGTTAACATTGAGATGCAGCTGACTATGTAATACAGCTACAGCAGTAAGCAAACATGTCATGCATTATGTCGAGTCAAATATCAATCAAAACTAACTCATGTCACATCAAAACTAATTGTCTCTACTCTCGGCACAGAGAAAAGTAGCCAAATTGGCAATATTAAAATAAAATTACGGAATCAAAAATCAAAACATTTTATTATAATATTTGGCATTTTGACACCTTAACACTAACTTAAAAGTACCAATTTGCCAAAAATTAGATCTTGTCGTAGATTTTGAAAAACTAACCAGATTCACTACCAGATTTTTATCATATTTTTGTTCTATAATTATTCTAAATTGATATATCAGTTGAGATAAGTAGCAGTGCTTGAGTTTCCATTAGTTTAAATAACTCGCTAATTTGACGTTAGCATGTCTAGCAATCTAAACGTTATTTCAAATGCATCAATCATTTTTTTTATACTCTCTTAAAAAAGTACATAAAGAAACATTAGGCGCCACATAGTTAAATATGTATACAGGGGGTCCGTAAACACATGCAACTTCATATTTAAATTTACATATACATGAACAAAAATAAACACTTAATTATATGCTAGATCATTTCAGCACAATTTTTTCAATACAGAATAATTTATGCATAAAGTCTATAGACTATAAATGTTTAAAAAATGCTTTTTGTTTTTTGCACAGAAAGTTAAAATTTTATACTACAAGTTACGTAATTCATTCTGTATTTTCGTTATTATAGGGTCTATGCATTCATGTTAAAGTCGACGCAATGTTGGATCACTCAATAACGTGGGAAGAATAGTAAAATAACTCATTTTGTCAGTTTAAAAACACTACGCAATATTTTTGAGAGCGTTGATGCTGTGATTATGTTGAATTGGTTATCTCAAGTTTGTGAGAAAAATAATATTAACTAAAAATTAACCGATTTCCTTAAAAAAAATTGCCTAAAACGAAGTTTGCCCTATGCTGAGCAATGTTATTCACTACTCCAGTATGGCCTCCAAGCGCATTAAACATGACGTCATTTGGATACACCCTATAGCATAAATATAATGGTAAATCAGAACAAACTAAAATGTATGCTTTGTAATACAGTTATTACAAATTGTGCTGAAAATAGGCCAGCATATTTATTATTTACATTTTTTTTTTGCCATGTGACTTAAAAAAATGTGAGCGTTGAATTTGTTGACACGCTGTAAGTGAACGTGCGCGCGTGTTTAAGCAAGATTTCACGCGAGTCGTTCATTATGCGTGAATATTGAAATGACAGCAAATAAATCACGTGCAATCCGTCAATCAACGTTGATTTTTTCTTTGTACTATGAGATCAAAATAAAAGAGGCTACATAAAATATTAATTAATCACTTAAAATAAATAAATTACTTTTTTATACTTTTTTTTTTTTTTTTTTTTTTTTTTTTTTTGCTCTTTTCATCATAAATTTTCATAACTGTTTCAAAGAAAGAAAAAGTCAAATTAAAAACAGATTATCAATTATTTTGATATAAAAAGAAAGTTCTTCACAAAAAAAATGACATTTAATTTAAAAAGATTAGATCAGTTATATAATTAATCAATTAAAGATAAAATTATTTTATAAAAAATGTGAAAGAGATGAGAATTCTTGTTAACTGTAAATAATCAATTTTTTGAGATGCCAACTAGGGTCACAAGATGGCAGTAGGCGTGTTTTTTGTGTGTGATATTTACCTTGAGGCTGATAGTGCGGTCGCTGTGGTAGCATTCAGTAGCAACTAACAAGACTTTACACAAATTAGACAAAAAAAAAAAAAAAAAAAAACGTACGCAAAGACACAACAAAAAGCCGGTCGTTTAAGAGAAAAAAATGTTTTCTAAAAAATTAGTTGTTTTTTACCTAATCATTATAATTTACATTTTCAAATACGCAGTTTCAATAATTATTATGTTAGATTTTGTTGCTACATTTCTTTTATAATTTAAAGTTTTACGGATTAAAGAGGTGGTCCAATATCTCTTCATTTATTCATTTTTTTTTCTTTCAAATTGTTCATAGTTTAATCAGCCTATATGTCACCCATTATAAAAATTGTAGAGCTGGTTTTCATAGAAATACGGATAGTATAATTGGTAAAGTAAAATATAATTTTGGGCCTTATGCACCGAGAGAAATGCTGTCAATAATTTGATGCTAACTTTCTATATTTATACTTTTTAACATTAGATAATTTTTTTTTTTAATTTTTAAACTACACTCAAAAAATACTTATCTAGTATCAATAGATTTGTTCAACCAAACAGGTATAATAACAACTACCTGGATAACTACTTCACCTGTAAATTATATACACCTAGAGCAATGATGTTTACTGACAAGATATTGCCCATGTTTAATGTCCTCACCCTCACATGCAGTTTATTTTGTGTATATGTGTTGTGTGTGTTATTGTAATAGACGAAAACTCTGGCCATAAGAATGCAACCATAATGCAACCATAAAGGAATAGACCGGAGAAAAACATAAGCATTTATATCACAAAATACTTGATGGGATTTACAAAAATAACTTTAGTTTGTCTCAAAACCCAACAGTAGCCCCGTAGCAGTGATCAGAAAATTCGATTTATGCAACCCGCACAACATTTTCATACTAATTTTTGCATGTTTCTGACGTCATAAACATGAATTTTCACATAAATTGCATACTTAACAGTATTTTCATGCTCTATCGTGGGGCTACATTAACATTATGATAAAAATTGTCATCAGTTTTGAAGATCCCATTTCGTGTTTATTCATTAAAAAGCACATGTTGTTTTATGCGGTCTATGGCTTTAAGAATGCATTTATGATTTACGGAAAGATTTAGTGAAAGATGGTCAGGATTGACCATTTCAAAATAAAATCTATATTTAATAACTAAGCAATGAGGTTACTTTAATGCTATTGTATGTATTGATGAAATTTGAAATAATGTCGGATGTCAGAGTATTTTGTTTGGTGCGGTGATAAAGTTGAGTTTACTTGGTTAACGTTGCATTGTGTGTGATGTGAGGATGTGAGGAGAGAGAGAGAGAGAGAGAGAGAGAGAGAGAGAGAGAGAGATTGATTTGCGGTGGCTCCAGGGACTGCCCGAGCTGGCTGAGGTGACAAAGAGGCTCATCTGTCTTCTTCTCGACAACAAGTGGCTCCTCTCTCTCTCTCTCTCTCTCTCTCTCTCTCTCTCTCTCTCTCTCTCTCTCTCTCTCTCTCTCATTGTGACCTCAGGCAAACACGCGGAGAAAGGACAACCACCTAACAAACGTCCAGAACAAAATATCAGATTTTTTTTAATGGTTTAATACAATCAGTGCCATACATATACATGATCATGTTTAATTTAATATATAAATGCACTATCACGTCAAATTTAATATATAAATGAGTTACATTACTAGATATTAAACTTAAACTATGTATATTTAAATTACATTGGATTACGTAATAAAGTAAGAAACCGAGGGTAACCTATTATTTACATATTACATATTTCCCATGATTGATAATTGCTAAAAAAAATTAAAAAAAATAATGACGTTGATTCAGATTTAAGCATTGTAATAAATGCTAAAGATTCTAAAAAAGTAATAATAATTTGCCGGTATATATAGATGCTAAATTTTCTATAGAAATATCAATCAATATCATTTTTTTTCTATTCTATATATTTAGTTTTGCGTACACACACAAAAAGAAATACGTAATAATTACGCTAGCTCAATGCAGCAACGCGTAACATCATTATTTTGACTTTATTGTACAGGGATTGTACTTGTATCTTGATAGTTAAATGTTCAGTATAATTACTTTTGTTATTACACAATAGCAACATTTGTGCTCTACCATAGAGCAGGTTCAATGCAGCATGAATTGCGTAATTTATTTTTCCCATGTAGACCCGAAATATTTGCTTGTTATTTTGCAAAAAGCACGCATTATGTAAAATCTCAAGCAATTGAGTACTCAGATTTTTGTTTCAATTTGTCAACAAACTGGCATACAAAATTTATGTTCTGTTTGAGCTTCTATATTTGACAAAAACTATATATGTAGTCATTAACAAAGCTAAAGAGATATATAGACTGCCGTGGTTTGCTAGCAGACGTTTATCTGCCTGCCCATTAGCTTTGATCTATTGGCTTTTTTTGTCTCTCTCTCTCTCTCTCTCAATAGAAAAATATGTATTGTTTTGAAATCCATAAAACATTTACTTTATCGTGTGGCCCGATTGCAAAAAAATTATATTGATTAATGACTTGTTATTTTGAACATGTCTGTCTGTCTGTCTGTCTGTCTGTCTGTCTGTCTGTCTGTCTGTCTGTCTGTCTGTCTGTCTGTCTGTCTGTCTGTCTGTCTGTCTGTCTGTCTGTCTGTCTGTCTGTCTGTCTGTCTGTCTGTCTGTCTGTCTGTCTGTCTGTCTGTCTGTCTGTCTGTCACACACACTTTGGCTGTGCACTATATACATAGTATTTTGTTTTAATTAGATATATGACAGGAAGTCCTTGTAATTTAGGTCGCAGTAATGACGCTGCTGTTTTGTTTTAGACACGTCAATTATAAGACATCACAAGTAGACAACTCTCTCTCTCTCTCTCTCTCTCTCTCTCTCTCAACATAATGTATTAGAAATTGCTGTCTTCCTGCCAGTCGACTTTAATTAATTTCTAGCAACTTAAAATATTCAATGAGACACATACATACACTAACTTTTCTTGACTCAGCCTCTTTACAATCATATAAAAGTTACAAACAAGCGGTGCATGGTCTTCTCAAAATATTCAGGTTTCATAAAAAAAGCTTTTGTATAAAATATTTATTAAAATTAAAGAGTAAAATGATCGAGTGTGGCACCCCGGTACCGCACGCTCTTGTATAATTTATGATATCAACCCCCAGCAAAAACATACTTTTCTGAGAATAATTGTTTTACCCACATATATTTTACTGTATTATGAAGACAGGGCAAATTATTTATTATTAATTAAAAATATAATAATAATCACTCAATTATAACGTGAAAAAATGCACACGTATGCACCATGGCACTCAGTGCACTATCGAATCCATAGTCAAACTGTGAGCTCGCAGGTAAAGTGATAAACTGGACAGTATAGTATATTATATCGATATATTACAAGAAACTTACTAATATCATAATATAGTAAACATATACAATACATACTTATGTCAAAAAGTTCAAAGTCTAAAATGAGTAACAACCTTACCTACAGTATTTGTGTTCTTTATTTTTGTTAGAATTTTTGTCATTCCATTTATAGCAGCTCTACGCTGTGAAGTGAGTGGACATGTTGCTTCGATATGTGTGTTTTTTATATATATTTATATATTTTGATAATTCGTGGTTTATTTTAATGTATTTTATTATATTTTATTTAAATATTATTAACAACCAAAAAGAGTTAAAAAGAGTGCCGGTCCAGTCGAATTCCTTTTCAATTTCAGTTTACTGCTTATAACACGGTGTAACACAAAAGCCAAAACATTTCAGTTAAAAAATATTGAAACTTTTGCATTTATTGAAATTTTATTTAATTATTTTTAATACAATCAGTGGCATAAATGGCATCAAATCAGTGGCACAAATAAATTGATATTCTCGCGTAAGTACCAAATGTTTTCTTTTTTTATTATTATTATTTTATTTTGAAGAATGCAAGGTTTTATAAATGTATTTTATTTAATCATTTATTTATTCATTATTATTTTAACATTTGTGAAGCTTACAAACTCCACTCGCGGAGTTCGTCGTCAAACATTCGATCACGTTCTATCCCTTTTATCTTTTATTAATTTAATTTAAAAATAAGTGCGGGAAATAAAATAAATACCCAGCATAAATTATGCTTACTTCAAATGAAAACAAAAATAAAACTGAGTTTTTGAATACTATTTACTTCAAAACGAGGATGCCAATGCCAATCACCGATGTACTGTACTGTACACGACGAGTACGGACAAAAATACCCTCACTAGTACCAACCCAACAGAGTGGCAGCATAGAAGGTGTCGCGCACAGGGTACTATTATCCAAAAATACATATATACATATACGCACGGAAATAATATAAATTATGCTGTAATAATGTCATTATGGGATAACTGATGCTAAATTAGAAAACCATAGATCATTATGTTACTTTTTATATAGTAAATTTACCATGTCTTATGCAGTATATATATAGCATAAATTATGTTGTGTATTAAACAAATTGTGCTGAAAATGAGCTAGCATTACTGTAACTTTTACAACAAATAAATGTTAAATAATATTATCAAGCATTAAGATGTCACTGATTTATGTTTTTTCCAAACTAATTAGTAATTAATTTGAAAAATATTAGTTTTAATTTGACGTGATAAAAATACATAGTTTTTTTGTTACAAAATTTGAATTTCGTATATTGCTTCTATTCAAAATAATTTGTTTTATTGTCTTTTTTTTTTTTTTTAATGATACATTCAATAAGTAATTCTACAAATACATAACTAGATATAAGTTTCAAATTTTAGTTATGATAAAAGGTGACTATACCACATGGCTTGGTAAGCTTAATTTTAAAAAGTTTCAATGCGTAAGCCTTCTTAATTTGATTTCGCATACCTACCTTATCTATATTTGACTCAAAAAAACTCAGTCGATTTAAATCGGGCATGCCTAAAGTATCACCCATTGTCAACTTTGAGGAGAAGGGGGGCGGCTGGGCGATACCGTAAAAGGTCGTACGGCAGGTAACTCAGGTTTTTTGAGTCGAGTTAGTAATAATCAGATCGAGCTGGGAAATTAAAAAAATAATAATAATAATAATTGGCATCAAATTTACCGAAAACTATTTTCTCCTATAACCGTTTAATGCATATGTGAAATGCATTTAAAATATTTTGGCCGCAAAGCAAAAGTCAGTACATATATACATAAAATGATAGATAAAAAAATTGATTTAAAATAAATGAAAAATATTGAACTAAAAGATAACAATGTACAAATTAAATTTAATAAAATATTATTTGAAAATATTAAAAATTTGAATCTCAGTGGATTACATACAAATTGAGACTTATAAATATTCATAATAAATAACCATGCAAAAAACAAAAACAATATTTTGAATTGAGAACACAGGAGAGCAGAACAAGAGAGAGAGCGAGAGAGAGACCAAAAACACACACACACACACACCAAAAATGATGAATTTAAAATAAATTAAAAGCTATATAAAAAAAACATGTTTATTTATTCATAGAACGATTTACCAACACAAATGTTTGTGTTTTGTCAGTTTAAACAAAAAAATAAATAAAATATTGCGAGTGAAATTGTATTGAACGCCACTGTGAAACATACAACAATGAAACATTATAATTTTACTATTGTATTTCACTTCTCTGTGTCGCTATTGCATACAGTCACCTTATAGTCACGGTGATAAATTTAGACCATACTTCCTCAATATTTAGTGTATTATATTTTTAGACATGTGCCGAGCAGACATTTCAGTCTATTTAATAAATTTATTACTGCATATGTGGGTCAAATGTGTACTTATAAACAAATAAAGTGCTTTATATGTTTGTGTTTTTAAATAGCTTAAAATTTATTAATATAAAAATAAATTAAAATTATTTAATTAAAATAAAGTATACAAATATTTATAAAAATTTTGCATAGAAAATTCTATATTTTTACGTGTTGAAATTTATTATTTTTTTAATGTTCTTTTTGGTATTACGGAGTTTTTTTTTTTTTTTTTTTTTTTTTTTTTTTTGCAAAAAGTAGCTGTTTGTTGTAATAATGTAAATGTAAAGGCAGCCCCAAGTTTGTACATGTAACTAGAGTGAAAGTGTTTTTACCTTGTCTTTTTCTGTTAATTAATCTTGACGGATACTATGTATGAATACGATTTTACTCTAAAAAAACAAACGTTGAAAAGCTTATACAAAAAAGTAAAGCAAGTAAAAAGACTTGTTAACAATTTTGCAATGCTTTAAGTATTGTGGAATGAATGGCTATGACGTCACTAAGCGATGAAATTCTAATGATAAGTGACGTCACAAGCGTTGGGACCACAAATGGAAAAAAAATGTAGATTTGCAGCGGATAAGTTTAACGTTTACACCATTGTAATTCTAACGCTTGTGACGTTATTTACGCTTTTATCGTTAGATTGTTAACGTTTAGTGATGTCAAAACCGTTATTTTGACAATACTTAAAACATTGCAAAACTGTGTACAAGCTTTTCAACAGTTATTTTTAAGATTGTGAAGGAAAGAAACAAAGAATATTTTAAATTTTGAGCTTTGTCGTGCAGTATAATTGATCCAACATAATTAACTCTCGAGTCTCTTCTTTAACATAATAAAGAACAAAATTTTCAAATTAAGTTATGAAATTTAATTTGCGTACCTTACATGGTCTAAAATTAAATTGTCTAAAGTAAAGTTAGTGTTGATAAGACGTTTGAACAATAAGGTATATAAAATGTTTTCTCACGCATCATATGGTACAAAATAAAGATTATTCAACCGGAAACACCCCCTTTTCTTAGGTTCTAATCAAGTTATGGGAATAAAATTGAACATGTATTAACTTCAATATTATATTGAGCACCTGTAAAATTTTGGTGTTTATCTGGGCGGAATTGTTAGAGAAAAAGGGGTATATCCGGGTGTAAAACTCTCTAATCTTGTTTTAGTCAGGCTGTACTGCTTTGTTCTTAGTATGCTTAACAAACATAGTGCTCATGAAAGATATTTATATAACAAGGATAATACCATAGCTAAAAGGCTGTATTGCCCAAATATAATATGATTATTATATTATGTATTTTTAACAAGGTTGGGAAACATCTGCTATAAGCAAACGAGCTATAGCTATATTGTAGTCCGCATATTTAATTTTAAAATAACAAACAGTTAATTGTGAAAACACGGGCAAACGGAGCGTGCTTTAAATATTATTGTGTTAAACACACATTGCTCTCTCTCTCTCTCTCTCTCTCTCTCTCTCTCTCATCTGTATTACATGCTCACTAAATCACTTGCCTCAGTAACCAGGTATATTTTTGCTACTTTGTTTTGATGTTTATAATGTTTTTTTATGCTTTAGTAACTGAATAAATACCATTTATTGACCGTAAAATACACTATATTATATTTATTATAGCAAAAATAATATAATATACCAATTAACATAGAAACTTTTTACATGTATGAGAAAAAAACTTTTTACACGGAAAAAAATCATACTTAAGGCAGATATTAAATCCTGTAAATGTAATAGGTAGACATATAACCTAGAACATAGGTATTATTATACTACAATAATACCTTATGCAGATGCAATATGCTACAATAAAGGTATGACCCACTTAGATCAAGTGATATTGTAGTTTATAACTATATACCTGTTACAAATTAAAAAGTACCTATTGCAAAATACAGGATTTATGGTACCTATCATAGTGATTTTTTTTCCCATGTGTATATTATGCATTCAGAGAAAGCATATTTTCTCTTTATGGAACACCTATATATTCAACTCAAAAAACCTCAGTCGATTTAAATCGAGCATGCTTAAAGTATCGCCCATTGTCACATTTGAGGAGAAGGGGGGCGGCTGGGCGATACCGTAAAAGGTCGAACGGCAGGTAACTCAGGTTTTTTGAGTTGAATATAGAGCATTGATGTTTACTGACAAGATATTGCCAATGTCCTCGCATGCAGTTTTGTATGTTGTTGTTATAGACTAGAAATATAAAAGTATTATTGTCCGCACTTTGTTTGTACGTTGTGATTCATCACATCTGCTCAAGTATTTGTTACAAGATATTTTGTGTGTAAAGTTAACATTGAGATGCAGCTGACTATGTAATATAGCTAGAGCAGTAAGCAAACATGTCATGCATTATGTCGAGTCAACTCATGATTTGGTGCCCTCTCCTCTCTCCTTACATTTTTACATACAAAGAAAAAGGTGCCTTCTCTCATTGATTTAACAGTCGTGTTAGAATATGATCAAACACGGCATCGGGGCTAAATCTATTTTTAGAATAATCAGACACGTGTAACCTCAACCAAAAATATCTATTTATATCGTGCAATCGTAAAAACTCATTGTCAATAACAAAAAATAACTATGGAGAGAGAGAGAGAGAGAGAGAGAGAGAGAGAATTTTTGTGTGCCATAGGTAATATAAAATTAAATACAACAACTAACGTGATATTCAAAACCATTGTTGTGAAATAATAATAGTCAATGTATACAACAATACCATTTATATTAAAACAAACAAAAAATTGTTAAAAAAATTATTTTTAGTTATATGAAAACATTGAGCTATTATAATATGAAAATATAAAACGAATTGTAACTGTAAACTTATATATATATATATATATATATATATATATATATATATATATATATATATATATATATATATATATATATATATATATATATATATATATATATATATATATAGTTTTTTATATAAAAATAATGTGGTTTAATATTGCAAAGATAGTTTGCAATTTTAATATAGTTTTCATTGTTGAAACGTAACAATGAGGTTGTAAATTATGTTATTGTCGATCAAATGTTAATATACGTAAAATACAATTCAGTTTGACTTTTGTATGCATGCTTTGTTCTGAAACGTGTAGAATCACTGCTTTAGTTTAGGTAACTAAAATTATTTTACAAATTTTGTAAGCTTCAAAAAAAATAATAATAATAAAAATAAAAAAAATGAAAGTTGTGAGATATTTTGGCAGGAGGAATTAGAGTGAGTTGTACCTTCGTCAGTTCTTACAGACACCAGTATTTTTGACGACCGTGATTGGTGACCTAATTAGTTAAAAACTAATGAGAGACACAATATTGTGTAGTTACGGAGATATTTGACCTTGAATGTCGATGCTGTTGCGGCTAAACCACGCTTCTACTTTTAGCAAGTTTATTTACTTTTACTCATCTACGTTTGTCAGGATAGCCATTGAAACACGCATCTACATTTATCACGACCACAGGTAAAATAAACAGACATTTAGGTAAGAAAACAGGTGTAGGAGTGTTTTTACCTGTTGTTACGATAACTGTAGATGCGTCTTTCTGTTGCTAAAGCGATAAACGTAGATGCGTCAAAATATGTAAACATGCTAAAAGTAGAAGTATGATTTAGCCACAACAGCATCGATGTTTCTGTGTTTGTGTCACTTGTAGACTATACATGATGACGTCATATGTAGTGATGTGAGCAGTTGATCGAGTGCTCTCTTGTCTTGTAGTTGTGGACCCTGGCTCTCGTCATGAGAGAGAGATGATGATGATGATGCATGGAGCAAGTTTTGAGCTCGCGGCTAGACCTAATGACTCGCACGGGGACATATTTACTCTCTCTCTCTCTCTCTCTCTCCTACACTAAACATCCATCTTATAGACCCTTGCTTCAAAATCACGTAATTAAAACTTTGTACAAATATAAAAAGATGACATTAGCATCACTTCATCACCAAACTTTGACCTTTTAACCTCGTATGTAAGTTGGGAGGGATCTAATTATCAGATGTTAGATTGATTTAGGCAATAATTACTAGTATTAATTTTCATATAACTAATTTGTAATCTTAGTAAAGTAAAAATATGAACATATTAATAGACATTTTGTAAGTTTATTTTGTTTGTTTTCTATAACTAATAATTACAAAAGAAAGGTTTTTGTGAGAGGTTAAATTTTTTTTTTTTTTTTTTTTTTTTTTTGAATTGATGGACTCAAAAATAAAATAATAATAAACGTAATAGAAAAAAAAGAGAGAGAAAGAGAGAGGATATATTAATCAAATTGAGGAATGGTAAACTAAGCTATTCATTGATAGGAACGCATTGAACGAGAAAGAAAATAGCCCAATGCAGTCTAAAAATCCTTGCGTTTAATTTCGGAACTTTTAAGAATACATTATAGGACACTTAAAATAACTTAGATAATTTTACATGAAAAGAATAAACAATTTAGTTTATGCTGCATTTATGTCATTATAGCATAAATAATTCAAAATTGGAATAGTATAAATAATAATGCTGTACAATATAATATTTATGCTATTTAACATATTTATTATGCAATATAGCATAAATTATGCTGTAATAAACAAATTGTGCTGAATTTGATCTAGCATAATTATTACGTAGCTATTTTTAATCCGGGTAGATGGAAAAGTTTTGACATTTAACAACGTATATTTTAATCAAAATAAAAATTGCAAATAAACACGTCAAATGTAAAGTTACCTTTATTTAATTAGGCCGCAAGCTTTAATGAAGCGTACAGTATTTTCTACTTTAAAATTGTACCACTACGAAGTTTTAATTTATATTTAATAATGAAACAACAAAAAATATTTATAAATAAATATGCTTGAAATAAAAACTTTTCTATTTAATTAGTTGGTTTGTTTTCATTTTGTAAGTCGCCTCCGGTCTGCACGTCTTTACATGTAATTCAATGACATTTCTGCCATACAACTTTTAATGAGGAATTTTATTAAAATATTAATTTAGTCATTTTATTTTAATGTAGACTTGTTTACATTTGTGTTGACTAAATAAGTAAATAAATAAATAAAAAATAAATAAATAAATAAATGAATAATTTAATCAATCAATCAATCAATTAAACAAATAAGCAAACAAACAAACAAATTAATAAGTAGTCTTGTTACATTGACATTATTATTATCCTTTATGTATAATGAAGCCTAATTTGTCACAATATAGCTCAAATTTTACGAATTTTTCGATATTCTGTCATTAAGAACAAAAATAGAGCTACGTTTAATGGTTTTAAAAATAAGTGTCAAAATCATAACATAAAACGTGAAAAATGCCTTTTATTCTCAATTCGTTCGAAGTCCAACGGCGTGCGACGTATAGCTTGCTGACCATATATTGCGTTAGGTTAGAACATTCAAGCAAGAAACGTTGACTTTTTAGCTTATTATAAGTGTGGCTAATGTAGCCTTAATTTTATAGCCTCAGCTGTAATGTAATTAATGTATCCTAGCGAAAACGCACTTATTATGTCTTTTCTTTTGTGATTTTGGACGATTGTAAAAATTTACTTCCAGTAAACGTTGGAAAAAAAAAAACTGAAAAAATATTTTTTTTTTTTGCAAACACGAAAAAAATTGCGGAAATAAATTAAAAATTTCAAACAAAAAACAAAATGCGTTTTCGTTTTCGCTACTTTACATTTAAAGTATTATTAGTTTCATTACTCTGAGAACTGTAAACATTGACAACATTTTCGTAAAAAAAAAAAAATAAAAAAAAATAAAAAAAATAAAAACGTTATTTTACAGAAGTGACAGCGCAATATTTGAAATATTTCGTGTTAAACAATTTCATTAGAAATTTATACTTTTCTTCACATGTATATCCTATACAGTATAGAGCATCTGGTGCTTTGGTATTTCCTTTACTTTTTCTTTTTCTTTTCTTTTTTTTTCTTTTTTTTTTTTTTTTGTTCTAAATTTTTTTTGTAAAGGTTTGAAATTGAAAATTCATAAAGTATATAAGTGTACGTGATCCACGTGAAACTGTTTTGTTTGAAGTAGTTTCCAATACCGCAGCAGTGTGTGTGCTACATTTCTTATATATGTATTATGTGTATATGTGTGCATGTATGTATGTATTGTATGTATGAATGTGTGTGTGTATCTGGCTGGGTGCTGAGAGAGAACACGTCATTCAATCTAAACTTCACTTATTCTGCTCACGTAATTGTTAATCGGGTAACAATCGGAAATTTGGCTTTGGCTTTTATGATTTGATTAGTGAAAGTCATGAACATTCAAAATCTAAACTTTTGTACACGTATTGCTTTGGAAACATTTAGAGAGGAGAGAGAGAGAGAGAGAGAGAGAGGGGGATAGGTTGTTTTATATAATCAAAGAGAGAGAGAGAGTGTGTGTGTGTGTGTGTGTGTGTGTGTGTGTGTGTGTGTGTGTGTGTGTGTGTGTGTGTGTGTGTTAGAGAGAGAGAGAGAGAGAGAGAGAGAGAGAGAGAGAGAGAGAGAGAGAGAGAGAGAGAAAGGAGAGAGAGAGTTTTATATAGACAAAGAGAGAGAGAGAGAAAGAGTGTACTTGTGTTTGTGTGTAGCTCGTTCTATAAACTACACACAAATATTTAGGCAGCTTCGAAAATGTTCCTTTGTTAAAAACAGATGTTTATGAAGTCGTTACCTGTTTACTACGTTTATACACATATAGTCGATCATTGTTATTTCTCCTTTTAGAACTTTGAACTTGATAAAAATGAAAGAAACCCCCCAAAAAAAAAGTTCCATACAAAACATGCGACTCACTTTTATCGGCTCAAAAACACAAGATCAACCAATGAATGTGTCTTATTTTGTTGGTCAGCCAATCACTGTAAATGAGATTCACTTTACTTTGCAGAACAAGCTTGTGTGAATTAGAGATTGTGAGAGGGAGAGAGAGAATCTAATGCTATACTCAAAACTACCAATGTAAAATAGTTAAAATATGCCTGAGAAATTTTTAAATTTTAATGATGTACAAATGTTGTATGTATACATACATCATATCACATTAAAAACGTAAAGATCATTATCTTCAAAACTCCCACGCAAAAAGTTTTATATTAAATTCAAAAACTAACATTTGAACTTAAATTCAAATTAGTTGTTTATTTAGCAAAAGAGCAAGTCCTCAGATAAGGCTCTTCTACTTTAAACAATTTTAAATTAGCAAGCATCTTAAAGCTCTTGTTAACGTACTTTTTTATCATTTAGAATACTAGATTGATAATTACCATACCTTATTATCCATAATATAGACACCACCACGTTGATTTTTTTTTTTTTAATTTCATTTATTTTCATTTTGACTGTTATATCACGTATCTGACGTCACAATGTACCGCAGCCAATCACAGTCACCGCTCTGGTCACGTGATAAATTTAAGCCCCTCCCTCAAGTTCTTTACACCTATCACGGCTCCATCGGTACATTGTGACGTCAGATACGTGATATATCAGTCAAAATGAAAATAAATACAAAATCAACGTGTTGGTGTCTAATTCATGGATAATAAGGTATGGTAATTATATCAATCTACTATTCTAAATTATAAAAAATTAAGTTCACAAGGGCTTTAAATATATAAGGCTATTTTCATGAACTCAGAGAAAAAAATAAACAAGTTTTTAACAAGTTTACTCTGAATTTGTTCTATATAAAATCAATTTATCTTTGTGTACGTACTAGAAAAATTGCAGCAAAAGTATGTGCAATATTTTCAATGGTTATATTTTTTTACAATGTATTTTTTAGAGTTTCATAAAGTTTCAACCCTAGTGGTCTACTACGAAGTTATAGCGACAAAAACCAAACAATCTATAACCTATATTATTAAAGTTATAAAAAATCTCGTACTTTTGTGTGCATAGTAAAAAAAAAAAAAAAAAAAATGTAAGCAATAAATTAGAGTTTATTAAACTATAAATCAACAAGATATAAATGAATTAATAAAGAGTTTCCTGTATATATTTCAACACAAAATGTTAAAGTATATTATATTTTAAATATGATGAATAAATAATAATAAATATCATGTTTTATAATACACAAATAAAAAAGGAACACTTAATAGCTTAAATATTATAAAAATGTTACACCACAAAAACTGAGTGTATATACATAAGTGTTTTTATTATACAACAAAATGAGATACTTAAAAATTCATATTTTTTCTATGTCGTATAAAGTTTTGCTTTTTTATTTTTGCGATCACATGATATCGTGGTCACCCTAGTTGCATGTGACATGCGTGCCATGAGGGGCAACTCACGACAGCTCCAGGGAATGTGAAAACTTTTTTTTACATTGAATATAAGGTGTATCCGCATGACGTCATAATTAATGCGCTTTAACGCCATACTGGATCAATGAACAGCATTGAACAAGAAATTTTTATTTTTGTCTATTTTCTTTGGGAAGTAAATTAATTTTTCTGTTATCATTATTTGTCTCGCATACTTGAGATACGAATTCAAATTGTATCAATGCTCTCAAAAATATTGTTTTGTATTTTTAAACTGGCAAAATGAGTCATTGTTCTATACCTGGCCCGTACCTGGCCATGTTATTGAGTGATCCAACATGGCGTTGACTTCAACATGAGTTCATATACACCTTATAATTCTCGTTATCGAGTCTGTAATCTGTAATGCAGTGGTTTGCCGTGCGAGAGATCGCGAGTTCGCTTCTCAGTGTATTTGTTCATAATTTTGCTACTAATCAATGCCGATACACGCTTGAAAAGTAAAGTTACGTAATTTATGCTGCATTTATATCATTATAGCATAAATAACGCTAAATTAGAGAAACATTAATAATTATGCTAGCATAATTATTACGTATTTTTATTGTTATATCGCTATAATATAAAGATTATGGTAAATAGATTTTGCCTGCAAATTGATCCAACATAATTATCACGATTTTATTTTATCCGTTTATAAAAGCCTAAGAATTTGTACATAATTCAGTAGCACGCTCCTAGAGGGATATATTATGTATGTCTCAGATATGCGAAGTAAGTAGACGCACGCAGTTGATCACAGTGACCATAGTGGTGTGAGCTATAGTAGAGTACTTTAACAGAGAAGTGACTTCCTCATGTTTTAGGTACACCCGTAGTATATGCACATGATTATGATAATATGTTTTACCATTCAAAAACTTGTGCCAGTATAATGTTATTTTTATGAGAAAAACACGTGTTACCTTAGAATGGTAAATTATCACAGTCATTTGTCATGTGTACAATTAAGAGTAACATTTTACAAATATGTGCCTCAACCAATAGAAATTTATAGAATGTTTTGGTATTCAATCAGAACGCTATAGGAAAATTTATTTACTTTTAGCCAAACTTTCAAAACTATACTACTATACTACTAGGCGGGTCCAGGAGATGAGATCGTTAAGGGGCTTTTTTTTTTTTTTTTTTTTTTTTTTTTTTTTTTTTTTTTTTTATTGCACTTTGCACATGTGACGTAATTCTGGTGGCCATCAAATTGGCCTTGACATTCGGTCAACATATTCGTGATAACTTTTTATTGCATTTTCACAAATACTATTAAATTTTTTAGCTTATCAAATTTTATATTTCCACGTAAATCTGAGTTAAATGTTGATAATAGACTTTTATCTTGCTTATGGTCCCTGAGTGACGTCATCTAAAGTACACTATAAATTATAAAGTCACGATTATCGGGCAATCAAGTTCACGATTGCTATTTAAATGCACTTTATTATAGAGAGGTTTTCATTTATATAGAAATAATTAGGTCAATATACTTGGTATCGTATAGGGACTTTAACGTCATTAGAACCACTCAGATGTAGAGTCAAAAGGGGGCGTAACGCAACCAATCTGCGTATAGGCTTCCCCTGTTGTTGCAGGTGTGCCTAAAACATGAGGATGTCACTTCTCTGTTAAAAGTTCTCTAAGCGAGCGGAACTCACAGCAGTACAGCTCTAGGGCTAGGCCGAGCATTATCATGCAAATCCACACTGCTCTGCTCTGCCTGCTTTGCCTGCTCAAGACGAGAGAGAGAGAGAGAGAAAGGCAAAGGGATTACATTTTTTACCATCACTTACTCTTGAAGAAAACTCTTCTGCTTTCTTTCTTGATTTTTCTTTTACACCAATCATTTTTTATTTTTCTGAGAAAAAGTTTAGAATGAAGCCTTCAAGCAAAACCATCATTCATCGTATTTTATGAAGAATACATCAAAAGTTTAATTTTGCTTTTAAGTATTTTGCATATTTTAATAATGTGTATTTAGGTGGTATTCAGCGTTAGGTTATAAACACAACATTTATGTGAAATTATTTTATTTTGCTTTGGTTTTGCATGGTTTGCTTTAGTCACGGATAATGGACTTTTGAAATTGACTTTTTACAGTGGGGTTATTGTTAAAAATAATGTGTTTATTTTATATTTAAAAAAAATTCAAAATAGGGCATTAATTGTCACTTAAAACCTTCTATAGTCGAGGCAAAAAGTCTGTGGACTCCAACTTTAAAAAATTATACCTCGTTAAAGAAACTATAAATTATAAAAATAAAAACATATTCTGAATCCTTGGTATGTTGGCTTTAAATACAATGTTTCAGTTTTGTCTTGCACGTTACGGTTCATTAGCAACGGCGTGATATATGACGTAACCTTCCAGAATTATGCATTATTATGTATCTTGCTCAAAAATTATCTAGTCTCAATGAAATAGTTCTCTAAATATGAATGAATGAATGAATGAATGAATGAATGAATGAATGAATGAATGAATGAATGAATGAATGAATGAATGAATGAATGAATGAATGAATGAATGAATGAATGAATGAATGAATGAATGAATGAATGAATGAATTGTCTCTATTTATTTTCACCACTAAAAGTGCGTCTCTTTAAAATGACTGACATCGCCTTATGTAATATTGTGATAGGAAATAAATTCATTCGATATAAGAAAGTAATTTCAGAAAGTTTTGTTTCAACTTTATAAAAGACATTTCTCGTGCTGTCCAAATCTCTTAGTTTGCTACATAACAAAGAAAATAGACGTCGAGAAAACTAACTTTGAATTTGAAAACAATTATTGTGAAAGTTGCTTGTCATTTTTTTGTTGTCGTTATTATTTCACCAAACTTTGCTCTTTTCTCAACTGAAAACTTTAAGCGATAAAAATAATAAAAATTGCGCGCAAAGTTGATATTATAGCTTTTTTTTAAATTGAAAATATTATAAGTTTTAAGGTGAAAAGCCAGAAATTGCTACCAATCACACAAATGCATTTGGTTCGAGTTTTTTTAACTAGTGGTAATTTTGACCAAAAGAAACTCAAAATTGTGTACAATTAATCTGATGTCACACGGGGAAAAAACACGTAATTTGATACATGAGCATGAATGTTTAGTTAGAGTTAATTTACCTAATATTAAAAAGATCCAGGACTTAAAAAAATTATATAAAAATCTTAAAATTCGTGAAATAGGATCAAAAATTATCAAATAATAATAATTTTTTTTTTGATAATTCAAAAAACTCGTCTATATCCCCTCAAACTGAGGTTAAAAAGTTGTAAATTAGGCAACTTTAGGAATACGCGACGTCATGAATATGGTCTACAGCGCAAGGTTGCCTTCTTACAAGTTTTCTCCGCAGTTTGTGAGAGTATTGGAAGGTGAAATGACAAAATATGCGTATGTGAAATAATAATAAGTAACTTTATTAAGGCGTTGTGAGGGCTTGACAGCCCTATGTTACAAAACCTTGACCACAACATTTCAATTTTTTGCTTATGTTAGAAAAATGATTTACCATAACAGCTTCTCTGCTAGATATTTAAATATATAAATTTTTTGGTCAGGTATTTTTTTTAAATATATATATATATATATATCTAGCAGATTAAGTAAATTTAACAATATAAATTAGTTTATGTTTAATAATAGTAACATCTTTTGATTTATCATTTAGAGGGAAAAAAATATAAGAACAGTATCTGTTTAATTGAGCACTAGTTTTATACTACTACTACTTCACTGTTGAAAATCTTGTGCACCGTTTTGTAATACTTTTAAGTATTGTGGAATTAACGGCTATGACGTCACTAAGAGTTTAAAAACTAACATTAAAAACGTTAGTGACGTCAGAAGCATTGAAACAAAAAAAATGTAGATTTGCAACGGCCAAGTTTAACGTTTATTTCATTGTGATTCTTACGCTTGTGACGTCATTTACGCTTTTATCATTACATTGTCAACGTTTAGTGACGTCATAACCGTTGATTCCATAATACTTAAAGCATTGCAAAACTGTGTATAAGTTTTTCAAAGATTATTTTTTAGTTTACTGTATTTTTTTCGTGTACAGTTATCATGCAATATAAAATAATATGATATTAAATATAAATGAAATAATATTACATTTGCGATCGATCAGATAAAAATAAAACATTATGACACGGGATATGACAAATGAGTAAGTTTTGAACTGACGTACATGTCAAAACAGACAAAAAAAAATATTAAATTTATTCTCGTTTATAATTTGATATTTACATATCGTGTACAACAATTACTGCAATCACGCAACAGTCAAGGTGATTGTTGCAGAGTTGGCTTTGTCATGCTAACCTCAATCAACTTGTATTATTGCACAATTGAATCACTGACCTTCTCTAGTAGTATTGATTTTTTTTATAATTTTTTTATTGATACTTGCATCATTAAGTAGTTCAAACATTTTATAACTAGAAGTATATTATTTTTTATATAATAGTTTGTTCTGTAAAGTATAGTGAGTCTCTTTAACATTGATTGGCTTCCCAAAAAAAATTGTTGACTCATTCATTATTGGTTGATCTTTTTATTTGAGCCAATAAAAATGAATCGCTCTTTATCATTTTTTTTTTGTAAAGTTTAGTCCATTCTTATCAGATCTAAAGTTCTAAACGAAGAAATAACAATAATCAACCATACATATAAAGTTGTAAATAGGTAGTGACGTCATGATCAGGTGTTCTTAATAAAGGAAAAAATATCAAAGCTGGCTTAATATTAATGTGTAATTTGAAGAACGAACTATGATGTTATGGTAATTGTACTAGTTATCGGCAGGCTCTTTTTACGGCGAAAGTATTAAGTTTACGAGATTCTAACTAGAACCAACCATCTTAGAATGTCGTCTAGTTTCCATACCACTATCTACAAACTATTTTATCACTAAAGGGGGCCGAGATAAACTGCCGAAAATGGGGGGTGCCGATAACTGCGGCAGTGTCGGTATGGCTGCTTTTCTCAACAATACTATAAGAATTTCAACCTTAAGACCCTTAAGCTGCCGATAACTAGTACATTTACCATATATATTTATATATCAGCGTAAATGGTTTTTAATTAAATTAAATAACTGCCTTTATTAATTATGGTTTATTTTTATTATTTTTATTATTTTTTTTTTGCAAGGGTGAGATTGACACGTCTGGCATATTCATACCCTAGCAAGAAAATAATATTAAGATAAAAGTGACAATTTAATTTAAAGAAATAATGTTTTTAAAACATTGTTGCTTAGTTTAATATTATTTCTATGCAAAACTAACTTTGAGTTTACATTTTGTACATTTTGAGCGTCCCGGAATCCATAAATTTGAATTTTTAGACTTGACTACAACTTTTAAAAAAACAGAAAATATTCATATACGAGTATATCTTAATAAAGGTATAGTGAGTAAGAAAAAAAAATTCTACAATTTTAAATTGAATTACAGGTATAATAATAATAATAAACATGGAAAACGCAAAAATGGAGAGAAAGAGAGCAAAGAGATGGCTAAAAAAAAAAATAATAACTAGCTTTATATTTTATAGGAATTAATCTAGTGCGATAATCGATATCGTCTATATCGTGTCAAAACGTTTCAAGTGAAATATCACAAGCGCGCCAAACGTTCCATCTGACACAGTTAACCCTATGTAGATGGAACGTTTGGCGAGCTTGTGATAATTTCACTTGAAACGTTTTGACGCGATATAGACGATATATAATTGTTATTTTAGTGCTGTTTTATCCACTCTCAACTCTTGAAAAGTCCTTTTATGTTTTAACATCATAACCGTTAACTTGACATTAAAACATAACAAAACTGTGTACGTTTTTTTTATTGCTCTGATTTGAAAAAACTGTAGCAGTAATATTATTCACTGGTATCAAATATGCTAACATTATGAATCACGCGTATATTAAAAATTCGTTACGATGTATCGTATAACGCTTGCAAAACACACAAATGTTTGAACTGATAATTCAGCCAATAAAACTGCACAAAACAATTTATATAAAACACAATGGTCTAATTATAAATATATATATTTTTAAGCTTGAATAAAAAAAATGTATTTTTAAAAAAAGATTGAGAATTTTTTTTTAATTTTTTTGACACAAGTTTTTTTTATTTTCTTTGTAAAAAGCAATTTAACATCTTTTGTTTTATTTTTATATTCTTTGTGTTCTTGGAAAAAATAATCAAATTCTTGAACATCAAAGAGAAATTATAATGTGATCAAAGTTTCCTTGTGCGTCAGAAATAACTCAACACTCGGAGTCACAAGTCAAGTTTACCTGGAGAAAACGCGGGAGATTTCTAACTTATTAGTCGAGTTAATTCAGTTATATAATAATAAAAACAATTATCACTACGGCTCAAAGTGTTGTCAATTTTAACTTTTAATTTTGTGAGTCTACAGCTGTACTACACAGGGAACGAGGGATTTAAAATAAATAAATAATAAGTGAATAAATAAATAAATAAATAAATAAATAAATAAATAAATAAATAAATAAATAAATAAATAAATAAATAAATAAATAAATAAATAAATAAATAAATAAATAAATAAATAAATAAATAAATAAGTGAGTAAGTAAGTAAATGAGCAAAGAAATAAATAAACAGAAGAAATAAAATTCAATTCAATTCAAAATAGTTTTTTTTTTTGTTACTTAAAAACACATTACATCAAAAAAAATATTTGGGTTCAATTTATACGATTATATAACATAAAACATCCCCTTCTCTCTCAAGAGTCAGAGAGCACCAATCCAGCCAAAGGAAAAATGGAATTACTAGAGCCCCTGAAAATTGTAAAGTATGCAACCTGGAAAACATATATGACCAACAAATTGCCTAATTCACAGGATACTTGCACATTACACTTATTTAAGGTGTATCCGCATGACATCATATCTAATGCACTTTGACGCCATACTGGAGCTATGAACAACATTGCTCAGCATACGATAAACTTTGTTTTTGACTATTTTCTAAGCAAAATTAGTTAATTTTTTGCTTTATATTATTTTACTCACATACTTGAGATACTAATTCAACCTGTGAGCAGCATCAGTGCTCTCAAAAAATATTGCTAAGTATTTTTAAACTGGCAAAATGAGTCATTACGACCCATGTTATTGAGTGATCTAACATAGCGCCGACATGCATACACCCTACAAGCCTCATTTTATATTATTTACCTCCTGTATCTGACTATCATATGTTATGACATTTTTATCACAGGTAATTTGTTACCTGTTTCTTTACAAATAAGTTGTTCAACTGCATATATTATTATATGTATGGGTTCTTTAAAGGATGTCTGCCGTCATGAAAAAAATGTCTAATTTTCATTGTAAACTAAAGCAAGCTAATTTTAAATAATAACTCAAAAATTTTCATTCAAAAATTTTGATTATTAACCCATTAATTAGATAATTAACTAATATAGATTTTCAGACATCGGAGACATTGGAACAAATATTTTGAAAGAAATAATAAAAAGTAGGAGACAGTTATTTTAGAAACAGGGGAATTCTCCCTCTTTCAGATATATACTGATTGCACACTAAAGTAACGAGTTACCTCAGTCAGTCTCAGGTAAAACTCTGCATTATTTTTTATTACATGGTAGGCGTGCGAAATAAAGAATTACAATGCGAGTACTAGCGGTACTTACATTGTTATTTTTTTTAACCCTTTCTCAGGTGTTGGCAAAATCTCAGGCCAATCAGACAAAGTCACCAGATCTAGCATAGAATGTAGGGAGCGATATTGCCATTGTGCACTTTCTTCGTGAAGTAGGCTCTACTTCAAGAGAATTTTGTTAATAATTACAAAGATATCTAATTAATGGAATTTTTTGATTTTTTTTAGTGGTATAAGTCTAATTAAATCACAGTAATCAATTAATAGTCAAAAATTACATTTTTATGCCAGACATTCTTAAATGAAAAGTCTTTAAACTGATGAAGTGATTAAAAAAATCTAATCAAAATGTAGTATTACATAAAGTAAATTTATGGTAGGTTTTTAAAATCAAATATACTAATTATGTATGTAAATTTTAGACTGTTTGACATTTGAAATAATAAATTATTGACAGCATATAGATATTGAGTGGGAGGGAGGGAGGGAGAGAGATATAATGCTATATTAAACTGAACAAGCAATAATAATTAATATATACCAAAAGTTAAATAATATTTATCGATACTACAGTATATCATGATGAGATACAATTTCACTTGATTGAACAATGTTATTATTACATATATATAGATATACATTTTTTGTTACACTTTATTTAATAAGTTTTAATGTTGTTAAAATTAGTTTTGATAAACATAGCGGTCACTTTCGATATCAATGTTGGTTCATAGCCAAACAAGAGTTTTGCCAAACTACCACATTTTTTTATGTTCGCTTTGGTCTCTCTCTCTCTCTCTCTCTCTCTCTCTCTCTCTCTCTCTCTCTCTCTCTCTCTCTCTCTCTCTGTTCTTGCTAATATTTTATTTCACTTGTGATTACTGGGGTGGGGGGGAGAGAGGGGGTCGCTTACATGAGACCTGTTGTTGGAGAGAGAGAGAGAGAGAGAGAGAGAGAGAGAGAGAGAGAGAGAGAGAGAGAGCATGTTGCTTCATACATATATATACGAATAGAGAAATTGAGAAGAAAAAAGTTGCAAACTGTAGCTAAAGAACATTATACACTTATACTTGCTCAAATTTACATCATTATTTTTTATTATTATTATTGAATATATTTAAATATTTTATATATCGACCCTATCATATAAGTTTGTAATAATTGTGATAGGATAATGCAGTGACTTTTATAACAATATAATTTATGCTCCATTCATGTTATTATTATACCATAAATAATGCTAAATTAGAACAACATAAATAATTATGCTGTACAATGCTTCGTACAAATTATGTTGCATTGAATAATTTATGCTAAAAATGAACAAGCATAATTATTACTTATTTTATTTTTTCCCGTAGGGATTTTACTAGTTAAGGAGCTAAGATGTTCAGTATAATTACTTATATGTTATTACAAAATATTTGTGCTCTACAAAATAGAATTTATTTAATGCAGCATCAATTACGTTTTTTATTTTTCTCTTAAGTGAAGTGTCTTATTTATATTATAAAAGCACAATTTTTAATGTAGTTTATTTTACGATGCTCCAGTTATTTATACTGAGATATTGAGGTCATATTACGATGTTATTATTCAAATGAGTATTGGAGAAATGCACTCGTCATGCGATCAAATTGAACGTATAAAAATATATTTTATTATACTTATATAATACAGTATTTATGTGAATATTGCAATAATTTTATAGCAGTAGTTTTAAACACGCTTTCAGGACTTTGCAAAAGAATGGTTACACAGTAAAAAAAAAAAAAAAAAAAAAACTAAGCCAAAGTCTATTTATTGAGATATTTCATGAGATATATTTTACTTCACAAAAAATTATCTCAACGCACTTTTCTCATAGAATGTGAACTCAGTTTTTATAAATGTGAATATAACATAATTTTTATTGCATTTCTAAATTTTACTCAAAAGCTTTTCAGATGTTTTTTTTTTCTTTCTGTTTTTATGCTTATATTTTATTAACTTGAAATACGCGTATTTTTGATTTTTAAAACACATCTTCTGACTCTCTCAAGTTTTTTTTTTTTTAAAAACCTTCAACACAAACAATAAATGTTTAATCCTATTTAAAAAGCATAATAAGATTATCATTTATGTATATTTTAGTTTGAGTTTTGAGGCACAAAAACAAGGCTTATAAAAAATGATATAAAACAAATAGTTTAGATAAAAAATGAATGTTTTCAATTTTAACGTCAAATTGTTTTTGAAGATTCTGAGTGCTTTAATGCAGTTGGAAAACTGTCAGTAACTCGCTGAGGTTTAGGAAAAGCAACAAAAACAACAACAACATGCTTTTTCTATTTTCAGCAAAGGTGATGTCTTACCTGATAGTTATAAGAAACTAACCTTTGTTGAAAATGAAAAAAATGGGTTTGGAACTAGTAGATTCAATTTTTACTTATTTATATTTGTCCTTGTACGATAAAAATAAAATAAAAACTAAAACAAAGACAGAATCGCTTGTTGCTTACAAAAAGATTTCTTACTAGTCTCTAAATAACAATACCAATGTTGGTTTTACATTTTCTTTTCTATGTAGAAATAAAGTAATAATGCTTTTTTTTTTTTTTTTTTTTTACATTTGTTGAACCATTATACACGAGAGCGTTGAGAGCGCTCACCCAAGTGTACTTGAGAAAAATGCAATGCAAGACTATTCACTTAACGAGATTACATATTTCTACAGTAAAATTACTGCAGCACTTTCAAAAAAAAAAAAAAAAAAAAAAAAAAAAAAAAAAAAAAAAAAGACAACTTAGAAAATATATAGGCCACTTTAATAAAATACATTTTACTGCTTTACACAACTATACAAGAAATGTATTTCTTAAGAGCTTTTATAATTTTAAATACATGCTATATTTATATATTATATAGAGTATTAAAAGAAAATGTTTATCAAGTACTCGTAGTGAAGCAATTTTACTTTAATTAAAAACTTGTATCGTGATATTGTAATGTTATTTGTATTTGCAGGTTACATAATTATTGCACTTCTCTTTATTTTATGATTGCAAAGATTTATTTTATTATAATGATAACTAAGAAGTTATCTAGGTAGTACAGAAGTAGTTCTTATAATGATAATACAGGTGAAGTAGCTAGCCAGGTAGTACAAAGGCAAATATTATAATAATGATAGCTACAGGTGAAGTAGCTAGCCAGGTGGTACAAAGGTAGATGTTATAATAATGATTACTACAGGTGAAGTTGCTATCCAGGTAGTACAAAGGTAAATCTTATAAAAATGATAACTACAGGTGAAGTAGCTAGCCAGGTAGTAAATACTACAGGTAACTACAGATAAAGTAGCTATCCAGGTATATCACCAAATGTTCACTGGAAATCAGTATTACGCAGTATAAACCTGTATTAGTAAACTAATATAATTATTAACTTTTTGCGCCTATTCTCTTATATTAATTAAAGTCCCCAGAAATCCTCTTACTCCATGAAAATTTCGCAAAAGTTTTCCATTGTAGGGAAGTCACGATTGTCAAAACTGCATGTTGTTAAGTGAGGTTTTGAATGGTTTCTGTGAGAGTACTTAGCATTTTTTAGAGACTTTAAAATTAGTGAAACAAACAGCAACAAATTGTAAAAGAAAAAAAAAGAGAGAAAAAAAAAAGGAGAGAAAAAAAGGCGTTAATATTGTTAATATAATTACGAGCTAGAAAATAATTATATTCAAAACTACATTCCAAGAAGTCGCAGCTGTTGCGCCATTTATTGCCATGTTTATGAGTGCACGACGCATATGTCAGATAATAATAATATCGCTACATTATAAATAAATGTATATATAGTAATCTTGAATAAATTATTACATTTTCATGAACGTTTATATAAAATTTTATAATATAGTTTTTATATTATTTTGTTTAAGAGCCGAAATTTTTATTTCAACTTACGATATAATGTAAACATAAAAAAAATGTTCATAAAATTCAATTAAAAAGTTTTTAAATATTTAAAACTATTTTTATGGTCAAACCACCCAGCTAGTTTTTTTAATATCATGTGTTATTAACATGTACTAAAATTTTTTGATAAAAAGTTATTGTTGGTTCATTTCAAACATTTGTGTATGCTGAAAGTGTAATTAAAGTGTTTTTACCATAGTTATTAAGAGTTTAAGTATTCTTTATGTGGGTAAAAGTAATAGTGGCTATATAGAATATCAACTTATTTCAAGTTTTTTTTTTTTTTTTAGTTATGCATAGAGACCGAAGTTTTTGATAGATTGTGCCTCGACTCTTTAGACATAGACTTTTAAAAAAATTATTTTATTGTCTTAAATTTTAACCACGTCTTTGTGCCGGCTCAGAAAAATACGTTCTTTTGTCAACAACGATTTCTTACTTTTGCGGAATCCCAACTCACTCTGGAATGCTTAAAATTGCTTTAAAAAAATGCGTAAATTTAAGAGTGTTTTCTGTTAAAATTGTCATATTTTTATTTCAATTTATTCGATTTTTTTTTATTGATTTATCTGATGTTCACTGTAATGTATACTGGGACTGAAGAGGCTTGAGTATCTAATAATAACTCTTATATTGAGTAAGATTTCTAGGTATTTTCTAGGTAATTTGAGTGTGCCTAAAAAAACTTGTATTCTTGATATACCTAGACATAATAAGAACTTTACATTGTACCTTGCATCTCAATGTTAACTTTACACACAAAATATCACAACGTACAAACAAAGTGCGGACAATAATAGTTTTATATTTCTCGTCTATAACAACAACATACAAAACTGCATGCGAGAACATTAAACATTGGCAATATCTTGACAACAAACATCTCTGCTCTAGGTGTAGAATTGAAGGTCTATAATTTTTAGGAAGAAGAAAAAAAATTTTCAAAAAAGCAAAATATTCATACTTCATTAAAAAGTTTTAAGCCGTTACAAAATTTGACCAAAATTTTACAGCGGTCATTAATCATTATTATATCATTAAAAAAGAGCCTGCATTAAAATGTTTCCATTGCAAACGGTTTTCGTAGAAAACATTCTGAAAAAAAAAAAAAAAAAAAAAAAAAAAAAAAAGCATATAAAATAGTAACTATAAAAACTAGAAAATATAAGAAGGATAAAAAAGGAAGTTTGTTTTTGCTGTAAAAAAAAAAAAAAAAAAAAAAGTAGCGAAGTACATAAAGTAACGTGTTGTGCCATAAATCGTGATAAATTGTTTGCACGACCTTACTTTACACGAAGCAGGGTTTTGATGTGATATACAACTTCTACTTTGGGTTTTTGTGCCTCGGTCTTGCCAACCAAGCAGGCAGGCAGGCAGGCAGCCAGGCAGGCATGTTCTACAGGAAATTAAGTGAGTGGTGGAAGAGGGAGGGGGGTTAGCAATTGCATATCGAACTGCCTTATCTTTGACTAACATACATCTCCTCAACTTTGCTCCGGGGGATTGAACCCAGTCCCACAAGTTCTTATCAACATGAAGCATATCTTATAGCAGTAACAATTGACTTGAAAACAAGTTTATCTCTTATCTACTTTATGAGGACTCTATGTGTACAAAACAAAAGGTGAACCAAGTTGTTTTTAAACTTATTAACACATACGTGAATACGAGAAAATTACACTTAAAAATACAATATTTCGTTCTATAAACTACACACAAGTCTAGAGCCAGCTTCGAAAATTTTTCCTTTGTTAGGAACACCTGATTATGACGTCATTACCTGTTTATGACATTTATATGTATGGTGGATCTTCGTTTAGAACTGTAGACCTGATAAAAATGGACAAAACCCCACAAAAAATAAGTTCCATGCTGAACATACGACTCAATTTTATCGGCTCAAAAAACAAAAATGTGTCTAATTTTTTTGAGCAGCCAACCATCATTGTTGATGAGCCTCACTATACTTTACAGAACAAACTTATGTTAGAATTTTTGTAAGCCTTCTACCTGAGTAGCAATCAGTTAATATCTTGTATACGGTTAAAAAGCTCGTAGCTCTCAAATTTAAAAGTTGACTAATTAATTTTTTATTTCATTTAAAAGTCAATATATGATAAACAAAATCCAGACCTACAGTAAAATGGAGTTATCATGCCCTCACAACGTCTTAATAAAATTATCATTAACATTATTACATAGACATGCGGTAAAGATGCAAAAATATATTTTATAGAAATTAACATTTTTCCCCCTTATTGCTTGTTTATTAAAGGAAAATTAATTTAATTGAATATTTGAACACTTTCACTGTAGTTTTATGTTTCTTCATTATTTGTATGATGTTTTGTATTTTTTTTTATTATAAACTAACATCATATTTTACATAAGAAGTGAAAAATAAGTGAAATAATTTTAAATGCGAACCATTGGATAATGCCTTGCTTGGAGTCTGTTAATTAATATATATATATATATATATATATATATATATATATATATATATATATATATATATATAACGTAGGAACTTATGGCCTTAAACGTAGGAACTTATGGCCTTATAACTCTAAAACATTGTAACTAAATATTCTTTTTTTAATTTTATTGTAAGTTTAAAATTCAATTACATAATTATTTACTCTTCAATGCACCGCATGGTTGTCACAAGCAAACATAATATCATCTTTTGTTTTACATTTCAAAGTCATGATATTTTATTGTTCATTGAAATATAACAAAATATTTCTTTCAAACAGCACTCCACACAAGTACACAGTATATAATTTATACTCAAAAGTAACAAGAAAAGAAAATAAATTTTACATTTTTGAAAATGTGTTTTATATTTCTGCACTGACGTATATAACTTTTAATTAAAACAAGCAGCAAGTACTTGAAAATCGTGACGTAATTATTGTTCTTTATATTTTCTACTCTCTCACCTCTGTGTATTGTGTTTACAATTAGTAGGCAGCAATATGCGCGACGATGTGCAGTAAATTATAACTAGCTAACTTAATTAGTCATGGATCATCTACTTGACCTAATTACATCTTATGATGCAGAATGACTAAGTTTTATTGTTCACTTGTGATGGTAAGTGACCACGCTTAACAAGCTGCAAAATAAAATATAATTGGAAAATAATATATGGTAATTTTTATAGTACGTTCCACTCATTTGAGAAATGTCAAGTTTTTACACAAAAATGATTACTTAAGAATCTCTTAAAGGAAAAGACCATACAAAAACATAAGCATTTATATTACAAAACACTTGATGGGTCTTACATAAATAACTTTAGTTTGTCTCAAAACCCAACAGTAGCCCCGTGGCAGTGATAAGAATATTCTATTTATGCAACCCGCACAACATTTTCATACTAATTTTTGCATGTTTTTGACGTCATAAACATGAATTTTCACGCAAATTGCATACTTTACAGTTTTTTCACGCTCTCTCGTGGGGCTACATTAATATCCTGGAAAAAATTGTCAACAGTTTTGAAGATCCATTTCGTGATTATTCATTAAAAAGCACATGTTGTTTTATGTGGTCTATGGCTTTAAGCAAGGACTCTTACTTAAGAACTAGAGTAGGAATATGTTACGTCTGGACGGAGGGGTTATCAGCAAACCAGTTAACACTTAAATATAAACTTTTTTTTATTTATTACAGTTGACTGTCATTTCTTATATTTTCGTCATATCCCTGGACATTACTTCAAGTCCAATCTCGATGCTCCTCCTCAAACGTATTCATATTCAAATCATAATTTTCAATTATATTTAAACAAAGGATAAAAAGTTGTACCAGTTGTTTGTATTGCGCGTGATTTATATCTATTACGTTGAGAAAGTTCTCGGTAATAAATCACCTAAGTTGAAATAAGAACAAAAATTATGAGACAGGTGTCGTAGACTTTAGTAGGAGACGACCAACGATGTGGCACGACAACTGCTTTGCTCCTCAATGGAGCAAATCAATCGTACACTATGCACGATAATTATAATTATTTGTGGTTCTATATTTTGTAGTTTTTTATATATATATATATATATATATATATATATATATATATATATATATATATATATATATATATATATATATATATATATATATATATTTTTTTTTTTTAACGCACGCACGCCGAATTCAGCGGCAGACATCATCATTACATATATTTTACAAGTTTTAACTAATTAGTATTATACATATCCCTGTTCTGCCTCCTCTATTTTTTTTCTTTTTATATACATATAAATACACACAATTTTACATCATTCTAATATAACATTAAGGGTAATGGTGAAGCTTTAAGGTAGTAAAAACGCAGCTTGATCATTTTTTGTTTTTATTGTCATTCAAAATACAGGCAGTTTTACTTGCCCAATACATTGATGGTGTTACAGACAGTATACAGAAACAAAACACAAAGTTACATACACACTCTAAAAATTGGTGCATTACTTTAGTTACGAATATTAACTTATTTAAAATAATCACTTCTAAGTTATTATGAGTAGCTAAAATAATGCATTTTAGCAAGATATTAAAAATAGCTGATTTAAGTTGTTTTAAGTTTTCTTAAGCTATTTTAAGTTAAAATAGCTATTGTTAATAATTTGCTAAAATGCATTATTTTAGCTGCTCATAATTCATAATAACTTAAAAGTGTATACCTTAAATAAGTTAGTATTCGTACCTGAAGTAATGCACCAATTTTTAGAGTGCATTTAATTAAAATTATATAATCATTTATCATACAATAACCTTATAAAATAAATTTAAATGCACTTTTTTTATACAATAATTCTTTAGACTAATAATTCTTTAGTCCCGCTATTATTATTATCTTATTTTTTAGTATTACTTTTAGTGAAATTTAATATTATGTATAAGGCTACTTTAAAGACTGTAAGGCTTGAGAAACAGCAATTTGATCGGTAAAAAAAAAATAACGTTTTATTCGTATAAATTAAAAGCTTAGTAAAATTAAATGAGCAATTAAAGTTTTTTTTTTTTTTTTTTAAAGTTTTATACATTTTCATGTAGAGCTAATAGTCCACCATAAAATCCTGAACTAAAAAATCTCTTTCAAATGGTTTAACTTTATAAAATAAATTGTCCAACATGGCCACGGTAGCTCACTTTACATGGCACGTAATGACATCTTCGAGTTCTGTGCAATTCAGAACAAATTAAAAAATACTAGTTTCTAATTTTATATTTAAATTTGTAATCTCTGCAATTGCGTAAGGTTAAATTACACAACTTACACACTTTTGTAATAATATATTTTACCATTTAAATTCAGCGCATGTTTTTCTCATTAGAATATCATTGTAAATTTAGCGCGAGTTTTTGAATGGGGAAATATATTATCAATCATGTGTACAATAATGTAAGCAAAATTTTGATATTCAGTAAGAAGCAGTTAATACGTCTTAAGGGCTGTATTTAGATAGCTTGTATCTTCAAATCTAAAAACAAATTTTTGAAGTTTAATGATACTGTTTGGCAATTAACAGTAACAGCTACCTATGATAAAATTTTCAGAACCCGTGACCATCAGATAAGAGAGAAAATAATGAGTGAAATTAACATGGGCTCTTATAAGTCTAACATTAAAAAAAAATCCTAATTTAAAATCTAGCATGGTGACCCCTCATTTTTTTTTTTTTTTTTTTTTTTTTTTTTTTATTTTAACCATATTAAATGTATCACTGTACAACATTTCAGATTTTTCTATAGTTTAATAAAATTAAATTAGTTTTTACTACGCTTTTTTAGTTAAATCCAGCAGTAGCTGATTTCCCGAAAGGTTTATCTACAATATTCTAGTTACTTACTTAATATGATAAATGATTGACAAATGGCTATACGACTGCTACACATTTTTTTCTTTCATAAAAATTGTTATTAAATTTTACAAAAATGAATTCCAAATCAAAACATCTGAGCATTCCTACATGAGAAAATAAAAACATATATATATATATATATATATATATATATATATATATATATATATATATATATATATATATATATATATATATATATATATATATATATATATATATATATATAAAAACTTGCTGTGACCTATATTCAAGATGACAATGTTTATTTCCCATATTTTTTTGTTAACCTTATTGTAAAAAATAACTTTTATTGAAGACTACAAACTTTTACATCAGCATATGTCGGAGAAAAATCATCGTTATTTTTTACTGCTTCAGTGTTATAAGAAAACATCAATAAATGACTGTATGAAAGTAATCGTGTTAATGAAATGGGATTGAAATTTGATCTTGTCAACTATGTAGGGATGATCCTCTCTTTCTCTTTCTCTCTCTCTTTCTCTCTCTCTCTCTCTCTCTCTCTCTCTCTCAAGTGATATCAAATCGATTTTTTACTTTAAGAAGAGAGGTCCAATATCTCAACATTTTTAATATCTTTTTTCATCAAATTTTGTAACATTTTAAAGTTTATCATGACACTCACTTATATGTAATAAAAATTTCAGAGTACGTCTTCATTCATTTTTTTGTGCAGTGATAAGGTTAAGAAAATTGTAATCAGTTTAGTTTACCAATTTTCTACTCAGTTTGTGAAAGAAAAGAAGAAGGCTTAAGTGACATTATATGAGTATGAAAAATGCGTATGCATAATAAATAGTCCCATCACCTAATTTATCATTGAGCTTTTTTTTATTTTTTTTTTTATTATCTATTATTTTTTTGTGAAGTCAAGATCTTTCTAACGATCACTTTTTTGATAATCTGATCTCTGTTACTGACTTTTAAAAAATATTTAAGCTTGTTCTGTAAAGTAAAGTGAATATGATATACAGTGATTGGCTGACCAACAAAATAAGACACATTCATTGGTTGATCTTGTTTTTTGAGCCGATAAAAGTGAGTTGCATGTTTCGTACGGAACTTTTATTTTGTGAGTTTCTTTCATTTTTATCAAGTTCAAAGTTCTAAAAGAAGAAATAACAATGATCGATTATATATAAACGTGGTAAACAGGTAATGACGTCATATCCAGCTGTTTTTAACAAAGGAACATTTTCGAAGCTGGTTCAATATTTTTGTGCAGTTTATAGAACGAGCTCTAAACTCTTTTTTTTTTTTTTTTTTTTTTTTGCTCTAAATTCACAATTTAAATACCTATCTCTATTCCGCGGACTAGCCCAACATTTGATACACTTTCCGTCCTCCAGACCTGCTCAGCTCACCTCTCACATTTTTTTGCCAGAATTAAACATACGTAGTGCGTGCATATATTGAAACTTGAATAATTGTTATTGTATATTTTATATCAACATTAAGGCTATATTATCTTAAAGCTAAATACATTCATACTGCATTACGTATCTACTATTATTATATCATGTTTGGCTGAGGATATATGAGATCTATTTAAAAACCACTACTTTAGCATCAACTATTATTAATGCAATTAAATATAAACATAATACATATTATATTATACACTCTAAAAACAATGTCTTAATACACTCTAAAAATAATGCTGTGTTTACATTTAGCATTTTGTAATTGGAATTGCTGGTTATTTGATAAAAATAACGTGAATTTTTATGGAGCTCAATTAACAATTCCAATTAGAAAAAGTTCAATGTGAACACGGTATAAGCGTCGAAAGCTTGTACACAGTTTTGCAATTGATTAAGTACTGTGGAATTAACGATTATGACGTCACTAAATGTTGAAATTTTAACATTAAAAACATAAGTGACGTTACAAGTGTTGTGACAGAATAAAAAAATGTAGATTTTCAACGGTCACACGTTTTTTCTATTATGATTCCAACGCTTGTGACGTCACTAACGTTTTTATCGTTAGTTTTTTTTATGTTTAGTGATGCCATAATCATTGATTGCACTGAGATGGCAGTATTAAGATAACATAATTATTACGTGTTTTTTTTTTTTTTGTATATCTGTATGAATTAAATAAGCAGTACATTGAAAGTACTACCAGTTTTTTTTTTAGTGTATGTTAAACATAACGTATTGAAACTCGAAGCTATATATAATATATTGTTTAATAACTTTTTTTTTTACCAACATAATATATTGTATAATTATATTACCTGCAAGGTATTTATTTTAATTATAATAATACGCAAGCATTGAATCAGTTTCATAAACTTTGCTTTAGCGTAGAATATTCTTAGAATAAAAATAATAATATTGTATAATGCAGTTTTATATTATGTATATGTGTATATGTGTATATATATATATATATATATATATATATATATATATATATATATATATATATATATATATATATATATATATATATATATATATATATATATATATATATATATATATGTAATTATAGTTAGTTACAAATGAGAAAAAACAATATACAATTTCATGAACTTATTTGCATTGCATGTTGAAATATGATTGTTTTTCACATTCTGTCTAGCGTAAGCTATATTAATATAATGCAATATAAAAGTTTTGCAACTTTCTTGTTTCAATTTCAAACTTTTAACATTTTATACTTCTTGCCATTTATGAATAATATACATCACGGAAATATAAATTACGTAATTGATGCTGCATTGAACACCTGCTATATTGTAGAGCACTAATGTTGTTATTTTGTAATAAAACGTAATTATGCTGAACATCTCAACTATTATGTTATGTAGTATAATCACTATACAATGCAGCATAAAATATGTTTGTTAGTCATAAATGTTGGTGCATTAAGCCAGCATAATTACTTTTTTTATGTGCGTGCACGTTTTGTAAAAAATTGCAAATTTCTGTAACAAAACTCTATACTTTGTTTACTATATATAAAAATTTATTACTTTGAACTGACTTCTTTGATTTTGATTGGTCTCAGAAATAAGTAATACATAACAAGTAATTACGTGTGAGTTTAAGAAACAAAACATAATAATAAGAAATATCATGATTAGTTTTGGATAATATGCTGGAAGAAAGCGTAAAATTTTGAATCAATGAATTAAAATTATGGCACTAAAATGCATGGAAGACAATTTTTTATGCATCAGTACGGAAAGAATAAATTACGTAATTTATGCTGCATTTATGTCATTATAGCATAAATGATGCTAAATTAGAACAAAATAAATAATTATGCTATACAACATAATATTTATGCTATTTAACATAGTTATTATGCAGAATAGTATAAATTATGCTGTATTGAACAAATTGTGCTAAAAAAGAGCTAGCATAATTATTAAGTATTTACTTTTGTCCGATTAAGTAACATTACTTTATTTCTCTGAATTTGCAGTACTTTAATGTTTATCAAAAACTAATTAAAAATCATTTCTAAGTAGCTATAAAATACTAAAAAAAATTATAGTAAAAACCGTAAAAACACACACACACACACACAGTTGTAATAGATCACAAATTTTACATATTTAAAATAATATTTTATCAGAATTTTATAAAAAAAAATTTCGTTAGTCTTCTTGATTAAGTTCAGTTAATAAAAAGGTGAGATAGAAGTTAACATGCTTGAGCAAAAGTTTGATAAATTTATGAGGCTAGCAGTCAAGTCCTGCATACATTCAGTTAATTAAATTCCAGTGAAGCGAAGATGTTGTACCAAAGTATATCACATAAAACATAAAGTCAACGTAATGAGATTCCTATATGCAAACTGCTCAAAACTTAATATTATCATACACGAAATGTTACATCTAGGAAAAAAAAAAAAAAAAAAATTGTTCTTGTGAATTTAAAAAAAAAAAAAAAGTAACTTCGTGTTTTAAAATTATTTGCGCCCTTTCAACTGAACAAAATTGTTATTTAATTATTCAAAATTGAATTGTTTACCTGCCCGGTAGCGTACATAAGTGTACAAATATACTCTGTTATGTGTATGTATGTGTGTATATATATAGAGCGTGTATAAGTAAATAGCAACACTATTGCTCATTTAACCAAAATATGTTTCATGATATATATTTACTATATGAATTAATTTGCATGTATAATTTACCAAATGAAGGTAATATATAAACAAAAATATTAGAACTGACTTCTGAAAAAGCCTCTAATTACTATAAATTTCTATATGAATACCCCCCGCTGGACTGGAATGACGGGCGTTTGCTCCATTGATCATTTTACGTGATATTTGCATTTATTTATGTAATTACTGGTGATATAATTAAGGATTTTATTAGTCAAAATTAAGCTTACAAACCTCTAAATTTAATATGACTACCTAATACCTATCCAGTACATTCAGATAGAAATGTTGATTTGTTAAAAGTCAATGAAATGAAATCGAGTAAATTTAATTATATATAATTATACATGTATATATCGTCGCTGTGGCGGCTAAAGTGCCGATCTGCAAAATCAACAAGGCTCATTATCAATACAAAAACATAGAAAAATGACCTTTGTTGATTTTGCAGATCGGCACTTTAGCCGCCACAGCGACGATATATGTTCCAAAAAAACGTTTTAATAGTATTTTTAATTTAAAAAAGTTTCAATTTAACTAAAAGTGGTCGCTAAAATTTGAATTTCCACTTTTGCATTTTTTTTTTTTTTTTTTACAGTGGAATAATTTAAATATTTGATCGTGTTTTCACGTTTGACGTAGCTAAACTTATAAGTACCATTTCTTCTTTATTTTGTTTTAATATTATAATTTGCAACAACCGTCTAGTTTGCGAGATAACAGTCAGTTACCTACTCCCTAAAGTTACAAATATTATGTGTATTGTAGTACGCAGATTGCCACATATTTTAAAAGTATTTTTATCATTATTTTTTTTGGAGCAGATGAGTTCCTTTGTAAGCTGAGATAATACAGATAAACTTAGATATTCAAATGTTAAAGATAATAAGCCGCAGTATTGTAAGCTAAAATATTATTGTTGCTGACAAGTTGGCTTACACTTTAGCTTACGTGTCATGCAGCCAACATACGTGAGGTGTAATCCCGGCTATGTGTTGACTTGAACACGCATGCGTAGTAATATACATATAACAAAAGCCCCCGAGCGATCAGCCTAATTAGAAACACAAATCTGTCTTTTTTTTTTCTTTTTTTTACAACTAAGCTGTGGAATATTTTTACAAATTAATGTCAAGATTTAAATTAAATTTAAAAAAAGATGAAAATTGAATTTAAATTCAAGCTTGAGATTGAAATTATTTATGCAATTTTACACTGAAAAAACGACTATCTAGTGACATGAACTCTTTAACTTAAATCTTGATCGCTTCGTTGTGAAAAGGTAAATTTTTTAAAAATAATAACTACAGGTGAAATAGCTAGCCAGGTATTACAAAGTTAGATCTTATAAATGATAAGTACAGATGAAGTAGTTATCCAGGTAGTTCAAAGGTAAATTTTACAAAAATGATAACCACAGGTGAAGTAGCTATTCAAGTTGTAGAAAAGGTAAATCTTATAAAAATGATAACTACAGGTGAAGTAGCTAGCCAGGTAGTAGAAAAGATAAATCTTATAAAAATGATAACTACAGGTGAAGTAGCTAGCCAGGTAGTAGAAAAGGTAAATCTTATAAAAATGATAACTACAGGTGAAGTAGCTATCCAGGTAGTACAAAGGTAAATCTTATAAAAATGATAACTACAGGGGAATTACCTATTAAGGTAGTGCACCATTCCAGGAAGTCAATATTATAAAATAATTAATTAATTACCAGCACCAGTAAACAAATGCACAGACGCTAGATATTTGTTTTCTGAGTATAGTGACGTTTTAAAATCAATATTAATTTTCTATACAACACCTTCATATAAAATCATAATTATAACAGCATTAGCATTTGTTCCAGATTAATGAATGCATTAAGTAATGAATAATAAATTTATTTATTAAATATTTTTTAATCAAATCCTACTTTTAGATTGAAAAAGCTTAAAAGATTTCCATACAATTGTTTATTAATTTATTAATTTGCATTTCTAAGTACAATAATGACTCTTGAATAGCATAAGGATTAGTCTCTCGTTTGCAGTTAATTAAATATCTATTTCAAGCCTGAAATGAGGTACTGCGGTAGTTTAAATAAAGTTTTATTCATTTTCAACTTACTTTTTTATCGTTTAGAATACTAGATATATAATTACTATACCTAATTATACATAAAGTAGACACCAACACGTTGATTTTGTATTTATTTTCATTTTGACGGTTATTTCACGCATCTGACGTCACAATGTACCACCACTCACAGTCAACATTCTGGTCACGTGATAAATTTAAGCCCCTACCTCAAGTTCTTTATCCCTATAACGGCACCATTGGTACATTGTGACGTCAGTTGCGTGAAATAACCGTTAAAAGGAAAATAAATGAAAATAAATACAAAATCAATGTGTTGGTGACTAATTCATGGATAATAAGGTATGGTAAATGTCAATCTAGTATTCTAAATGATAAAAAAGTAAGTTGACAAGGGATTTAATACCAAAAGGTACAAAAGAAAAAAAAAAGATAAAAAAAAAACTACCAACAGAAACTCGGGACAATTATTACAAAAATTATTATTGAAAATCAACGTTTGTCACTTACAGTAAAAAAAAAGTCACAGAATATTGTATTCCTCAACTATTCAATATTTAATGCTCAAAACCTGGTATTAAATAACGTGAAATCAGTACAGAAATACCCACTCGAAAATATGTTTTACAGTGTATCTGATTATTTAACAGTTAATAATGTCAAATATAATTGATGTTAATTAGGACATATATCACTATATTTAATGGTTTTGTTATAATATGTATGTTGTGTTTTTCACTTGACTTGTTCTGCTCTGTAAAGATATGGAACGTAATGAAATCTTATATCTTATAAAATAGTGAAGAATAATTTACTTTTAATATTCAAAATTTGATTTTTTTTTCATTCTACAGGCATAATACAAGTGAAATGTATCAGCGTAATTTATTGACTCAAAATGAGATAACATGAAATTGAAAATAATAATAATAAAAATAATAAAAGCGACTTTTAAAGGTGATTCTTTATTTAAAGAAGCAGTATTACTCAATTAATGAGTTTATTAGTAGGGACCAGATTTTCAGTTGCAAATGTCTGCTTGCGCCTGCAAAAACAGCAGTTACTTTTCCTGCTGCACAACTTATTATCAATTTGTAAAATATTTCCTATCTACCTGTAATTTACCTCAAAATACCTGAAATGAACCAAAATTTATAAATATTTAGTAAATTGTTGTGCGGTATGAGGAGCAACCAAACTTGCAGGCGCAAGCAGAGATTTGCAACTGAAAATCTGGTCCCTATTTATTAGAGTGATTGCGTGGCAAAATGTTGATCTTTCAATGAGTTTAAAATTATTATTTTGGAGATAACAATGGTGTGAATTTTTTTTATATTTTTCGTGACAATCATTTCTAAATATTTTTAAAAAATAAATAAAATAAAAATACAATAATCTAAAAGCTAAAATGCATAATTGTAATTTATTATGATTGTAGAATACAATAAAGAAATTTCGAATTTGAATTATGTATTAGTAAACACAAATATAATATATTTGCATGTATATTATACAGCAGCTGTCAATCATCATTACAATAATACAAATAACATGCAAATTTGTCTATCACCTGTTTTCATTCATAAATTACTTATCTGAGTAATGTTGCTTATTGAATAGGAAACATATTTAGGACATGAAAATAGTTTGAAATTCTTTTAATCGTCATGTTAATTTCAATAATAATTTCCTTCCTTGTCTAAAGGTTATAGGCTCTGGAAATTTTGTTGCGAGGTAGTTGTTGAAATTATATTTTAAATACAAAGGCAAAAATTCATATATAGTGTTTATAAAAGAACGGAAATGTACAAAAGGGGTCCTTTCTGTGGTTCTCTAAACATTTATAATAATCTATCATCCATTTTAAGAAAGGAACCAGATTAAGAAGCTTAAAAACATTTTTATTAAATAAACAATACTATTCAGCTGATGAGTTTCTTAACGACTCAGATAAGTAGTCATTTAAAGTAAATTATCTTTGTTTATTTTTAAATTGTGTAATTGTTTTTGTAAATATGCTTGAATATAATTTCTAATTGCTTTTTCTTATAGCAATAACCTGGACTGATGCTTTTTTTTATGTATTGTGTGTAGAATGAAAGAAATGAATAAATAATTTTGAAAGAAGAAGGTAATTTTTGAGATTCAGAAATATGTACATGACTTCTAAGTATATAAATGTTAAAATGAAAATATATTGAGATGCATAAAGTTTATTTATGTCTGTTTGTCATGATTTATATTATATTATATAATATAATATATATATATATATATATATATATATATATATATATATATATTAAATTACATTCTTATTTTTTTATTTCTAAATCGTTCAGACTTGACGGAGGTAACAAAAAAAAAAAAAGCATCGTTGACAAGAAATGGGCGTGTTGTGAAATGTGATAAGAGAGGATAGATTTTTTTTCTTCTCTGGTGCCAAGCAAAGATTTCCCCTGTGACGAGAGAGAGAGAGAAAAAGAGAGAGAGAGAGAAAGAGATCCAGTTTGACATCGACCTCTCCTTGCTTGCCTTACTTGCTCGCTTGCTGCCCAAACATCGCTCCCGAAAAAGAAAAAAAATTCTACATTCAATTTTTTCCCTTCATCTTTACTCAATAAAAAAAGTCTTGTTTGTACTTGAAAGATTTGTCTTGAAATAGCTTTGGTCATAAAGATAACTTGCTCAAAATTATGTGATTGTGTCGTCTTTAACGTCTGCACTTTCTGTTAAGTGCAGTTGTGTTTTTTATAGTATGAATGGTTCATGTGTTAAAAATTACCAACACCGTTGCTATGTGTTAAGTCAAGTAATTGCGTCAAAAAAATTACGTATGCTGCGTCTATTTCTTACATACATGTTTATGATACGGTGGAAGTTAATTAAAACAAAATAAAAGTTGCTATTTTAAAAGCTTTTAAATAATTATACTCTATATAGAATAATTTAGGAAAATAAACCATATATCGTATAATAAATTTAAAAGAAAATTATACGAGAAAACCAGCGCTGGACTTACCTTAGTAAAGGGAGTCCCATATACATATTTAGTGAAAATCTTGCTAGCATAGAAATAAAAAGTAATAATTTTATGGTTGTATTGGTATTTATTGCAGAAATAATGCAGACATACAGACAAAACAAGAAAAAAAATTAAGTTAGCACTTTTTCAGCACAGTTTTTTTCAATATAGCATAATTTTTGTTATACTTCATTATAACTATGCTACATAACATAAATATTTTGTGGTAAAGCATAACTATTTATGTTACTCCAATTCAGCATAATTTGAGATATAATGATATAAATGTGGTATAAATTATGTAATTTATACTTTACGCTGTTGGTGTTTGTTCTTATTATGCTGACGTACTCATTCATCATATTTATTTGATTAAATTAAAAAAATTATTTAATTAAAATTTTAGTCAAAACAAAATTAATCATAACTTTTAAATTATGCAAAAAAATACGTTATTTATACTCTTAAAAATTACCCGGATCATTGAACATAATATTTTATGCAACTACATTCTAAAAAATCTATTAAGTAATTCTATTAGCAATAAAAAAGTCCATGAACCATAAAAATAATTTTCTGCATACTAATTAAATCCTGTTCCCGGTAATATAAAAAATTGATAAAGTGATAAAAATATAAAATACGTAATGAATTTTATGTTAATCTTAACATTAAATGAAATATTCTACCATAAAAACTTCATTAATTTCGAACTTTTTTTTTTTTTTTTTTTTTTTTTTTTGTGCGTGGCAGACAAAGAGCTTATAGTGGAGCAGACGTATTGATTTTTAGTTTGAAATAGCTCGTGAAAGTTTTGTGAGTTACGCGTAAATAAATATGTTTATGGACCACTTTGAGCGTACTATGAACAACAATACAGAATAACTAATATGGATTACGGTTAAGGAAGATATAAGAATTGAAAAATCAGAACTTTACTTAATAAAAATTTGCATTATTTCGATTCAAAACAAATACAATATATATCTTAAATGCTTGTAATAAATAAATTACGTAATTGATGCTACATTGAACGATTGCTATATTGTAGAGCAAAAATGTTGATATTTCATAATGACATAAGTAATTATGCTGAACATGTTAACTATTATGTTATGTAGTATAATCACTGTACAATATAGCATACATTATGTTGCTGCATTGAATACTTGTTATATTGTAGAGCACAAATGTTGTTATTTTGTAATAACATAAGTAATTATACTGAACATGCTAACTATTATGTTATGTAGTATAATCACTGTACAATATAGCATACATTATGTTGCTGCATTGAATACTTGTTATATTATAGAGCACACATTTTGTTATTTTGTATATAATAACATAAGTAATTATGCTAACATGTTAACTATTATGTTACGTAGTGTAATCGCTATACAATATAGCATAAATTATGCTGTTATGAATAAATTTTGTTGCATTGAGCTAGCATAAATATTGCGTATTTATTTTAGGCCGTGTAAAAATGGATCAAAACTATCCGGAATAAAAACAAGCCTACTGTACATGTAAAAATATATATAATATATATATAAAAAACAAATCCGTTACTTTGTGTTTTTAAGGATTGTATATAGATGGCGTGTATCTCAAAATCTAAAAAGAAAACTTCCAAATTTTATGATCACATTTGAAAGTTAATAGTAACAGCTACCTATAATAAAATTTTCAGAACCCGTGACCGTCAGATAAGAGGGAAAATAATTATTGAAATTAACATGGGCTCTTATGGGACTAAAACTTCAAAAAATCACAATTAAAAATCTAGCATGGTGACCCCCCAAAATTGTTACATTTTTGAAGATACCTAATCCTAATGTATCACATCACTGTACAAATTTACAGATTTTTCTGTCTTTACAACTTTTTAGTCAAATCCTGCAGTACCTGATTTCCCGCCTTAAGTGAAAGTAGAGGAAGTGATGAGTTGGATTCTCATAGTGTTATTTATTAAAAAATATATATCAACAGAATTAAAATAGAATTGAATAAACTAGATTCGCATTCAGAAAACAAAAGTTGGTTCTGCAAAGTATAATAAAAAATTTAAACAATGATTGGCTGCTCAAAAAAAAAAAAAAAAAAAAAAAAAAAAAAAAAAAAAAAAAATTGTCATTTGTTGATCTTGTTTTTTCGTTCGTTTAAAACTGATAAAAATAAGTTTAGGTATGTTTTTCCCAAAGTTCCGTTCATTCTTTTCAGGTCCATACAAAAGAAAAAACAAAACAAAAAATTAACCATACATAAACATCGTAAACAGGTATCATGATCAGGTGTTCTTAACATTTGAAAAATATACCATGTTTTGATTTTAAAGCTAAATATGTGTTGTAGTTTACAGAAGTAACGAATAATTATCAAGGACACGTTTTCAACTCCAAATTTACATGCACAGCTCACGTCAGTAAAAAAAAAAAAAAAAAAAAAAAAAAAAAAAAAAAAAAAAAAAAAAAAAAAAAAAAAAAAAAAGTTAAAGTACAAGTAGTATGTCTATACATTTTGTAACAAAGCAATGTCGAGTTACATTGTTGAAATTATTTTGAATAATGGAGCACCATATCGTAGGGTATATTTTATAATATTGTTGAATGTTACAAAACTTTTGCTTGTGCGCTATTCATCATTCTAATCATAAAGAAACCATATAACTCGGCATGCGTTGTTCTGTATGTATATATCAAATTTCGCATTGCGCTGGACTATATTTATCTATATTATTTATATATGTAAGTTCCTCTATAAATACAAAATACTGGTTAGTTCAACTTTCAATTTTAAAATAATATGTATACATGTTGTACTTTAAATCTTCTATAGAAATAAAACAACAACTCTCATTCGTTTGCTTAGTTATTGATCTAGTGGTAACTAAATTTACTTTAAGTAATTTAATATTTCTAACATTTTTTTTCAATTAAAAATAAATATATACATAAGTTCCACCAATACAATGAAGTCTTATCGGTGGGTGCTTAATCAAAATATTAAAAAGTTAGTAAGAATGAAAAATTGCCATAAAGGTAGAGACAAAGGTAAAAATATCGCGTTTTTATTGTGACAGTGATAGTAAACTAGCTCTTTGATTGGCTAGAAGGAACCCACCAGCCAATCAGAGAGCTTGTTTACTATCGCTGTCACTAGAAACGGGATATTTTTACCATTGTCTCTACATAATTAGGGAAAATCAGCACATTTCACAAAATAAAACTTTTTAAACCACAAGAATTTGTTCGCTTGTTAGTATTAATGCTGTTCGTAAACCCTGTTCTCTGCTCCTAAAATGACGATCAACTTTGGTTATTCAAATAGAATGCGCATTTTTTGGTGCAAGAGAACAGGGTTTACGAACAGCATTATTGTTGAGCTGTCAGTTTGTTTCTTTTCTCAATAAAAGTACTTTTTAAATGTATGCTATTGAACGTTTTTTAATTGTTGTAACGTATGATAAATATTTTTGCACAAGGAATGCATTAAGAATGTTTAAATTCAAATTCAAAATATATTTATTCATTTCTTTCATCCTACAATCACAATAGACATGTGATTCAATAGTTTGTTCATTGCAAGTGGCTCATTCAATGCAATAAAATGTTAACTGCGATATATTTGAGATTATCATTGAGACTATGCTTCAATGTGTATTTATAGTATTTCTTATATTTCTCATTGCACAGATATCTCGGTCACCAATCTAATCCAGACTCTCGTCTATCAATATATCTTATGTAAAATATATTAAAACTATAAGAAATATGCAAAGCTTTGATTAAAAATATTCATCTATTGTATAAGAAGGATTTAAAGTCGCTATGTTTCATTCTTGGTTGATATTTGTCTCGTTCAAGTATTTCTTTAAAGAAAATTGCAATGAGGTCGGCAAAATTAATAAGAAGTGATTGCAATGGTGATGAGTTTATTAAAATAAAGGAAACTATTTTTTTTATCAACGTCATTGACAAAAATAAATACGTAATAATTATGCTATGTCATTAACAGCACAATGTGTTCAATTCAACATAACTTATGCTATATTGCATAATAATTATGTTATGTAGCATAAATATTATGTTATACAGCAAAATTATTAATGTTGTAATTTAGCATAATTTATGCTATAAGAGCATAAATTATGCTAAAAGAGCTAAATTATGCTATAAGAGCATAAATTATGCTAAATTGGAACAAAATAAATAATTATGCTGTATAACATAATATTAAAATGCTATGTAATATAGATATTATGATAGCATAAGTTTTGCTGTATTGAATAAATTGTGCTGAAAATAAGTTAGCATAATTATTAGACATTTATTTTGGTCTATGCAATATAGCTAGCATAATTATTATGTTTTTATTTTTGTACGTGCAGCGCTGTTTAATAATCAACACAATTTGTGATAATGTAAAAGAGCAAAAACTGAACTAATATAAGTCAATTTTGAAATTTGATTTCTTCATTTCCGATGTTCTGAGTGAGTGTTTTGAAGGTAAAAAAAATATTTGTGCAGATAAAGAGATATATCTAATTCTTGAAATTTAACGGAAATTTGACGCTCAAGTAAAATCACAAAAGACATACAAAATTAGTTACAACTTATATATATATATATATATATATATAGTCTCCAGTGTTCTTTGTCTGAACTGTGATTTTAATTGGTCTATAGCAAGTTGCTTGATTATTTTGTGGACACCAAAGTAATTAGTGACGTAATGACTTGTGCTGTTGTGGCATATTTCTCATTTCCTCACACCGCGCCACGGTAAAACTAATTTCATGCACTAATTATTCATTTTCTCTCGTTGAACCTTGACTTTAGCATCGTTTATCACTCTCTATTATTTATAGTTTTTTTTGTTGTATAACTCGCTCAATATTTTAATTTTATTGAATTGTTGTCGTAATAAAAATTATGATACGTGACGGATATTTATTTAGTAACAAATTTTATTCTCTTGGGTAAAATATTTGAGGTAAATGTAAATTTTACATGAGCAAATTATTAATGCAAATTAGCTGAAGTATAAATAGTAACAGTGGAAATACTAATTTAATGTAAATATAGATTATTGTAGAGAAAGTTTTATATTATATTGTATGGCACATCAAAAAAAAAAACAAAAAAAAACAAACAATAAATAAAAAAAAAAAAAGAAAAAGAAAAAAAAAAAAAGAAAGGAAAGGAAAAATATCAAATAAAGTTTCACTGTTTAAAAATAAACACATAATAACTATGCTAGCTCAATTCAGCTACATTTATGAAAAAAATATACTACATAACATAATAGTTAAGATGTTCAGCATAAATTACTTATGTTATTACAAAATAACGATATTTATGCTCTGCATTATAGCAAGTTTTCAATGCAGCATAAATTGCATTATTTTTTTCCTTGTTAAAAGACTCATTTCTCTGAAAACAAACGTTTACTCCCTAAATTAAAAAAAAAAAAATTATGCTGCATGGAACAATTATTGCTATATAGCAGAGCATTTTTTTTTTGAAATAACTTAATTATGCTGAACATCTAAACTATTATGCTATGTAGTATAATAACTATACAATATAGCATATTAGAGTATTGTACATAAATGTTGCTGCATGGAGTTAGCATAATTATTACACATTTATTTATAAACGTTTATTTTTTTTTCATTACATATGTAAATCAGTGGTATAAGAACTACTCATTACAAAAAAAAATTCAGTACGCATCACTATCAGATAAGGTTGAAAAAAATATTAAAATGAAAGTCAGACATTATGAAAGTTTTATTTTAAAAAAACTTTTAATTTTACATTTTACCTGCTAAAAGAAATAACATGTTGAGAGTTGTATCACATTGTTAGCTTTAAGTATGACAGTGTATTTAGTTTTACAGTCATTAAAGTGTTTGAGTAATGTTGGATTTTAGAGCTTGCTGTGGCGGCAGTTAATACTGCAGTAATGCACATTACTTAATGAAAAAGTGGGTTATATATATATATATATATATATATATATATATATATATATATATATATATATATATATATATATATATATGATCATTAGAATAATATTTTTACGAGTAAAGAAATGGTAACATTTCATTCACGTTCTACTTCCCCTATGTTAAAAGTCATTCATGCACAGTGAGTACAAGATAAAAGAAAACTACATAGCGTACACAACTGAGGCAGTGGGAGATAGTATATTTATGTAGTGTAATGGCATATAGGTATTAGCAGAGACTGCAAGTGAATCTTGCAGAGCAGTGCACTTATTGCCAAGGAATTGCAAATACTAGCAAATCTTGTAAGTGGAATCTAGAGAGAGAGAGAGAGAGAGAGAGAGAGAGAGAGAGAGAGAGAGAGAGAGAGAGAGAGAGAGAGAGAAAGCGAGAGAGAGACAAATTTGGATTTTGAATTTTGGGTTTTAGATTTTCAATTCTGTATTTTGAATTATGAATATAAAGTTATAAAGAATGAAATTTGGGGGGGAAAAACGAATAATTCCGAAAGTTGAGTATGAGATACAAAAAACAATGCACTGACACACAAAATAATTTGTATTCCGAAATGACTGCCATAAAGATACAGCCACACAAAGCTGCCAACCTCCTCCTCTCATCTTCTTTGCAAGCTTACGCAATACATAATCCAGATTTAGCCTCATCCCCGTACACCATCTATAACTAAGCTGCAGCAAAGTTCTCTCAGACACAAATTATATTTCAATGTAGTTTTTAGGTCACTTAATCTATTCACAAATATTTCTCAAGTATTTTATGTTGAAAATTACTTGATATCAACATATAAAACTTTCACTTGACTGGAGTACATCAATGTAAACTAATCGTAAAGAAAATTATTTTTATATATTTACACTTGGATTAACTTTATGCTAATTAGAGAAATTTAAAACATTTTAATTTAAAAATTATTAATATCATGATACAAGAAGTTGTTATTAAAATGTAATGTTATGTTTTAATTGAATATAGAGGAGCTGTGTGAAATATGTTTCACGATATATACTGGAAATATATAACTACATGAATGAATGAATGAATGAATGAATGAATGAATGAATGAATGAATGAATGAATGAATGAATGAATGAATGAATGAATGAATGAATGAATGAATGAATGAATGAATGAATGAATGAATGAATGAATGAATGAATGAATGAATGAATGAATGAATGAATGAATGAATGAATGAATGAATGAATGAATGAATGAATGAATGAATGAATGAATGAATGAATGAATGAATGAATGAATGAATGAATGAATGAATGAAGGAATGAAGGAATGAAGGAATGAAGGAATGAATGAATGAATGAATGAATGAATGAATGAATGAATGAATGAATGAATGAATGAATGAATGAATGAATGAATGAATGAATGAATGAATGAATGAATGAATGAATGAATGAATGAATGAATGAATGAATGAATGAATGAATGAATGAATGAATGAATGAATGAATGAATGAATGAATGAATGAATGAATGAATGAATGAATGAATGAATGAATGAATGAATGAATGAATGAATGAATGAAGAAATGAAGGAATGAAGGAATGAAGGAATGAATGAAGGAATGAAGGAATGAAGGAATGAAGGAATGAAGGAAGGAATGAAGGAATGAAGGAATGAAGGAATGAAGGAATGAAAACAAAACAAAACAAAAAAACAATCAATATAATTCAATTCAAAATAGGCTTTATTGCCAAAAAAAACATTACATAAATTACAAATGTTTGGGGTTTAACTAATACAACTTTATAACCAAGTTAGCCAAAGGAGAAAACTTTTTACGTTCATTTTTTTTTTTTTTTTTTTTTTTTTTACCATTTACTAATATTATCATATTTATATTGACTTATTACATGATCAGAGATTTTAGCCCCTGCAACTATGCTAATGTAGGCAACCAGTTTGTTACATATGTCACACAAATTGCCTACCTGTACAGGATACTCACTGTTTGTTTTAAATTTATTTTGGTTTTATTTGAAATTGAAAAACACTACTTTTAAGTGTTAAATTTAATGGTTTTTATTTTAAAACCTCTAGAACTTTCATTTTTTATTGAGATTTTACTGACATAATTAAAGAAAAAAATGTGTATTCAGAAAATTATCCATCAAGGTAACCCTAAAATATACTATTTTAACTATAATACTGAAAATAAAATGCATGGCTTACAAAAATCTTACTCTTCTTCTACTTATAATAGATAGAATTGCTTCTCTTTTATCGAAAATTTTCTTAAATTTTCTTTAAAAAAATTTAATTATAAAAAATAAAAAATAATAAAAGCTTGCGTAGGATTTTACATCCAAACATTTTTTATCAACTTAAATTTGAAGTGATAAAGTAAGCAATACCATGAATGTAGACTAAAAAACTTGAAGCACGCACACAAAAACAAATATTCGGACGCACTAATTGTATAAACGAGAGCTTATTATCACTGTAAAGACATGACAAACTTTGTTTTAACTGAAATATAAAATTAAATTTGTAGCAAAAAAACAGTAGACATAAGAGAATATTTAAATAATTAACATATAGAAGAAGCAACCACGTATATGTTAAATAAAATATTTCCAGGGCATATATATTTAGAGCTGTCTAATGTTTGAAGTTGAGATTTTAATTTTTACATCAAATTATTCACTCATGCTCGAGTGGACATCGTCATGTCGCTTAATAACACTGATAAAACTGTGAGCCTGTGTCTTACTGGTTTAACAAGTGAGAGATCATGAGTTTAATTCCAAGTGCGTATATACAGCCTTAAAAAACTCCGTGATATGCACTGTGAATGTGCTCGCGTGTTCACCGCACGTTGATGTCCGTGCGTATGTCAATGTGTCACAGGTCAAACTGTAGGAGAGATGATTAGGCTTGACAATTGTATTCATGTATTCAGCCATGCAGTCCTGGTAGTGCAAAGTGGTAGTGGTCCATGTCAAGTCAGAAGTTCACCTCATCTCATTGCTATATGTAGAGATGTTTAGTGTTGATAGCTAAGTGTATTCATGTCTCCGGCTGTGCAATCACTGCAGTGCCAGGTGATAGTGGCCCACGTCAAGTTAGGGGTATCTCGTGACGATTCACCTACCCACCTCATCTCTTTCTCGTATTGCATATTCATTGCATGCATGCAGTGCGCGAAAAGACGGCAAGCCTAGCGTGATGGACGTGCTAAATATAGAGAACTTTAACAGAGAAGTGACATCCTCATATCTTAGGCAGTATTGCATGCAAAAAACAGCAAGCTTCCATCACTTGATTTCAAGGTACCAATATCAGTCCAGAAGGGACCATTCTGAGGAACCAATCAGAGAGCAAATAAGCACTGTTAAATCATTTCCACTCTATCGAGCGCTGTGATTGGTGCCTCAAAGAAGCCTCTTTGAACTGCTATTGGTGCCTTAAAATAAAGTAATGCAGACTTACTATTTTGTATATGCAGGACTGTCTAAAATTTGGGGATGTCACTTCTCAGTTAAAAATCTCTACCAGACGAAAATAAGCACCTGGTGTGACAAATAAATATTTGTACCTGAAATACCAAAATAACCTAACAACTGCTTACTCAATGTAAACATTTTATCCCAATTTGCACTAGATCAAAATTTGAATGATAAAATATCCCAATCGTTTATATACCCATCATATGACCTGAAAAAACAAAGAAAATCCAGAAAGAAATAATAATAATAAGCAACATTAAAATAATAATGAAGTAACAATACAAACATGTTTTCTTTATTCTTTAACAAAAAAATCTTAATAAAATCAAATAATAATAATAATAAAAACTAAGAACAGAGGTAAACACTGTCTGATATTTATTATGATAATATTAAAAAATAAAAAAATAAAAAAATGTTGGAGTTTAAAATGTAACGATATCCCCGCAGGTTTGTTTTGTTTTAATAAATATTATTTTCTGTACAAAGCAAGCAGCAGGCAAACATGATGATGTAGGAGAGAGAGAGAGAGAGAGAGAGAGAGAGAGAGAGAGAGAGATGACTTTGTGATATCAAAGAGAAAACCCACGTCCGTGTTATTTCAACTGATTTTTTTTCTTTGAGAAATTCCAGTTGGCCAAGACAGCTACCTCAAGTTAAAAATCATACTCATCATTTTTTTTTTCGTACACTGAAAAAAAAATTATAGGGAACTAAAAAATTTAAGTTAATAACGTAAAATTCATGAGAGATGGGACCATTATATACATACTCATATTATGTCCCTTACCCCTCACAAAGTTGGGTTCAAAAAACTGTAAAGTAGTAACTTTTAGAATTCATGACGTAAAAAATATTCCAAAATAGTTCCAAAATATAAATTATAGTGTGGGTTACCTACTTTACAAGTTTTCTCCCCTGTATGATGATCTTCTCGCGTCAAGATGAAGCTACTAAACTTTACAAATTTTTGAAGAATGAACGATCTACACTTTACAAATTTACGCCCACCTGGAGCTTCACCTACCTGTTTTATATAGCAGAAGCTTCAGGTAGCCGCGACTTTGTAAAGTGTAGATCGTTCATTCATTGCAAATTTGTAAGGTGTAGAAGCTTCATCTTGACGCGAAAATATCTTGATTGGGTTAAGAGACTTCCCGAGACTTTTTTTTTTTAGGCTAGGATCTCTTCATAAATGCGATCTTTTAGATTAAATCAGATCCAAAACATTCACTACTTTGTAAGTAATAATATTTGCAGGTGAAGTTGCTATCCAGGTAGTAAATTAAATAGTCACCGAAAATTGGTAATACCTGCATAAGTACATAATTCTGTATTCAGGCTAAATTCTCAGTGTAGTATTTGTTTTTAAAAAAAATTGAAATTTGAAGTTTTTTTTATTTCTTAAAGAATATATATAAAAAAAACTGATTCAACTAAATTTCATATTTTTCTTACAGAATATTTTACAATTTTAAATTCTATATTCAAATTTATGAACTTTAAAAGTTTTTTTTAAAGTTCTGAATGATGTTTAAATCATAGCTTAAATAACATAATTTAAATAAAAAATTGTTCAAACATGTAGTAACTACGTACATCATTTGTAATAATATTTGTACATCTTATGAACTTACATTATGTAAAAAATAAATTACGTAATTGATGCTGCATTGAATATTTGCTATATTGTAGAGCGCAAATATTGTGATTCTGTTATAACATAAGTAATTATGCTGAACATCTTTACTATTATACCATGTAGTATAATTACTGTACAATATAGCATAAATATGTTGTTATGCATAAATATTGTTGCATTAAGCTAGCATAATTAATACGTATTTATGCCATAAGTTGTCAGGGCCAATTTTTTTCTCCTCCAAAATTTAAAGAAGAATTTAAAAAATTTAGAGGGTAATTTTATTTCATATTCTAAACGAGTACATTGTCCTGAATCGTTATATATATGCGTGAATTTCTAATTATTAAGTTTAGAAAGTATTTTTAATTTATTTGTTAAAGTCACGAAATGATGTCACAGGCTGCAACTTGTGCATGTGGGCATAGAAAAATTTGCAGCCTGTGATGTCATTTCGTGAGTTTCAAAATTTAATTAAAAATAATTAATGAACTCAAAAATTAGAAATTCACACATTTATCGGTTCTGATATAGAATATGAAATAAAATTAACCCCTAAAAATTATTAGTCTTCCTCATTCTACAGTAAATGGTCTGAATTACTTCTTGCCTATCTTTCTGATTGCAGTAGTATCCTCTCAAATATAAGGGGACACACAATAGTACAATGCACATATAATTAAATAATAACAATAAAAATAAATAGAAGTACTCTATTGGGAGTAATTTTTTGTTCTCTTTCTCTCTTTTTTTTATTTTAAAAGCAGACTAACATTTTTATTAGATAACAAATGACCTCATTTTTGTTTTTTAACCCCAAAATATAAAAGCTTATCTTTTTTTTAAATCACTTAAATATAAAATTTATATACAATAAATATTAATACAATAGGATATGAAAATAAAATTGATATATTGAATATATAAATGATGAAATGTCATATTAAAACCCATATATATAAATATAATATATATATATATATATATATATATATATATATATATATATATATATATATATATATATATATATATATATATATATATATATATATATATATATACATACACATACATACATACATACATACATACAATATACATAAAAGAAGAAAATTTTATCGAGTGAATAGATAAACTGTTTGAATAATTCATCATAAAGCAATGATATGTGAAAGATAAAATTATCTATCCAAGAATTACTTTCGAGTTAAATGGTTACAATGATGTCATATTTGTCATATAATATTCTTGATATTCATACTATATCTACTACATTTTGAATTTATCAAACAAAATTAGCTTCTTTACCTGTGCCTTTAACAGTTAACATTATACAAAGGTAATAATTAACATGGTGGAACTTTCAAAATCTAATAACTTGTAAAACGTTAAAAAAATAAATTAGGTAATGTATGCTTTATTAAATAATTGCTATATTGTATAGCACACGTAGCTACTTTGTAATAATATACACGGAAAATTAAAATTTGATAAATTATTCAGTTACATAGATCTAACTCTTAATTACAACCCAATAACTTGGTTGACAAAAGATTACCCAGTAACTTGTTAGTATTAACGTAATTTCTTCATCGGTTAACAGTTAGCTCTATAGATCTCAAAAAACATTGTAAATATCTAATAAATTTATTATAAAAAAAGTCTAAATAGTAACTCTTTAGTTACTTTTTTCGTGTAAGTATATAATGATGCTGAATATCTTTTAATGCTATGTGGTATAATCAGTGAATAAGTTATGTTGTTATGCATAAATGTTACTGCATTGAGCTAGCATAATTTTTAAGTTCTTATTCTTGTCCGTGATTATGCAATATAACGGTAATAATAAAAATGAATTAAAACTTCGTACTTTGGATTTTCACCTGAAATTTAAGCTTTAAATAAATGTCAAATAAAAAATTAATTTATCTTTTTATATATTTTATTTCTGCATAGAAACAGAGTTTTAAAAAGTTGACTAATTTTGCAATTACTATAGAAAATTATAAGTTAAATATCCTGGCTTAAATGTGATCTTTTTAGTTGCTGTTTTATATTTTCTTTCTAACTTATTAGTATTTAAAAATATTAAAAACAAAACGTCTAGCAATTGTTAAGATCTCGTGTGGTTAAATTTCCACTGGTCTACCAGTTGATTTAGCGATGTAATCAGCTTCGTGTTTTAAATTAAAATTGCATGTATTTTCATGTAGTGAAGAAGAAGATAACACTTTAACTTACGTATTTTTTTAAAACATAAAAAACTGTGGATCGATATTTTTTTTATGTGATACTTGTTAGCAGTGCGTCTGTCTTCTATAACAAAGTGTTTTATTATGAGATATTTTTACACCTTGTATAGTATATTATGTATGGTAATGGTACCAGTCATCAGTGTGATGCGGCCATTGTCAGTCTATGCATTTGAACTCTTTAAATAAATATAAATATATGTAAATTATATGTAAATTTATTATTTCTTGTGATAAAATTTCAAAGCACTAAAACGAGTTTAAGTATTTTAAAAATGCAGCTATCGATAATCACAGTTTTTGTTTTGATTTTTGAATGATTTTTTTTAAATGTAAATTTAGCACGTATAAAATATATAATAATATGATAAATGAAATAACCTAAGTATGTGAGCCTGCCGGAATTTTGTTTGGAATTTTGTAATTGATACAAGAAAATGATGATAATAATGATATGACCAATTTCTGGTCCATTACCATTCATTCATCTGTTTTATATCGATATAAAGAAAACTATTTACTATGTTTTGTTATTTTCTTGTTTAAAAATGTAGAAAACCTTGATAAAAAAAACATGTTTAATATCTTAACATGCTTAAATATCTACCTTCTTTTTGGCCGGAGTCATTGATTTCTAATTTATTTTCCATTCACAAAATGACAGCTGCGGGTTTATGACGTCACATGTCACCTGTCCTTACGCGTGTGGACTCTGACGTCATAAACCCGCATCTACCATTTTGTGAATGGAAAAAAATTAGAAATCAATAACTCCAGCCAAATCAACTTTGATATTTAGGTATGTTAGGATATTAGATATTTTTTTTTTCAAGGTGTTTTATGCTTTTAAATAAACTCATTATTAAAATTTCAGAGCACTAAAATGAGCATAAGTATTTAAAAAATGCAGCTGTCAATAGCAATGATATGACCAATTTATGGTCCATTGCCATATATTCATCTGTTTTAGTTACATCTATATGCAAAGAAAACTCATCACCATGTGTTGTTATTTAACTCTTGTTTAAGTCTCAATTTATAGGCATATTAGGTATAGAACCACTACTTTTTTATGCAAACGAAAGAAGGCTTATTTTTAAATTAAAATGTAAAAGCAACGAACATGTAATTAAAAAGAAATTCCCCTCTGTTTAAATGTTCTATTTTAATGTACGAACTTTTAATGTTTATTTTATTAATTATCTTATAATAAGAAAAAAAAGAGAATAAAATAAAAGTGTTTCTTATAAAATTAAATATTAGATAAAAATTAATAACAGTTCGTTATCATTACAAGAAAGTGAAGAAAATTGAAAGTTTTAATATTGTAACATCACCTTGAAAAACAGTGAAAGTAAACACGACGCTGCTTTTCAATGAAGAAATTTTATACTTGTGACTTGAGTAGTGAGAACTCTGTAGTTTAAATATCTTAATGTAAGTCAAGTACTTATTTGTGCTTCCTGTGGTTCTCTTAATATGAGGGTCAGGTATAACTGAGATGAAAGAGATGCTATCACTTACCAGCAATGCTAGGTTGCAATTCCGTACAAAGCTGCCGCAATTCAAAGAGGTACAGAGATAAAGTATATAAATAACAAGTAGTGTCGTGCTATAAATAGTCAACTTTACATAGCAAAATAAAGTCTCTTTTTTTTTTTTTTTTTTTTTTTTTAATTTTTTCTAATTATAATTTGAAGTTATATCACAAAGATGAAAAAATTTGATCAAATTTCTGAACTTAATTATTATGAATTATAGCATAAATTTTGCTGTATTGATTAACATTGCGCTAAATATGAGCTTGCATAATTATTACGTATTTATTTTTGTCCGATCGTTATTCAAAACTTTCCAATTTGACAACCCACGAACAAAAACGCAATAATTATGCTAGCCCATTTTCAGCACAAATAGTTTATTACAACATAATTTATGCTATACTGCATAATATAATAAATGTTACATAGCATAAATACTATATTGTATAGTATAGTTATTTATGCTGTTACAATTTGTTGAAAATTATGCTATAATGACATAAATTTAGCATTAATTATGAAATTTATTCTTTTCATGTGCATCGATAATTGAGTTTTTCATACTCCAAAGTATACCAGGTTTTAAAAAAACATGTAATACAGTTGACGATCGATTTAATAATCAGCTGATTTCCATTATTGGACCCGTACCTTCTTTCTCTTTCTTTTTCTGACTTTTTTTTTAAGCTGACAGAACTTTTTTACTTCTAATTTAAACTGAGAGAGAGAGAGAGAGAGAGTATTTAAATATTTAAAAAGAAATTTCAACTGTCAAGACAAAAAATGCCACTTCAATAAATCCATTCGCTGACATTTATTCACTTTCTCGCTAAACTTCTAAAAAGGTCAAAGTTCAAAATGTTTTGCTTGAATTGCAGAAATAATTCAGTTTTTATTATTTCTAACTTTATCTTGAATATTATTTTTTTCCTGTAATATATGCAAATAAAGTTCCCAGCGGGTAAAACTATAATCTCACTTTTTCTTTTGTTTCAAACTAGAAGACAAAAGTAATTTTTACTCACCTTATCTATATACTTGGTAACTTATAAGAAAAAAGAAAATGATAGTTTGCAAATTTAAATAAATAAAAATCTTCATTACAATGTTAAACTAAATTGTTGTGCAAAAATTAGCATCACATTACACTTAAAAAACATTCATCTTGTGGTAATACATTTGTAAACCATAATTTGATTTGGTAAATCAGCTACTGCGGAATTTGATTAAAAAGTTGTGGAAAAAAAATGGCACAGTGATACATCTAAAAAATGTAAAAAAAAAAAAAAATTTTAATAACAAAAATGCGGGGATCACCATACTAGATTTTAATTTTTTAAATTTTAGTCCCATAAGAACCCATGTTAGTTTCAATGATTATTTTCTCACTTATCTGATGGTCATGGGTTCTCAAAATCTTTCTTAAGTAGCTGTTACCATTAACTTTCAAATGGCATCATAAAGTTTAGAAGTTTTCTGTTTAGATTTTGAGATATGAAACTCGGAATAAAATAAACATTTATTGTACTACCTGATAAATCATAACGTACAAACAAAGTGCGGACAATAATACTTTTATATTTCTCGTCTATAACAACAACATACAAAACTGCATGCGAGCGAGGACATTAAACAAGTTCTTTATAGAAAAGATGCTTTCTCTCGGTGCATTGCATAAATTTTCTTAAAAGATGTTCATATTTATATTTTATATATCACATATTTGAAATATTTAGCTAAAGTTTTCCACCTAGAAGGAGAATACTCAGTAGAGCGGCGATGTATGATGTGACAGACGGACAAACTTTTCCAATCATATTTCCTCGTATTTCTGTTGTATTTTATACGCTAGATCAGCTCTGATATTTCTCAATACAATATTTTCTTCCTCTATGTCTTCTCTCAATAGCTTATTCTTTTATTTCACACCAAATTGTAACAAAAAAAACAAAACAACAACAACAACTTCAATTTCATGTCGTCTTGTAACTCAAAATTTGTTTTATTTTAAATATTTTTCATTTATAGTTTCATGCATGCTATGTTATTGAAAACGTTGAAATTCAATTCTCGGGATGTATGTATTTTACGTCCTAGCAAATTGATTTGACTTTTGTTTTTGTAATTTTTTACATTGCATGAGAATACAAAATAGTAAAGGCAAGTTATATTAAAATTGGGACTCAAAGGATTGAACGTATTTTTACTGCACCAATACGAGTTGATGCATAACAATAAGAGAGTTGTTTACTGCTGCACTTGCCTGTCTTTTACTTGACTTGTATCATGTTGTGATGATCAAGACAGGAAGCGTAAGGCGATGAGTAAATGACCGCTTATGTTGAGTGCGTCTGTTTACTCAAAATGCGGAAAAGGAAGTAGCCGGAAGAAGAAACCACGTGATGGTAAAAGTGGGAGGTAGCTCCAGGTAGCTCAAGGTTAGCTTGCTGCTGGCATCAAGTTTTCTCCCACTTTTACCATCACGTGGTTTCCTTTTCCGGCACTTCCTTTTCCGCATTTTGAGTAAACAGAAGCACACGTTTACTCAAAAAGCGGAAAAGAAAGTGTCCGGGAGAGGAAACCACGTGATGGTAAAAGTGGGAGAATAGTTGGTGCCAGCAGCAAGCTAGGCCTGAGCTACCTCCCACTTTTACCGTCACGTGGTTTCCTCTTCCGGCAGTTCCTTTTCCGCATTTTGAGTAAACATAAGCAGTCAATATCATGCAAACGAGGAAGAAGGAACAATGGGTGGGCGAGCAAATTTTGGTGTGCTTTGATACAAGTCAAGTAAAAGGTGGAGAAATGAACGTAAAATCCTGTGAGACCCAACTTTCATGTAATTCACTGTTCAGTTCTCTCAATACTATTTCAAGTAGATGCAGTGTAATCAATTATGTAAGTCAACTGTGATTGGTTTGTAGGTTCATAACACGCTCTCTGATTAGTTTAGCACCCTGGATGCAGTTTTTGGCAGGAATGAGCTTTTTTTGGTATTGTTGGTTTGTTATTCCACATTAAAAATTACATACAAATGTTTAATTTTAAATTTTAGTGGCAGATTATAGTCAATTTACATTTTTTTTTTTAATTTAACAAAATTATCAAAACTTTTTTCGAAAAAAAAAATCAATTTCATTTGAAAACTATAGTATTTGTTTTGCTGGAAATAAAAAAGTTGCAAAAAATTATTGTGAAATTATAGTTCCTATTTTAACAATTTCCGGTCCGGTCACTCTTTTCGTTAAAACTGATACTCATCAAACACTATCTTTAAAAATTCATTCTAATAAATCAAATTTTATTGCAAAAAAAAAACAAAAAAAAAAAAAGAGAAAAAAAAAAAAACAAAAAAGAAAAAGAAAAAGAAAAAGAAAGAAAAAAGAAAAAATAATTATAAAAATTATAAGATCAAGCATAAAAAATGTTTACTCACTACCATTTTTTTAAATATGATAATTAATCTCTTACAATGCTACTATTACGCTCATTATTAATATTCTATATCAACTATATACAATTACTTTTTTGTAGTACTTTTTTTTTGTTTAAAAGTTTTGCCTCGATAAGATCACGTAAAATATGAATAAGAAACAAAATAATGATATCGTTGTTGTTTGCTAATATGGATTGTTTTCAAACAAAGTAGAGGAGTGAGAGAGTTTCAAACTTTCTTTTTTCCAGTTGCTTGTGTATAAGTATGGCATATTAATTATCTTTATATTTATTTAAATATTTTCTTTTCATGCCACGGGGAAAATAAATTACGTTACTTATTCTCATGTATTTAATAATTACTTATATTGTAGAGCACACAAATGTTGTAATTTTGTAGTAACATAAGTAATTATGCTGAACATTTTATCATTATGCTATATTGTATAATCACTATGCAATATACCATAAATTATGTTGTTATGCATTCATGTTGCTGCATTAAGCTAGCATAATTATTACGTATTTAATTTTGTCCGTATGGTTTTCATAGGCTCGAATACCTGAAATTCAGAGTTTACCCCATTGACTAATAAAGGAACAATTGTTTTGAAGCTGATTATAAGCAATTTCGCTCATATCCGCTTCCGTTTCGACTTACTGCGCATGCGTAGTAAGGAGAAACGGAAGCGGATGTGACCGAAATAGCTTATAGACAGCCTCAAAACCGTTATTCCTTTATTAGTCAGTTATTTTATGAAATTTATATAATTTATGAAAAAAAAAAATGAAAGGCATGATTATCAGATTAAAGAAACTTTAAAAAATATATACAATATATTTATCGTGTTTATTTTTTCGAAACAAAGTGAATGGTTTATTAAAAAAAATTAGTTTGATGGTTTTAATAATACTACTAATAATAATAATTCATTGTGGACTATACCAAGCAATTAAAAAACGTTTTTTCCAATCCATTAAATCCCCAATCTATCTCATTTCAAATATCAAATATTACCTTCATTAAATCAATTTAAATCAATTTTATTCAAATTTCCATGGCATATAATACATATTACGTGTATACGACTTATATATTTAGATATTTCATTATAAAGCTGAAATATTATTGGTACAAACTTTACATTCTCTCATGAGATTATTTACGTCAAAACTTCAACCTTATTTCTTCTTTTTCAATATCATAAAGCAGGCGATCAATCCAATTTATATATTTTTATTGCAGATCATAAATAAAGTGAGCTCGTGTTTTGTATCCGCTGTAAAAAAAAAAAAAAAAAAAAAAAAAAAAAGGCAAGGCAAGGCAAGGCAAGGCAAGAAGTCAAGTCGAGTACTTTCAATATAGAGACGTTGTTACTTTTATGTATTAACCTCCGCTATTTAGCTCATGTTTCTATCAACCAACTTTTTTATATATAACAAACTCAATTATTTGCAATATTTACGATTCAATAAAGAAATATCAATTCTATAAAGCAAATAGATAAATTTTATAACTGATACTTTGTTCATATGAAATAATTTTTTATATTTTTGTAATAAATTAGATTGCTAGAAATTTAAATGGTTTTTAAATAAAGATTGCGTCACGTTTATTGCATCTTAAAAATGTACTAAACTGGTTTGTCAATTCAAGTCAGCATTAGAAATAACTTGGGATTAAAAGTTCTTATTGACCGGCTGATATCTGAGAAACTGAACGGTCGCGAAATATAAAATTAACACAAAATAAAGATGAAATGTTACTTAAAAGTTTAGTAATATCAAACACTTGAAAATATTATCAGTAATTCTTCTTAAATGATTTTTGTGTGTAAAGTTAACATTGAGATGCAGCTGACTATGTAATACAGCTACAGCAGTAAGCAAACATGTCATGCATTATATCTAGTCAAATATCAATCAAAACTAACTCATGTCACATCAAAACTAATTGTCTCTCCTCTCGGTACATTTTTATTTATTTTATTTTATTTATTTATTTATTTCACCAGATTATACATATAAGCATTACAACATTACACAAAATGCAGCATGTAAAATGGTGAAGGGTGCATACAAGGCATTATAAAATACCGCTACACAATTAAGTGGTATGCCACCCTTTACTAATATTAACACAAAATTTAAAATACAACAATGTCATAGTCAATAAATCATATATACAAATTATTTGGTAATTTCCTGTACTACCAAATGTGAAAAAAATGACTCCTTAAATTGAGAAGGGTCACTTATTTTCAAATACCGAGGTAAAGCATTAAAGCTAGTAACAGTCCTATAAACATAACTCTTGACACGAGCTGCAGTTCTAGCTTTAGGAGGAATCAGTCTATGCACACCGAGCTGCCCACGAATCTCCCTCCCTATCATGATATCTTTTGAGATATCAAAATCAGCTTTACCACTCCTACAATTGTTAAAAAATGTTAAGTCTATAAGCTGTAATTGCTGTTGAATAGGTAGAATATTGGATTTTCCAACACTTGGCACATTACTCTTACCATATATGAATTTTAAAGCTCTACGCTGTACAGTCTCAAGCTTATTACAGTTGTTTAAAGTTGTAGGGTGCCACGCTGGAGTGCCATAAGTAATATTTGGCCTAATAAGAGTAAGATAAGCCAATCTCTTTATGCGTGGAGTACACCCCCTTAAATTGAGACTAACAAAGCGTAATAATTTAGAGGCCTTTGCACGCACTGCCTCAGTCTGTCTGTTCCACTTTAAGTCAGAGGAGATTTGCACTCCTAGTAATTTTTCACAATCACAGTACGTTAAAAGCTTGTTATTTATACTATAATTTACCTCCATTTTAGCCCCATTAGTAATATCCATGACTTTACATTTATTTTCATTAAGAGTCATACCATTATTTTGACACCACATTGAAATCGTATCGAGGTCAGATTGCAGGGCAACAATATCTTCCTGCGATTTAATACTACGATACAAGGTGGAGTCATCAGCGTATTGTACGATAGTTGAGGTGACACATTTAGGTAAATCAATCATGTAGATATTAAAAAGCAGAGGACCGAGGACACTACCCTGAATTACACCAGAAGATACATCACATAATTCAGATTTAGCACCTCGATAGACAACACCTTGCGTGCGTCCACAAAGAAAACTCTGGATCCAAGCTAAAACGTTGCCATTTACACCATAATTATTCAGCTTACTTAGTAATCTTTTATGAGGTACTTTATCAAATGCTTTTTTCCAGTCAAGAAAAACAGCATGTATATGAGATCCAGAGTATTTATCTATGTACGCTGACCAATCATCAATTGTATACATGAGCATAGTAACACAAGAACGTCCAGGAAGGAAGCCATGTTGATTAGCAGGAATTAAATTGGACTGCTGAAAATATTGCAGTAAGGCACCATTAATTAGCCGCTCTAATAATTTACCCACAATTGACGTTACGGAAATAGGCCTATAATTATCAAGTTCCTTCCTATCACCAGTTTTGAAAACTGGCGTCACCATGGCTTCCTTCCAATCATCAGGCAACTCACCCAGGGACACTGACCTGTTAAACAACGCACACAATGAGGGGGCTAGAGAACTGGCACACTCATTCAGAACACGACCAGGGATACCGTCAGGCCCCGTAGCCGCATTCTGCTTGACACCACGTAATAACCCCCTCACCTGAGCGTCAGTCACCACAACAGTATCAATGCCCCCTTGTGCAGGTGACCTTTGTCTTGACAGCGGGAAGGATGGACAATCAACATAATTAAAATTATTTTTAAACGAGGCGTTAAATCCAGCACAAATTTTTACTGGATCACTGTCTGAAGTACCATTTAAATTGAAAACAGCATTTATACTACTATTCTGACTAGTAGTATGAATATGTTTCCACAATTTACTTTGTCCATCCTTACCGCTGCCAAGTTTCCACATATAATCCTCTCTAGCCTTTCTCACTTTATATTTCACCATATTGCGAAGAGATAGAAATTTAACATGATTTTTATCATTGCTTTTATTTTGCCTCCATTGTTTAAAAGCACGATCTCTTTTATGCATTAAAGAGATTATACTTTTACTAATCCAGGGATGTGATCTTCTCCCAGTAATTTTACTAGTGGGAATACATTGATTAACACAATTCCAAAAACACGATTTCCAATCCTGCCACACAACGTTAATATTATTATTAGCAAAATTCAGATTTCTTTCAAATTGATTTGAAAAAAGAGAATTTAATTTAAGCCAGTCAGCACGCTTATAATTTAAAGCAGAATTGCGCATTTTTTTATTATCGTTAGGTAAAACTACATTTAATACAGAAATAACAGCATCATGATCACTTACACCTGGGATGACATCAACTGACTGCAACAAATTATCATTGTCACATAAAAATAAATCTAATATACTGGACGTATTATCCGTAGTGCGAGTTGGTGTAACTACATGTTGTTGCAAAGACAAATTATAAAAAGATGTAAGAAAGTCTTCAGCAACACTCCCCTGTGGGCACGGAGGATTGCTGCACCAATCAATCGTTAAATTGAAGTCTCCTGTTAACATACATACATCATATTTATCTTGTATATCAGCAGCTAAGGCTAAAGAATCCAACAACATATTGTTATAACTATCATCACCATTTGGCTTGCGATAAGCAGAGCCAATTAAATATTTAAAGCCCTGAGATTTAAATTCTGCCCAAACTATCTCCGCAGAGAGCTCGAGCTCAGGTAAACGTCTAGGATTTAACTCAGGGAGAATAGCAAGTAGGACACCACCAGCAGCACGTTTATTATTATTATTTACAACACGGTCTTTTCTGAATACAACATATTTGTTAGGCAATACCTGATTATCAGTAATATCAGGATCTAACCACGTCTCATTGATTGCAACAACAGCAGCTTGCGAAGTCTCAATCAAAGCAGTCGTATCAGCCATACGTTTTCTACATTTTAAACTACGTGCATTAAAACTCAAAATTTTAATGTTATTACTCTTGGTGTTAGGTATGGTAGTTTGCGGTATGGGAGAGAGTGGTAGATCAGGAACCAGAGAGGAGTCAAAATATGAGTCAGAGCTACCAGGCAGTTCATATGTACAACGCCAACAATACCAGGCTTCTTTTTTTAATTTAATAACCTCATTATATTTTAAGTTCAGACATTTAGTGTGATAAAAATCATTGCATTGATTACATTCAAATTTAATTTGATTTTTCCTTCCCATTTTATCACATAAGAGGCAGACAGGTAGAACAGGAACAGGACCACAGAAAAGTTACCTTTCTCTTAGCATAGAATAAAACTGTATCTAGCATTAATACTATATACGTTTTAAAAATGTCTAAAGATTTATTTTACAGAAATCCATATGATATAAATAAAGAAGCATTATCATAGGAGCTATATAGAGGTATAACAATAGTCTCGTTACCATAGCAACGCACAACAATACAAACACAACATAAAGAAATATTTAAGTTTTCTACCCTTGTTCGTATATAAGAAAATTGAGATTCAGACAAAAACAGGCACACAAAACTTACGCAATTTTGCATGTTATGTTTACAATGTTAACATTCAAGTGGAGTTGTGTTTTCTTTTTGTTTATCCGGTCTCCCAGATTTAGCTTTGCCCCTATCATATCATCCCTTAGTCTGTGTTATACATTTCTGTTTTCTTTATACGATCACCCATATTGAGATTTGCCCCCAACCCCTTCATCCCTGGCAAAAAAAATAATAATAATTTTCACCCCTAACCCCTCAACTATTTCCCTGTATTAAACGTTAAAATTAAATTAAGTTGTTTCAGTTTGAGTTTCATAATACCAATTGGTACATTCAAATTACAAAAATAGTTACACAGGAATATAATGCATTTCATAAAAGTTTCAGTCATCATTAATATAATAAGGAATATATTCTTAAATATTTAATGTAATTTAAATTATATATAGCTAACATATTTTGATAATTAGTAAAACATTTTTACATTAAAATATAGTCATGCGATAATTTTTTTATTTTATTTGTTTTATCAGATATATATATTTACATTATTATCAATATTTTTATTTTTTAGCACCTTTTTATTAGCACCTTATTTTAGTTTTTAAATATAAAATATTAAAATAAAATATATAAAAATATAAAGTTTAAAAATTTATACTGGATAGAATAATTCCTGTATTGTAGAGCATAAATGTTGCTTTTTGGTTATAACATAAGTAATTATGCTGAGCATCTCGTATGTAGTATAATCACTATACAATATAGCATAAATTACGGATAAAAAGAACAACGTAATAATTATGCTAGCTCATTTTCAGCCAAATTTGTTCATTACAGCATAATTTATGCCATACGTCATAATAACTATGTAACAAAGCATAAATATTATGTTGTACAGCATAATTATTTATGTTGTTCTAATTTAGCATTATTTGTGCCAAAATGTCATAATTGCAGCATAAATTACATAATTTATTCTTTCCGTTTACATAAATATTGCAGCATTTAGCTTGCATAATTATTATTTACTTATTTTTGTCCGTGTACATTTTCTCGTTATTCGGTCACCCAGTTTGAGCTTTGCCCCCAACCCTTATCCCCCTTCACCCATGGCCAAACACCCCTCACTTTTCACCCCTAACCCCTCACTTTGTGTTACATTTATTTTTTTTTCTTTATCCGGTCACCCATATTGAGCTTCACCCCCCCCCCCCCTCTCAACCCCTCAAGTGCGTGAGGGTAACACCCAAGTAAAGCAGTAACAAATATCGACCCCTACCCCCTCTCTTTTCTACCACATACCATATTTTAAACACAAGTGAAAATTCATAACTATGCAAATGAAGTTCAATAATATATTCTACTAGCAGTGAAAAATAATGTGTAAAATAAATATTATAATAATAATAATCTTGAACACTAAAGTGTATCATGATATTTTATATTTAAATTATTGATTTATAATTTATCATTTTTAGCTGGTTATTTATTAAAAACACTTGTGTGCTGGGGCTGCTTATAAAAAAATAAAACAGAGCTAGAGAGATTTATTTCTGACTCATAAAATAATTAAACTGTGTAACGAGGAAAAAACTGTTTAAATAATTGGTTTTACTTAATTTAATGTTGTAATTTTTTATAAAATGAGAGAGAGAGAGAGAGAGAGAGAGAGAGAGAATTCTTTAAGGTGATATATCAGTAATATACTCTATGTACTGTAGTATAGGGTCTATGCGTTCATGTTAAAGTCGACACCATGTTGGATAACTCAATAACATGGGTGTCATAGGAAAATGAATCATTTTCCCCGTTTAAACCCACTAAGCAATATTTTTGAGAGTATTGATGCTGTAAATATGTTGAATTAGTATCTCAAGTGTGTGAGAAAAATAACAATAACCATAAAATTAAGCAATATCCCAATTGGCTTAAATGAAGTTTGAAGTTCTCTTTTTTGATAGATCGTACAGCCACCTGTGAACGGTAAAACTCACAGACTTCCTGTTACGCAGGAAACTTAAATTTGTCGTAACGCACTTTTCTAATAACTACCTGCCAATAAACAAAATCACCAGATGGACATGTGTTTTTAGCAACGATTCTAAAGGTACGATAGGACACGAACGACTTTTTGAAATTTCGCGTGTCATTTGTTCAATGTTAAAAAATAGGAAATTACGCCAAAAAATTGACAATCGATATTAGCGTGTCCTATTGCACCTATAGAATCGTTGTTCTTTAGCACTTTGAATCATGAAAAACTTCAGCATGTAAAGGCGGTGATAAATTGTGATCTATGACTCATAAGCATTAATTGTGCAAAATTCATCTTTAATTCAATGGTAACCAACCTTGAAAATTATTCTAGTGTAAGTTGACACAATGAACTTACGAATGATACCAAAATTGACGTCAAATTTGGCCAAATTTCTAGGTATTAATCCTCTGATGATTCTCCTTAAAGAACATTTTTTCCACACTTGTTAATTTTTTTTTTGTTCCTTATTGCGTTGGTATTAATCAAAATATCTTGTTATGAAATGTTTAAATTTCACCTCTCTAAGGAGACAAGAGAAATGAATGAGGAATCTTTGGTTTAAAACACACTCTATAAGACAACCAACTAGATTTTGCGTCTCTCTCTCTCTCTCTCTAGAGATTGTTACTTAAAAATCTCTCATAATTCCTAACATCTGTCATTTTACCTTAACACATAAAGTTAGGAACATTTTCTCAACCGTTCTCAAATTTCTCTCTTAAATTAATTTCATCTTTGTACGTGACTTTGGGACTTAAATTTTATTTAATAGCAAAAAAAGCTTTTTTAACTCTTTCATATTACATATATCACTGATTTCGTTTTGCATGTTAATTCTGTGGTATTATAATATGGTAACAGCTTTTAAAGTCACAAATATTTAAATTAACATTGATCCTCTATGTGACCCAGTGTTAGCGTGATTTTTACCTGCTCGTGATACCATATAGTGATTTTAATATGCAGTTACGTGATGAGTGTTGGAGACAGGTATATATAGAAAATTTAAAAGACAGAAGTGCTTTTCTAAAAATTTAGGTTTCTTGAGTAACAAAGGATCTGAAAATGTTAGAGAACTTTAATAGAGAAGTGATATCCCAAAAAATTAGGCACACCCGCAACACTCATTTCTTTAATATTGGCAACGCTGCAGACGAAATTATTATAGCGCGCTCTCTCATTGGCGCCTTGATTTGGCCACTTCTGGCCTCTAATTGGTGCTTCAAAACGCAACGTTGCCAAGTCAAAATTGTTGAGTGTTGCAGTCTGCCTAAAAACATGGGGATGTCGCTTCTCTGTTAAAGTTCTCTAAATATGTTTGCCTGTAGCACCACCTACGGTTCAAATATTCAGTCTTGTAGTTATTACCTAAATTTTCTATAATTTTATGTAAAACTATAACTTGAACGATAAAATTCACTTAAATTTGTCTAATTTTTAGATTTTGAGATGCAAGCTATCTAGATATAACCCTTAAATACAAATTTAAATACAAGTTTTCATAACTTATATTATTACAATATGATAATTGACTGTAATGAATGTATTTGTAAATATTTTTTTTTACACTTTTTTTCTATGTTGTCTCATTTTAAGGCAATCACCAAAGCTGATGTATTTGAATTTAGATTACTATGGCTGTAGTAGATAAACAAGAGAGAGAGAGAGAGAGAGAGAGAGAGAGAGAGAGAGAGAGAGAGAGGAGAGAGAGAGAGAGAGAGAGAGAGAGAGAGAGAGAGAGAGAGAGAGAGAGAGAGAGAGAGAGAGAGAGAAAAAAAAGAAAAGAATAAAAAATAGCATTACAATTATTTGATGCTTAAAATATTGAATGCCCACATACCAACTATTTCATGGGCACGCACCTTAGACCAAAGTTTTGATATGTGTAGAGAGAGAGAGAGAGAGAGAGAGAGAGAGAGAGAGAGAGAGAGAGAGAGAGAGAGAGAGAGAGAGAGAGAAGACCATTAAACAACTGATTACCATGACCATTTATTGCTCCTGAAACTTTTCACTGTTTTTTTATTATTATTATTATTCTTTATTGTTATTAAAATTTAAATTCTTTCTATCATTGTTTTCAACAAAAACGTAAACAAAAAGTAAAATAAATAAATAAAGTTTTGTTTTGTTTATACTTCTAAGATGATAAATAAATGTTATGTTAAATATTAAGTAGACGCCAAGTTAAAAAGTCACCTTTTTTTGTTCTTGTTATTTTTTTTAACTTTTTGTTCTTAAAACAAATGTCTGCTATCTTTATAACACAGATAATTGTTTTTGTTTTTTTTATTATTTAATTAAAAATATACAAAAACAATTAAAGTTTGTTAAAATCAAAATATTGTAGAGAGGGAGGGAGAGAGAGAGAGAGAGAGAGAGAGAGAGAGAGAGATGATTCTATGTATTTTATACCTGTTTTTCTTGTTGTTTTTTTGCCCAAACAACACAAAACTAAGCAGGTAACAGAAATAGAATTTTTTTTTGTCAAATATTTTCCTTGTTCATATGTTCCAGTCCAATACATTAGACAAAATAACAAAAACGTCCACACAGAGATTGTCAGTCTTTGATGACAAGGAAATGTCTGGTCCATTGCTGAAGCTCCGTCTTCATCACGTCAATCATTCAGTTACAGATTAAAGTTTTAAAAACAAGGAAATATTTGTCAAGGACAAGTAAACATAATAAAATAATAACGGAGGAAATATATAAGCAACTTTTTCCTTGAAGTGTTTAGGAAATAAGAAGATTTACCTCTTACGTCAAACATATAAGAAAGGTTTAGGTATTCAAGGCATGTTATCATATGTAAAATACGAATCAAAATTTGACATGTAAAGTGTTAGCTACTTTCAAAATTCTGACTTTATATTCGAATTTTACTGAAAATTTTAAGACAGTATGTCAAGAATAATAGTGATAGAGTTAAATATTTGAAACTTTTTTAAGTAAGCCTTTGATAACTTAGAGAAATAAAATTATTACACAATTTTTACACACGGAAGAAATAAATTACGTAATTGATGCTGTATTAAATAATCGCTATATTGTAGAGTACAAATGTTGCCATCATTTTGTAATAACATAAGTAGTTATGCTAAAAAGCTTAGCTATTATCCTATGTAGTATAATCATTATATTATTAAAGGCATAGAAAACATGAAAACATTTTCATTTACATCACAAAACACTTGATGGGACTTATATAAATAACGTTAGTTGGTCTCAAAACCCAACTGTAGCCCCGTAGCAGTGATCAGAAAATTTAGATTTATGCAACCCGCACAACATTTTCATATTGGTTTTTGCCTGTTAATGACGTCATAAACAGGAATATTGACACAAATTGCATACTTTACATTTTTTTCAAGCTCTTTTGTGGGGCTACATTAACATTCTGGTAAAAAATATCATCAGTTTTGTAGATCCCATTTTGTGTTTAAAACATGTTGTTCCAATGTTTTCTATGCCTTTAAGTGTATACATATTATTGCAGTAAGATTGTATTTAGATGGTTTGTATCTCAAAATGTAAAAAAAAAAAAAAAAAAAATGAAAACTTTATGGTATCAATATAGTAACCTATGTAAAATTTTCAGAACCCATGACCATCAGATAAGAAAGAAAATAAATTATTAAAATTAACATGGGTTCTAATGGGACTAACACTTTAAAAAATTCATAATATAAAATCTAGCATGGTAACGAACCTTTTTTTTTCCATTTTTTAAAATACTTTATCTCTATAATGTATCACTGTGCAAAATATCAGATTTTTTTTTTTTTTTTTTTTTAGTGAAATCCCGCAGTTATATTTTTACGTACATAACAATGACAGAACGAGTAAACCAACGATGATTTTGGTTTCTAATTTTGATGATAATACAAGAAAAATTATAAAAAAAATGTTTTTGAAAAAAAAAGTGTTAAAACCCCATAGCTTAAAAATATTATACAAAATTCAAATAATCAGTCAAAAATATAATATTACTTGTACTTAATTTCTCTTAAAAAAAGTTATATTTTGCATATTTAAAGTAAATAATAGTTATTCACAAAGGCTGGTATGATAATCAATAGTTTAAATTTACTTTTAAACACGTAAGAACGTTTTTACTATTTTTTTTTTTTTTTTTACATATAAGTATTATAATCAGTTTAAAAGTTAAAAGGCAATTTTCGTGAATCTTGTGCCTTTGATGAGCAGTAAAATTCAGTGTTACTGAGAGAAGAGAAGGAGATCAATATGCGTCTCTCTCTCTCTCTCTCTCTCTCTCTCTCTGATGTGAGCAAACTGACGAGCTGTTCCTACATTTACACGTTCCTTTCTTTCTCTTTCTATTCCGATAAATCAATTTGTAACTTACAATCCGATCAAAGAGATATTTTCATTCTAAAATAATAGCTTTACTTTACGATACAAAGACTTCTCTCTCTCTCTCTCTCTCTCTCTCTCTCTCTCTCTCTCTCTCTCTCTCTCTCTCTCTCTCTCTCTCTCTCTCTCTCTCTCTCTCTCTCTCTCTCTCTCTATTTAACTAATCATATTTTAATATTTAGATAAAATAACTTTGCAGTGCATGACTCTCAAATTTTAATATTTTTAAACATTTTAAAATTATTTATACACGATGTTTACTAACAAGAAATTTTAATTCTTTAATGTCCTCGCATGTAGTTTTGTATGTTGTTGTTATAGACGAGAAATATAAAACTAATTATTCCCCAAACTTTGTTTTTACGTTGTGATTCATCACATCTGCTCAAGTATTTGTTACAAGATATTTTGTTTTGAGAGGTAACGATTACCATTGAACTGAATGTTATTTAAGTAAGATTTTCAGAGGGTTTGGTGAGAGTATTTGAGTTTCTTATGCAAATTAGAGTAAGAAACTTTAACAATGATTGGTTGCTCAAAAAAAAAAAAAAAAAAAAAAAAGACTTTCATTGGTTGTGTTTCTGTTTTCAGAACCGATAAAAATAAGTTACGTTTAAGCTTTTTTTTTTTTTTAAGTTCCATTTATTTTTATCAGAGCTCGTTCTGCAAAGCCAGACTTCCGGCGTTACCTGTTTACTACGTTTATACATATGGTCGATCATTGTTATTTCTTCGTTTAGAACTTTGAACTTGTTAAGAATAAAGAAACTCCACACAAAAAAGTTCCATGCTCTTCATGTGACTCAATTTTTGTCAATTTTGTTAGCTCAAAAAACAAGATCAACCAATGAATGTGTCGTATTTTGTTGGTCAGCCAATCACTGTTGTTGAGATTCACTTTACTTTACAGAACAAGCTGTGGTCTAAAAGAATAAATAACCATGATCGTCAGTGAACAGGTAGTGACGTCATGATCAGGTGTTCTTAACAAAGGAAAAATATCAAAGCTGGCTCAATATTTGTGTGTAGCTTGCAGAACGAACTTTGTTATTTTGTAGAAACTTTCCTTAAAATGTACATATTTGAAATTTATTATCTCTTTAACAATAAGTGTTAGATAGAAAACAGTTAATTATTCGTAAACAATTTCAACAAATAATATAAAAGTTAGGTAAACCCACACTATTAAAAGCAATTACACGTGTATTGTTGTAGGTACTTACTGTACATATACTAAAAGTAAGTAAACCAAGTACGCACTTTAATTTACATGTTGGTCTATATATGGGCTGCTAAAACTTTGCAGACAGCACACAAAGTTCATAGGGCGTGAAAATAACAAAACAGCTCGCTCACTCGCTCTCTATCCTAGCTATGAATATCTTACCAAGCAAGTTTTACCAGCAAAGTTTGAGGCCCACAATACACTCTCTCATCATGCTAATCATAGCAAACATACACGGAGAAAAATCACTATTTATAGCATCACTATTTTTCCCCTCGGTGAAGTAGATTTCTTAAAAAATGCTAAATACTCGATAGAAATTTAGAATTTCCTCTCCTTATCCGGAATAATATGTAATTTATTACTATTTTTTCTAAGTTTAAGTTTGATTAAAGTAACTTCAAATAAAATGGTTAAGTTTAGTAAATCAAAAGACTGACAATTTTACTAGCCCGATACATTGGTGGTATTATACAAATAAATTGCGCTCTAAAATCAAGAGGATTTTGATTTAACTCTTATCATAATATTGAAAAAAGGAAATGTATATTTACACTTCCTTTGGTAACCAAATAAACATAGAAAATTAGAAATAGCAAGTAAAGTATAAGGATTATAAATATTATTACTTTATCTCCAGATATAAAGTTTTCAATGGTATTAAGTATTGATTTTCTTCATTTGTAGTAGAAAAAAAGAGAGTTTATTTAGCTTGTCAGTGAGAAATAGCGAGAGAGTGAGAGGGGGGGGGGAGAGGAAGAGTGTTTTTATTTTTGGTGCGTGTAACTAAGGTGACAGCGAGAGGAAAACACGGGAGCACAGCAGGCTTCATTATCGATCCAATTAGCGAGCATTAAGATCCTTGCGGGTCACCCGTGAGAGAGAGAGAGAGAGAGAGAGAGTATATATATACACACTCACAGCTTTACTAAAAAATGTAACACTTACAAGTTAAAATTATTTACATAAGAAAGTAAAAAATGTGCGTAAACATTTCGTGTATATGCTATTCATGTTATGCTACTGTCAATCTTCTTTAAAATTCTAAATTTTAAACTTATTTTTTCATCGATATTTTTCCCTACAATAATAATACATACAATTATACTTTAGCATAGGTTATTATTTTTGCATCTGTCAGTTTCTTTGGTCTGCGTCGTGGATAACAAAAAAAACAAACTAAAAATAAAAACGTTATATAAAAATAATATAATATAGAATATGTTTTTGAATATATTCATATCTTTTACTTTACATTTCCTCAAACTAATGTAAAAAATATGAATTTAAAAATATATTATTTTTATGTATCTTTTTTTTTTTGAGATTGTAGTCAAGAAATAACAAAAGATATTTTTAGTTGAAGAAATATTATTGTATGCAAAATCGATTTGAAATATTAAAATAGAAGGTATAAAAAAGTAATTCGTTTTTATGAACTAAAGATACGTAAAAGTGTATCTAGTATAAGATATTTAATATTTTCTAGAGAGAGAGAGAGAAAGAGAAGTGTCTTACAATTTGCAATCTATAGGAAATTAGGATTTTTTTTTTTTTTTTTTTTTTTTTTTTTGCACCGTGTCTATTTGGGTAGCGTATACCACCAAAAAGCCGCATTAATATCCATTTTAAATAATACTTCTCAGGTAAAGAAATTTATTACATTGCGTAATTTATGCTTCATTTATGTCAGCGTAGTGTAATTGTTGCTAATTTGTTGTTAATACATAACTATGCTGAACAACATAATACTATATTACACAGTTTTTATAAAGTATATAATAAATTATATTTTTATGCCTATAATTGTGCTTAAAATGGGCTAGTATAATTATTACGTCTTTATTTTTGTCCATTTTTTTTTAAATTTAGATTCTATAACATAATTACAAATATTTGATTGAATGCTTTAAAGCCATAAACCACATAAAACAACATGTGCTTTTTAATAAATAAACACCAAATGGGATCTTCAAAACTGATGACAGTTTTTTACCAGAATGTTAATGTAACCCCACGAGAGAGCGTGAAAATACTGTAAAGTATGCAATTTTCGTGACTATTCATGCTTATGACGTCAGAAACATGCAAAAATTAGTATAAAAATGTTGTGCGGGTTGCATAAATCGAAATTTCTGATCACTGGCTACAATTGAGTTTGAGACAAACTAAAGTTATTTAAGTAAGTTCCATCAAGTGTTTTGTGATATAAATGCTTATGTTTTTCTCTGGTCTATTCCTTTAAGAAACTTATATGAAAAAAATACAAAACATACATATCTATAAAAAAAATACAAAAAGTAGACATTTAAATTATTATAACATTTACGTCTTACATGAAGACAAAGCAGTAAAAACAGATATTGGAAAATCTTTATCATTCTAAATAGTATTTATAGTGACATATTCTTTGAATAAATCTAAAAGTTTGACTCGTAAATTCAATTTCTCGTCGTTATACGCCTTGAAAAGTAGTTACAATGTTAATTATCATCAAAGTTAACGATAGAAACATCGTTACTTGTTCTTAATTAACTTTACGACTTAATGTTCTAATTAACTAACTCATCTCGTAAAACTTTACACTCGACATAAACTGATGTTTAGTTTTCCTGGCATACAGAACTGCGTGTGCTTTCTATTACGTTCTTGCAAATCAACTTTCATCTATAGCATGGATCCGCTTATCTAATCACCGGCTAACGTCCGGTAAAATTAGGTAAAATAATAACTTTTACAATGTTTGAAGAGTTGATGTATATGACAATGTCTATACAGTAGCATTTTTTAATAACTTAAATTAGTTCAAAGATTTAAAAGAAAATAATAATAAAAGATTAGTAGTATTCAATACGGTAGACATCAGATAATTCAATACAAAATAGAAGAAAAAATTGAAAAAAAATGAGATAAAAATAGTCAAATGTGACCAAAAAACGCCCGTAATGTAAGTAGATAACCTATGTAATCCAGAGATGATTCCCGCTGAAAAGTACTTGTCAGCTGGAGACGTGTATTGCGGGTCAAAATTACATTGATCAAGTGGGCAACAAAATATAACTTCCAGGATAAAATAAAATTAAAGGCAACAGAAAATTGAATAACGATATTCTCTTTGGATTACCTATCTATAGAAATACCTTAAACGCCCGTATGTATGAATAAACGCCTACGTGTTTATTTAAAGCTATTTTGAACATTCTAGAGAGGGTAGGTGGTATATAAAACTAAGAACCCCTTTTTGACACAAGAAGCATATTTTTGTCATTCTAAGACCCGCACAAAAAGTGGTTAAAATTTATGACATTGAAATAATTTTTTTAAAAAAGTCTGGGACTGAAGAGGCTAGACATAATGCTTGATCTGTAAAGTAAAGTGAATCTCAACAACAGTGATTGTCTGACCAACAAAATACGACACATTCATTGGTTGATCTTTTTTTTTGAGCTAACAAAATTGACAAAAATTGAGTCACATGAAGAGCATGGAACTTTTTTGTGTGGAGTTTCTTTCATTCTTATCAAGTTCAAAGTTCTAAACGAAGAAATAACAATGATCGACCATATGTATAAACGTAGTAAACAGGTAACGAAGTCATAATCAGCTGTTATAACAAAGGAACATATCGACACAAAAGTTGCGCCGGAAGTCTGACTTTGCAGAACGAGCTATAATGCATGCATTGAGCTAGCATAAATATTACACATTTATGTTTTTTTCCTTACATCTCGGCAATATTTCAGCCATATGTTTGATTATTGCAGACTTTGTAACTGACATAACAAAAATATATATTTATGAATAATTTGAACCACCTACGTATGTCCGGCTGCTTGATTTTATTAGTTTTGAACATTTAATAACAAAAACACGTCGGTGTATTGAATTATGTTAAATATTGATATGTGATTGATTGATTGATGTTTTATTGTAGAAATCCAATATTGGACTGCGAATATTAATTAAAATCAAAATTACATTTTGTATACAATGTGAATACAGTGATGAAGTTTTATTAAAAATTATTGTATGGTTATGAGAAGTATAACTCTCAACAATCATCAAATAAAATTTTAATGAGAGACCTCATAGTAGTAGAATTTCAAAAATACATGATCCATTTTTTCCCCCCTTTTTTTCTTATTTTCTTATTTGAAATTTTTAGACTAAGCTGTGTCGCACAGTGTTATGCATACTGATTTAACGAGCGAGATTTGTATTTTTTTTCTCTATTCATTTTTTTTAATAAAGATGATTAATTATTTATTTATTTACTTATTTATTTATTTTTTTATTTACTTATTTATTTATTTATTTATTTATTTATTTATTTATTTATTTATTTATTTATTTATTTATTTATTTATTTATTTATTTATTTATTTATTTATTATTTATTTATATCACGAGTTCGATTCTCAGTGCAGCCATAAATCGGGCATAAGAGGCCGTGATGTGCTTTATCAATGTCAATGCACTCTTTCGTGTTCTCCGCACGTTGATGTCCGTGTGTCACAGGTTAAAAAGTAAAAGATATGTTTAGGTTTGATAGCTAAGTGTATTTATGTCTCCGGCCATGCAGTCCTGGTAGTGCAAGGTGGTAGTGGGCCACTTCAAGTCACACACATGGAAAAAAAAATAATTAAGACAGGTATTAAATCCTGTAAATGCAATAGGTAGACATATAACTTAGAACAGGTATTATTATAGTACAATAATACCTAATGCAGGTGCAAGATGCTACAGTAACGGCGTGATCTACCTGTACCAAATTAAATACAGGATTCATTTATATGACATGGCAGTAATTTTTTTCAGTGCATTGTTGGATTTATCCTGCTGTGTGGTGTACATAAAACTCAATTTCATTTTATCTTGTACTTCTGAAACATAAAAAAAAAAAAAAAAAAAAAAATTTTTTTAGAAGCATCTGATATTAAAAGTTGAAGTTCTATTTGATTATCTTGAAGTTAATTTGCATATGATAGGTTGATTAAATTACGATGATCTGGTGCATGACTAGTATTGTTGAGTTATAAAAGTAGGTTGAGTGGGTGTTGTATATTATGAACCCATGGTAACTAACGTATTATATTTCACTTACAACTGCATACTAACAAAGACCGTCAGTTTATAGAAATAGCACCATACTATGTACTAACAAGTACCACTTTACATTGTACTAATGAAACAACCAACTAACTCAATTTTTTTTTATACTTCTTTACTTTAACATGTTGGAATTATAATATAATATACGTATGTGCTTTATTATAAGTATAAAATTGATTGAAAAAAGTGATTAACTAGATTCTCTCTCTCTCTCTCTCTCTCTCTCTCTCTCTCTCTCTCTCTCTCTCTCTCTCTCTATATATATATATATATATATATATATATATATATATATATATATATATATATATATCAGGGGTTCGGACCCGTCACAAAAATTATCGGGTCCGCGGACCCGGGTCCGGGTCCTGAAAAAAAATTGTCGGGTCCGCGGAGCCGGGTCCGGACCCGTCAATTTTTTTTTCGGGTCCGGGACCCGGCTCCGGACCCGATCAAAATCTTCATATGGGTCCGGGTCCGGGTCCGGGTCCGAGGTTATTATATAAATTTATAAAATTAATTTGAGATTGTGGATCTAAAAAAGAATGCACAATTTTTTTTAGATAGAATAGAACAAATAAATATTTTTTCGGTATAATATGCTTTATTGATTTTTTCTTTCCACTTAAAGCCCTTGTCTACTTACTTTTTTATCATTTAGAATACTAGACTGATAATTACCATACCTTATTGTCCATGAATTAGACACCATCACGTTGATTTTGTATTTATTTTCATTTATTTTACTTTTTGCGGTTATATCACGTATCTGACGTCACAATGTGCCGATGGGGCCGTGATAGGGGTAAAGAACTTGAGGGAGGGGCTTAAATTTATCACGTGACCAGAGCGGTGACTGTGATTGGCGGCGGTACAGCGTGACGTCAGATACGTGATAGAACCGCAAAAAGTAAAATAAACGAAAATAAATACAAAATCAACGTGATGGTGTCTAATTCATGGATAACAAGGTATGGTAATAATCAGTCTATAGTATTCAAAATGATAAAAAAGTAAGTTGAGGCTTTAACAAAGTGTTATTCATTTCTGCTTAAAAACAGCTTGTCAGGCATATTCTATATTCACACAAATGTATAATAGCTAATATCACAAGCTTTTAGTCAGACATAATATTTAAAACAATAGCAATAAAAATATATTAATAATCAAAATTACAATTTTGATTTACAACACGAGTCATTTTTTCATTTAATGTGTTTGTTCTGATCAACATTATGTCATTTATTTTTTCATTAGTCATTTTTTTTCAAAGTCGGGTCCGGGTTTTCGGACCCTTTTTTTTAAAAGTTCGGGTCCGCGGAGCCGGGTCCGGACCCGCCAGTTTTTTTTTCGGGTCCGCGGAGCCGGGTCCGGACCCGTCAATTTTTTTCTCGGGTCCGCGGAGCCGGGTCCGGACCCGGGTCCGAAAGACCCGTCCAAAATATAGGGTTTTGGCCGGACCCGGGTCCGGGTCCGGGTCCGGGTCCGAACCCCTGATTTATATATATATATATATATATATATATATATATATATATATATATATATAATATATATATATATATATATATATATATATATATAATATATATATATATATATATATATATATATATATATATATATATATATATATATATATATATATATATATATATATATATATTTCTTCTTCTTCCTGTCACTTAATATAATGTTGTGCTGTATTTAAAATTATCAATAATTTAGGTAGTTAATTTTAGTATGAATATACCTCTGGCATTTTCATATTATAAAATTATAATTTCGTCTACGAATATTGTTTAATTAAAAACCACAAGATTCCTCATTAAGAAATTTCTAGCATACACACAAGGTAACCTCAATGTGCGCTTCACTATTGGAATTTCTTTGAGGCAGTAAGGCATCTCTCTCTCTCTCTCTCTCTCTCTCTCTCTCTCTCTCTCTCTCTCTCTCTCTCTCTCTCTCTCTCTCTCTCTCTCTCTCTCTCTCTCTCTCTCTCTCTCTCTCTCTCTCTCTCTCTCTCTCTCTCTCTCTCACACACACACCCAGACGTTGGTAGGGATCACAATGTACCAAGGAACGCAAAAACAAAACTCCCCGGGGCTAAAAGCTATATAGTAATATAAAACATACCTTACTCCAGCAAAAAGCCTATAAGTATCGGTTTTTATCCAATAACGTGACGTCTTGCCGTGATAATATTATCTTAACAATGTGCGTACGTACATACCTCTGTGGCTTTACATTGGATTTTATTGTCACTCATAAGCGATGAGTTGTGTTTATATTGAAGCATAATTTGGGATCAATTTATATCTTGCTAACGTTACGTTATTTTACAACTTTTTTTTATTTTAGCTTACAAATAAAAAAAGTTTATTTTGTCTTCTAATTTTTTATTTAAATATTAATATAAAACTGGGATAATTATAAGTAGATTAATTATATTCACTGAAAATACACAAAGTAGTAGAGGATAGTGGTTTAAAACTGATACTCGCTAAGCATCCATGATTATAAATTAAACTGTAAAATATAATATACCTTAAATTATACATAATTCCATACTAGAGATTTAAAATGGTAACTCTCTACCAGGTAATATTTACTCACTATCAATAGTGCATGGGTACTACTAGTGAAATGGGTTTACTCGAATCTTTACAGAGAACCCATTTATATTTTGTATACTCATACTTACATCTTTTTTTTTTTTTTTTTTTTTTTTTTTTTTGCTTGCCATATTGTGTTATCGTGATATACACCAATCCCAGTCCCAGTCCAGACATTGTCTTATCGACAGGTAAGGACAATATCGACATCGACACTATAGCCTCTACAAGATTGAATATTTAGTGACAATACACTCGTGCACAATCAAAGTATTTCGTATAGGTACTCTCTGAACATTAAATAGTAAACATTTCTGTGTGTATTTTAAACCATTTCCTTAGTATCACTCAAGGTCCATATATAACAGGTTAGATGCTTCGGGAAAAGTTTTGGCCAAGGTCGCGCAGCTTAAAGAAATTCACCAAAGACGTCATATCGCCACTTACAATTTTGTTCACCTTATCAGTGACGTAACTGGTGAACGGCATAGTATTGGCTTAGAAACAAATACAATCCATCGCAAAATGAATTCGAATGCGCGAGTTTTGTACTGCGCTTAACCTCTTTATTATATGAACCTAGAGTATCACTAACTAATAAATAAATAAATTATAAAACTGTATCAGTTATACAACTACGAATTAAAAGCCCCTGCAACTATACTAAGGTATGCAACCAGTTGGTTACATATGTCACACATGTTGCCTACCCCTGCAGGATACTCTCCATTTTTTTCTTCTATTTGTGCAAGTTCTACACAGTTTAATAGATTAGTGTAATGAATGCTTTAGTTTAATGAGTTTAATAAATTTAATGCTTTAGTTTAATAAATACTTGCAATTGTGGAAATTACTGAAAAAAAAAAGAAAAAAAAAGTTCCCGGCATTAAAACGTGAAAAAATAACGGAAATGGACATTTGAAGTTTAAAAAAGTAAAAAGAAATGCGTTTTCTCTATTTGAAGTTACGTTGGTGCATCAAGTAAAATAGCCTTGAGTCTAGGTTTGATTGTCTAGACATGAATGTGTGAGGTTCGAGACCCGAGCTTTGCATACATTCTCTCTCTCTCTCTCTCTCTCTGTCTCTCTCACGACAGCAGTGACAAGAGATTAATATTCATCATTCCCTCACAACTCAATTCATGTTTACATTCATGCTTCATCTTGTCATTACAATCACAAGCTTCAGTAAGCAGCTACTGCCAGTCACACTCAAAGTGACGATCAAAGCAATTTAAAATAATGTAATTTGAGATTGTGTAAGGCAACAATCACGAATTTCGTGTGTATTTTGTTATTTTGCAAGAGAGTAAGATCTACACCGTAAAAATATTTTAAAAAAATCCAAAGAATGCATTTATTTTTCGTTTCTTTCTTTTTACAAACAAAACGTCAAAAAAAAAAAAAATCAAAACACACACAACAATTTCTTAATGTGAAGTTCCATTGCCCTAAATTGTGATATAAAGACAAAATATTGTGTAACTAAAGTAAATAATATAGAAATAAATATGTAATAATTATACTAGAGCCTGAGTGACATTTATACATAAAAACATAATTTATACCATACTATTTTTAGCATAATAATTAACATGTTCAACATAATTACTTATGTGAATTACATAATATCAACCTTTGTGCTCTACAATATATTTCAATGCAGCATAAATTACGTAATTTATTTTTCGGTCTATGTAGAATTTTTCTATTATTAAAATATACATATATATTAATATATATATTATATTATATTATATATATATATATATATATATATATATATATAAATATAATTATATATATATATATATATATATATATATATATATATATATATATATATATATATATATATATATATATATATATATATATATATATATATATATATATATATATATATATAAGATTTCGGTTACTTCTAGATTGTCGGTCACGTGATGTTGTTTGTTGATGACAAATAGTAAACATCAACAAATCTTTGATATAAACAGCTGTCCAGATGATGACGTCATCACTTGATTTGTTTACATCTTACGGTGAACAGATTTCAACGGTCAATACAGTTTTTCTAGCAGGTTTCATTTCAAGTGTCGTAACTCTAACATTAAAAAGTTTGACCTCCTTATTTTCAATGTCATTTGAAAGTCAATGGTAACAATAACAATTTCAGAATTTGTAACCATCACTTAAAGGAATAGACCAGAGAAAAACATAAGCAATTATATCACAAAACACTTGATGGGATTTACATAAATAACATTAGTTTGTCTCAAAACCCAACAGAAGCCCCGTAGCAGTGATCAGAAAATTCAATTTATGCAACCCACAAAACATTTTCATACTAGTTTTTGCATGTTTCTGACGTCATAAACATGAATTTTCACGCAAATTGCATACTTTACATTATTTTTACGGTCTCTCGTGGGTCTACATTAACATTCTGGTAAAAATTGTCAACATTTTTGAAGATCCCATTTTATGTTTATACATTAAAAAGCTCATGTTATTTTATGTGGTCTATGGCTTTAAGGGAGACGAAAATCATTGAAAGTAACATACTCGGATGAAAATAAATACATAATATTAAATTTGTTTTCTCAGTTTTAGCACAATTAGTTTATTACAGCATAATCGAAGCTATTTATTAATAATAAGTTATTAATAGTTATTATTAATAACTATGTTACCAAGAATAAATATTATGCTGCTCTTATTTAGCATTATTTATGCTGTAAAGACATAAATGCAGCATAAATTACGTAATGTATTCTTATCGTGTGGGGCCGTATTAGAAAAAAAACTTTCAAAATTATGAATGATAAACTCCAAAAAAATTTATTATTTAGATATTTTTTTTAACTTAATGCTTAAGTATCATTAAGCAAAAATAAAAAAACTCTGTTTTCATTATATTTAGCTTTGATACAAATTATTTTCTACATTAAACCTTACAGGCAGTGAAAATTTGTTCCTAGTTTTTCTTATTCTTGAAAAGGGTTTGAAAGCTCTTTGAACAATTTGAATGTAATAGACAAACATTAGTGAAGAGAGAGAGAGAGAGAGAGAGAGAGAGAGAGAGAGAGAGAGAGAGAGAGAGAGAGAGAGAGAGAGAGCAAATCTTCTTAGCCAATATATTACTACATATAGAAGGAACATTAAGTTTGTTTTGATGCGGCACTTAGAACTTCGTAAAGTTTCCAATATAATTCACATCGCACGGCTTCATAAGTAAATGTTATTATACATATAGCATTGTTCTTGTACTTTACATGTTGTTATGTAAATTTGAATTATGTTGTGTTTCATTATTTTACTTGATGGATGTAAATTGAACAACTGTCGATCAGTATACTTAATTGTATAATGGTTGTATTGAAACATAACTAATTCAACTAGTAATTTTTGTGAACCAATTGCAAACACATACAAAAATTAAGGATAATTAATTTTGTAATATTGATTGCTTATTAAAATTCTGCACTTTTTTTTTTTTTTTTTTGCAGATTTTAAAAAAAAATTAATTTTTAATAATATTTAAAATATATATATATTTTTTTTACACATATAAGCCTCAAACTTCATCAAAAAGTGACTAAATTCAGTTTGTTTACTTTATTATTATTATTTTATAAATTTTAATCATAGAACAGCAAATGACAATTACATAAAAAACTTTCTCAACTATTCATTGTTACTATGAGATGTGGCTATTAGTATCTCAAAGCACTTTTTACATTTTCAATAAAGGTGAGTTTCTTATTAATATCCGTTATGATATTACCTTTGTAAGAAGCATTATTTGAAACTAGTAGACTTAACTGTCTTTTACAATAACATTTCTTATGATTTTCTTTAAAAAGGTTAATTAAATGCCAGTTTTTGTATTTCTAAACAATATAATCGGACGCTTGATTAAAAAATTAATATAAACTAAAAAATAAGGCTACTGTCTCAAAAGTTTAAAAAAGAAAAAACTGATGCAAACTTTTACCTAACTTTCAAATATAGAGGCAGAATTATGAAATTATTTTTAATTAGGTTGTAAATTCTATGATGGAAGGAAAAATCAAAGCAGTGAGAGAGACATTGATATACGGATAAATTAATACATAAGGCAGTTATTAAATCCTGTTAATTGCAATAGGTAGACATATAACCTTGAACAGATATTATTATACTACAATATATACTTAATGCAGGTGCAATATACTACAATAAAAGTGTGACTCACTTAGATTAAGTAGTATTGTAGTTTATAACTATTTGTTTCAAATTAAGGGTTGTATTCAGAAGGCTTGCATCTCAACATCTAAAAAGAAAACTTCCAAACTTTATGATGTCATTTGAAAGTAAATAGTAACAGCTACCTATGATAAAATTTTTAGAACTCATAACCATCAGATAAGAGAGAAAATAATTAATGAAATTAACATGGGCTCTTATGGGACTAAAATTACAAAAAATCACAATTTAAAATTTATCATGGTGACACCTCAAAATTTTTACATTTTTTAAAATACTTTAGATACCTTTTTAGTCAAATCTCGTAGTAGCTGATTTCTTGTCTTGAAGTGTACCTATTGCAAAATACAGGATTCATGTACCGCAACGAAATCATAAAATTTCACAACTATACACTGAAATGCATTACTAAAATTGAAAGTTATTCATTTCGTTTCGTACCTGCCATAGGTAGTAATTTTATTATCATGTAGTCTGATGACATAAAGTGAACAAGATAAGCTATATTTACCATACAACATCACTTAATGTAATCACTATGCCTGATCATCCATGTGGTTTGTCTTTTAGTTGATTGTTGTCGTAGCAGAAAATGTTAGTGAGAAGCCACATCAAAGTTGCCGTAACCCACGAGATATGATCCTTTGTTCCTTACATGTCTATGGATTCTCTTATCAATTGAGAGATAGACATACAATCAAGCACCACACTGACAAAAATAAATACGTAATAATTATGTTAGCTCATTTTCAGTACAATTTGTTTAATGTAGCATAATTTATGCTATACTGCATAATAATTATGTTATATAGCATAAATATTATGTTGTACAGCAAAATTATTTATGTTGTTCTAATTTAGCATAATTTATGCTGTGACGTCATAAATGCAGCATAAATTACGTTATTTATTCTTTCCATGCAACATACCTGCCAGTTTTTACTTTAAAAAATAATAACAAGAAAAAAAATCGGAGAGACTTTGTAATAGTCTCTGGATGTTTTAATTACTGTAAAATTAACGGTTATGACGTCACTAAACGTTTATTTATTATAACAACTATATCAGAAAATGACGTCACAAGCGTTAGAACCGAAATGAGATAAACTATAAAAATTTCTTTTGTGATTTTTTAATGATTTTTTTTAAAAGCTTTTGATGCTATTTACATTTTGTTCGTTGGAATTTAAATACTTTATGATGTAATATTAAATGCTGTGATTATAATTGTTATTTTAATAAATTAATAACATATTATTCTATAATCACTATAAGTTATTATTATCTGATTTAAGTATATCACTCTATCATTATAATAATAAATTATATTATCTTGAATTCTATAAACTGTCAGAAAACAATTGCTGTTATGAGTTGAAAATTGAAATTTAATATTCTTTATATAATTGTGATGTACTCTCTTTTAGTTATCATTTTGAAAAGTTGTCAAGCTATAAACCTCTGACAGCAAGAATAACAGAGGACCACTTCACTGGGTTTTGTACCTTTTGGGGCCTCAATAAAAATTATTATCTATCTATCTATCTAATAATCGTTAATTCTGAAATAATGAACATATTTCACAGTTACAAAATATGCAAAGATTTCAACGTTTATTCTCCATTAGAATATATTGTCAGTAAAAACCCTCTTCTCTAGGCGCAAAAAAAGATGAGTATTATTGCGCCACTTCAATCTAGGTTTATCACATTTTTTTTAAAAGCAAAGCTATAGTAAATATATTTATGCCTTATCTGCAAATAAGACGTTGCAATTAGATTGGCAATGATAGAGTTAGGTCAATATGGTTTGAGTATTTATGGAGCAGTAAACCCCGGCGCAAAGAGTGCACGTGCACAAGTTGTGGCATAGGTTGCACAATATCTTCACACCGCAATCTCTGCAAACCAGATGAACATTGTGGTCTCAATAAAGTTCTTTATTATATACGTTAGGAGCTTTATATTAATGTTAGTTCAAATCTCACTTTGAGAGAAATAAAGAAATGTTTTCTCTGGTAATGATTGTAGTTAAGTAGGTTTGTAGCTTTGGAAGAAAAAAACTTTATTAATGTCGTTTGAAAGTCAGCAGTAAAAACTATCTACAGTATATAATAAGTAAACAATTACTGAACTGTTAACAGCAGATAAATGTGAAAATAAAATTAAAACATTGAAATTAACATAATAGCGTAATAGGAGTAAAGTTTGTAAAGTCAAATATTATAATTTTTGCATGGTCTTTTTTTTTTTTTTTTTTTTTTCCCCTCTCTCTTTTGTTCTAGTATACATACAATACAGTGGAAATTAGATAATTCAATAAAAAAATAGGAAAAAAAATAGAAGAAATTGAGATAAAAAGACAAAAATTAGACCTGAAAATACCCTTGAATTTATGTGTTCTTAAAAGCTATTTTAAGCATTCTAGAGTGGGTAGAGGGTCCGCAAAAGTAAGAAATCCATTTTGACAAAAGCTACATTTTTTTTTTATTCTGAGAGCCGCACAATAGCGTGGTTAAATTTACGACACTGAAATAATTTTTTTTTTAAAGTCGGGGACTGAAGAGGTTTTATACATTTTGACCTGACATATGTTTAAGTATCATACGTATCATAATAGTTTAAGTAACATAAACATTTATGAAAAAAAATACTACTTTTTTTCTGTCTTTGCAACTAAACTTATAGTTATAAAATTTTTGTTGGAAATCTGGTTCTAGCGTAAAAATAATAAATATATTTTTTCGAGTCAAAATAAAGCTTTTTCACTTTACAAATTTCCAAAGAATGAACGATCTTCACTCTCAGCTACCTGGAGATTCTACTATAATTTATACATAAAACAGATTTGGAATATCCAGGTAGCCGCAAATTTGTAAAGTGTAGATCGGCCATTCTTTGGAAATTTGTAAAGTGAAGAAGCTTCATTTTGACGCGAGAAGATCGAAATAGACAAATTTAAATTGTGTACTTAAATCTTGGATTGTTACACTAAAAATGTTACAGTATTCAACGTATATCTTTATCAAATATAAGATATAAATTATATTTATATTAAATTAAGGGCGTTTTCTTATATAGATATAAAAACTATGTCACAATATTTTTCTTGGAAATATTTTTTAACACGGGTCTCATTAAAATGAGTATTACCTTGAGGGAGGAGATAACCAACTTGAGGTCACCATTACAGTCATATGAGGAGCATTAAGTTCACAATAATTCTTTCTAAATGTTATTTATACCCAACAAAACAAATACAAAAATGTTCTAAAACATATTTAATTAATTTATAAAAAGTTTTTTGTTCCTTTTTTTTTTTTTTTTTTTTTTTTTCTTTTAACTTTCAAAAAGTTTTTAATTTGACTTAAGAGTCAGCGCTTAAATTTAAGTTTAATTTTTTTTTTCATTTACGTGTTCTCTTCAAAGAGAAATAGCTTAAATATTTGAGCATCGTTGCATATGTTTAACTAAACTTTTAAGTAATATTTCATCTTACTTCAAATTAATCTTATATATATCAAGACCGTTTAATTTGTCAGTAACTTCAAATTTTGACAAAAGTTTTAAAATTTGATGAAGTAAAAAAAATAAAGAAATATAATTTTCATTGAAGTTATATAAGAAGAAATTTGTAAGATGTCTCCGTGACTGTAGCTTGATCTAGAGCACAGCAGATCAACGGTAGATAAGAGGATGAAATAAAACGTAATGAGATTGCCCCGATGGCAAAGAAATCTAACTCAATTTGCTAGCGATTCAATTGTAGAAATTGATCTAGAAGAAATGATATATATATATATATATATATATATATATATATATATATATATATATATATATATATATATATATATATATATATATATATATATATATATATATATATATATATATATATATAGAAAGAGAGAGACATTGTAAGAAATTGTTCATGAGAGAGAGAGAGAGAGAGACGTGACAAGATGTACAAAGACAATAAATGTCAATGATAAAACCTAACTTAATTGTGTGAGCACGCATTACATTACTCAATAAAATAAACTTAAATTATATAAACTTCAAAATCGACAAAAATTAAAAAGAAATTCTTATTTGATATAGTATACGTTTTTTTAAACAATCCTCACAGAAAGGGGAATGTAACATATTTTTAAAAATTTTTACAACTTTGAGCAGCAAATTGTAAAATAGCATTGTTTTAAATTGAAAAAACTACTTTTTCTGAGCAAAATTATAACAAATTTAAGAATATGTGAATGCAACTTTAAATTCTATTTATGTGATTCAATTTTTTTAATATATATTGTATGATAATTCTTGAATATTTCTCTTACTCTTCCTTAACTAACATTCAAATTTAAGTTAGCTGAACTCATTCTCTCATCTTTCATTAAAATAATTCAGCATAAATAATGACTGTTTTAAATAATTGATATTATTCAATAGAAAACTTTTTTAACTTTATTTATTTTTATTGCCATTATTAAATATATTTCATATAAAAGTACTGATACAAAAAGCAAACTCATTTATATATTTAATAAAATCATATAAAAACTATGTACAAATCCACCTTCCTTGCAAAGTAAATAAAAAAAAAAACACATAAGATGCAATAGGGTGTCTTTGCATGACGTCATATTTAAGGCACTTGGATGCCATACTGGAGTACTCAATAACATTGCTCAGCATAGGACAAATTTTATTTTTAGCTATTTTCTTTTGTCTGCTAATTTTTTATTGCTTTTATTTTTCTCACATACTTGGGATACTAATTCAACCTCTTAACAACATCAATACTCTCAAAAATATTGCTTAGTATTTTTAAACTAGCAAAATGAGTTATTTTCCTATACGATCCATGTTATTGAGTGATCCAACATGATATTAACATGAATAGACCGTATAAACTATACAACAACAAAAAACTAGAAGATTTAATATAGTTTAATATTCCAGTTGACACATAACTGTAAGCCGTGATGTGAAGACTATTTTTATTAAACTTTTACATTTCTATGCGTCATGCAAGAGGATTACATTAAGTTGGTGAAGTGTAGGGGGGGGGGGACATCTTGAACATCATCTCAGCTGTTTTATCTCCATCTCTGAGTAGAATCGTGACGTCAGAAGTCAAGTATTTCTGTGTATGGATTTTACTTGGTAGAAAGAAAGATCCACTTCCGCTCTATCGTAGCTTTATACGCTCTGTCAGTGTTTTGTTAATCAGTGTATATGCTAAATAAGCTATTACTTAGTATAGGATGATTGCACTTTTTATATGGCTTGATTTTGCAATTTTACGCCATACCTTAGGGAAAAATAACGTTGACTACTGTATTATGCACAGTAAAAATAAATTTAAGTCTTAGTACACGTTGAACATGTCTAATATCCTGAAATACCTAAATATCAACGTTGAATTGGCCGGAGTCATTGATTTCTCATTTATTTCCCTTTCAAAAAATTGCAAATGCAGGTTTATGACATCAGACCATACGCAAGGAAACAGGCAATCTGTAACGTCATAAACCCGCATCTGCCATTTCTTAAATGGCAAATAAATTACAAATCAATGAATCCTGCCAAATCAACGTTGATATTCAGGTATGTTAGGATATTAGGCATGTTTTTTGTTCAAAGTGTTCTACGCCTTTGAGTAAGTTTTTCTGCATTCATGACAAAATTTTGATTAATTGGAACAAAATAAATATTTATGTTATATAATATTCAATTTATGCTGTATCTAACATAATTATTATGGATTATAGAAAAAATTATGTTGTATTGAATAAATATTGCTAACATAATTATTACCTTGATATTTTTGTACGTGAGTTTAATCGGAACACTTGTGACGTCATTTAAATTTTTATCGTCAGATTATAAACTCTTTGATGAACTCTTCATCACACATTGTAAAATACTTAAAGGCCTAAACTACATACAAAATAGCTTGTTTAATGGAATGGAAGATTATATTATCTTCATATAACTGAAAATCAACATTGATTTAGCAAGACTCGTTGATTTCTAATTTATTTTTAATTATTTTAAAGTGATCGCTATGAAGTCACCTACATATGACGTCACAGTCCCACGGGACTCTGATTGGTTGACACAATTTGCCGTGAAAAACTTTAAACAATCTTTCGGTGCAATTTGTGTGCCAGCCAATCAGATTCCCGGGAGACTGTGGCGTCATAAGCTGGTGACTCTTTAACAATCATTTACAAATTTACTAATAAAGGAATAACTGTTTTGAGGCTAAGTTTAAGCAGTTTTGATCACATACGCTTTCGTTTCAACGTACTATGCGCAGTAAGTAGAGACGGAAGCAGATGTGAGCGAAATTGTTTAAAGTCAGCCTCAAAATAATTGTTCCTTTAATAGTCAATAATTAAAAATAAATTAGAAATAAACAAGTCTGACCAAATCAATATTAATTATTAAGTATTTTAAGCTGTAATTTTCCTTTAGGTAAATTATTTTGCTAAAGCCTTTAATAACACCTCAAACTTGTATACAATATTCTCAGAGATTTTAGTGGGATGCACTGATTGTATGATAAAACGGTCGTCGTTAAGACGGTGTATTACTATACCGTACGCACTCTGGTGTATAAGCCTTTATTAATGAAGTTTTGCCTCAGGTATATAGCAAGACAATAATGCAAGAATCAATATGCGGATACTTTGTATATAATACAGCTCTATGGAAGTATAAAATTAATATTCAACATAAATATAGCTACCTTCAGATTTGAAATTTTCTGCAACAGCTACTTCTCACTATGAGGTAAAATCTATACATGGACAAAAACAAATACGTAATAATTATTCTAGGTCATTTTCAGCATAATTTGTTCCATACAGCATAAATTATATAATTTATTCTTTCCGTGTATGCCGAGATAAATAATTAATATAGTTTCAACACATTTTAGGAAATATTTCCATAATCACGGGCTAGCATTTTATGAATAAGTAATGATATTTTCATCCCTTGTTTACTCAATATGTAATTTTTTTTTTTCAATACTTTACCAACTCTAATATTAACGGTAATCAGTGCCTCATTTTCTTGTCATACTATAATATATGACATAATTTATTTCTATATCCTATTAATATATATTATTAATATATATATTAAATATATATTATTACAAACCATTATTGAACACCAAAAGAATAAATTACGCAATTTATGCTTTATTTACGTCACTATAGCATAAATGATGATAAATTAGGAACACATAAATAATTATGCTGTACAACGTAAGATTTTTGCTATTGTAACATAATATAGCATAAATTATGTAACATAGTTAATATGCAGTATAGCATAAATTATGCTATATTTAATAAATATTGCTTAAAATAAGTTAGCATAATTATTACGTATTTATTTTTGTCCGTAAAGATCTGAGAATAAACAATAAAGCCTAGGACAGCGGACCTTCTTATCCTATTTCTTGTCGCAGTGATAAGAGTTTGAACCATGTTAACGGTCGTTTCGCATCGCACTTTAAGCTCTGCCCCTGGGATTGCGTCCGTAAAGTTAGCACAGTCAAAATTCCTATCGCTGCGATAAGAAGGACCGCTGTCCTAGGATTAAATTTATAGATGCTATCCCAGGAGTAAAGCCTAAAGTGCGATAAGAAGTGACCGCTGTCCTGAGTTTAAGAAACACAATGAAAGCTTTTGCCTCATTGCACTCTAAAATATTTGTCTATATTTTTCATTTTTTTTTTTAAATAAATATTATATTAAATTTTATTAAAATTGTCACAATTTTTTTTTTACTAAAAATTTTATATCGTGTATAAAATTATTAAAATTTCAGTTTTGTTTTCATTAACTTTACTAGCAAGAGCAACGAAATTTCATCAGTCAAAACAACAACAACTACGTATTATTTTTAATATTATAAATTTAAAAGTTTAAAAGTAAACTGAACATCACCGTACTTATGCTATCATGTAAAATTGTTACCTTTTTGCTGTTAAAACAAACGATATAGTGGAATATTTTTAACATCAAAAGTTATAAAATTTGGCAAACTTTAATTGTAAAAAAAAAAAAAAAAGAAAAAAAAAAAAGATGAAACTTTATACTTTTTACACTAGGAAATTTTTATGGAGTTACAAAGTGTAGGGGGATGGGGGCGTATAGTGTCGACATTCTGCATACGTGGGGCTGTATGTGAATTATTCAGGTAGAGAGAGAAAGAGAAAGAGAGAGAGAGAGAGAGAGAGAGAGAGAGAGACTGTGCGTGTATATCCCCCACCCACTCACTCTCTACATGCAAAACCCTCAAGCACTCAACTTGAATGGATATATCAAATCACGTTTAAGTGAGTTCGAAATAAATATATTCACAAAAAACAACACAATATCGTGTTATATATAATGTTATGTATTATATATATAATATTTATAAGTTGCTTTTTAAAAAAAATGACTATATATGTGTGTATATATATATATATATATATATATATATATATATATATATATATATATATATATATATATATATATATATATATATATATATATACATATACATATATATATATATATATATATATATATATATATATATATATATATATATATATATATATATATATATATATATATATATATTATATATATACATATTAACAAATAAACATTCTTTTTATTTTCCTATCTTGTTTTGATAAATTTAACATTTTATTATTTTCAGCTGTACAGCATAGTTATCTGCTTGTACAGCATAATATTTTGTTGTTGCATATCTACCGCTTGACTATGTTGCAGCACTCTAAAATATAGTGCATGCATTACTTCAGTTACAAAGCCTAACTTATTTGAGATAAACCATTTTTTTTATTATGAGCAGCTAAAATACAGTAATGCATCTGAAAACGGCAACACTTTGTGCACAACAATATAATTAATGCTATAATTTATAGTGATTATAATACATAGCATAATAGTTATGATGTTCAGCATAATTATTTATACTATCACAAAGTAGCAATGAGTAGGGCGAAAAAAATTAGAAGATAATTTTATTTCATATTTTAAAAGAGGACATTATCCTGAATCGACCGATATGTAAAATTCTAATTTTTGAGTTATAACATTTTTTTTTTTAATAATTTTTCAAAATTGGAAAATGACGTCACGCATTTGGGCATAAGAAAAAGTTACCAATCATGACGTCATTTTGTGACTTTTAAAAAATAAATTAAAATACTACATAAACTCAAAACAATGTCTTGATTGGGATTGGGGTTGGTGTAGCATGATAATACAATATGGCAAGCAAAAATAATAATAATAATAAAATGAAATACGCATATCTATCGATTCAAAACGATGTTTTCTTTTAGAATATGAAATAAAATTACTCCTTAAAATTTTTTTAGTCTTTCGCATTGCTGAATGCGGTATAATTTAAAGGAATAGACCAGAGAAAAACATAAGCATTTATATCACAAAACACTTGATGGGATTTACATAAATAACATTAGTTTGTCTCAAAACCCAACAGTAGCCCCGTAGCAGTGATCAGAAGATTCGATTTATGCAACCCGCACAACATTTTTATACTAATTTTTGCATGTTTCTGACGTCATAAACATGAATTTTCACGCAAAATGCATACTTTACAGTTTTTTCACGCTCTCTCGTGGGGCTACGTTAATATTCTGGTAAAAATTGTCATCAGTTTTGAAGAACCCATTTTGTGTTTATTCATTAAAAAGCATATGATGTTTTATGTGGTCTATGGCTTTAAGTATTTATTTTCCGTGCACTATACAGTAGTTCCATATCTTTTATTGCACTAACGTTTGTGTTAACCATTGCCCTATATAATCAGGGATAGAGAGAGAGAGAGAGAGAGAGAGAGAGAGAGAGAGAGAGAGAGATTGATGAAAATATCGTACACTGGAATGACAAGAGAAAAAAACTTTTAATATAAAAATGTCATATTTTTTACTTGCTTTTTGACATCATATCAGAAATAATGTTTTCATTTTTTCGCTTGCTCGCTCGCTCGCTCGCTTGCTCAGTTCTATAGCTTATGTCACTCGTAATGAAATTTGCTACATAAAAAAAAAAATAATACATTTATTATCCAACGTCATTACATCGAGTAATTTGTGTAATTAATGCCATATTCATATTACAATTATTTTATTTCTTTTAATTTTTTTGTTTTATTAAAAATAATTAATTAGAGAAATGGACACCAATGGAGGTTTTCGGTTTAAAAAAATCTTAAAAAAGTTTTTTGGCTGAAAAGTATGTCCAGTATTTCTCATTTTAATTTTTTTTAAAATTGGTGGAGTAGTTTTTTCAAATATCCCCCCCCAAAAAAATTCTCATAAGCGTAATGATAAATTATGGAACCCTTAGCCTCCCCCTTAGCGCGCTAAACCGATAAGCTCCATTCTTTAAATAATGGAAAGATCTCTTTAATTTTCTGTCTGCTTACAAACTTTATAAAATCACAGTTCTAGGAAATGCTTACTAAAAAGCTGACAAAAGTTAAATATCAAATAAAATAATTAAAAATTTAACCTTTTTTTTTTTTGCAAATTGTAATTAGGAGATGTAAAATATATCTAGATATTACATAAACCATTGCCAAACAGGATGAGAAGTTATTCAAGTTGTATGTATGTGTGTGTGTGTGTGTACTGTGTATTTGTGTGTGTGTGTGTGTGTGTGTGTGTGTGTGTGTGTGTGTGTGTGTGTGTGTGTGTGTGTGTGTGTGTGTGTGTGTGTGTGTGTGTGTGTGTGTGTGTGTGTGTGTGTGTACTGTGTATTTGTGTGTGTGTGTGTGTGTGAGTGTGTGTGTGTGTGTATGTGTGTGTGTGTGTGTGTGTGTGTGTGTGTGTGTGTGTGTGTGTGTGTGTGTGTGTGTGTGTGTGTGTGTGTGTGTGTGTGTGTGTGTGTGTGTGTGTGTGTGTGTGTGTATGTGTATACAATTTTGTTTGCCATGTCATTCAAAGCTTAACACACTACATACAAAACTTCTCACTTACGTGTATTGTGTATTGAAGATCTAAGTAATTATTACTTAAGAGCTAATTAGAGAAGGAATGTAGGTTACCTGGCACGTGTACGGTCTCTCTCTCTCTCTCTCATACTCAAAGTATAAAGATATATAAATCGTTCCTTATTTAATCTTAATGCCTGTGAAGATAATTTCTTCTCTCACAGAATTTTTTTATTTTTATTTATATCTTTTTATTCTTACAGGGATATAACATTTCTCTTTGACTCTAATCCAGAGTACAATATTGAAACAATTTAGCAAAGAAAGAGAATTAGACCGTAACAAGAGCTCAAGACAAAACCAGCTGCTATACCGACATAATAAATAACAAAATAAATATAATATATAACTATACACAATTTTTTTATTGCAATTTTATATAAACTTATATTTCATACATTTTTTTTCTCTTACTGATAATCTTATAAAGTTTTACTTGTAATTTATAAAAAAATTATTCTTTAAAAAGTTCAAAAGAGATGATTAAAATTTCGTAATTTTACTGTCAGTTTACTTTTCAATTCAAAATAAATTTTGAAATAAAGAAAAAGTAATTTATTATGCTACATTTATATCATTATAGCATAGATGATTCAAAGTTAGAACAACATAAATAATTATGTTGTATGTATAAGATAATATTTATGCTACGTAACATAGTTATTATGCAGTATAGCATAGATTATGCTGTTTTCAACAAATTGTGCTGAAAATGAGCTAGGATAATTATTAATTATACAGTATACACATGGAAAGAAGAAAATATGAAATTTATGCTGCAGTTATGTTATTATAGTATAAATTATGCTAAATTAAATTAGAATAAGACAAATAATAATGCTGTCCGACATAAAATTTATGCTATATAACACAATTATTGTTCAATATAGCATAAATTGTGATGTATCGAACAAATTGTACTGAAATTGAGCAAGCATAATTATTACATATTTATTTTTGTCTTTACAGTAATTATTTTTGTCCATGATAAGAATTAATTCTATAAATTATGTTGTACAAAATCGTTGATTACGTAATTTTCTGTTTTAATTTGCTTTCCAGAGCGAAAAGTAAAGTATGATTATTTAATTTTTAACGTTTTTAAAACTGAAATATATTTTGAGATATTATAATTAAAAAAACAATCATTAATATTTAAGAATCTTACTTTGAGCAAGCTCTTGTGATGAATTGAATACTAAATTTTTACCTTAATGAGTTTTAAATTTTAAAACCAGAAATTTAATTATTATTTATTTATCAGATATGTATAATTAAATTTTAATCAGTCAAGGTCAAGTACCTTCCTATTTTAATCTTCTAAGTGACCTCTGTTAATATTCAAATTTTTTGTATTGTTAGGCTGAAAAAAGTTAAGATTTATTTAAAAAATAAGATGCATTGTTATACATTAACAGCAACATTTTCAGGCTAAAAATTAAACTACTTTGATCAATGATGCCAATAGCCAATATGTGCCTTATAAGAATGAAAAGAAAAACATCCAACTTTAAAATTTTTAGGGAGTTCAGGGGGTTTAGGGGTCGTTTGAAATAGAAGAAGAATTTATGTTTCTCTAAATAATTTGACACTTTCCTTATATTTGGAGTCAATGCCATCTTCTCAACCCCTGAAAATATTCAAGTTTGACGTTTTTCCTTGCTATTCTTATATAAGCCAAAATTTATTTTAGTATCATTCCGCAAAATAATTTAATTTCAAGTCTGAAAGAGATACTGTTTATTTAAGGGAGTAGGGTATCGACCTTATATCTCAAGAACTAGACGTGTTTTTGGTCTAAATTTGGTGTCATTGTGTAGCTAAGGGTCACCTAGCAGTGATAAAAATTTTATGATATTTGACCGTCCCGAAAAAAAGAAAAAAAAAATGAAATTAACATTGGGCCTAATGAGCTAAAAATTTCAAAAAATCATATAAAATTAATTTGCAAGGTGACCCCCCAAAATTTTTATATATTTGAAATTTTCTTAAGCTGAAGTATCATTGTGCAAAATTTTAGATTATTTTGACGAGAAAAGTTTGAGTCTAATGGCCGACATCGGTCTCCTACTCCCTTAAAAACATGCGTGTTACTTTTAAATAATTCTTAATTTTCTTACTAACCTGCAATGTAGAAAATTTGAATATTAAAAGTTCTGTTCTCTTTTTAAATAACTTGTCAGCATCGTATTTTTAAAATTTTAGCGTGGACAGAATAAATTACGTAATTTATGCTGTATTTATGCTATTGTAGCATAAATGATTCTAAATTAGAATAACATAAATAACCATTATGCTGTACACATCATTGTGAAAATATATTTTACCATTTAAAAACTCACTATTATACAATGTTATCTTATGAGAAAAACAGGCGCTAAATTTAAAATAAATTAAATATTAGTAAAATATCTTATCACAATTATTTGTACAGTATAAAATATACTATTTTTATACATTATAACCAAGGTTCATTTTATAAGAGGTTAGTTGCTCCGGGAAAAGTTTTGGGCAAGGTCGAGTAGCTTAAAGATATTCACCAAAGACGTCATATCGCCACTTGCAACTTTGTTCACCTTATCAGTGACGTAACTGGAGAATGGGATCTTATTGGCTTAGAACCGAGTACAATCCATCGCAAAATGAAATTGAATGCGCGAGTTTTGTGCTGCGCTCAACCTCTTTATTATATGGACCTTGCATTATAATACACATAGTTGACTTCAACTGAACCCCAACACATTAAAAAAACAAAACTAATTTTACAAAATATGACATGAGAAGATAATAATATATTTATTACGTGAAAAATAATAATAAAAAAAAAATGAATAACGTTAATAATATTTATTGTCAATGTTTTTTTTTTTTTTTTTTTTTTTTTTTTTTTTTTTTTTTTTTAAGTTATTTTATTTGTAGTTTGTTGTTCTCTACCCGAGTCACACACAAAAATATTTGTAACAAATCGACATAAAAAAAAAAATGTTGTTGCTATATTATGATAAATGTGAAATGATACAGAACAGAACGAGTAGTGTAATGTGATTTACCACCATTTGTATTCCTAAAGGCAATTTTGTTCCAAATGACATCGTTTTATTATGAAAATCTATATCGATTTATAAGTATTGCAAATAATATATTATATTCTAACATAAAGAAATATTGCAAACATTGGAAATCAAAGCCTATAGTATTTTTATGTATTGGGTAACTGTTTATTAAAAAAAAAAAATCTTATTCGAATGGATAACATAAATTACGTAATTTATGCTACTGCATTTATGTCGTATACATGTTGATATTATAGAATATCATAAATAATTTTGCTGTTCAGTGAAACTTTTATGCTATTCAATAAATGGTACTATGTTATAAATTCTTACATAAATTATTCTTTTATGAAAAAATAGTGTTAAATTTGAGCCAGCATAATGGACCACCTGCAATGAATGAACGTTTTAAAATCATTTGAAATATTCTCAATGCATTTCTTATATAGGCATAGACAACATGAAAAAATTAGCATTTACATCACAAAATACTTGATGGGATTTACATAAATAACATTAGTTTGTTTCAAAACCCAACAGTAACGCCGCAGAAAATTTCGATTTATGCAACCAGCACAACATTTTCATACTAGTGTTTGCCTGTTTCTGACGTCATAAACACAAATATTGACACAAATTGCATACTTTACAGTTTCTTTCACACTCTCTTGTGGGGCCACATTTACAGTGTGGTAAAAATTATCATCAGTTTTGTAGATCCTATTTTGTGTTTAATGATTAAAAAGAACATGTTGTTTCATGTTTTCTATGCCTTTATGGAAAAATCGTTTTCACTTACACGTTGCAACAATTCAAAAACAATTCAGTAGTCCATTATTATATATTCCGTGCAATTTATTTGCATCATTACAATGAAAGGTCTATTACAATTATTTTGGAATATTATTCTAATTATTTTCATTGTAATTCTGCGGTATAATTTCAGGTGTACGAAAGAAAGATGAAATATAAAAACTGATTTGTACATGAAAATAAAATTACGTTATTTATGCTGCTTTGAATTATCGATTATTGATGGTTATATAAAATTGGATATTGGATATTTAACACAGTTATCATCATGTCTGATTGAGTTTTTTTTTTAATTTTTTTTTTAGTTAGATATTCTTTGCCAAGAATTGATTACATCGAAAAAATAAATTATTTGATTTACGCTGTATTGAATAATTATAATATATATATATATATATATATATATATATATATATATATATATATATATATATATATATATATATATATATATATATACATATATATATATATATATATATATATATATATATATAATATAGAGCGCAAATGTTGCTATTTTGTAATAACATAAGTAATTATGCTGAACATCTTAACTACTATTATATGTAGTATTATCACTATATACAATATACCATAAATTATGTATGACATGTTGCTGCATTGAGCATTATTATTACGTATTAATTTTTGTATATATAACTTTATATGGAATACAATTTCATACTTTCGTCATTAAAAAAAGTTTATGGTGATAATTATTAACTTTTTCTATATATTTGAGTAGAACTTGGTTCAAAGTACCAATTTGCAAAAAAAAAAAAAAAAAAAAAAAAAAAGTTTTATATGGTGGTCGCCTATTCATTATTACTATAAATGTTAATTTTTTCCTGTATTAACATACATTAAAGTTGTGGTGCTCATTTACAACTTCAAAATATACTGACCACTTTTCTCTTCAACAAACTTGCACTTGGAAATAAAACTCACTTACTCGCAGTCTCCTTTTTTTTCCTTGCATGACAAAAAGACTGGTAACACACAAGAGAGAGACGCAGAAAGTAGTATCATTAGCCGGAGCACTTTTGTCTTGTTTATATGTTACTAATTTGTTGTTTGTTGTTTAGGTAAGTACGAAATATCCTTGGTCCTTGCTGGGTGGTGAGCCGAGTGGTGAGTACCGAGTGACGTGGCTTTGCATACCACACTTTCAACTTATTGTCCACGTCATGTCTTTGCTTAACTATACTGCAGGAGTAACGGCTTTTTATTTTTATCTTGTTATTTAGCACAATTCAAATTCAAGTTCAAATTCAAATTCAAAATTCAAATTCAAATTCAAATTCAAATTCAAATTCAAATTCAAATTCAAATTCAAATTCAAATTCAAACTTAAACTTAAACTCAAACTCAAACTCATATTCGAATTCAAATCATTGTCATTGAGGTTAAACTTTAATGTACAAGTTTTTCATATTTTCACATTAACAATAATTGTAATAATAATAATGCATTACACATATGTAAGACAATAAACCGTTAGCAGAAGTTTTTGCTCAAGTTCTATGGTCACCAGCTTATAAGTTAGCCAAGCTCTTTATTTGTTGATAAAAACACGGTATTATACAAACTATATAGCAAAAAAAAAAAAAAAAAAAAAAATGAATTTCTTATTTAAAAAAAAACAACAATTTGTAAGAAAAATTTCTGGAAAAAAAAAGAGAAAAAAAAAGTAAACACCTTTGTCAACTTCTTGTTCAAAAAAATATTAATAAAAAACCTGAAAAAAAGTTCTATTGAATAAACTTAGATGAAACCTGTTTAAATAGAATTCAATATAAAAGAAAAAGTTATTAAGCTAAAAAAAAGACAGCTTCCAAGTTAGTAGAAGACATATCTCGCCTTCTCTCGTATAAAAGCGTGGATTAGACTTAAATTCGTGAGTAAATAGAAGTGAATTCTGTACAGTATACAAAGCAAATACATGACCTCATTGCAATGAAAATAAAAATTCACTAAATAATATCATCATTATTTTGGTTCTCTGGGTATGCAAAACCACTCTGTTATGTGTTTTTTTTTCTTTTCAGCAAAATACGTCTGTCCGTCAGTCATTTTAATCCATAAAATAAATATTTATTTTTCATTATAAAAACTTTATTATATTATAAAGTTAGATATAATAATAATAAAGAAAAATGTTTAATTAAATTCATTTTTTTATATATATAGAGAATAAACAGTCTAAATAAAAGGAAGAAAGAACTCGCAAGAAAGAGTTTTTCTTTTCTTTAACGCTCACGTATATACGTATATGTTCTGTATCGTGGTTTATTATACAGCGGCCTGCTTTGAAAAATTGCGGGAGCTTCTCTTCGTTATACATCCTTGACGGTGACTGAATTTCAACGACTTTCTTTCTTTTTTTTTTTTTTTTTACCCCTAGACTTTGTTTCAAATAAAGAGGGGGAATGATATCTGGTTGCTAAGCAACAGCACTCTCGTTTGTACATAAGCATAAAGAATGTCTTATATCAAACATAATGAGGGAATGTAACTATAAAATTTATGTCAATAATTAATTTATTTTATTTTCAACAAAAATATAATATTGTTTATTTTAAAGAATATGTATTTGTACTAAAATTTCAGATGTCTAAGGTTCATATTAATATTAGAAATCCCCTTAAAATGGTCCATAAAAAAAGGAAAAGTTGAAAGGAAATTTGGTATAATATGGAACTTTTGAGATTTCTAGGAACTAAAAAATGATGTATAAATTCTCTATAGAAAATATTAATTATCGTTTTGGTGTCTTTTGGAAACTTCCTAAGTTCCTAAGAGATAAAAATTTGGAGCTTGGTTTCATTAAAGACTATAAAAACGGAGTAAATAACATTTAGCATTATATATTTTATGAAGATTTCATAATATTAGGCAGAAATAGGTTAAAATTAATTAAAAAAAATACTTATAGTTTATTTCTTGTGGCTTTTTTTTTTTGGCAGGGTAAACACATCAATTTGATATTTTAGCTAAAGTGATGCCAAAATTATCAAAAAGTGGCTAACTTTAAGTCTACTGAACAGGCCCCGTCACAAACTAGACGGTTGCGAATTATAATATTAACACAAAGTAAAGAAAAATGTTAATTTAAAGTTTAGCTATGTCAAACATGTGAAAACACGATCAAATATTTAAATTAATACACTTTAAAGATTACATGTAAATGTGGAAATTCCGATTTTAGAGGCAAATTTTGGTCAAATTAGAAATTTTTTAACATTAAAAATATTACTCCAACTTTTTTTAAGAATGAAATTTTTTTTTTTTTAATTTATTTGATTTCATTTTAAAAATTTAGTGTTTGTTTTGCTGGGAATAAAGAATGTAAAAATAAATATTGTAAAAATATAGTTCTTCTTTTAACGATTTCCGCTCTAAGTCGGTCACCCTCTTTGTTAAAACCGTTTAGTGTTTCCGGTTATAGTAACTTCGTTCTTATACTAGTCTAACTGTAGATACGATATATAAAGTAAAATACAGTATTAATGTTATTTACATTGAAAACATTTCAGAAGTACTTTAGCCAATGTAAATCTAGCTTATATTTCCTTTCACAAATAATATCTACAAAAATACGTAAAATCATGTATAAATAAAATTTTGAAAGAACATTTTATTTTACTTTATTCTCTGAAAAAGAATTTCAACTTTAAACTGAAAGATATCATCAGTAATCTTCCCTTCTTCTTCTTACTTCAATTTTAATATATTTTACATTTTTCTCTTTAAAGTATAGAAATATATACAAAGTATTATAATATACAGTAGCCCTAGGGAATTTTTTATACTATGCTGATTTTTTTTTTCTTTTGCTGCTATTATAAAATATGGTAGAGGTAATGCGGATGTTTTTATGAGTTTTCTGCCTGGTGACTCAAAGTTATGAAAACTGGGTGTGTGTATATATATATTATAGTACATATATATAGTACAAGGTGTACCTCAGGGTATTTACATGGTATACATACAGAGTATATTGCAATAATAATAATTATTTCAAATATCATTTGCATTTCATCTTATGTCAAATTATGAATGCTTCTGTACGGACGAATTAAAAAAATAAATCAGGTATACTGTTTAAAAGCAATGTTAATGTTTTGAAGAAGTAAAATTTGAACTCTTTCACATAAAATTTTACTTTCTCGTCTTAGTGAAATTGAGTATAAGCGTTGAGTTTTCAATACAATGAAATTTGAGATTTTAAAAGTTAAAAATTAACGCTTATAAACGTTGAAATAACAGTTATTCCGTTGATTATTAACAAAAATTGTTAGCGTGTAGTAAAGGCAAAGTCTATTTTCTACGATAATGTACAATTTTCTTTTCTACAGCATAATGAGATGAATTATGAAATACAACAACAAATTATTTTGATGAAGAAGTGGAAAAACTATTTTGAATAACATATTTTTTTTCAGTGTTCTTTAATGAATCTAATTTTTTATTATCTTCTTAGATGCTATGAGATTTTTTTTTAACAAGTAATGAGTAATAAGTATGAGTACGTACAGTCATACGTACGGCCATGTCAGTGATATGTTCTGTCTGTTGAAATATAGTTAAGTGAAAGCCCAATAGACAACTTGCATGCCGTTTTTTTATGGTCTTAAAAAATTCTTTAGGAAAAATAAATAATATTGGTGTATATAAAACTTCTTAAAAAATGCTCCTTCATATTTAAAATTATTTTTGAAATTCAAATTTTATTTGAAGTAAAGACGGTGGCCATTATGCCGAAAGACGGTACACGTTTCTTTTGTTTTTATAATTGTTGAAATCGTTCAAACGAGTTCGCAGCAACTGAAGAATTTTTTTCAACGGCCGAATTTTTTAAACAGCTCTGTTGGAGAAAATACAGATTTTTTAAAAAATTCGGCTGTTGAAAAAAATTCTTCAGTTGCTGCGAACTCGTTTGAACGATTTCAACAATTAAAAAGCAAAAAAAACGCAAACCGTCTTTCGGCGTAATGGCCACCGTCTTTACTTCAAATAAAATTTGAATTTCAAAAATTATTTTAAACATGAAGGAGCATTTTTTAAGAAGTTTTATATACACCAATATTATTTATTTTTGCTAAAGAATTTTTGAAGACTATAAAAAAAACGGCATGCAAGTTGCCTATTGGTAATTTTCGTTAAACAAAATATGAGAGCAACTTGTCGTAAATATCATACACAGAAAGAATTATTTAGTCAAACCAGCAAGAATTGAACAACGTATAATAATAACTTTATTTAAGGCGTTGTGAGGGCATGACAGCCCTATTATAACAAAACTTTGACCACAATAATATTATTAAATTTTAACATAAGCGTAATACAGTTTCAATCTTAATTGTACACATTAATTACATATAGGTTTAATTTAAAGCATTTATACAAAAAATTTATTATTAACTACAGTTTTATAATTATGTCATTCATCATAATTTTTATGCTATGAAATATATTTATTATGCAGTATAGAAAAAATTGTAATAAACAAATATTTTTGACATCTAGCCTTATAATTACGCTTATTTTTGTGCGACGTATAAAGTAAAATATATCTCGAATACCTTGAAGCAAATCTATAAAGTCAATCATCAAAAAAATGATTAAAAAGAGCTCATGGTATTGCAAATTATGTACATTCTTAACATTTTTACTTGAATTTTTGTATAAGATATGTTTCTTAGTTGTATTAAAGACAATTTTTGCCATTTTTGTCGTATTTTAAGAAATTGTTTAAAAAATTTTTAAAAAAAAAAAAATTTTTTTTTAACGTCTTAGCAAAATAGCCTGATTTTATTACTAAAAATTTTATAGAGCAAATAAAATACAAAAATTGCACATAGTCAAAAGATTTGCTCAACAGGAGATCAAAAAAGTCAAAGCCCATACAAAATTTGATATCCAAACTAATAGAAAGTAAAAAAGATAAATGACATTAGACAAAGATACAACTAGAACTAGATTTACACTTAGGTGAAGACAAATTTCTGACACTATTCTCCAACTTATTGTATAAATTAACACTGTGGGGGAATAAAGAATAATTGTAATATTTATGCTGCTGAAATACGAGGAACAACGAATTCAATACTATCCCCTCTACGCAACCTACTGGACCTTGTATACGACTCGTCAGAGAATGAAAAAGTGCGAAAATAGAAGTTGTGATTAAAATTTAATATAACTGCTCTATAATTAAAAAAAATAGTTGCTATATTTATAAAATTATAGTTATATCTTAAATATAGTGTTGGCATATTTTATATACTTTAAAACCTGTTTAGAGAAGTAATATAGCACAGAATTGACTTTGCAAGCAAAGCAAAATCTACACAATAACAACGTTTTAATTATTGTTGCTTCATTAAAAGTTGTAGAAAACACACATAAGTACGTAATAGTCATAACGTGTTGTATAGAAGCTCTTGACTGACGTTCGCTTTCCCGTGAAGTGGTGCCATTGCACTACTTCGCACTCCAAATTACACGAAAATGGTTGACTGTATTATGTAAAATTATAATATAACTTTTTTCCTTTATCATTTGATGTATATATAAAAAATTACTTTAATTTTTACATGATAAAATATCATAATGTTATATAATTTTTTTTATGTCACCATATCGAAAATCAAAACGCAATAATATAAAAAAAAATCACGCGATTGGAAAGAAATTTTATCGTTTTTTTTTTTTTTTTTTTTTTTTTTTTTTTGTGAGACTTTTTCTTTTTCTTTCTCTCTTTTTCAAGTTTTTTTTGTGAGTCGGATGTAAAAAAAAATCTTCAATATTTCGTGCTTTCCGGTGTTAATGGTGAAAAAAAGTAAAAATGAGAGAAAAATGCAGCACAAACTTTCTATAACTTGTTTTATTTGATCAATTTTTTAAAATAGATTTACCTTAAATTGCTTTAACTATAATAATATTTTTATTGTTATTAAAAATCTAATTTAATATTATATGAAATAAAATAAACATAATGTTTGGATAAGAATGCAAACTTAAAATAATTTAAAATTACATCATTATACAAGATATTTATTAAACTTAAAATTGGGTATTATATATATATATATATATATATATATATATATATATATATATATATATATATATATATATATATATATATATATATATATATATATATATATATATATACGGTGCACACTGCACACACACACACACACACACACACAATAATTTTATTAATAAGTAAATGATGATATTTCTCAACAAATTTTTTAATTTGATATTTAAAAATATTTTTGTAAGAAGTGAGATAAGCGAAGTGAAGCAAATTTAGCTTAATGACAAAATGATTTCCTCTCTCTCTCTCTCTCTCTCTCTCTCTCTCTCTCTCTCTCTCTCTCTCTCTCTCTCTCTCTCTCTCTCTTTAAAACTGGATATCTTATCATCAATCATTTCCAATAAAAACGTTGTTGACTTGCGTACAAAAGTAAGTTGAGTATTTTTTTTTTTTTTTCATTTTATATTTTCGTATTAGCAACAAAGATGATCGAGGGTGATGAGATATTTTGCTGAGGCAGGAAACGATCAGAGAAAAGAAATACGAAGCACAAAAGTCACTTTACAGCGACAGCCCATGCAAGTGTTGTAGCAAAGTCAGTCAACGATAGTGTTTTTGATTGTGGGACCCTCTCGCTCTCTAACTTTTAGGGGAAAAAAGTAAATACGTCCCTTTTTTTTTATCTAGGAAGGAAATTTCAAATAAAAAAGTCAAGTCTATTCAATAGAAATATCGTAAATTGTAATAGAGAACAGACCTCTGGATGCAATATGGTTAGAGTTTTGATAAAGACTTTATTAACGTGATAGGATTTAAAGGGGAATTGCACTAGCCAATCACAAGTGGCGCGGGAAAATAAGAGAAAACTCAAAGCTTAAAAAAAAAAAAAAAAAAGGAAAAAAGAAAAACAGTTGGCCTTAACTGATATTTTAAACATTTTTGTAACTATTCGAAGGGAAAGAATAAATTACATAATTTAAGCTACATTTATGTCATTATAGTATATAAATAAAGCTAAATTAGAACAATGTAAAGAATTATCCTGCACAACATATAATATTTATGATAATAGTATAGCATAGATTATGCTGTATTTAACAAATTGTGCTGAAATTGATTTAGCAGAACCATTATGCAAACCACTGATTGCCAAAACAACATTTAAGAAGTTATTTCAACCGAAAAACACCTCTTTTCTCGGATTCTATAATCAATTTAAAGGAATAAAATTTAACATGTTTTAACTTCAATATTACGTTGTTTATCTGTAAAATTTTGGTGTTTATCTGGGGAAATTGTTAAATGGTTGTGTTTAGATGGCTTGTATCTCAAAATATAAAAATAAAACTTGCAAACTTTATGATGACGTATTAGAAAGTTAACAGTAACAGCTATATACCTATTATAAAATTTTTAAAACCCGTGACAATCAGATAAGAGAGAAAATAGCTATTGAAATTAACATGGTCTCTTATGGGACTAAAAATTCAAAAAAATCATAATTTAAAATCTTAAAATCTAGTATTACATTACATTTTGAAGATATACCTTATCCTGGCCAAATTTCAGAATTCTCTTTCTTTGCAACTTTTTAGTCAAATCCTGCAGTAGCTGATTTCCCACCTTAAGAATAAGGGGTGTGTCCGTGTGTAAAAATCTCAGATTTTTTTTTTTTTTTTTTTTTTTTTTTTGTCAAGGTTTATTTATCTAAAAATAAGTCCGAGGGAGGGCTGCAAAATTTCAGTGTAAAGTACTAGACGTAAATTACATGTTTTAAATACTGTAACTATTATTATTATTTCACTGAAACACTGATAAATATGTTTATATTTAATCACTGTTTTATATTTATTTAAAAATTTGCAAAAAAATTCAATTTAGAAGAGTTTCACACAACGAACATCCACTAATTAAAAATGACTGATGACTTGATCATTTTACATAAAAACAGATGAATGCAAGTTAAATAAAACTAAAAAAGAAAAATATGAATAAAAATGCAATTAAAACGTTATCTGTCCTGCATTCCAACATAACATTTAAATATAAAAATCTTCCTCTTTTTTTCTTTCTTTTTTATCTCAGTATATGCAAATTTATTTAAATATTGAAATAAAAAGAAAAGTATGTTTAGAATTGAATGAAATTTTATGGCAACTATTTAAATTTAATAAAAAGGGTTTATTTCTTTCGTAGCTGAGTTAGGGTATATACGTAGTAAATATTTTTGGTCCAGTAGAGGGAATATTTCAGCTGCTGGCTCGCCCTCCCTCCCTTCATCCCTCTCTCTCTCTCTCTTTCTCTCTCCCGCCCGCCGCGTCTTGGATAATCGATTGATGCAGCGAGCAGCTCATACTCGCGCTCCGAGAGAGAGAGAGAGAGAGAGAGAGAGAGAGAGAGAGAGAGAGCAACTACCCACCAATATTATATGATCCCACACCAGCAACCATATACTGTATTACGTTACCAAAATGTATAGAGGACACTTGGCCAATTTTAACTCCTTTCAATAATTACTTTTTCTACATTAAATTATATCCCAGTTTATTACAATAT